>CP097511.1:33652832-34252832 GCA_023547065.1 Musa troglodytarum
TGGTCACCGGAGTGCCGGGCGGCAGCGCCACGTGCACGGGTTGGCACGGGGTGCATTCGCCGCACATGCCTGTACACCGTGGAGGGTCTGACCCCGGCTCGCCGCCCACAAGCTGCCTCCGCCTCGCCTCCTCCTCCTCCGCCGCCGCCGCCGCCTGCAGTGCGGTCACCCGGGTTAAGTTAGCACGAGCAACTCAAACAAAGCTACACCGCGGGAGTTGAAACAGTGCGATAGTTTTCCGCTCCGCTAGAGGTCGTTCTTATTGAGATTGTTGGAGACAGTGTGGATCAGGTCCACAGGCCTCTGAGACTAATCAAATGGCGACTGGGAAGTGATGAGAGAAGAAAAGAGACGGGTTATCAGGATAAGCACCTGAGGGTAGGGTTCCGTGACTGAGCTTCCAACACCTGTGACAATGTCAACGTGCATGAAATGTTGAAGCAATCACCAGCCGAGAGAATCTTGAGACTTACCTACATCGACGATTTGGCAGAAAGAAACGCTCAAAAGCAGAGCGCAAAGAGAGAAGAGGCAGACGAAACCGCAGCATAAGACTACAGCTTCTTTTAGCTGCAACCCGAGTCTTCTCCTCCCTCTTCTCGGTTCCATCACCTGCAGCCCTCTCATACAGATCAGGGAGGCAAAACGATGGGATGGAAAGAATCAGAGAAGCCGAGATCTGAAACGATTACCTCTTGCGGGTACTACTGCTACTACTGTACCAGCGCCAGATCTGTGAGACGACCTCTGGACGAGACAAGCTGTGGAATTTAATGATATTATTCGTGGGAGAACCCTTTTCAACTCCGCTTACTCTGCCTTCTTACGAACGCTTGCAGGCTGCTCCTACGACTACTGTTTGCCCTCTCTTTTGTCTTCTCCGAAAGCGGGGTGAGGCATCTTATTATGGGTCATCGAACTCTCGCTTTCACGACCTCTGCAAGCTTTCTTTGTAATGACCTGTTTGGCCTTGTAATAACGATGTCCAGACACCAAAATAAGGACGAGATAATGGTCTGGATTCATTGGAATAAGATTTATATCCTTACGATCTGAGTGTAGAGGACCACACAGTTGCGGTAGCACCTAATGGCCTCACGAAAGCTTAGGACACTATTGCAGGAAGTAGACGTCCACCTATTATGATATTATATGAAAAGGACAATCCAACCAAACAAGTATTAGAGATTAATCTTCTGGGCGCATGAAATAAAATACTGAAGAGGGTATCAGCGGTCATTTGAAGGAATACATAGTTCATTGGGAAGGTAAGGAAGGAAGCGAGGATGAGACGCATTGATCAGTGCAGTGTGACAGTTTGTCTCCCATTTCTTGCTTGCCTTCTCTCTGCGTCGTTTCTTAGTTCACATCCAACGTCGATCCGTCCCCTTTTGGCCTCTGTACGTAGTGATTCAACGCGTTACCCGTACTAGTTGTCTTCCCATGTCCCAAACAACGATGGCTATCGTTCTGAATGAGTTGTCACAACAACACATCTTGCTTGGGCTATATCTTCCCATTGTCATTCTATCACAGTACAATTACTGTTGCACGTTGGAAAGAAAGCTGATGAGGACATCAATGTATATAAAAATAATTTACTTCTGTTACATTGGTACTATGTATACTGTGTATACGTGTTGGCACACTGAGAAGACGCAGAGAAAGGGCGAGTCATCCGGAGAAGAGCCTGAAGAAAAAATTGCCGGTATTTGGTTTCTCTAAGCATGCCACATGAACGTATCTTCCGAGGTTGTCGACCTGCCTTGGTTCCCCTCTCGTGTCCTTCTTGCATACCTTGCACGTCTTGTCCACCCAACCTTCCTCCACGTATTGCCCGTCAACTACACAGAATCAAACCAAGTCAGCAGTTCTATATTGATCAGCAAAAAGGAGGAATCATGTAGTATTTAAAGTACCATCTACGTAGGACTTGAAGAAATCCTTGTAGGTGCCTCCAATCTTCCTCCGAAGCGCACCATACTGCACCAGAATCATGAAGGGAAGAGTTACTAGAGATGTTTAGATCATATCAAGTCACAGATGATGGTGTTACAGTACGTACCTGTTCTCTAGTCATCTTCTTCCCCGATCTGGTGACCTCCCTCGCGTCCTCTATGAGCACGGCATCCTCAGAGGACCTCACCTGGGAGAAGTCGAGGGCTTCGGCGATGCTTCCAAACAAGGACTGCTTGCTCTTTTTCGTCCCTCCTTCCTCCCCGCTCTTCTTTTCCTCCGTCATAGCCCACACTCTTCCTGGCCTGACGGAGCATGCACTGGGCCTTGGAGCACATCTGCTGGTGCAGGATCTAAGGGTCGCAGGGCAACAGTTGTGTGATGAGGACAACGGAAGAGCGCGCATATCCATGGCACTGAAACCCTTCCGTTATTTCCAGAGAGGAGAATGAGGCAGCCTCTGATATTTATGACACCCATGAGCCATTTGTAGGACGCAGCAGAGCCACTGCCAGTTTTATGTGGTGGGTGGAAGGGGACGTGGCGTCGTGTTTAACCTGGTGAAACCAGAGGAAGAGGAGGGCTCGACTATGGCCGTGTGGAGAGCAAAACAACTCAGGTTGTAGTGGTGGCACCGTGTCTGGCTGTGAAAAGCCTCGGGAGTCTTTATTAGATTCCCATACCAACAACTCTCCACCTCAGATCTGCTGAGTTGCCGTGCAATGACTCCCAACGCACTGATTACAAAGAGACAAGTCGCTAAGATCACTGTAGACACTGAAAAGGCATTAGCGATAGTTGGGGATGCAACGCCTGACGCCACGTTAGGTAACAGCGGAAGTAAGTGCGAAGGAGAACGGCTCCTATAGTGCACGGTTGTGGAGATGCTTTGACGCGGTTTTGCTCGCAAATCCCGCTCTGACAGCATTAGATTTCTGCTGCAATCGTTTTCCTATTCGCCGGCACCGCATGCTCCAAATCTCGCGTTACAAGATTGATTAAAGATCGGTGTGTCCTAAGTCAAAGCTCTTGAACAGGTCAACTCCTCTCCTCCTCCTCCACTATAAACCCTCAAATCCTTAACGTTGGTGGATTCAATTAATCCAGTTGATGGTTCTCCGTGCAGCTTCGTTACGGCAGTGAGCTCACCGCCATTAACGTTGTCGAAGCAGGATCTCGTCGTTCGGAAACAGACAGCGCCGCTGCTGTGCAACCTCTTAGCCAGAGGAAAGATGCCGCCGGCGCCTTCTGGCCCAAGTCAGGGAATCAACGACAAGCACAGTTAACCAACTCAATCTGGAGAAGTGTTTTCCTCTTCTTTGATATGTTTTACCAAATTGAGGTCATTTATTCGATGTGTATACTACGGAAAATATAATGTACGAGCTCAGATATACGGATTTCAGTCCCAACGCTTTGGTCTCATTAATGAATGATCTTCTGAATGCCGCAAGAACTCGTCATGAATTATCTCATCTCAATTGCATTATGCTCATCTTTTTCTAGGAAGAAACCCAAAAGGATAAAAAAGACGGAGGGAAAAAGAATAGAGTCAATGAAACAGAGACATATTTCTCAAGACGTAATCTTTAGTTTGAAACTGATAACAGATAGGATTTCCTCAACTGCACGAGGAAATCTCGGTGGAGAGGAAAATCCTCTCTTCTTCCCCTCTTCTTACGTGTATAAATAAGGTTCTATTCAGCTATATTCAATATACCTTTAGTTTCTATAGGTTAATTTTAATATGGTATCAGAGCCCTTGCATTGAGTAATAGCTTTTTCTTTCTGCTGTCCAGTGATAGCATCGACAACAAAGCTTCTTCCTCGTGTCGTTGACTTCCAGGCCGCGTAAAGAACACCTCTAGACGTTGGAGCAGAACCCACCGAAGCAAAGTATTCTCTACTGCCATCGCCCAACCGAGTGTTGCAGGTGGAGTAGCCCCAGCACCGTTGCACTTCACCTGGCCGGACCCGTAATTGCCGATGGTGCAGGAGTTGCGTCCAGCCACATCAAACGAGCACCCCGTCCAGGCCCAGTAGTGGCTGGACCATTCGGCAAAGACCGGTGGGGTGATAGATATTTCCTCACTCTGCTCTCCTTCCTCGGTAGAAGCAGAGCCCTCTCTGCCTCGCTCTCTCTGCATCGACAGCCACTCCTCTGCAAAAATCCCCTCCACCCCCTACCGCTCGCTCCCTTTAAAAGTAGAAGAACGCAACCAACCGCGGCCACGTCCTCTGCGCTCACCTCCTCGGCGGCCACGCAAAGGGACTTCGGAGATCCACCATTGCCCGGCAACTATCGGCGATAATCCCCTCGATCGTAGCTTCAATCGACGCCACGCGTCCTCTTCGCCGGGCATCAATCGCCCCCTCTCCGCACCGCTGCGCGCGGCAACCATCGACGCCACTGCTTCCTCAAACCGCCACAGCCAGTGTGCGGTGTGACAAAAACAGGACAGCCCCGCTGATCTCTGCCTCGACGCTCTCCTCTGCCGAGAACGCTCTCTCCTCTGCCGCCGAATTCCATAGAAAGGTGCGATCTGCACTGGTTGAGTCTTCGACGCCTGTTCTGCACTAAGCGACTGCCTCTCCTCCTGCACTCGTTCCTTGAAATGATACGAACAAGCAGCAGAAGTCACCTGCTTCACTGCATCGCTCGCAGCAGAACCAATCCGGTGCGGTGACAGCAGTTTCCTCCTTCCTCACTGTCTAGCGACAGTAAACATTCTGCTCTCCTTCCTGCGACCCATCGAGCCGACTGCTTCCTCTGCCGAAGGCTCCTCTCCGCTGCCTCTTTGGCCACCAAACACTGTGGTCTACATCAATCGCAGCTGACTGCCTCCTCTACCGACGGCTCCTCTCCACTGCCTCTTTTGCCGTAACGATCTATAGTCGTAGGACGTCGAGGAAGCTGCACCTTTAGCTCACATCAAGGCATATCAAGACTGCTATCTAGTGTTGTCCACATCTGATCGTCTACATCCGGCAAATTTCATAACTGATTGACGCCATCATCAAATGGCTTCATCGTCTACCTCTAACACTCCAGTCGTTGTCCCTGCAAGGAACCATAGCACTTCTCAACCTCCAAGCCTTATCACTATCAATGCTGCGGCACTCATTCCTTTCAAGTTATCTAAAAGTGAAAACTACGCATCTTGCGTGCACAATTTTTTAATCTTCTATTTGGATATGACCTCCTAGGTTACGTCAATGGCTCTCTCCATTGTCCACCTACAGTGCTCAACATCCCAGGAGGATCCAATCCAATACCAAATCTAGCCCACAAACTGTGGTTACGTCAAGACTGCCTCATCCTCCAAGCCATTCAAGCCTCAGTTGCTGGGTCCGTCACCCCACTAATATCTTCATGTATGACTGCTGTAGAAGCATGGTCCAAGTTGCAAACCACCCTAGCAAATCGCTCACGCACTCGCATGCTCGGACTTTTATCTAATCTGATGAAAGTGAAACAAGAGGGAAGTACTATTGCTGATTACTTACAAAATATCAAAGTTATCATCGATGACTTGGCTTTGATAGGTCATTCCCTCAGTGAAGAAGAAATCCTCGTCCACACCCTTAATAGACTAAGAGACGAATACAAAGAATTGGCAGCCGCAATTCGAGCACGCGACTCACCAATATCATTCGAAGAACTTTATGATAAGTTGACTAACTACGAGACATATTTGAAGCATGATGAGAGGTTGCCCGGACCAACTATCACAACTCAAGTCAGTTAAAAATTCAAGAGGAAGAGCAACCAGTACAATAAGCACGTCAATCAAGGTCCGACTAAGCTGCCTCCTGACCCTATGGGTCTCACACCAAATCTTCCCCATCCATCTTATCAACACTTTCATCCTCACCATCAAGGTGGTAACCCCTACAATCATCAGCCCTGGCGTCTTGACCCCAAAGGCCATCATCGAATTGTCTGTCAGTTGTGTGATAAAGTTGGACACTTTGTGAAAGTCTATCGATCTCGACCTCGACTCCCTGCTCCAATATAGTGGCCTCAAGCTAATCTCATGGCTACTCCGACAACTAGCCAACCTAATTGAATTGTGGACTCTGGTGTATCACATCACCTCAGATCTTCATAACTTGTCTATCCATAACAACTATGGCGGCAATGAAGATATCATCATCGGTGATGGTAAAGGAATTCCTATCACTCATACTGGTTCCACAATGCTTAATTCACTTACCACAACCTTCACGCTTGATGATGTTTTGTGTGCACCTCACATTAAACGAAACCTTATTTCTGTCTCTCAATTTTGTAAACAAAATAATACCTCAATTGAATTCTTTTCTAACTCCTTTCTTGTCAAGGATTTGAGCATGGGGGCATCCTTAGTCCAAGGCCAGAACAAAGACAACATTTATGAGTGGCCATCAGCTTCGCAAGTAAACCAGCCCAATGTTCACTCTTTAGTCGCAGCTCCAGTTGATGTGTGGCATCGACGTCTTGGTCTTCCCTCGTCCTTTATTCAGCAAAAGTTACTTTCTCGTTATTCACTTCCTACCTCTACTACTAGCAACATTATAACTTATTGTGATGCTTGTCGTAGTAATAAAAGTCATAGATTACCTTTTGGAATATCCTCTTTATCTTGTTCTAAACCATTCGAAATTATTTATACTGATGTTTGGGGTCCTGCCCCAACGTTTTCTTTTGACAAGTTTTGATTTTATGTCATTTTTATTGACTATTTCACTAAGTACATATGGTTATATCCCCTTTGTCATAAATTCGAAGTTTTAACAATCTTTACCAACTTTAAAAAGTTAGTCAAAATTTTTTTTCAATCTTCCATTAAAATAGTTTACTCTGATGGTGGAGGCGAATATCAAGCCCTCACATCCTGTCTCGTAGTTTGTGGTATATAACACCTCAAGTCACCCCCTCATACTCCCCAATTAGTTGGTTCTACTGAACGCAAACATCAACATATAGTTGAAACTGGGCTTACACTTCTACATCAGTCCTCCATGCCATCAACTTTTTGGACAACAGCATTTCAAACTGTTGTCTATCTCATTAATCGTATGCTCACTCCAGTCCTACAAAACAAGTCACCCTTTGAGAAACTATTCCACAAGCTTCCAAACCTTCATAAACTCAAAGTCTTTGGTTGTCTATGTTATCCGTGGCTACGTCCTTATGCCTCACATAAGCTAACACCACGATCTAAGCCTTATATTTTTATTGGATACTCTCTTGAATATAATGCTTTTCGGTGCTACGAACCACAAACTCAAAAAGTCTTTCTGTCATATCACGTTATTTTTGTGGAGTCTTCTTTTCCTTTTCAAAATCATACGTATCCTACTGAGTAAGCTACTCCGATAAACAAACATCACTAGTACCTTTCCAATTATGTCATATGAACCTCCGACAACACCATCCAATCCTAACCCTCCTAGTCAGTCCACTTCTCCTATTCAACAGCTCCTAACTCCCCTCATTATTTCTCCAACCCCTTCTTCACAAGCTTCCCCTATTAATGAAGTAATGCCCTCGGCTACCTTGCCATGTGCTATTGAAGTACCGCAGACTAATCTGAGTGCTCTTGATGACTCACCATCGACTATACCAACAACACAACCTACCACTTCTGTAGCTCCTAGTCATCAAATGATAACACGCTCCAAAAGTGGTATCTTTAAACCACATCAAGTCCTTGATCTACATGCTATAATGAACTCTTCCCTTAAGGCTAGTGAACCCACCACGATTACTCAAGCTCAAAAATCTCCTCACTGGCATAAAGCCATGTGTGAAGAATATGATGCTCTTCTTCATAACTCTACATGGACTCTAGTGCCCTCTCATTACACATAAAATATCATCGGGTATAAATGGGTCTTTCAAATTAAGTGAAACCCAGATTGATCTATTGCTAGGTATAAAGCACGTCTCATCACCAAAGGGTTTCATCAACGACCTGGTGTTGACTTCACCGAGACATTCAGTCCGGTTGTCAAATTCATAACTATCTGGCTTATCTTGAGCTTGGCTATCTCACAAGACTGGCATATATGATAATTGGATATTAACAATACCTTTTTACAAGGGACTCTAACTGAAGATGTCTTCATACTGCAACCTCCTGGCTTCATTCATCCACAGTGTCTAAGGCATGTCTGCAAACTATAAAAAGCTATTTATGGACTTCGTCAAGCTCCAAGAGTTTAGTATAATGAACTTGGCACATTTTTAACATCAATGGGTTTTATCAATTCCAAGTCTGATACCTCGTTATTCCTACGATAACAAAATGAAAACACTATATATCTTCTAGTGTATGTCGATGATATTGTTGTCACAGGAAATAATCTTTTGGAGATCCAGGCTTTCTTAAAGCAACTAGCCGTTCGATTCTCTCTCAAAGATCTAGGCACCTTAAGCTACTTTCTAGGAGTAGAAGCCACATTCACCTCTTTTGGTCTCCTCCTATCACAGAGAAAGTATATTCAAGATTTATTATCAAGGACAAATATGCATGATGCTAAAGAGGTTGCAACTCCCCTCTCCACTAGCGAATCACTGAAATTATGTGATGGAAGCCTTGCTATGGACTTTACTCAATACCGGTAAATACTTGGCTCCTTACAGTACTTGACTCTCACCCGTCCAGATATCTCATTTGCAGTCAATAAATTATCATAATTCATGCATCGATCATCTAACATACATTGGTCTACGGTCAAACGAATTTTGTGATATCTTAAGAGGACTCTCAATCATGGACTCTTTCTCCGCAAACACGCCCCGCTTCATCTTCATGCCTTTGCTAATGGTGATTAGGTAGGAAACTTTGATGATAGAACGTCCATGTCTAGGTATATTATCTTCCTTGGAGCTAATTCAATCAGTTGGAGTTCTAAGAAACAAAAGACAGTTGTCCGATCCATAACTGAAGCTGAATACCGCGTCATCGCCACAGCTACTGTTGAACTAAATTGGATCACAAATCTACTCAAGGAGCTCAACGTCAACTCTGATTTTCCTCCTACGATATACTGCGATAATGTTGGAGCTACCTATCTATGTGCCAATCCAGTATTTCACTCACGCATGAAGCATATTGCCATTGACTTTCACTTCGTACGAGATCAAGTTGTCAGACATTAACTACGTGTTTCTCATGTACATACGGTTGATTAACTAGTAGACTCACTCATAAAGCCTCTCGCTCATAAATTATTTTCATTACATCGGTCCATGATCAGTGTCCTTGACAGGAGCATAATCTTGCGGGGGCATGATAACAGATAGGATTTCCTCAACTGCACGAGGAAATCTTAATGGATAGTTAAGAAAAATATTCTCTTCTTCCTCTCTTTTTATGTATATAAATAAGACTCTATTCAACCATATTCAATATACCTTTAGTTTCTACAGTTCAATTTTAATAGAAACGTGTGATATACTTACAACACAAAAGCATAGGGGTGACAAATTAAATTAGCCCAAATGAAGACATCAAAGTGATAAGTTCATCATTATGGTGCGAACCCAGACGATATAATTGGAAACAACCAACATTTGTGTTTTGACTCTGAAAGACTCGGATGTTTTGATTATTTTAATCGTATAACCATTTTCTTTTTCTTTATTTTCAGAATAATTTTTTTTTGCACTTAGGTTAGAATAACACATGTGAGCCACAAGTTCTATACTTATCTCAAGCATAAATCACTGCTGCTACTGCTAATACCACAAATTTAAGTTCCGCCTATCTACTGTTGAGAAATATGGTTTGTGACTAACGTTCTTATAATATGATTGTTTGATACACAAGTGATAAAAGAGTTTTGATATATTGATAATCTAATATATGTTCTACTATACGTCTTACTAACATGACATGTTAGTTAAATAATTTTCTTATGATGATGTCAACTTAATATTAGTACGGAGGCCCATTTAGCCTTGCATGACAATCATCAATTCTCGATATCTGGTTAAACTATTTTATCATAACTATGATATCTAACAATTTGATACATAACTTTATGGCTCAACGATGATCGATAATCTTTACATGACAAATAAGATGAATATTTATATTTTTAACATAAGTTTTATAGAATTATCCTCAAATCCCTTATTTTTTTAATACTCTGATTTATGATGAACTCGAAAGTTACATCAAGATTCCATTTAATCTCCTAACTTATCAAACTTAGATATCCTGATTACTTTAATAGTATTATTATTTTTTATATTTTTAATTTTTTTTTTCTCGTGTAGGCCACAAGCTCTCTATCTCTCCCAAAGATAGGCTACTGCTGCTGTTGCTAATATTATAAATTTAAGTTTCACCTCTATGCCGCTGAAAAATGTGCCTTGTGACTAATGTTCTTATTTGGTTGATGCATAAAAATAAAGCTGAAGGCAGTATGCTAGTTAAATTGGATCAGAAGTGATAACACAAATCTCCTGACTAGTGTGACTTGGGTGCACAAGATGCTAGGTCAGAATTCAAATCCTATCATCAAATTAACTGATTGATATGAACCAGATCAAGCTAGTTAAGACTCAATCAAAATTCTATGGTTACAAGAAGAACCTAAAATGGTCAATATGATCATGAAGAGAGAATGACATATTTGAAGACCTCATCTTGAAGAATAAAAGTCCATTCAGCCATGTTTACCAAAATTCATGAATTAGAAATATAAATGTTATTTAATGCATTCATTCCTTTTGTACTATCCTTATACTATATAAATGAGGTTGACTCTCAGTGTAAGACAGACAATTTGAAAAATATAACAATTCTTCAACACCGGTGAGTGTTTTATTTTTAAGTTCTTGCATGAACTTTAGAACTTATCAGGCTTTTCTGCTTGTGGCGTTCAAACCAAATCTTTGCTTTTCCTATGACTTATCAGACTTATTAGTTTGTGACGTCTTTAAGGAAATTCAAAGTGCTATTCTAGTTATTTTATCAATTTTCTATTGATAAGTGATTAGAATAGTTTTCCTTACTTCATTCTTGAACGATCCGCCTTGTTTCAATTCGTTGGAGGGTATCAATTTGCATTCCATATGTATCATAGCTCTTTAGCTATCGGGGTGTATGGTTGCTAAATTGATGATTTCCATCATTTGGTATCAGAGCATGACTCAAGTTTGAGGTTTGCTTATCCATTTATTTGTTATCTTTTAGCTTTTCCTTGTTCTCTTATTTCTTCTTTTATCACGATATCCATAAATTGTAATTCTTTCTTCCTCCTTATTGTTGTGTTTCTTGTGCTATTATTGTTTGTTTTTCATTTTTTTTCCCTCACTTTATCGTCAAAAAAGAAAGAGAGCAGAAAGTTAAAAAAAAGAGAGAGAAAATCAAAAGTAAAAAAAAAGGGAGAGGAAATCAAGATCAAAGAAAAAAAAAGAGAGGAGAAGATCAAAGGTCAAAAATAGAAAGAAAGAAAGAGAGAAATCGAAATTATAAAAAAAAATTATGAATTCAAGGACTTCTTAAAAATTACAGAATTCTATCTTCATAATTTTGAATTCTTGTTTCAGGTTTGGAATTTTTTTTCTCATTCCAGAAAATTTTCTTTATTCATTTGATACTTGAATTCTAATCTTTGTTTATTATTGAAGTGTATTACACACACCTTTAAATTGGCTTACATTTTAAAGGCCAAATTTGGCTTACATTTTTTTGCTTTTATGTCCAATTTCAATACCCTTGAATTGCCACAATCTGAATTGTTTGTTTAAGTTTCTTAGTTAATCTAAGAACTCAAAGAATAAAACAAGAGGTAAAAGGTAAGAGTGGTGAGATCAATATCGAGAAAAGCCAAACATTGTGTGAAAACACGAGTGGAGTGAATCAAATCTTGAGTGAAACACGTGAGAGAGTGTTGGTGAGGCTATTCTAACTTTGTTTTTTAGGTTGCAAACATGTCTAAAGAAAAAGAAGCGAGTTCTTCATCTAATGATCTTTTGCTTCAAGCAATGCAACAACAATTTGAACGTATGTTCAAAGTGATAGGAGATGTAAGAGATCATCTAGAAAGGCATGATGATGTAATTAATAGATTGGAAGGTGAACCACGGCGTAGGAGACAACCAGCATTCGTCCACGATGAATATAATGGCGGAGATGACCTCGACGATGACCAAGTCACTCTAATTGGTCAAGATGTTAATCCTACGAGACAAACTAGGAGAGGACGTTTTGATGGTGTGGACAGAAACATAGGCAGTATCAAAATAAAAATTCTTTCTTTTTAAGGAAAGAATAATTCAGATACTTATTTGGAGTGAGAATGAAAATTGGAGCTGATCTTTGAATATCACAATTACTCTGAAGATAAAAAGGTAAAATTAACTACTGTTGAATTTATTGATTATGCTATAATTTGGTGGGATCAATTATGTAAAGACAAGCGTAGAAATGGTGAAAGGCCCATAGAGACTTGGTTGGAGATGAAACAAATCATGAGGAGGAGATTCGTTCCAAGTCATTACTATCGAGATTTGCATCAACGACTGCAAACTTTGACATAGGGTTCCATGAGTGTTGATGAATATCACAAGGAGATGGAGATAGCAATGATAAGAGCTAATGTGGAGGAGACCATGACAATATGATCGTAGGGTAACACATGATGGGTTCAAGAACCGTTATTCCTTGATCATGGATGGACAGAAATATCAGCTTGGACCGTTGCCTCCGAAGATAATTCTTGAAGACCAGATGTGCATAAAACAGTAATATGAGGAGCTTGAGTCTTCATTAACCAAAACTTTTGGGAGAGAGCAAGAAAGAGAGAAAAAAAGAAAAAGATGAGATGAGTGATAAAAATAAGAGTATTGGGAAACACAAGGGGAGAGAAAACAAGGAAGGCTTGAGTGAAAGAAAAATGAGTGTTTATGCCAAAATGAGTGATGTAAAAAAGGCCTTAACCATGAGGCAGCCCTTACTTGTACTTATGTACAAGGACATTTTGATTTCTTCTAATAAAATTGACAAAAGTTTGCCTAGTGTTATTGTTGATCTTTTACAGGAAAATGAGGATATCTTTTCCGAAGAAGTTCCCAATGGTTTGCCACCAATTAGAGGAATTGAGCATCAAATTGATTTCATTCCAGGTGCAAGCATACCAAATAGGCCAGCATATAGATGCAACCCCGAAGAAATCAAGGAAATCCAAAAGCTAAGTCGTAGGCATGCAAAATGGGTGGAGTTTATTGAATCTTTTCCATACATCATCAAGTACAAACAAAGTGATGGAGGCTATGATTCGAGGACGAATCTTTTCCAGGAAAAGGGGAATGATATGAACCAGATCAAGCTAGTCAAGACTCAATCAAGATTCTATGATTACAAGAAGAGCCTAAAATGGTCAATATGATCATGAAGAGGGAAGGACAAATTTGAAGACCTCATCTTGAAGAATAAAAGTCCATTCAGTTATGTTTACCAAAATTCATGAATTAGGAATATGAATGTTATTTAATGCATTCATTCCCTATGTACTATCCTTATACTATATAAATGAGGTTGACTCTTAGAGTAAGATAGACAATTTGGGAAGTATAATAATTCTTCAACACCGATGAGTGTTTTATTTTTAAGTTCTTACATGAACTTTAGAACTTATCAGGCTTTTCTGCTTGTGGCGTTCAAACCAAATCTTTGCTTTTCCTTTGACTTATCAAACTTATTAGTTTGTGACGTCTTTAAGGAAATTCAAAGTATTATTCTAGTTATTTCATCAATTTTCTATTAATAATTGATTAGAATAATTTTCTTTACTTTATTCTTAAACGATCCTCCTTATTTTAATTCGTTGGAGGATATCAATTTGCATTCCATATGTATCATAGCTCTTTAGCTATCGGGATATATAGTTGTTAAATTGATGATTTTCATTACTGATAGAGTGAACTCACAACCATATCAAGTTATAAAAAAAAATGCTTTTATGTCTTATCGGTGAAATATTAATAATGCATCGAGGAGAGACTTCCAATCCATCCCATCTCCAGTTTGCTTTGAGAACCCTCAGCCCGGTAGCTTTTTATAATCTTTAATTCCCCCACACTTTTACGTCTTCCACCTCATGGACCCCACCCTGAGCTAAAGCCACAACCCCCTCCCTTCGCCTTCTCTATTTATATCCCACCTTCTTCCCATCGCCTCCCACACAAAAGTAGTCTGTCTCTCTCTCACGCACACGCTATAAGCCAAAGCTTATCTCGTGAGGCTCTTGCGTGCATGTCAATATTGGCTGTCTCAATTGTCGCTTCACAATGAAGAAAGCAGATTGGGTTTCTTCTTTCTGATATTCTTCTCTCCGTCCTAATTCCCAGAAGACTCTGCTTCTTTCTTTCTGATGATCCAATTTGGTTTCTGAGTGATGGGAAACTATAGGTTTCGGTTATTGGACATGATGCCCAATGCTTGCTTCTGCAAGCTCAAACACATGGGCCAGAGATCACACAAGAACTCCACGGGAAGAGGTCAGCCGACAAGAGCAGCAGCAACCACCACTCCGGTTCATTTCTCGCCTCCGGAGCCTAAGCTTCTTCCCAATAGATCCTCTCACTACTACTCCAGCAGAGCGGAAGCCGACAGGTTTTGCTTCTCCCCCACCGGTTCCAAGGTTTTGGACACCCATTTCCCCGTGGAACCAGCAAGGAAGTCCAGTAAGTGTGTGAGGAGGAAGCCCATCAGAGCTGCTCCCACAAAACCCAAGCTGGCCGCCACCTCCGTCCCAGAATTTCCTACGGTAGCCTCGCCAGTGACCCCGCCGTATCAACTCGACCTCTACATCGACGGCGAAGATCATGAGTTCCAGGGAATCCACGCCGGTGACCGATTCGAGTCCGAAGACGCTTCCTCGTGGCCGCACTCTTGTAGCTGCAGAGTTACATCCTCTGCCACCGATGTCATCATTGAAGTGGACACCAACAACTCCACCACTCAAACGCAGAAGAAGCTCGACGAATTCGACTCGGTCTCAGAACTTAAACTCCGTTCAATTATCACCAAGCCGGCGACCAGTGAAGCTGAGCAGAGCAAGAAGCAAGCCAAGAGATCGTCTCCCGGACATCACCGATTTCGGATGAGAGCCAACTCTCCGAGGCTGGCGAGCAAGAAAGTTCAGCCCCAGCTCGGCCAGAGGTGCAGCGGGACGGAGGCAGCGGCAGCGCTCCAGAGGAAGGGCTTATTGGAGAGCTTCGCAGTGGTGAAGTCATCGTCGGACCCTGGGAGGGACTTCAGGGACTCGATGGTGGCGATGATCGTGGAGAACAACATCCGGGCATCGAAAGATCTGGAGGAGCTTCTTGCTTGCTACCTGTCACTCAACTCCAACGAGTACCACGATGTCATCGTGAAGGTGTTCCAACAAATCTGGTTTGATCTCGCTGAAGTCAAGCTAAGAAATCGAAGGAGTGGCTTAAGGATCACAGTTTGAATAGTTGTACAATGTCATAGGGTGCATGTTGGTGTTACAAGGCATCACAATAAGGCCGATCGATAGCGGCTGCTTTGGCAGACAAGCGGAGAGTCGAGTCAAAGAAGATTGTGATATAACAATCAAAATAATGGTTTCGTGGTTGAATTGGGATGTTTGTTGCGAACCATAGACGTGTGTACAAATTTGCATGTCTCATCTAATGTTGTTGGTGGGGAAGAAGATTATAGGCCCCCGACCCCCCACCAAAACAAGGAAAAAAAAAAGGGATAATTTAAAAAAAAAATCTTAAATTTTAAAAGTAATTCTTGTTTTAATTTTTAAAAATTTTTATAAAGTATTTTTGCCCATATGAAAATATTATTTTACCGCTACCTTTATCGAATCCATTATCGCTTCTCCTTACACTATTGCCTTTGCTCTATGGTTAGATCCAATATTAATCTCTCCTCCTCCTTTTCTTTTGTTAGATCCAATATTAACAAACCTTGCATGAAGAAGAAGGAGGCACAAGGGTCATCGTTGCCCTCGTCCTTGTGTGCCTCATTGTAGCTCTTACACTACAAAAAGGGGGAGAGATAATTATTGGGGTACGGTGAGAGTGAGGCCTCTATCATTGGTTCCTTCTACGTATGCGCATGTTTGCACTATAGATAACTATTTAAGGTAATGGGAGATGGTTGTCAGGACAGAGGCACAGCCAAAGGCCAAGCGAAGGGTGATGGTCGAGAGAGGTAGAAAGATTATTTTGAGAAAAGAAATGGATATTTTATAAGAATTTCACAAAGTTGAGGTGTTATATTGAAAATTTTTAAATTTAAGAGCTTTTTTCATGAATTCACCCAAGAAAATAAGAGAATTAATAAGATTTATATTATTTAATTTTTTAATATAAAATAATAAACTCTTCAAAATTAAAAGATATCTTAATCCAATCCTAATTAAGGTTAAATATTGATATGAACTAGCAAGTTGATCAAAATTCTATTAAAGATCTTTTAACTATTCATGAAGGACCAATGACAAGAACTAAAGCTAAGAGGATGAAAGAAGCTTTAACTTGTTTATTGAAAAATATTTGAAAGGATCAGGCTAGTCAAGATTCAGTTAAGGTTCTATGATTGCAAGAAGAGCCTAAAATGATCAACATGATCATGAAGAGAGGACAAATTTGAAAACCTCATCTTGAAAAATAAAAGTTCATTCAGCCATGTTTGCCAAAATTCATGAATTAGAAATATGAATGTTATTTAATGTATTCATTCCTTTTGTACTTAGCCTCATACTATATAAATAAGACTGACTCCTAGTGTAAGATAGACAATTTGGGAAGTATAACAATTCTTTAACACCGGTGAGTATTTTATTTTCAAGTTATTGCATGAATTTTAGAACTTATCAAACTTTTCTGCTTGTGGCGTTCAAAATCAAATCTTTGCTTTTCATTTGACTTATCAAACTTGTTAGTTTGTAGCGTCTTAAGGGAATTCAAAGTACTATTCTAATTATTTCATCAATTTTCTATTGATAAATGATTAGAATAGTTTTCCTTACTTAATTCTTGAACGATCCGCCTTGTTTTCAATTCGTTAGAAAGTGTCAATTTGCATTCTATATGCATCATAACTCTTTAGTTATCGGGATATATGGTTGCTAAGTTGATGATTTTCATTATTTGGTATCAGAGCACGGCTCAAGTTTGAGGTTTGCTTATCCATTTATTTATTATTTTTTAGCTTTTTTCGGTTCTCTTATTCTTCTTTTATCATGATATCTATAATTGCTATTCTACTTTCATCTTTATTGTTGTGCTTCTTCTGTTATTGCTGCACTTCATTATATTTTTTTTTCTTTCCCCACACTTTATAGTATATAAAAAAAGTAGAAAGTAAAAAAAAAAGAGGGCAAAAATCCAAAAGAGAGAGAGAGAAAATCAAAAGTAGAAAAAAGAGAGAGAAAATCAAAAGTAAAAAAAGGAGCGAAAATCAAAAGTAAAAAAAGGAGCGAAAATCAAAGATAGAAAAAAGAGAGAGAGGAGAAGATCAAAGGTTAAAAAAAAAGAAAGAATGAAAGAAAGAGATCAAAATTTTTTTAAAAAAAATTTATGAATTCAGGGACTTCTTGCAAATTACAGAATTCTATCTTCATTATTTTGAATTCTTGTTTCAGGTTTGAAAATCTTTTTTTTTCATTCTAGAAAATTATCTTTTTTTCATTTGATACTTGAATTCAAATCTTTGCTTATGAAGTGCATTACACACATCTTTAAATTGGCTTACATTTTATTTTCTTTTATGTCCAATTTCAATACCCTTAAATTGTCACAATCTGAATTGTTTGTTTAAGTTTTTTAGTTAATCGAAGAACTCAAAGAACAAAATAAGAGGTAAAAGGCAAGAGTGGTGAGATAAATATCGAGAAAAGCCAAACATTATGTAAAAATATGAGTGGAGTGAATCAAAGTGAAACACATGAGGAAGTATTGGTGAGGCTATTCTAGCTTTATTTTTCAGGTTGTAAACATGTCTAAAAATAAAAAAGTGAGTTCTTCGTCAAATGATCTTTTGATTCAAGCAAGAAAACAATAATTTAAATGTATGTTCAAAGTGATAGGAGATGTAAGAGATCATTTAGAAAGGCATGATGATGTAATTAATAGATTGCAAGGTGAACCACGACGTAGGAGACAATTAGCCTTTGTCCATGATGAATATGATGGTGGAGATGACATCGACGATGACCAAGTCACTCTAATTGATCAAGATGTTAATCCTAGGAGATAAACTAGGAGAGGATGTTTTGATGGTGTGGACAGAAATATAAGTAGCATCAAAATGAAAATTCCTTCTTTTCAAGGAAAGAATAATCCAGATGCTTATTTGGAGTGGGAACGAAAAGTGGAACTGATCTTTGAATGTCACAACTACTCCGAAGAGAAAAAAGTAAAATTAGCCGCTGTTGAATTTTGTGATTATGCTATAATTTGATGGGATCAATTATATAAAGACAGGTGTAGAAATGGTGAAAGGCCCATAGAGACTTGGTTAGAGATGAAACAAATCATGAAGAGGAGATTCATCCCAAATCATTACTATCGAGATTTACATCAATGACTGCAAACTTTGACACAAGGTTCCATGAGTGTTGATGAATATCACAAGGAGATGGAGACAGCCATGATAAGGGCTAATGTGGAGGAAGACCGTGAGGCTACTATGACTCGATTCCTGAGTGGATTAAACAAGAACATTGCTGATCTTGTGGAGTTACAACATTATGTGGAGATTGAGGATATGGTGAATATGGTCATGAAGATTGAGAGGCAACTCAAAAGAAAAAGCATATGGTATGATTCAAAACATTATTCGGGTTCTTCTTCTTCCTATAAATCGAATTAGAGTAAAAAGGATGATATACCCATTGTTAAGCCTAAAATTGATGGAATTAAAGGCAAAAATGAATTAGGTTGCAAGGGTAAAGGTGAGAATCAACCTAATTAAAGTAGAGATATTAAGTGTTTTAAGTAGAGATATAGCACGTGAATGTCCTAATAAGAGAGTTATGATCATAAGGGATGAGATTATAGAATCGAAAAGTGAAAAAGAGGAAGATGATGACATTCTAGAGAATGCTAGTGATGTAGAGTATGCTAAAGGTGAAATTTTGGTTATTCAATGCACACTTAGTTTGTAAAATAAAAATGATGAACATGGTGAACAACGTAAAAATCTGTTTCATACTCATTGTTTGATTACTAACAAGTTGTGTAATGTGATTGTTGATAGCGAAGTTGTACAAATGTGGCAAGTACCTTGCTCATGGAGAAACTAAAATTGCCTACTATCAAACATCCAAAACCTTACAAGTTACAATGGTTGAATGATAGGGGTGTAGTAAAGATAAATCGACAAGTGTTAGTTCATTTTTCAATTGGTAGATATAAGAATAAAGTTTGGTGTGATGTGGTACTTATATATACTGGTCACATATTGTTGGGGAGACCATGACAATATGATCATAGGGTAATACATGATGGGTTCAAGAACTATTATTCCTTGATCATGGATGGACAGAAATATCAGCTTGGACCATTACCTCCGAAAATAATTCTTGAAGACTAGATGCGTATAAAACAACAATATGAGGAGCTTGAGTCTTTATTAATCAAAACTTTGGAGAGGGAGCAAGAAAGAGAGAAGAAAGAAAAGGATTAGATGAGTGATAAAAATGAGAGTATTGAGAAATACAAGGGGAGAGAAAATAAGGAAGGCTTCAGTGAAAGAAAAATGAGTGTTTATGTCAAAATGAGTGATGTAAAAAAAGCCTTAACTATGAGGCAGCTCTTACTTGTACTTATGTATAAGGATATTTTAATTTCTTTTAATAAAATTGATAAAAGTTTGCTTAGTGTTATTGTTGATCTTTTATAAGAAAATGAGGATATCTTTCCTGAAGAAGTTCCTAATGGTTTGTAACTAATTAGAGGAATAGAGCATCAAATTGATTTTATTCCAGGTGCAAGCATACCAAATAGGCCAGCATATAGATGTAACCTCGAAGAGATCAAGGAAATCCAAAAACAAGTCAGTGAGCTTATGGAAAAGGGGTATATGTGAGAAAGCATGAGTCCATATGCAGTTCCTATTCTTTTGGTGCCTAAGAAGGATGGATCTTGAGAATATGTATTGATTGCAGAGCCATCAATAAAATCACGATGATGGAGGCACTGATTTGAGTATGAATCCTTTCATCGAAAGGGGGAATGATATGAACCAGCAAGTTAATCAAAATTCTATTAAAGACTCTTTAATTATTCATGGAGAACCAATGACAAGAGCTAAAGCTAAAAGGATAAAAAAAGCTTTAACTTGTTTATTGAAAAACATTTGAAAGGATTAAGCTAGTCAAGGCTCAATCAAGGTTTTATAGTTGCAAGAAGAGCCTAAAATGGTCAACATGATCATGAAAAGAGAAGGATAAATTTGAAGACCTCATCTTGAAGAATAAAAGTCCATTCAGTCATGTTTGCCAAAATTTATGAATTAAGAATATAAATATTATTTAATATATTTATTCCCTTTGTACTTAGCCTCATACTATATAAATGAGACTGACTTCCAATATAAGACATACAATTTGGGAAGTATAATAATTCTTCAACACCAGTGATTTTATTTTTAAGTTCTTGCATGAACTTTAGAACTTATTAGACTTTTCTGCTTGTGACATTCAAAACCAAATCTTTGCTTTTCCTTTGACTTATCAAACATTTTAGTTTGTGGAGTCTTAAGGGAATTCAAAGTATTATTCTAATTATTTCATCAATTTTTTATTGATAAGTGATTAAAATAGTTTCCCTTCATTCTTAAACGATCCGTCTTGTTTTCAATTCGTTAGAGGGTGTCAACTTGCATTCCATATGTATCATAGTTCTTTAGCTATCGAGGTGTATAATTGCTAAGTTGATGATTTCTATCAAATATTCTTATATATCTTCTCACATTAATCTAAAAATAAGTTTTTTTCTTAGGAAAGACAAATGAGTGTTTTCCCATATCAAATTAAACAAATAGTTATAGATTTATATTATTCAACACTTCTTTCTATGTGAAAAAAATTTCAAATTCTTCAAAATAAAAGATCTCTTGATTCCTCATCCGCTTCCATTAATTTGAAAGAATATTTTTCTCATCATCTATAAGTATACTAAAGAAAAATTGAAAAACACTCAAAGTATCTTTTCACTTCAAATATATATATATATATATATATATATATAAGATATTTATAGAATAACTAAATTTTAATTTTAATATTTTTTGTTCATATGAACGTCTTTATATGCTTGAATTTTTTATCCTATCCTATTTTAAAGATCCAACAAGTTTATATCAACACTAATCACAGCGTGACAGGCTAGTGAAGTCCATGGACAACGTTTAGAGCATGGGAACTCTCTCTCTCTCTCTCTCTCTCCTGGTAGAACTCAAAATGCGCTCTTGTCTAACCTAGAAGGACACCAAATGAAACAAAATTTCCATCTTTTTCCCATTGCCGTTCATCTAGAGAGAGAGAGAGAGAGGACCAATTCCGAGCAACCAAGTAGTCGAGGCTCTCCCAGTGGCTATTTCCATGTGCATCAAAAGATATTACGACTCTTGAAGACAGTTGTTGGCTTGTTGCCAATTAACTCAGGTGTTCTTTAATTGGTGTCGTTTGTATGGTACTCCTGGTGATGGCACTCAGGAAGCCTAGTGCAGAATAGATGGGGGGCGGGTGAAGAAACCTTTGCATGGTTGGCAACTATTCGTTGCCCTGCCGTTGGTTCATTTTGAAAGAATGAAACATGAAGAAATGATATATTTTGATATGATAGGATGAAGATTTTCTTAATAGAGTTACCAGATTTTCTCATGTAGTTAAGAAAATCTTAATTGTTTATCAAGAAAATCTTAATTTATATTATGCCCCTGTAAAATGGTACTATTATCAAGGATGTCGATCTTGGTCTGATATAATGAAAATGATTTATGGGCGAGAGGTTTTGTGAGTGAGTCTGCTAGTTGATTAATCGTATGTATGTGAGAAACACATAGTTGATGTATGATAACTTATTCTCGTACAAAGTGAAAGTCGATAGCGATGTGTTTTATGCGTGAGTGAAATACTGGATTGACACATAGATAGGTGGCTCTGACATTATCACAATATATTGTAGGAGTAGAGATGGAGTTGATATTAAGTTCCTTGAGTAGATTCATGACCCAATTTAGCTCTGCAGCAACGGTTGTAATGGCACGATATTCAACTTTAGTTGTTGATCGTGTAACTGTTCTTTGCTTCTTAGAATGCCAACTGATTGGATTAGCCCCAAGGAAGATAATATACCCCGACGTGGATGTTCTATCATCAAAATTTCCTGCCCAATCAGCATCAACAAAGGCATGGAGATGAATGGGGGAGTGTGTGTGGAGAAAGAGACCATGATTGAGGGTCCCGTGAAGATATCGCAAGATTCTTTTAACTACAGACCAATGCATAGTAGATGGCCGATGTATGAATTGTGATAATTTATTATCCGCAAATAAAAAATCTGGACAAGTGAGAGATAAATACTGTAAGGAGCTAAGTACTTGGCGATATTGAGTTGGGTCTATAGTAGGACTTCCATTATATAGTTTGAGTGACTCACCAGTAGATAGAGGAGTTGTTGTTAGGGATCGAGTGGCACTAAGAGAGCGGGGGGGGGGGGAGAGAGTGGGAGGGGGGTGAATTAGTGCAGCGGCAAAGAACGATAGATTTTCGGCGATTTAAAAAAGTTTGAAAACTTCATATGATAAAAATCAACGTTTTGTTTGAAACCATTTCGATTGCGTATAAATTTAAAATAATACGTATGAAGATGAAGAGAAAGTTAAGCAAGTAAGGCAGCAAATGAAGATTGTTTGCAGTAAAGTAAGTTACGAGAAAGTAAATGCAAACCGATTTATAGTAGTTCGGTCATCTGACCTATATCCACTTCCGAAGCCTTCTCCGATGAGGCTACCAACTTCCATTAGTAAATCCTTTTCAAGAGGAAGGACCAAACACCCCTCTTACAACCCTTTTACAAGAAGTTCACACTCTTACAGATTTTTCAAAAAGAAAGAAGGAGGTGAACATAAGCTATTGAAAACTAGACTTTCCCAAGCCTTTTGCTCAATTTCTAACTCTCAAAGGGTTACCCTTTCAGCTGAGAAAGGGGGGGTATTTATAGATCCAAAGAGGATTCAAATTTGAGCTCCAAATTTGAATTCAATTTGGGTTTCCTGGTGCTAGCGGTGCTACCGCCTGTCAGTCGTCAGACTGACAGTGCACAAGCGGTTCCACGACCCAAGGCAGCGGTGCTACCACCGCTGCCTTCTGGCGTTGGGCAATGGTACCGCCCCAGGCTAGGTGATACTACCACATGGTGCTTGGCTAGTGGGTGGTACCACCGGGATTACCAAGGCGCCACCGCCGTGTCATTCAAAGATCGTTTCAATCGAAAACTCGACCGAAACCAGTCTAAATGAAATCTGAATTAGCCCAAATTTGATTTATAGGATTGACACCTAATCCTAAACCAAATTATGTGCTAACTATAAATTTTAAAGACATTTTCTAAGCTATTACAAAGTCCATAAGATAAGACTTCTTTCGGCGAGCTTTCGGCGAACTTCCGGCGGTCTTCCGACGAACCCTCGGAAACTATTCGGTGGACTCCTGACAAGCTCCCGGACTTCACGATGATCTTGGTGAGTTCCACCGAGCTTCTTTGGCAAGCTTCGATCTTTCTTGGTAAGCTTCGCGAACTTCCGACGAACCTTCCGGTGAACTTCCGAAAACCCTTTGGCAAGCTCGCTACTCGTTCTCGGCCAATTCCGACAACACTCCCAATGAATCTTTGGACTTTCGTCGAACTCTCGAACTCCCAACGATCCATCATACTTGTCTTTCGACACTTTGTTTCACTTTACGTCTTCATCATCATCGTAGTTAATCCTGCACACACACAAACAAAAACTCTACTTCGATCTAGACAGTTATTACAACGCGAATTGACATTCAGTTGCCTGGCACATCATTGGTCGGCACTTTATCTGATCCTTCGGCACATCGTCCTCTTTTGCGGTCCGTTGCCCAATCGACGATTGACCTCCGCAACCTCGATATCCTTGGTGCAACATGCTCTTCTTGGCTCGATGCCCGACGTACGAAGCCTTCTATCGATTGTCGACTGAACCTCTGGCTCAACATCCAATATCCTGATGTGATCACCTCCGGCATAATGTCAATTCCTCTAGCGTTAACTATCTAATCCTTATCGATAATAGACTTGCGTAACTCAAAACGTAGTTAAATAATAAACCATAATTAGTTTCATCATCAAAATCTGAGATTCAATAGTTGTAACCACTTTAGCATCCTATATGTTCGCCTTTGATAATACATCTTGAATATAAATTTTTTATGATAGGAAAAGTCTTGAAGATATGTATATTGCTTCCACTCCCAAAAAGTAGCTCAAGGTTCCTAGATCTTTAAGGGAAAAATGATCTACCAAATGCTTGAGGATTAGACTATATGCTTGAGGATCAAACGATTTGCTAAATACTTTGATTTCTATATGATTATTACCCGTGACAATAATATCATTTATATATATCATAA
Organism: Musa troglodytarum; assembly: GCA_023547065.1. Classification (NCBI taxonomy): domain Eukaryota; kingdom Viridiplantae; phylum Streptophyta; class Magnoliopsida; order Zingiberales; family Musaceae; genus Musa; species Musa troglodytarum. Next base: position 33,677,442 of record CP097511.1, read on the forward strand.
GATATATTATATTTCCACTTTGGTGATGGAGAAATAGCAAGATATCAGACTTGGAGTTGATGAAGCCAATGGATGTTAGAAACGAGCCAAGTTTGGTGTACCAAGCTCTTGAAGCTTAACGAAGTCCATAAATAGCTCTTTGTAGTTTACAAACATACTTTGGATATTGAGGGTGGATGAAACTAAGAGGTTGCTGCATGAAGACATCTTCAGTTAGAGTCCCCTATAAGAAGGCATTGTTAATATCAAGTTATCATAAATGCTAGCCTTTTGAGATGGTCAAACTCAGAATAAGTCTAATTGTTGTGGGTTTAACAATAGGACTAAATGTCTCTATGAAGTCAACACTAGGACGTTGATGAAATCCTTTGGCCACTAGACGTGCTTTATATCTAGCAACGGATCCATCTGGGTTCTGCTTAATTCGAAAGACCCACTTATACCCGATGATATTTTGTGTGGGATGAGAGGGTACAAGGGTCCATGTAGAATTATGAATGAGGGCATCATATTCTTCACACATGGCTTTACGCCAGTGTGAAGATTTTTGGGCCTGAGTAATTGTGGTAAGTTCAGTGGTTTATAATGTGAATTTTTTGATAGCATGTATATCAAGGACTTGTCGTGGTTTAAAAATATCACTTTTAGAGCATGTTGTCATTATATGTCTAGGAGCTATAGGTTGTGATATAGGTATGGGCAGTGGAGATGTACTGACATGGGTTGAAGGTACATTAGTGTCACTAGTACTATAAAAGGATAAAGATAGTGGTTGTGTTTCCAAGGGCATTACTTCAGCAGTAGGAGAACCTTGTGAACAAGGGAGAGAAGCAATGGAGGGGATGAGGAACTGCTGAACCGAGAGAAGAAGATAGTGTGGATCCTGAGGAGAAGAACTAGATGGTGTTGTGGGAGACTCGGTTGATAGGATCAGTGGTGTACTCCAATTATGTATATTTGTTGCAGTAGAGCACACAATAAAAAACTCAGGATTTTGAAATGGAAAAATAGACTCTACAAAAATAACATGACGTGATATAAAGATTTTTTGAGTGTGGGGTTCATAGCATCGAAAGACATTATGTTCAAGAGAGTATCCAATGAAAATGCAAGGCTTAGATCGTGATGTTATCTTATGTGAGGCATAGGGATGTAGCTATGGATAATATAAATAGTCAAATACTTTGAGTTTTTGAAGGTTTGGAGATTTGTGAAATAGTTTTTCAAATGGTGACTGGTACCGAAGGATTGGAGTGAGTATACGATTGATGAGGTAGACAATAGTTTGAAAGGCTACAAACCAAAAGGGTGTTGGCATGGAGGCTTGATGGAGGAGTGTGAGATCAGTTTCAATTATATATCGATGTTTGCATTCAGCAAAACCAACTAGTTGAGGAGTATGTGGGGGTGATTTAAGGTGTTGTATACTACAAGCAGAGAGACAAGATGTGAGGGCTTGATATTCACCGCCACCATCAGAGTAAACTGTTTTGATTGTAAACTGAAAGAAGTTTTCAACCAACCTTCTAAAGTTGGAAAATATTATTGAAACTTCATATTTATGGTGGAGAGGGTATAACCATTTATACTTAGTAAAATAGTCTATAAAAATGACATAAAATCAAAACTTGTCAAAGGAAGTAATCGGGGGTGGGACCGTAAACATCAGTATAAATAATTTCAAACGGTTTGGAGCAAGATATGGAGAATGTTCCAAAAGGTAATCTATGACTTTTATTGCTAAGATAAGCATCATAATGCATGTTAATGCTACTAGTTTTAAAAGTAAGAAGAGAATAACGAGAAAATTAATTTTTGCTGGATAAAGGATGAGGGATGACTAAGACGATGATGCCACACATCAATTGGAGCTACAACGGAAGAATAGGCAATAGGCTGGGTGATTTGTGGAACTGACAGCCACTCATAAATATTGTCCTTATTCTGACCTCGGACCAAGGATGCCCCCGTGCTCAAATCCTTAACAAGAAAGGAGTTAGGAAAGAATTCAATGGAGGTATTATTTTGTTTACAGAATTGAGAAATGGAAATAAGATTTCATTTGATGTAAGGTGCATACAAAACATCATCGAATGTAAAAATTCTATTGTATGAATTAAGCTTTGTAGAACCAACATGAGTAATGAAAATTTCTTTACCATCACCGATGATAATATCTTCATTTCTACTATAGTTATTGCGGATGGATAAGTTCTGTAAATCTGATATGATGTGATGGGATATGCTAGAGTCCACAATCCAATTATGTTGACTAGTATTCAGAGTGGTTATGAGATTTGCTTGGGGCCACTGTGATAGGGGAGGAAGTCTGGGTCGAGATCGATAGACTTTTGCAGAGTGTCCGACTTTATCGCACAGTTGGCAAACAACTCTTTGTTGACTTAGATGTTGAGGATGCTAAGGCTGTGGAAAATTGAAGTAGCTGCCATGATAGTTATGACTAAAATGCTGATGCTATGGAGGAGGGATGGTTTGTTCGTAGTTCATAAGTTCAGGAGACATCTTGGTCAAACCTTTGCTGATAGTCTTGTTGGACTGGTTGCCCCTCCTTTTAGATTTATGACTGACATGAGCTGTGATAGATGATCTTGGTAGTTTATCCTCTTGCTTGAGATATATCTCAAAGTTAGTCAATTTGTCGTAGAGTTCTTTAAACAACATCGGTGTGTCACGTGCCTGTATTGCTGTTGCCAGCTCCTTGTACTCATCCCCTAGGCCATTGAGGGTGTATACAATGACTTCTTCATCACTGACAAAATGACCTATCATAGCCAGGTTATCGATGATAACTTTTATATTTTGTAGATAATCGGCAATAGTACTTCCCTCTTGTTTTGTTTTCATGAGGCTGGATGGGAGACTGAGCATGTGAGTTCGGGAATGATTTGCCAAGGTGGTTTGCAACTTGCACTAGGTTTCGGTTTCGACAACAGTGTTACATGAAGATATGAGTGGGTCAAGGGATCCAATGACTGAGGCTTGAATTGCTTATAGTATGAGATAATTTTGACGTAACCAAAGTTTGTGGTCGGATTTGGTACTAGACTGGGTGCTCCTGGGATGTTGAGCATCGCCAGTGGACAACGAAGAGAGCCATTTACGTAGCCAAGTAAATCATAGCCAAATAGAAGATTAAAAAATTGAGCACGTTAGGATGCATAGTTGTCACCTTTTGATAACTTGAAGGGGATGAGCGTAGCAGCATTGATAGAAATAAGACCTGTCGAGGGAAGAGTACTATGGTTCCCTGTAGGGACAGTAACTGAAATGTTAGATGTGGATGATGAGGACATGTTGAGGATATATACTAATCGACAGAAAGTGATCGGTGAAGAAGAGATGATGTCGCCGGTGAGATGCACTGCTAGTCCTTAGCAGTTATTCAGTAGTGATTGGCGGGGATTAAGAGTTCTTAGATGCGTTGCTCCACCACAGAAGCCATGATCTTTATAGGGTGTTTGGGCGAGCTATGTACGGCTTGAAGTAGAAGGTCGGTTCTACTGCGACCAGTGCAGTGAAGTAGGGTGACTTCTACTGCTGCTTGTATCATTCCAAAGAACGAGTGTAGGAGGAGGAGGGGCAGTCGCTTGGTGCAGAGGAGGCGACGAAGACTCAATCAATGCAGATCGCACTGTTCGATCGAATTCGGCGATAGAGGAGAGAGGGTTCTCGGTATAGGAGAGCGTCGAGGCTAAGATCGATGGTGCTGCCCTATTTTTGTCGCATTGCACGCTGGCTGCAGCAGTTGCTATTGATGCCGGTAGTGAAGAGGGGTGCGTGGGTGCCAGTTGAAGCTACAGCTGAGGGGGTTGCAGCTAAGAAGCAAGGGAGTATTGGTAACGGTGGTCACCGACAGCGGCAGTAGGTGATCGCAAGAGCTAGTATGGCTGTGTAGAAGGAATCGTCGCACTGACAACCTACAGGAACCAAAGAGAGGATGGTCGTCATCGCTGGCCGGGGGGGATGGGGGATGATGCGTCAGCAATGGCTGCTTAGAGCTGGGAAGCACGCAACTGGAAGCTGGTGCTGGCATTGCCGTGTCCAGCGGTTGTTGGAGGGCCTTGGCTATGGTGGGTGTTACCAGGGAAGGGGAGGGGCAGGGCTATTATCGCTAGATGGTGATGCAGCACCTGTGCCTTCTTTGGGAGCATCATCTACAGGAGAGTGAAGAGGATCTGGGGAAGACATCGGCAGTGCGATGTAGAGACAAAGAATAGGCTACGAAGGGGAGGAAAGAGCAACAGCGATGATACTTATTGTGAGAAGAGGAAGTGGTGATGACAACCGACGATTGGGCGATAACAACAGAGAGTGCTCTGCTTCTATCGCACCGCAGAAGGGAACTAGCGCTATAAGGGCTCAATGCTAGCGGTGGTGGTGTGGTGAGGCGATGTGTAGTGATGGTCAGCTGTGAGGATGAATGCAGGTGGGTGCACCACGCAGAAGTGCAGGTTGGAAAGCAGCAACAGCCCTTCTCATACTGTAGTAGCCGATGGGATGATCACATGACTGGAGGCTGCGATGGCAGTGGTTGCGGGCTGAAGAGCTGTAACAGCGGGGTTGCATGGCGGGGGGAAGGAAAGAGCAACAACAGTGATGGATGCCGAGGTCGGCGACTGTGTTCTTCTGCTCTGTTTCATCGTAAAATAAGAGTGACTGCGATTGTAGATCGCTGCAGTTGTATATCGTTGCGGTTGAGGCAGCGAGGGGGAAGAGATCGCTAGCCAGAACAGCGGAGAGAAAGCTTCCGCTCGTGGAAACAGAGGAAATAGGAGACGGAGGGAAAGAGTCGGTGAGGAGCTTGCTCTAGGCAAGGCGCTCTGATATCATGAATGAATAAAGCATGAAGAAATGATACTTGATATGGTGGTGGTGGTGGTGTTTCTTCCATCTCACTCAGTATCCTCCCTTTCCCCTGACTGATTTGCTGTTTCCATTCTTGGGTGTTTCTTGCGGTCTTTCCCATGCATTCTCCATAACCAACCTCGGTTTCATTAGATACCAACAAGGGTGATTGTGATGGGGAAATAAAAAAGGATAGGTAATAAACAATAACTTTTGTATATGAACAAATACTAGCAGGCCGTAAGATAGCAGAATTAAACAGAAATCATAATCAAATAGAACACCAAGATTTACGTAGAAAACCCCTTCAATGTGAAGGGTAAAAACCACAGGGCAAACTAGAGAAAATCTACTATAAAAATAATGAATGTACAATTCTCAAATCTCTTGCCCAAAACCCAAGCAACAATCACAAGAGAATAACTGGGATATAAGGATCATATCACTGTGCACAATATCCAAAACCTCCTTAAGCAATCATAGAAGAATTCACTGAAGATCTGATCTAACCTGAGATGAGAAACTATTTGGATGAGTGAGATTAATTTCTGTGTTTTCTTTGTCTTCTTTCCTTTCTTTTTCTCTTATTTTTCTGCCCTTTTCTCCTCTCTTTGAATCCCTAATATTGCTGCAAAGTTTCTGCCCCTTGCTATGATGTTTAATCTCCTTGATTCGTAGCCACCATTAGTCCCTATATATAATTAGGTTAAGTTAGGGTTTAAGGTTAACAGGAGGAGGGCTGTGGGCTTAAAAAGCCCATATGGGCTGAATTTGACTTTCTCAGCCCAACAGATTGATGCTTGCACATTTCTTGGCCACCACCATGCCGACGTGTCGCTGTTCTTGATAATGCTACTTTATTGATTTTTTTTTCTTTTAAAATGAAAGCGAATAAGAAAGATCAAAAAGTGAGATATGAGAATCACATAAAAGTTGGGGACATTTTAATAGTTGATGCAAAAATTCTTATTCCATGGGATTTCATGCAAGAAAAAGAAAAAATAATTAACTCATTAATTTATCAAACTTTAACTGCTAGTATAAGATATTCAATTTTAAATTAATAATAATAAATTCATCTAAATTCATTTAAACCTTCGTATTATTATATTGATATGTTGAAACAACATCAAGTTTAGCCTCACATTGGAGGTGATAAAATATTTGAATTGACAGATGTGCTGTTGATATTTTGGATTAGTTGATGAGTTAGTGAAAAAAGATAACAAAGCTGACCTAATACTAAGTATGTTTAAGATTCAAATAGAAAAAAACCATCTATAGTCGAGATCATAATGTTAGACTATAATGATAATTTAAAAAACACGTTAAGCCCCTGAATACTATAACATATCTAAACTAAATCTTACGTTGAAAGTGCAGAAAGAGTTAAATTGGTTTATAAGGACTCATAGATATACTATCATTAATTTAAATTTAAATTAAATATTATAATCTAATAATTTAAATTTAATAAATGAATAAATCAATGACTTGTTGGCATGTAAAGTTGAGGCTGCGATGTGTGATAGGCATTTTGTTGTGCGAGTGCCCAACAGCACTGTTCCACTTTGATTAGACCGTCCCATACCGCCATTACCTCCATCCCTACAAACTCCTCGAGTTATGGCATGTTTGGTTCCTCCACTTGTTTCACTTCCAGCGCGCAGGAACCTTCTTCTTCACCCATCAAGTCATATTTTGGTAGCCGGTGAATTGGAATCAATAAACTAGAACAGCAGATAGGACACTAGTCCCAATGCTGAGGGTTATGGATTCCAAGTTGTGCAGCTAAGCTTGCGAGTTCTTTGGCTCGATCCAAGATAAGAACACCGAAAGCTGGCTCGCTTTGGCTCCACACATTCCGATGCAGAGTGGCTCAATCTTGCCATAATCAATTTCCGACCAACGTTTCTGTTTCATTGAAGGTGTCAGTCGGTAGACATCCATTAATGGAACCAGAAACTATTACATGTCGATAGCCTTTCTCAAAGGTTCCTTCCGTTGCCATAAGCTTCTAAATTTGTCCAAGAGACCTGTGTGAGTAGAGAGAGGTTGGCATCCAAGTCACCACTTGCCATGCCAATGGTTTCCATGAACGCATGTAAGGAGTTGTATAGAAGTTACTATTACATGTCGATAGCCTTTCTCAAAGGTTACTTCCGTTGCCGTAAGCTTCTAAATTTGTCTAAGAGACCTGTGTGAGTGGAGGAGAGAGGTTGGCATCCAAGTCACCACTTGTCATGCCAATGGATTCCATGAACGCATGTAAGGAGATGTATAGAAGTTCCAAAGCACAGAGTAATCTCTTAAGCTTTGTGTGTTCATCATCCATCAGCACTTGTATCTTTTGGCGTCCGTGGAAGATGAGAGAGAATGTTGTCGGCGGATAGATTGGCTTGAGTTGGTGATGGCTAAGACGTCCATTGGGCCCCTAAAATTTGTTTGTTGTTTGAAGCTTTTTGTTCTTTGTATCATTGTTGGTGTCCTCTGCTTACAGTGGTGTGTTCTTCTTTTCCTTCTGCGCCATAGCTTTTCACTGTCCAATTGCGCAATCAGCGGTGTGTCGTTGCGCGTCCTCACAATTATAGGATCGGGCGTCTCTGTTGTTTGATTTGATGCGAACAACAGTGTTAAGCAATTCAATCCAAACAAACTTACAGAGCCTCCTTTTCGGCTCGACTGGAGAAGTTTAGACATATCATGAGAGTAGGGCACGGAAAACGTAGGACGAATCCAAAAGAGGAATAAAAAATGGCTTATTTTTATTCCCTTGTTTGATAACTCTGTTTGGTCCACCGTGGTGCCCGGGATGCTTCCGGGAAAGAGGAAGAGGGCTGTGCACGTTGGACAATATGTATAGCGCCTCTCTCAGCTTGCAATGGTCAGTGCCGTTTGGGATCGTCGACCTGTCGAGACTCTTCAGGGTTTTAACATAGAAAAAAAGAAATATTAGAAGAAAAAAAAATATTAATTCGAGAAGATGGATCTCCTAGGTTTAATCAAAAAATTAAATAATTTTTTATTATCCCAAAAGAAATAATTATATCCCTATTTATAGAATCCATTATGACTTGGACACTCAATAATTAAATATTAAATAAATTATTGTCCGATTCTTTACTGAACTAAACAACTTCATAAATATTATTTAAGCTTAGAAAATAAAAGGTTCCTAACAGTATTGCCCCCATCAAATCAGTATTGTCTTCAAGACTGAGTAGCAGTAAATTCTAGAAACTTCTCTCGCAACACCCTATAGGACTCCTAAATGGTGTCTTCCATTGGTAAATTGGCCTATTGCACCAGCACTTATGTCACAGGATGTCTACGATACATCACAACTCGTCGATCCAGTATGACTTGTGGTTGAGTTTGGACTTCCCCAGAAGTAGAGATATCTGGTAGAGCTAGTAGGTAGATCCAAGCGGTATGCAATTGGCCCAATCCGTCCAATACTTTATAAGGCCCAAAAAATTAAGGAGACAACTTCATAGAGGATTGGACCTTTATGGAAGTTTGCTTGTATGGTTGAAGACGAAGGAAAACCCAATCACCAACGATAAATTCTCATTCACTTTAATATTTATCAACTTGATATTTCATTCTTGCTTGTGTAGCTATGAGGTTATTCTTTAAAAGCTGAATAATCTTATTTCTATCAAGCAACTCCTTATCCACTTGATCAATTTTAGAAGAACCGGATATATATGTTAGGATTGAAGGTGGGGGTCGACCATAAACTACTTCCAAAGGAGTCATTTTAATTGAAGAATAATCAGAGGTATTATACCACCATTTCACCCAGGAAAGTTATTTAATCCATTCCTTCGGCTTGTCATTGGTAAAGCATCTGAGGTAATTTTTGAGACACCTGTTTACCACTTTAGTTTATCCATCTATTTGTGGATGATAAGCAGTGCTCATATTTAGTTGGATACCCTGCAAACGGAAAAACTCTATCCAAAAGGTGCTAGTAAAAACCTTATCTCTGTTACTAATAATAGAACGAGGACTCCCATACAATTTAGCTATGTTCTCCATAAAGATACGGGCAATACCTATGACAATATAAGAATATCGTAAAGCACAAAAATAAGCATACTTTGTAAGCCTATCTACAACTACAAGTATAGTACGCTTCCCTTGTGATGATGGAAGTCCGTCAATGAAGTCCATGGATATGTCAGTCCAAGCAACATCAGGAATAGGGAGGGGCTGAAGCAGCTCAGGGGTGGTTACTGTCTCACTCTTGTAGCATTGGCTGTTGAATCTCGGATTTTAATGATGAAATTAATTGATCGTGTTTAGTTATCTAACTGCATTTTAAGTCATGCAGGTCTATTCTCGATTAGGATTAGATAATTGACGTAGGAAGAATTGATGTTGCACCGAAGAAAATCACGTTAGGAGATTGGACGTTGAGTCGGAGGTCCGGTCGACGATCGACAGAAGGCTTCAGACAAAGAAATCGAGCATCGAACTAAAAGAAGCGGAGTTGCGCCAAGGAGATCAGGGCTACGGAGGTCAGTTGCTAATTGGGCAATAAACCACAAGAGAGGACGATGCGTTGAAGTGTCGGATGAAGCGCCGATGGACCAATGATGTGCCAATAATTATCTAGATCGAAGTAGGATTAAGTCAAAATTGAGTTGATTTTGGGTGAGACAATACCAACTCAATTAGAGGTCAATTGGGCCTAAATTGGGATTGATTTGGGCTCACTGGGAGGCCCATTTAGTGGCCCAAAAATTATTGCAAGTGGTGGCACTATCAAACTAGCGGTGGAACTACCTATGAGCTGGAAAAGTGAAAAGGCACACTTTTCTAGGCTATAGGCAATGGTACCGCCTAGTCTGGGCGATCGTACCACCTAACACTAAAGCTGTAGTGGTGGTACCATCCCAGGCTGGCGGTAGTATCACTAGTGTCAGGGTCAAACTGGTGATGGTATCGCTAGTACTTGGAAATCCGAGGTGATTCAAATTTGAGCTCCAAATTTGAATCACTTTAAAGCCTATAAATACCTCTCTCATCCATGGTTGAAAGATACATGAAACCTGAGAAAGAAAAAGGGAAAACTCTATTGTAATAATGTCAAAATCTTTCCTCTAAGCTTTAAGTGTGATCTAGTCCAAAAGAGGGGTGAGAGGCCTTATAAAGGTTAACTCCTCAACCTGTAAAAGGAGAACTAAGTTATAAGGGAGTTAGTCTTCGCCTGTTGGAAGGAAGACAACTAGTGAAAAAGCCAGTGATCTCAAGAGAAGAGGAATTGGGAGTGGACGTAGGTTGGATGACCGAACTACTATAAAACTCGGTTTGCATTTATGTTCTTACATTTACCTTTCTGCAAACCTTTACTTTACTTATTCACTGCCCTTCATCTTCTCTAAACATTCTTAAGTTTGAGTTAGTACTTTTCTGACATAATTTTTATTGAAATCAATTTTTATCGTACAAAGTTTCCGAAAGCTTGTTTTAAATCACCAAATTTATCATTCTTAACTGCTGCACTAATTCACCCCCCCCCCCTTAGTACCACTCTAGATCCCAACAATTAGTATCAAAGTCTTGTTATTTCTCTTTCGGATTCATACGCGTGAGAAATGGCTCTTTATGGCTTTTAAGAGGGTTTTTCGATCGTTCGTCCTCCGTTATTTAACGGGTCAGACTACACTTATTGGAAAACTCGAATGAGTAATTTTTTTGGATTTAGATTTGTAGAGTATTATTGAAAACGACTTTCAACTTTCCTCTAAACCAATGAACGAATGGTCCGATTTAGAGAGAAAATCATTTTCATTAAATGCAAAAGCTATGAATGCTTTATTTTGCTCTTTAGATAAAAATATGTTTAATCGGATTTCAACTTATGAAATGACTTTTGATATTTGGCACACACTCAAAATCACACACGAGGGAAGGAGTAGAGTCAAAGACTCGAAAGTAAACCTTCTTATACATGATTTTGAGCTTTTTAGAATGACACCAAGCGAGACTATCAGTGACATGTATACTTGTTTCACGGATGTCATCAATAGTCTAAGAGCTCTTGATAAATCTTTTTCGAATTTTGATCTTGTAAGCAAGATTTTAAGATTCCTTCCAAAAAGGTAGGATCCTAAAGTAATCGTAATATAAGAGGCTAAAGATTTAAAAAATTTACCTATTGAAGAACTCATTAGCTCTTTAATGACATATAAAATAAGTTTCTTGGAACATGTTGAACTCGATGAACACATGAACCACCTTTCAAAAAATAGGAAGAATTTGAAACTTTAGACAAATGAATGCCACTTGAGTGATGAGGACAATGATGAACTTGAACTTCGAACACTAAAACTTAAAATGTTCATAAAACAAGAATCTAAAATAAAAAATGAACTTGAACGGAGGAAGAGGCCAAAGAAGAGGAACGCACCTAAGAACGAATCCAAGTGCGAGATGGTGAACTATGCTTTGACGGCTCTCGACAATAAGATAAGCAACTTAACCAAAACTCCCTTAAATTATTTTAAAATTACATAATGTTTTTCATGAGTGCTTAATTTAGATAGTAGGAAATAAAACAAAATTATTTTTAAAAATTATCATGCTTTTCTTTCTAATATTTTTTAAAAGTAAAAATTATGATTGATGATTGGATGATTTATACAATTCCATGAATGTTTATGATTTTTGTATCGAATTTTAATATATGGTTTTGACACAAATTTTAATTAGCATAATTATGTTTAATAGGATTAATCCATGATTGTGTACTTTAGTTTTCATGCTTAATGAGGATTTGAAGTAATGAAAATTGAAATCCTACATTTTGGAACAATATGTTTTTGGTATTGATGGTTTTCATGATGAAAATTATCTTTCGGATTTATAAATTTTTATATAATTTTGGCAAAATTTGAACACGACTCTTGATTTTTTTTCTAAGCTAGAATCATGTAAGAAGAAAAATTTTGTTATAACTAATAACAATGAAAGAAAGAATGATAGAATTAAAAGTGATTTTGATGATGCTTTCAGTTCTAAATATGATGCTTGACCCTTGCATGAAAAATCTGAACATGCTCACTCAAATTGAAACACATAAAATGAGAAAAATGCACTATCATGATGTTTTATGTTTCATGCGTTTGGTCTTGATGGCTTTAACGAAACCTTATCTCAAATTTACAAGATAATGGTTTTCGTATAAAAAATTTGATCATGCTTATGTGAAATCAATTTGCATCAAATGAAATACATAAGAATGACAAAGAGTGCTATCATGATGTCTTATGCTTGATGTGTTTCGTCTTGATGGTTTTTATGATAAACTTTACCTTTTACTCTTGAATATGATACTCATTTTTATTAAAGGCAAAGGCATGTTTATATGAAATCAATACATGAATTGAAATCACTAAAATAGAAATGCATGATTCTTGAACATCCCTCTTTCTCTAAAGTTTCTGATTTTTTAATAAAAGACAAGTGATAAACTTATGCCATTATTGATAAATCTCTTCAACTATAATATGATTTGAGTTGAATTTTATGCCTTGTGTATAATGTGCTATATTTTTGGCTCTTGATGATCTTTATGATGGGATTTTGCCTTTACGTTTTGAATTTTCATGCTTATCTCTATTTTCTATAAAAGACAAGTGATGAATTCATTTATGATACTTTGTGAGTCACTTGAATTATAAATGAGGTTTTGATGATGTGTTAAAGTATCCATTTATATGAATCTATGAAAATGATTTTGATGACAAGTATGAAGTAGTCAAGTTGAATTTGAATGAAACTTGTTAATGATTCTTGACTCTTCTCTTAATCTCTACCTATCATGACTTTTTGTGATATATATAATGCTTGAATCAAGTTCTAAAAGATTTTATTCTGTAATAAAAAAATATTATTGAAATCATGATCTTGACAATTATAATATAAAGTTATATATATATATCAAGATCGTTCATCATGCTTCTTCCAGTTATCAAAAAAGAATTATTCAAATGAAATGCAACTTGTCTTTTGATTTCTCGGAACTCATTACTTGAATTTTTTTTATGAATTCATGATAACTTAAGATGTTTTTTGATGTCCGTAACATGATTTCTTTATGACTTGTATGCCTCATGATTGAACTATTTTGAGTCTTTGTTCCTCCCCTTCTTTTCGACAATGACAAAAAGGGGAAAGAAAACATGCTAGCATTTATGATCATGACTTGATCTTGGATTCTCGAACTTATGACTTAAGATATTTTTAATTGGAATCGAAATCTTTTTCCTCTATGATTCTTTCATTTTATCATTCACTAAAGAGGAAAATAATCCAAGTCTTGATATCTCAATAATTGATGCTTGAAATTATTTCTTATGATTTATGACGAAACGAGAGATATTATACAAGAATCTAGATATCTTCCTTATTTTCCTAAGATTTGTGTTGATATCATATCCTTCATGATTTAGAAATGATATGATTACCTTGACTTGCATGCCTTATGTGATGATTGAAAATTAATTTGCTTAATGATGAATCACTACAAAAAGGATTTATTAAATGAATTATGTCCTTCTTGAACTTTCTTGATATCATGACATGATTTCTTTATATGGCTTATATAATGATTGAAATTTTGTCAGTCCTCCCTTCTTTCTAACAAAAACAAAGGGGGAGTTAGCTTGCGCATCACAAGGAAAAGAATTTGCTAAAGTAAATAAAATTTCTTGCTAATATATGGCAAAATTGCTAGCATCTTAATAAGTACCATAAGAGATAGCTTGAATGTTAAATTTGCAACTTGATTTTGTTTCATAACTTGGTTTTCATAAATTGATTTTGAATCATGAATGTAAACTTTTGATACCCTAGGAATATTTATCTTTGTTAATTATCATAATTTTAAAATTCATATAAAGGGAAAAGAATTGTATTCTTCCCTTCGTTTTGACAAAAAAAAAGGGGAAGAAAATTTATTACTAGCTTACGACTTCAATGAAAAATTTGCTAGCTTGATCATTGAAATGAACGCACTTCCTATCTTGAACATAAAAAATTGCCACCTTACAATTTCAAATTTATGTTTCCTCTTTCTTGCTTGCTCCCCTAAAGGTTGTTTCAATGCATTTGAGCTTATAAACATCTACCTGATGAGAGTAATTCATTGATTGAGAGTAATTCATTGAAGATATTATTTCTGGCCTTACCCACCTAAGTTATCATTGTTTTGGTAACCAACAATTCTATATGTGTCATCAACAATTATGCTTAGTTGCTTGTTTAGTTGAGTTCTAGCGTAAGTGGGCTCACTAGGAAGAGTGAGGAGTCCTTTCCGAGATACTTGTACCGCGCCCGAACTCTTGCAAGTGGTTCTGTTCTGAGAGTTATGGTTCTAGCATTGTCTGTGAGATCAGAAGCGGGAGATGTAGCGGGTAAAGAAGAAAGAGCAGTTTCGGGATCAGAAGCAAGACTAAGTGAGGATGGTTTGTATTTCATAGTTTCTATACCTAGTGCTCAATGCGCAAGCAAGAGATGGATTCAATGATTCACTGAGAGTCGAGGTCGGGGTTAACACTTATGAGAGGTTAAGGGTCATGCAGTAACTTTTCTCGAATTCTTATCCTAGATGCTGACAATTGGTCATACACTCAAACTAGCTACGGCTATTTCTTTGATACCTTAGGCTCCTAGGCAACTCATACTTCTCTTCTTGAAACAAGCTGCTCTGCTCGCAACAATTCTCTACTTCCTGAACTCCGGCTACTGACAACTACTTCTACTTCCCTTCTATCCTTCCAACAAGCACAGCTGATTATGTTGAAACAGCTTCTTTTCTTCACCCGGATCCAGATCTATCTCAAGCTTCTGTATCAAATACATGAGCTTCTGACGCCATGCCATGAACGACGAATAGGAGATATGATTGAATCTTGACTAACTGAATGAGGCTCCTCTACCTATGTCTCTTATCCCATACCTCTGGTAACAAATACTTGATTTCCATCTGAGGCTTCACCTTCATTGCCCTTACTTAATTGGGTGTACAAGCTTAACTACCAAATTGAAATTACCCTCATAGCTTAACACAAGCACTATAACCTCCCTCTTGCCAACAAATAAGGGCAGCGAATAATGAGCAGCTGGCTCTCGCCTCGCTGAAAAGCATTGAATTGATTCTGATCCGGAGACCTTAGCCTTTTTAGTAAATTCTTACCAATATCTCTATCATACCTGGCACCCGGATACTTCTTCTGTCAACAAATACATATGAAACTTGACTCCCATCTAACTCAATTGATTTGATACCAGAATTAGGCTCCTCTACCTCCTTTGCTCCCGAGCACATAAATAGTAGCGAGTGAAACCCTGTCTTTGATTCGAGTACTCCTACTTCCGGGGGCTAACTACCTTTATTTAACTAAGGGTCCTGAACCTGTCTTTACTTTCTTTTAGGCTGACTTTACTACCTATAGGACTTACCTTTCTTACCTTGATTCTCTCGTTACTTACCTTGAAGCTGCCTTTACTTACTTACTTACTTTGATTCTCTAAACACCGATCCGGGTCCTTTAATCAATAAAGTCAACAAGAGCTCACCGATACCTACTAGACTTGAACCCATACCAATAGTAGAGATAAGGAATGGAATTCGAAACGGCTACCCTACCGCTCAAAGTGAGGACTCGGGCTAGAATACTTTCCCTCGCAGAGCTTCTTTATAAGATGACTTTAGAACAGAAACAGAATTGACTAGCACACTGATCGGTTAAGGCTTTCCCACCTGACTGGCACCCAAGGGGAACTAATATGATATGATATAAGGTAAACTGGACTTGTTGGCTCAACTGTTGTTGGTTCTTAACTTCAAGTATAGGTCGGGCAAGCATCTCTTTCAGTTCGCAAACACGGATTACTTGATAACGGACTCCGCCCATGAACCAGACTTGAATTCCACTCTATACCCTTAACCATAAGTAGAGAAGAGAGTTCCTGTTTGTTCTTTAACCTTATCCACCACATAAGTAGAGTGGAACAGCAGAACACAGGCCCAAGAGCGTTGCTTTAGAAGTAAGAAGTTTACGGTAGCGTTGAGTTAGAAGCTATAGGGAGTTTGAAAGACAGAATAAGAGTGTTTTTTATTAGCCACAGTTTTAAGTAGAATCAGTAGAATCAGCAGAACGAGCAGGTGCCTACGGAACAAGTAAATCACTTATTGTTTTTTCGGAGTTAGGTTGAAGTTAATATCTTTTAGAATAGGAAGAAACTCCATTATCTTATTCAGATATTTCTTTAGCACTAAATGAAAAAAGGAAACACACACTATATAGTTAGAATCATTTACTTTCCAGTGAAAAAGCGCTAGTGAGTGAGTTGTTGGTGCGTTCTCGGGGTGCCTATCTAAGTGATTCAATCAAAAACGCGCCTATCTAAGTGATTCAAGTGAAAAGTAAGCAGAACTAGCAAGGCCAAAATCAACGAAATAAGAACTTGCTCTAGGCGAAAACAGGATATGTGCTAACAGAGCCAACGAAGAAAGCACTCGCTCCGGAGAGGGAGGGTTGACAGATTGAATTTCTTAACGATAACCTCTCGGGTGCAGTAGAGTGGACGATTCTCGAAGACAGGTTCCGAGCTAGAGTCGGCTAGCATTCTTTTCATTAGGCACAAGCTTCCGTCTTGTTGTTGTTGGTTCGCCTCGGGTAAATGAGATCCAGGTAAATTGCTAACAGTTCGGTCAACATTTCATGACGGGACTGAACGAATGTTAGAGAGAAGGAGGACCTAGGGTAGTGCTTCGTTAGGGTAGTGCTTCGTATGGTATGTACGAGATGGGGTATCTTAAACAAGGTATTCGCCCTATTCAAACCCAGCTTTCTTCTTTATTGCCCACACTCGATACCCTTTGACTTGCGCTTGCGTAGAGAGCTATCAAAATATGGAATTTTGTACCAACCCGCCCTTCTATAAACTAACTTAAGGTAAACTTCTTTATCGGTTATTAGTTGTATAGAACAAGAATCAAGTGTATGATAACCTAAAGAATCCGCAGATTCAGTACGAGGGGAAAGTCCAAACTATGGAGAAGAAGAGGTTCAAACCGAAGATTGAGCAGAAGCCGAATCAACCCGCGTTACTGTGATTGTGGAATCCTATAAAGAAACCGAATCCACTCTTGAATCTCATGCCCACGGAGCGGTGTGTGAAGCATCTTTCGGCATATGAGTATGTCTCTCTTTACTTGAAAACTCCACTAAGGACTCGTCGGCGAGCGGATTATGAAAAAGCTTTTTCCCTTGGCAGAATCAAGATCGGGATCAAAGGCAGTTCGTAAGGAAGCAGCAATAACTAGTCAAGTTGCGGCGTCTGCAAGTGAAGTGGAAGTGGGTGATGATGTTGCTTGTTTATAAGGCAGTAGCTCGGTCAGTTCCAGTTCTAGTTTCATCCGGAAAGTATTCAACTCCATTCTTACTTAGTAGCTTGGTTAGTATATACTTGTCGTAACTTTTACACTGATGCTGAATAAGTTACAACGCACGCATTATATTATGTTGTTGGGCCGGGCCTTTACTTTCTTAACAGTAATAACAAATAATAACGAGAATTATGACTATAACCATCAAAGCTAGCCATCTTCGCAGCCCTCGTGCATTATATTGTAGGGCCAGGCCAGTACTATATGATGCTTTTGCCTCGACCCGAGCAAGACCATCCTCTGGCTTCTTACTTGCGAACTTATTATTCTCCTTAATTCTTTATTAGCTTCTGCTTTAGTTTTGCCCTTGATTTGCTATGAAATATTTCATACATCATTGATATATTCCGAAATATTTCATTTGCTCTTGATTTGCTTTGAAACATTTCATACGTCATTGATATATTATGAAATATTTCATTTACCATTGATATGCTCTGAAATATTTCATATGTCATTGATATATTTCAAAATATTTCATTTGCCCTTAATTTGCTTCGAAACATTTCATATATCATTGTTATGTTATGAAATATTTCATTTGCCCTTGATTTGCTCTAAAACATTTCATACGTCATTATTATGTTCTGAAATATTTTATTTATTGGGATCTAAAGCGGCACTAAGAGGGAGGGGGGTGAATTAGTATAGTGGTTAAGAATGATAAATTTCAACGATTTGAAAGGATTTTAGAAACTTCGTATGTTGAAAATCTCGTTCCGACTAAAACTGATTTCGATTGAAGCGTATCAGAAACAAATTTAACTTGCAAGCATTTAGAGATGAAGAAATGTAGTAGCAAGTGAAGATGGTTTGCTGAAATGTAAATTACGAGAAAGTAAATGCAAACCAAGTTTATAGTGGCTCGGTCATACGACCTATATCCACTCCCGATTCCTCTTCACTTGAGGCCATCGACTTTCCACTAGTTGTCTTTCTTCCAATGGGCAAAGACAAGCTCCCTTACAGTGCTCTCTCCTTTTGACGGGCTTAGGAGGTAACCCTTACAAGCACTCTCTCCTCTCTTTTAACTTGAATACAAGTGAGGACTAGAGGAGGGGAATTCTAGAGAGATTTGAATAATATTTTTTCTACTTTCAAAGTGTAGGTGCTTGTTTATTCAACCCAGGGATGGGAGGGATTTTTATAGGCTCCAATTTGATTCGAACTTGGAACCAAAAACCTTTCCATCCTGGGTTTACCGAGTACTGGCGGTACCATCGCCTGTCACTGGCGATACCACCGCTAGTCTGACAGTACCATCGCCTGACACACTGACTGTCATACCCAATGGTGCACTCTCCCAACAACAGATGGAGAGGCATACTCCACGGGATGGATTCCTCCCAACAGTGGATGAAGATAATCTATATCATACTCCCAATAGCGGATGGAGTGGTATCCCTCACTCGCCTAAGTAGGGACACGTTCCTCCCAACAACGGATGGAGGAACCGTCTAACCATCCGTTTGATGATCCGCTAATCTCTAAAGGGAATCGTCATACCTACCATCGGTAGGGATACATAAACATCCATGATCATTCATTTATATTCACTCATTCATTCACACATGTATCCAAGAAATAGTATGATCAAATATTATAAGAGACCATATTTTATATATGATCTACTAGACTATGTCCATTGGTGGCTCTGCACTGTGATGGGCCCACAACTCCTTTCACAAGTTGTACTTTCAATGTAGATCATTAGACTAGTTACATCTATTACATGGTACAATCATATCAATATCATAAACTTAAGAAAAGTAGAAAACCAATAATCATTTTCAAATGATATCTTCAAAGAAAACTTTTAGATTCATCAAATCATACGGGCTTCAAACATCAATTTCTCAATAGTCCTCAATCAACCAAAACCCTAATTGGAATAGCTCAATTGACTTAAACTATACTCAATTCAATTATGACTTAACAGAACTTGCTAGTCATATGTGCCCTGTAAGCCAATCACATGAGTGATGACACTTGTGACTTGATATGCACTTTTTCTCCTTGTGTATTATTAGGTATTTTATCACTTTATTTTACGTGTTGCATATATTGTGATGTCCTTGGATCTGTGCAATGGGAATCGGATCGTGATGAGATCACGATAATGAGACCGATTCACCTTTAAACATAAACCCTAAATTATCCTAGTCATAGGTTACTCGAGAAGGATATCAAGATAACCGGATAGACTGGTGTGCTGTATACCCATCCATATGATCGAGGTGGCTGGTCTCATAGCTACTCGTGTGGGGACACTAAGGGTACAGTGCAGGTGCTCATTGGAGAATGAGTTCACTGATTGATTCACCTACGGAATGCTGGATGGTTATTGATACCTCACGTCAAACAGCGATTCTATAGTCCCAATAGTGTATCTGGTCCTTAGACTTGAGACACAAAGGATGTCCTGTATGAGTACTCCACTCTTTGATACCGGACTTATAGGCTTAGAAAGTTCTAGATCTAGTTATTGAGAGTGGTAGCCAACCTTACGAGGGCTATTGAATGTCAATAGAGGATCATTCGCTCTTGGTATCATGAGAGAAATATCCTTTGTATTCTTGCTCGAACAAATCCTTGGCCAAGGTTATTCGGATTGAGAGAGAAAGAGTTCTCTAGGAGAATCCGACAAGAGCAAGACTCGAGAAGAGACTGTATGAGCCTGATAGCACCATACCCGGTATAGGGTCTCTGGGATATTAGTTAGATGAGGGACTATAGATACATGATAACTGAGGACAGATAGGTCCAAAGGATTAGATTCCCTTGTATCGTTTGGGGGCTATGACGTAGTGGCCTAGTACGTCCGCAATCGATGAGTTAGGTGAATTATTATAGAGATAATAATTCACTAAGTCAAAAGGAGTTCTAACAAGTATGACTCACGGCCAGTGCGATATTGGGCCTAGAGGGTCACACACATATGGTAGGTGTTGCGACGAGTAGAGGTTTGGATATGAGATATCCACTAGAGCCCCTATCTTATTGGATATCCATTAAGCCCCTGAATTATTGGATCCTAAGATGAGATCCAATAATTGCTAATAAGAGATTATTGGGTAGAGACCCACTAATCCAAGAGGCTTGGGTAATTGGATGAAGATCCAATACCCAATAGGGCAAGATCCATTAGGGTTTACAGGCGGCCTCTATAAATAGGAGGGAACCAAAGCTCTATAGGCTAGGAGTTCTTTTTGGTAGCCACCTCCTGTTCTCCTCTCCCCAGAGAGGTGGATTATCGCAGTCCCTACCATGTGGATACCGCTAGAGAGGAGGATGCTTGACCTCCTTCATCCTTCCTACAGATCTATAGGGATTTATGGATATACGATCTCCCTAGGTATTTTCTTTTACACATGTAGATTTCGTGGATTTGTTTTGACGCATCAATATTCGCACGATGATGGAACCTTTCTATGGGAAATCTAGGGTGTTTTATTTTTTGTTCTTCCATTACACATAAGATGTCACTCCCCAAAAGGATTTCCCAACAATGGTATCAGAGCCAGGTTATTTGTGCAAAGATCAGAACTTAAACTGCATGTGTTGTGTTTTAGATCTAGTTTTGACACCAAAATTATTGGTGCAAAAGGTGAGGAAGGGTAGCAACAGTTGCTTCCCTTGCTACGCTCACACAGCGGCAAGAGGTTGCTTGCAGCCTTACTGCCGGCATCGATGGTGGCGGCCATGGCTGCGGGTATAGGGTCTGCAGGCAGGTGGCCGTCGGCCCACCCGTAGCAACAGTCCTTGTGGGGCGGCCTATCCGCAAGGACGGGTGGCACCCGCTGGGGCAAGGCTGCTTGCAGCGGCCTACGGGCACTTGCCCAAAGGGCGACCGCCGCCCGGGGCACAAAGCTCGCAAGGGCCCCCGCCTGCGGGCGACCAGCCCGCAGCAACACCTGCCTGAGGGCGACCAGCCCACAGTGGTGCCCACAGGGGTGCGCACCCGCAAGGGCGGCACCATCGAGAGGTGGCGCTCGCCCGCAAGGGGTAGCGCAGCCCATGGGTGAGCCGCCCGCGGGCAAAGGTAGGTGCGTTTGTCGCGCATTGGCCACCGCTGGCAGGGTGGCGGTGACCACATTGCAGCAAAGCAATGAGAGGGGTTAGGGTTTTAGATAAAAGATAGTTTTGCTCCTGAGAATTTATGAAATTCCAATCTTATCCCTTGTAGCCGAATGACCAAAATACCCTTAAAAATTTAAAAAATTCCCTTTATGTCCCGGATTTCAAAAAATATATATATGTTAATTAAATAGTTTAATTAACTATTATTTTTATCTAGTAGTCCTATAAAATAATATATACATGTGATGTATGATGTGGACAGATGATCATGGACTTGTGATGTGATGTGTATACATGTGATTATTATTATTGGGGCCTACGAGCCTCTATTTTTCTCGTTTATTGTCAAGCCTCCGTGTTTGTAATTATGCTATAATTACATGAGGAGGCACAATAGTAGTGGGACCTATGAGGTCGAGATAGACGATCCAACGCATGGAGATACGTTGAGATGCCGACGGAATCGACGAAGCGAGAAGGATGATCTTAGGGTATGGAGATGCACCGAAGCACACATAGATCTTGATGTGAGTGATTGAATCCGCTGGCTCGAGCCTAATCATATTAGGATGTGGTCCATGATCATCTGGTTTGATTGCTCATGTGATGTGTGATTAATTATACACATACTAGATATGTGTATATATTTGTATGCGATGTAGATATATATATTAAATATGTATGTGTGTGACACATTATGTTAGGAGACCAAATAAAAAATCCTCTCTATTAATAATATTAAGTCGATAAATGTGAAGGAATTAGATTGACCCATGTGGCCTTCTATCCTTATAGGTAGGAACCGATTCCCGGTGTAGGTTGAGTTGGTCGAGTCCCTCGAGACTCACCTATATTACGTTTTGCTATCTTATCTATGACATAGGGATGTCACCGGTGACCTGAGGACATGGTATGCTTGGTCGAGTCCCTCAAGAGTATATCACCGAATCAGACTCATCTTGTAATGATAGTGATGACTTAACCGAACATCATGATTGGTCGAGTCCCTCGAGGCCATGGTGGTTCAGAGGCCGAATAGGATGGAAATCATAAGGAGTTGTGATTGGCAAGAGTTGCCTACCTTGAAGGGCTTAACGTGATTAGTCGAGTCCCTCGAGGTTACGTTAAGATGCCGATTGGATCTCGATCTCCACTAGAGATTAGCCAGGGGTCTCCGATTCACATACCGAAGGGTGTTGTGTGTCTCGCAAAAAAATTAGTGGAAATATATTAAGATAAAAGTCCTTATCTTAACTATTTAATTTTTATAAAGTCTTCATGTTATTTATTTTTGCTTCATCTTTAATTTCAGAAAAATATTGCTTTCAAATCCTTTACGTGGCATACTTGATGTTTACTACCTCACTAGTCCAAATTATACGGATTGGCTTCACAATCTGAGAATCATTCTCACGACAGAGAAAATCGCGTATGCCCTTGATATAGTGATCCCTACGCCTGACGAAGGGGCAAGCGACGATGAGATCGCTCGTTATGTGAAGTACATAGATGATTCCGCTCTTGCTTAGTGTTATATGTTGGCCTCTATGACTACTGAGTTACAGAGACAATATGGAAATATGGATGCTAATTCTATACTTCTACATCATCGTAAACTATTTGAGGAACAGGGAAGAACTTAGCGATAAGAGATATCAAAGAGTCTTTTCTGTACCAGGATGACTAAGGAGACACTGGTTTAGAACCATGTCCTTAAGATGATTGAGTGGATCGAAAAACTCACAGGTCTAGGAATTGTCCTAGAGGATAACCTATGTATGGATCTTGTACTTCAGTCCCTACCAGATTCCTTTTCTCAGTTCATAATGAATTTTAATATGAATAAACTTGAGGTGACCCTCCCAGAGCTCCTCAATATGTTGAGAGAAGTAGAGAGCACTATTAAGAAAAAGAAGATGGTTCTCTATACTAGTGAGACTAGAAAGAAAAGGAAGGCTTAGAAGACCCTTGAGAAGGGCAAGAGCAAGGGCAAGGGCAAAATGGGTAAGACAAATATTACCAAGAAAAACCCAACAAAGAATAAAGGTCAGTGCTTCCACTACGGCAAAGATGGGCACTGCTACTCATATATGCCCTGTAAGCTAATCACATGAGTGATGACACTTGTGACTTGATATGCACCTTTTCTCTTTGCTTATTATTAGGCGTTTTATCACTTTATCTTTCATGTTGCATATATTATGATATCCTTAGATCTATGCAATGGGAATCAGATCGTGATGAGATCACGATAATTAGACTGATTCACCTTTAAACGCATACCCTGGATTATCCTAGTCATAGGTTACTCGAGAAGGACATCGAGATAATCGGATAAACTAGTGTACTGTATACCCGTCCATATGATGGAGGTAGTTGGTCTCATAGCTACTCGTGTGGGGACACTATAGGTACAGTGCAGGTGCTCATTGGGAATGAGTTCACTGATTGATCCGCCCACGGAATGCTGGATGGTTATTGATACCTCACGTCAGACAGCGATTTCGTAGTCCCAGTAGTGTATTTGGTCCTTAGACTTGAGACACCAAGGATATCCTATATAAGTACTCCACTCTTTAATACTGGACTTATAGGTTTGGAAAGTTCTAGATCTAGTACAGCCAATTATTAGGAGTGGTAGCCAACCTTACGAGGGCTATTGAGTGTCAATAGAGGATCATCCGCTCTCGGTATCATGGGAGGAATATCCTATGTGTTCTTGTTCTAACAAATCCTTGGCCAAGGTTATTCGGATTGAGAGAGAAAGAGTTCTCCGGGAGAATCCGACAAGAGCAAAACTCGAGGAGAGACTGTATGGGCCTGACAGCACCATGCCCGGTATAGGATCTTTGGGATATTATATGGATGAGGGACTATAGATACATGGTAATTGAGGACAGATAGGTCCAAAGGATTAGATTTCTCTGTATCGTTTGGGGGCTACGGTGTAGTGGTCTGGTACGTCCGCAATCGATGAGTTGGGTGAATTATTTTAGAGATAATAATTCACTAAGTCAGAAGGAGTTCTGACAAGTATGACTCACAGCAAGCTCGATATTGGGCCTAGAGGGTCATACACATATGGTAGGTGTTGCGACGAATAGAGGTTCGGATATGAGATATCCGCTGAACCCCCTATATTTTTGGATATCCATTAAGCCCCTGAATTATTATATTCTGAGATGAAATCCAATAATTGCTAATAAGAGATTATTGGGTAGAGACCCACTAATCCTAGAGGCTTTGGTAATTGGATGGAGATCCAATACCTAATAGGGCAAAAGATCCATTAGGGTTTTCAAGGGGCCTATATAAATAGGAGTGAACCAAAGCTCTATAGGCTAAGGGTTTCTTTTGGTAGCCACCTCCTATTCTCCTCTCCCCAGAGAGAGAGGTGCATCGTTGCAATCCCTGCCATGTGGGTACTGCTAGAGAGGAGGACGCTTGACCTTCTTTATCCTCTCCCACAGATATGTAGAAATTTAGAGATATACGATCTCCCTAGGTATCTTCTTTTACACGTGCGATTTTGCAGATTTATTTTTGACGCACCGATCTTCGCATTATGATGGAAACTTTCTACGAGAAATCTGGGGTTTTGTTTTCTGTTCTTCCGTTGCGCATGTGATACTTTCAACAGTGGTATCAGAGCCAGGTTGTTCGTGCAAAGATCGGATCTTAAACTACATGTGTTGTGTTTTGGATCTGCTTTTGACGCCAAAATCGTTGGTGCAAAAGGGCCAGGAAGGGCAGCAATTGTTACTGCCCTTGTTGTGTTCGTGTAGTGGCTACAAGGCTGCAGCTTGCACTTACATAGGCACTAGCCACGATCGGCCGCTAGCCATAGGCAATGCTTGCGGCCGCTTCAGGAGGACGCAGCGGTTCTTGGCGTAGGCACCGACGGCGCCTATAGGGTACACCAGCATGAGCGGCGCTGCCCAGCGCTCGTGGGGCAACGCCACGGGGCACCGGCGATGCGCGCGGGGCAGCACCTAGAGGCTCTACGTCTGTAGGGCAGCGGTGGCGTTGCTCGCATGGACGGCAGGCGCCGCCACCCCGGTGCCCTCCGCGCACGGCCACGAAGGTGGCGCGCCGGTGCAAGGCAGCTAGGGGTGAGGAGTTAGGGTTTTATGGCAAAATATGGGTTTGCCCCTCAGAATTTCAAAAATAGAATTACCAAAATACCCCTCAGAATTTCAGAAATTTTAGATTTTATCCCCTTTGACAGAATTACCAAAATACCATTTTGGTTGAATTATCGAATTACCCTTGAGAATTAAAAAATTTCCTTTATGTTCCTGATTTCAGAAAATTAAATATGTTAATTAAATAGTTTAATTAACTATTATTTTTATCTAGTAGTCCTATAAAATAACATATACAAGTGATGTATGATGTGGACAGATGATCATGGACCTGTGATGTGATGTGTGTACATGTGATTATTATTATTGAGGCTTGAAAGTCTCTATTCTTTTCTCATTTATTATGGGGCCTGCGTGCTTGTAATTATGTTGTAATTACATGAGAAGGCACAGCGGTAGTGTGACTCACGAGGCCGAGACGGACGATCCGACGTATGGAGATGCGTTGGGATGCCGGCGGATCCGATCATAGGGCATAGAGATGCACCGAAGCACACATAGATCTTGATGTGAGTGATTGGGCCCACTGGCTCGGGCCTGATCACATTAGGATGTGGTCCATGATCATCTGGTGTGATTACTCATGTGATGTGTGATTAGATATACACCTACTAGATATGTATATATATATTTGCATGCGATATAGATATAATACGTATGTGTGTGACACATTATGTTAGGAGACCAAATCAAAAATCCTCTCCATTAATAATATTAAGTCGGTAAACATAAGGCAATTAGATTAACTCACGTGGCAATTATAGCTAGGAATCAATTCTCGGTGTATATTGAGCTGGTCGAGTTCCTCGAGACTCACATATATCGCGTTTCGCTATCTTATCTACGACATAGAGATATCACCGGTGACCTGAGGACATGGTATGCTTGGTCGAGTCCCTCAAGAGTATATCACCGAATCAGACTTATCTTGTAACGATGGTGATGACTTAACCGAACATCATGGTTGGTTGAGTCCCTTGAGGCCATGGTGGTTCGAAGGCCGAACAGGATGGGAATCATAAGGAGTTGTGATTGGCAAGAGTTGCCTACCTTTACGGGCTTAACGTGATTGGTCGAGTCTCTCGAGGTTACGTTAAGACACCGATTAGATCCCGATCCCCACTAGAGATCCGCCGGGGGTCTCCGATTCACATACCGGAGGGTGTTATGTGTCTCGTGAAAAATTAGTGGAAGTACATTAAGATAGAAGTCCTTATCATAACTGTTTAATTTTTGTAAAGTCTGCATGTTATTTATTTCTGCTACATTTTTAATTTCAGAAAATGTCACTTTCAAATCCTTTACGTGGCATACTTGATGCCAACCGTCTCACTGGTCTAAATTATATAGACCGGCTTTATAATCTGAGAATCGTTCTCACGATGGAGAAAATCATGTATGTTCTTGATATAGTGATCTCTACGCCCGACGAAGGGGCAAGCAAGGATGAGATCGCTCGTTATTTGAAGTACTAAGATGATTCCATTCTTTCTCAGTATTATATGTTGGCCTCTATGACTATTGAGTTACAAAGATAACATGAAAATATGGATGCTAATTCCATACTCTTGCATCTCCATAAACTGTTTGAGGAACAAGAAAGAACTCAGCGACATGAGATATTAAAGAATCTTTTCCATGCCAGGATGACTGAGGGGACACTGGTTCAGAACCATGTCCTTAAGATGATTGAGTGGATTGAAAAACTCATAGGTCTGGGAATGGTCCTAGATGATAACTTGTGTGTGGATCTTGTGCTTTAGTCCCTACTAGATTCATTTTCTCAGTTCATAATGAATTTTAATATGAACAAACTTGAGGTGACCCTCCCAGAGCTCTTCAATATGTTGAGAAAAGCAGAGATCACCATCAAGAAAGAGAAGCTGGTTCTCTACATTGGTGAGACCAGAAAGAAAAGGAAGGCTGAGAAGACCCTTAAGAAAGGGAAGGGCAAGGGCAAGGGCAAAATGGGCAAGGCAAAGGTTGCCAAGAAAGACCCAACAAAGGACAAAGGCTAGTGCTTCCACTGCGATAAAGATGGGCACTGGAAGAGGAACTACAAAGAGTACCTTGTAGCGAGGGCGAAATAGAAGCTTGCAGAAGCTTCAGGTACATTCATAATCAGTCTTCATTTGTCAGAATCTCTTGAGAACACATGGGTGTTGGATACCTAGAGTGCTTATCATATTTGCAATTCGTTGCAGGTTCTAGCAGGACCTACGAGATTGAACAAAGGCGAGATGGACCTTAAGATGGGCAATGGAGCAAAGGTTGCTGCAGTGGCTATTGGCAAGGTCATTTTACATTTGCTTGGTGAAGCTATTATTGTATTAGATGTATGCTATTATGTTTCTTCTATTATCAAAAACATATTTCCATTTCATGTTTAACAGTTAGTGGATATAAATTAGTTTTTGAGAACAATGGTTGTTCAATAATATTAGATGATTAAATCATCATGAGAGGAACATTGCATAATGGTTTATTTATGCTAGATATAGCTCCATATATCATGAGTATAAGTGAGTCTAAGAGGAAACAAGAAGACGTAAACATTGCATATTTTGGCATTGCAGGCTAGGTCACATCCACGAGGGAAGGATTCAAAAGCTGCTAAAAGATAGATATCTAGATCCATTTGACTATGAATCATATGCGACATGTGAACTTTACCTTCGGGAAAAGATGACAAACTCTCGATTTAGTGGAACTGGAGAGAGAGCCACTGAGTTACTAGAAGTCATACATAGTAATGTATGCGGTCCTATGTCGACTCAAGCTATCGGTGGTTACTCCTACTTCATTACTTTCACTAATGATTTCTCAAGATACAAACATGTGTACTTGATGAATTATAAGTCTGAAGCTTCTGAGAAATTCAGGGAATATAAAAATAAAGTGAAGAACCAAACAGGAAAGAGTATTAAAACCCTTCGATCAGATCGAGGAGGTGAGAAATTAAGTACAGAGTTCACCCAGTTCCTCAAAGACTATGGGATCTTATCCCAATAGACACCTCCTTATACATCACAGCTTAATGGTGTATCAGAAAGGAGTAATCGCAAATTGTTAGACATGGTGCATTCCATGATGTGTTTCACTAACCTACCCATCTCATTCTGGGGATATGCCCTAGAGACTACAGCTTACCTTCTGAACAGAATTTCAACCAAGTCAGTGATGTCTACTCCATATGAGATATGGAATGGAAAGATGCCTGATCTTAAGATTGTTAAGATTTAGGGCTGCCATGCCCATGTTAAGAGACACAACCCTAACAAGTTAGAATCCAGAACGGAACGGTGCAAGTTCGTGAGATATCCCAAGAAAACTTGTGAGTATTATTTCTATCACCTTGAGGACCAAAAGGTCTTTGTAGCTAAAAGAGCAATGTTCCTTGAGAAGGAACACATTCTTGGTGAAGACAGTGAGAGCATGATAGAATTGAGTGAGGTTGGAGAACCTAGCTCAAGCACCATTCGATAGCCAAAGTCTGTTCAGATACCTAACACACATGTTCCAACTTTACGTAGGTCCGATAGAGTATCTCATCCTCCTGAGAGATATGTGGGACATATCAGAAGAGAGGATGTTAAGGATATTGATCCTCAGACCTGCGAGGAGGCTATTATGAGCATAGACTCCGGAAAATGGCAAGAAGCCATGAATTCAAAAATGGATTCCATGTACTCCAACAAGGTTTGGAACCTAGTTAATGCACCCGAGGGTATTGTACCCATTGGCTGCAAGTGGATCTTCAAAAAGAAGATTGGAGTAAATTGAAAAGTAGAGACCTATAAAGTAAGGCTAGTGGCTAAGGGGTATCGTCAAAGGCAAGGTATTGACTATGATGAAACTTTCTCACCTGTAGCCATGCTAAAATCCATTCGAATTCTATTGGCTATTGCAGCACACTATGATTATGAGATCTGGCAGATGGATGTTAAAACCGCATTCCTCAATGGTAACCTCGAGGAGGAGGTGTATATGATACAGCTTGAGGGATTCGTGTCCAAGGATAACCCAGATAAGGTGTGCAGGTTGCTTAGGTCCATTTATGGATTGAAGCAAGCTTTCTGAGGAGGTTCTGAGGAGGGATTCGTGTCCAAGGATAACCCAGATCTAGGAGTCATCCCAAGCAGCAAGGAGCTGATTCCTTTATATTACGATAAATACGGGACGATTACTCAAATAAGGGAACCCGGGTCTCATCAAAAGTGTTCTGAGGAGGTTCCAACTTATTAGAGAGATCGTGGCCCGAAGAGATGTAGTAATGGAAAGAGTTCCATCTGAAGATAACATTGCAGATCCACTGACAAAGCTATTACATCAGATTGTCTTTGAGCGTCACAAAGGTCTGATAGGGATTAGACACGTAGGTGATTGACTTTAAATCAAGTGGGAGATTGCTAGTCATATGTGCCTTGCAAGCCAATCACATGAGTGATGGCACTTGTGACTTAATATGCACTTTTTCTCTTTGCTTATTATTAGGCATTTTATCACTTTATCTTGCGTGTTACATATATTGTGATGTCCTTGGATCTGTGCAATGGGAATCGGATCGTGATGAGATCACGATAATGAGACCGATTCACCTTTAAACAGACCCTGAATTATTCTGATCATAGGTTTCTCGAGAAGGACATCAAGATAACTAGATAGACTGGTATGCTATATACCCGTCCATATGATGGAGGTAGTTGGTCTCATAGCTACTCGTGTGGGGACACTTAAGGGTACAGTGCAAGTGCTGATTGGGGAATGAGTTCACTGATTGATGGAGATCCAATAATCCAAGAGACTTGGGTAATTGGATGGAGATCCAATACCCAATAGGGAAAGAGATCCATTAGGGTTTTCAAGGGGCCTCTATAAATAGGAGGGAACCAAAGCTCTATAGGTTGAAGGTTTCTTTTGATAGCCACCTTCTGTTCTCCTCTCCCCAGAGAGAGAGGTGCATCGTTGCAATCCCTACTGTGTGGATACTGCTAGAGAGGAGGATGCTTGACCTCCTTCATCCTCTTCCACAGATCTATAGGAATTCAGGGATATACCATCTTCCTAGGTATCTTCTTTTACATGTGCAGTTTTGCGGATTTGTTTTTGATGCACCGATCTTCGCACGATGACGAAAACTTTCTGTCAGAAATTTGGGGTTTTGTTTTCTATTCTTCCATTGCGTATGTGATGTCGCTCCCCTTAAGGATTTCCCAATAGGCGCTGGAAGAGAAACTACAAAGAGTACCTTGTAGACAGGACAAAATAGAAGCTTAGAGAAGCTTTATGTACATTCATGATCAGTCTCCATTTGTTTGAATCTTATGATAACACATGGGTATTGGATATCGGGAGTGCTTATCATATCTGCAATTCGTTGTAGTTCTGGCAAGACCTAGGAGATTGAATAGAGGCGAGATGGACCTTAAGATGGGCAATAGAGTAAAGGTTGCTGCACTGGCTGTTGGCAAGATCACCTTACATTTGCCTGGTGGAGCTATTATTACATTAGATGCATGCTATTATGTTCCTTCTATTATCAAAAATATTATTTCCATTTCATGTTTGACAGTTAGTGGATATAAATTAGTTTTTAAGAACAATGATTGTTCAATAATATTAGATGCTGAGATCATCACGAGAGAAACATTACATAATGGTTTATTTATGCTAGATATAGCTCCACATATCTGAGTGTAAGTGATTCTATGAGGAAACGAGAAGAGGTAAACAATGCATATCTGTGACATTGTAGACTAGGTCATATCCACAAGAGAAGGATTCAAAAATTGCTGAAGAATAGATATCTAGATCCATTTGACTATGAGTCATATGCAACTTGTGAACCTTGCCTTCGGGGAAAGATGACCAACTCTCCATTTAGTGGAACTAGAGAGAGAGCCACTGAGTTACTGGAACTCATACATAGTGATGTATGTGGTCCCATGTCGACTCATGCTATAGGTGGTTAATCCTACTTCATTACTTTCACTGATGATTTCTCAAGATACGAACATGTGTACTTGATGAAGTACAAGTCTGAGGCTTTTGAAAAATTTAGGGAATATAAAAATGAAGTGAAAAACCAGACAGGAAAAAGTATTAAAACCCTTCGATCAGATCGAGGAGGTGAGAACTTGAGTACAGAGTTCACCCAGTTCTTTAAAGACCATGGGATTTTATCCCAATGGATACCTCCTTATACACCACAGCTTAATGGTGTATCAGAAAGGAGGAATCACACACTATTAGACATGGTGCATTTCAT
Source organism: Musa troglodytarum (assembly GCA_023547065.1). NCBI lineage: Eukaryota > Viridiplantae > Streptophyta > Magnoliopsida > Zingiberales > Musaceae > Musa > Musa troglodytarum. The sequence continues at coordinate 33,709,270 of CP097511.1, forward strand.
GATGATTTTTGCCAACCTACCCATCTCATTCTAGGGATATGCCCTAGAGACTGCAGCTTACCTTTGAACAGAATTCAAACTAAGTCAGTGATGTCTACTCCATATGAGATATGGAATGGAAAAAAGTCCGATCTTAAGGTTGTTAAAATTTAGGGCTACCCTACCCACGTTAAGAGACACAAACTCGACAAGTTGGAATCCAGGACGGAACGGTGCAAGTTCGTTGGAGACCCCAAGGAAACTTGTGGGTATTATTTCTATCACCATAAGGACCAATAGGTCTTTGTAGCCAAGAGAGTAGTGTTCCTTGAGAAGGAACACATTCTTGGTGGAGACAATGGGAGCCTAATAGAGTTGAGTGAGGTTAGAGAACCTAGCTCAAGTACCATTCTACAACTAGAATCTATTCAGATACCTAGCACACAAGTTTCAACTTTACGTAGCTTCGGTAGAGTATCTCATCCTCCTGAGAGATATGTGGGACATATCAGTGAAGAGGATGTTGAGGATATTGATCCTCAAACCTACGAGGAGTCTATTATGAGCATAGACTCCAAGAAATGGCAAGAAGCCATAAATTCAGAAATGGATTCCATGTACTCCAATAAGGTTTGGAACCTAATTGATACACCTGAGGGTATTGTACCCATTGTCTACAAGTGGATCTTCAAAAAGAAGATTGGAGTAGATGGAAAGGTAGAGACCTATAAAGCAAGGCTAGTGGCTAAGGGGTATCGTTAGAGGCAAGGTGTTGGCTATGATAAAACTTTCTCACCTGTAGTCATGCTAAAATCCATTCGAATTCTATTTGCTATTACAGCATACTATGATTATGAGATCTAGCAGATGGACGTCAAAACTGCATTCCTTAATGGAAACCTCGAGGAGGAGGTGTATATGATACATCCTAAGGGATTCATGTCTAGGGATAACCCAGATAAGGTGTGCAGGTTGCTTAGGTCCATTTATGGACTGAAGCAAGTTTCCTGAAGTTGTAATATAAGATTTGATGAGGCGATCAGATTTTATGAGTTCATTAAGAATGAAGATGAGCCTTGTGTGTACTAGAAGATAAGAATGAGCGTTATCACCTTTTTGGTGTTGTATGTGGATGACATCCTAATTATTGAGAGTGATGTAGGAATGCTCTCAACGCTAAAGGCTTGGCTATTTAAATACTTTTCTATGAAGGAGTTAGGGGAAGCATCCTGCATATTAGGGATACGGATCTATAGAGATAGATCCAAGAGGATGCTTGGCTTGTCCCAGTCCAGGTACATAGACACCATTGTCAAAAGGTTTGGCATGAAAAATTTCAACAGTGGTCTCATACCAATGAGACATGGAATATGACTTTCTAGGAGTATGTCCCCAAAGACTCCTAAAGAAAGGGTATACATGGATATGATACCATCTGCCTCAGCGATAAGATCTATCATGTATGCTATGCTATGTACCAGGCTTGATATAGCGCATACTTTGAGTGTCACGAGCAGGTATCAGGCAGATCTAAGCTTAGAGCACTGGAAAGCAGTATAAGTACTTGAGAAGGACTAAAGATATTTTACTAGTATATGAAGGTAGTAGCCTCAGGGTTGAGGGCTACACAGACTCAAGCTTCCAATCCGATGTCGATGATAGCAAGTCTAATTCAGGGTATATGTTTACCTTGAATGGAGGAGCAGTATGCTGGAAGAGTTCTAAGTAAGACACTACTGCTGACTTGACCATAGAAGCAGAATACATTGCTGTGGCAGAGGCAGCAAAAAAGGGAATCTGGATGAAGAAGTTTATCACAGATCGAGGATTCGTCTCGAGTAGCGAAGAGCCAATTCCCTTAAATTTTGACAACTACAGGGTGATTACTCAAATTAGGGAACCCGTGTCTCATCAAAAGTATTCTGAGGAGGTTCTAGCTTATTAGAGAGATCGTAGCCCGAAGAGATGTAATAGTGGAAAGAGTTCCATCTGAAGATAACATTGTAGATCCACTGACAAAGCCATTGACTAAAATTGTATTTGAGTATCACAAAGGTCTGATGGAGATCAGACATATTGGTGCTAGTCATATGTGCCCTGCAAGCCAATCATACGAGTGATGGCACTTGTAACTTGATATGCACTTTTTCTCTTTACTTATTATTAGGCGTTTTATCACTTTATCTTGCATGTTGCATATATTGTGATGTCCTTGGATCTGTGCAATAGGAATCGGATCGTGATGAGATTATGATAATAAGACCAATTCACCTTTAAACATAGACCCTGAATTATCCTGGTCATAGGTTACTCGAGAAGGACATCGAGATAACCGGATAGACTGGTGTACTGTATACCTATCCATATAAATGAGGTAGCTGGTCTCATAGCTACTCGTGTGGAGACACTAAGGGTACAGTGTAGGTGCTTATTGGGGAATGAGTTCACTGATTGATCCGCCTACGGAATGTTGGATGGTTATTGATACCTCACGTCAGACAGCGATTCCATAGTCCCAATAGAGTATCTGGTCTTTAGACTTGAGACACCAAGTATGTCCTATATGAGTACTCCACTCTTTGATACCGAACTTATAGGTTTAGAAAGTTTCAGATCTAGTATAGCCGGTTATTGGGAGTGGTAGCCAACCTTACGAGGGCTATTGAGTGTCAATAGAGGATCATCTGCTCTTGGTATCATGAGAGGAATATCCTATATATTCTTGCTCAAACAAATCCTTGGCCAAGGTTATTTGAGTTGAAAGAGTTCTTTGGGAGAATCTGACAAGAGCAAGACTAGAGGAGAGACCGTATAGGCCTGACAGCACCATGCCCGGTATAGGGTCTCTGGGATATTAGATGGATAAGAGATTATAGATACATGGTAACTGAGGATGGATAGGTCCAAAGGATTGGATTCCCCTGTATCGTCTGGGGGCTGTGGCGTAGTAGCCAAGTACGTCCGTAGTCGATGAGTTGGGTGAATTATTATAGAGATAATAATTCATTATGTCAGAAGGAGTTCTAACGAGTATAACTCACGGCTAGCTCGATATTGGGCCCAGAGGGGCACACACATATGGTAGGTGTTGTGACGAGTAAAGGTTCGGATATGAGATATACTCTGAACTCCCTATCTTATTGGATATCCATTAAGCCTCAGAATTATTAGATTCTGAGATGAGATCCAATAATTGCTAATAAAAGATTATTGGGTAGAGACCCACTAATCCAAGAGGATTAGGTAATTGGATGGAAATCCAATACCCAATAGGGCAAAGATCTATTAGGGTTGACAGGGGGCCTCTATAAATAGGAGGGAATCAAAGCTCTATAGGCTAAGAGTTCTCTTGGTAGTCACCTCCTGTTCTTCTCTCCCTAGAGAGGTGCATCGACGCAGTCCCTATCGTGTGGATACCGCTAGAGAGGAGGACGCTTGACCTCCTTCATCCTCTTGTACAGATCTGCAGGGATTCATGGATATACGATCTGTTGAACCTCGAATTTTGATGATGAAGTCAATTGATGGTTATTTGATCTAATCCATTTTTGAGATAAGTGTGCAGGATTAACTATGATAGAGCTAATTATTAGAGTCAAGTTGCTGGAAGTTTAAGAGTCCACAAGAAGTCCGAATTATCATCGAAAGTGCTGTCGGAGCCAACCGAGATGAAATCGGGGACTTGCCGAAGGTTTCAAAAATTCACCGAAAAGATCATCGGAGGTTCGCGGAGATCACCGAGAAGGTTCAGAATGGTGCCAAAGACTTGTTGAACTCGCCATAGAATCTGAGAGCCTGTTGGGAGTCCGCCGGAAGGAATCCGAGGGAGTGTCGGAAGTCCACTGGAAGATCGCCAGAAAGCTCTTCGGAAGATAACTTGATGGTGTCGATTTAATTTGGCTTTAAAAGTTCATAGTTAGCACTTAAGTAGGGTATAGACTATGTATTCGGCAAGATTACAGGTAAGTGGAGTGGTAACCCAGTAGGACCAGCGTAGCACCACGGACCGTCAAAGCGGTAGCACCACCGGACCTAGGCGGTAGCACTGTTGACCATAAGCCGGTCGGTAGCACCGCTTGTTGACCATAAGCCGATCGGTAGCATCGCCCCAGGCAGGCAATGGTACTGCCTGACAGGTGGTTGCAACCACCTGTGTCAGGCGGTCGTACCGCTAGTGCCAGGTGATAGTACCGCCAGCACACTGACACATGCAAAGGTGTGTCAAGCGGTAGTATCGCCTGTAGTCCGAAATTTCAGATGAGACCCCTCTTTGAGCGAGATTTTTGAATCCCAAAAAGCTCTATAAATACCCCTTTACTTCTAGCTAGTTGAGGGACCTTTTGTAGTGTTAGAATTGAGTCTAAGCTATAGCAAATTCCTGCTTTCAATTGCTCAAGTGTTCACCTCCTTTCTTCTCCTTGTAAAAATTCTGTAAAGTGAGGGAACCTCTGGTAAACGGCTATAAAGGGGTGTTTGGTCCTTTCCTTTCAAGAAATTTGGTAGTGGAAGTTGGGAGCCTCATTGGAGGAGGCTTCAAGAGTGGACGTAGGTCATTTGACCGAACCACTATACAACGCTGCGTACATTTGCTGTGTGTGTTTGAATTTCTGTTTTATAAATTTCTTAGCTACAAAATTGATCGGAATTCTTCTCCCTACTTCTGACTTTATTCACCTGAATTACTTCAAGTTAAAGTCTCTTTAGTTATATCAAGTTTCTATACAAATCTCCGGAATCGATTTTTAAAAGGTCAAGTTTTAATCCGCTGCACTAATTCACCCCCCCCTTAGTACCGCTCCGGACCTAACAATTGGTATCAAAGCAAGGGTCACTCTCATATTTGGTTTAAAACCCAAGAGAGATGGTCTTTTCTGGCATGCAAGAGGGTCACTCCATTACTTGTCCACGTATATTTAATGGGTCGGATTATACGTATTGGAAGACTCGTATGAGGATTTTTCTTATTTCTATGGATTTTGAGCTTTGGAATATCGTTGAAAATGGGTTTCAAAAATCTTCTCTTCCGATGAGCTAATGGAATGAGTTGGAGAAGAAGGTGTTTGCTTTAAATGTCAAGGCTATGAATGCCTTGTTTTGTGCACTAGACAAAAACGAATTTAATCGCGTATCAATTTGTGAATCGGCTTTTGATATTTGGCGAACTGTTGAGATCACTCATGAAGGCACTAGCCGAGTGAAAGAGTCCAAAATCAACATTCTTGTGCATTCTTACGAGCTTTTTCGAATGAAACCAAGTGAGTCCATTGGAGACATGTACACCCGCTTTACGGATGTCATCAATGGACTCAAGGCACTTGGTAAAGATTTTTCTAATTTTGAATCAGTAACAAAAATTTTAAGATCCCTTCTAAAATGTTGGGATCCAAAGGTTACGACCATTCAAGAGGCCAAGGACCTTAAAACTTTTCATATCAAAGAACTCATAGGGTCTTTAATGACCTATGAAATGACATGTCATGCTCATGATGAGCTATAGAACCCCCTTCCAAAGAATAGGAAGGATATGATATTAAGAACTCAATAACACTACTTGAAAGGAACATCAAGTGATGAGAACTTTGACGAGGACATTGCACTCTTAACTAGAAAGTTTAAAAAATTCATTAAAAAGGGCAAATTTAAAAATGAATTCAAGAACAAACTTGAACCAAAAAAGGACCAAGTTATAAGTTATGAATACAAGAAGTCGGGGCACTTCAAAAATGAATGCCCCCAAGCCAAGAAGAAGCAACTCAAGAAGAAGAAGGCTTTGAAGGCTACATGGGATGACTCGAGTGATTCCGAGGATGAAGAAGCAAGCTTCAAAGTGGAGGCCAACTTCGCTCTAATGGCTTTGGGAGAAGAGGTAAGTGATTTACTTAATGAAGATTTATCTTTTGATGAGCTTTTAATTACTTTCCATGAATTATTTGATGAATATAGAACTATTACAAAAATCTTCAATTCTTTAAAAAAGGAACATGCTTTATTGCTAGATAAGTTTAAGAGTCTTGAGCATGATTCTCTCCCTCTATTCCCATGTTCTAAGTGTAATCACTTAGAAGTAATCAAAAAAGAGAACTTGCTACTCAAAAAGACCTTAAACAAGTTTAAGGTCGGTAGCAAGAGCTTAGACATGATCCTTGCTAACAAGGGACATGTCAGAAATAGATGTGGAATTGGATTCATGAGTGGATCTCACCGAATTCAAACCACATTCATTAAAGGGCCAACATTACATGTATCCTCTCATTTGAAATGCAATATTTGTTACAAATCCGGATATGTTGTTTATAAATGTCTGTATAGGAAACTTAGCCCAAATAAATTAGTATGGGTTCCTAAAGGACTAATTAGGAACTCATTGAATAATGATAAATTTAGTTGATCAATTTTTGAGGCACTCAAGTCAAAATAGGTACCTAAAAATCATTCTTTTTTGTAGACAAAAACACCCACACAAGCTAGGAGCAAGAGATGGTACCTTGATAGTGGATGCTCAAGGCACATGACCGGAGATCCATCTCAATTCTCTAAGCTCTCTAGCCAAGACGAAGGGTTTGTCACCTTCGAAGATAACAATAAAGGGTAAAATCATTGTCAAGGGCACTATACGTAACAAATCAATCTTTTCAATTGATAATGTGTTATTAGTAGATGGTTTAAAATATAATCTCTTGAGCATTAGTCAATTATGTGATAATGGTTATATTATAAGATTTGAATCTAATGCTTGCATCGTCGAAAAACCACACAACAATACATCTATAATTGCAATCAAGCAAAATAACGTCTACACTTAATCTTGATGATCTTAGTAGTGAAATATATGTTTTGGCTTTGAATGATGATTCTTAGCTTTGGCGTAGAAGATTAGGTCATGCTAGCATGAAACTAATCTCTTAGATCACATCTAAAAACCTTGTAAGAGGCATTCCTATGGTTAAGTTAATTAAAGATAAAATATGTGATGATTGTCAACTAGGGAAACAAATCAAAACTAGCTTCAAGCCAAAAAATCAAATAAGTACCTCTAGACCATTATAATTAATTCATATGGATTTGTTTGGACTAATTGACACAACAAGCCTAGGAGGTAGCAAATATGCCTTTGTAATTGAAGATGACTATAGTAGATTCACGTGGACCTATTTCTTAGCTCACAAAAGTGATTCTTTTAAATGTTTCTCTAAATTCTATAAACTTACTCAAAATGAAAAGGGTTTCATGATTTCATCAATTCGGAGTGATCACGGTGGTGAATTCCAAAACCGTGACTTCCAAAATTTTTGTGAATCAAATGGGTATAACCACAACTTCTCTACTCTAAGAAATCCTCAACAAAATGGAGTAGTAGAAAGAAAGAATAGAAATTTACAAGAAATGGCAAGAACCATGTTAAATGAACATAGTTTACCCAAATATTTTTGGGCCGAAGCCGTTAATACGGCTTGCCATGTCATGAATAGGGTTCTAATAAGGCCATCTCTATCCAAGACTCCTTATGAATTATGGAATGACAAAAAACCTAATGTTTCTTACTTTAAAGTTTTTGGTTGCAAATGCTTTATCTTAAATGAAAAGGATGCTTTAGGAAAATTCGATGCTAAATCTGATGAAAGCATCTTTCTTGGCTACTCTTCTATTTCCAAAGCTTTTCGTATTTTTAAGAAAAGAACATTAGTTATAGAAGAGTCTATTCATGTAGTTTTTAATGAAATTTTTGAATTTAAGAAACAAAATTGATGATGATTTTGGTTTTGATAATTTGAATTTAAATGAACCCTCTCCTCAAAATAGCAACTTGGAAACATCTTTTTTCAAATTCTCCTTACCTAAGGAATTGAAGTATGTAGATGCCCATCCCAAGGAGTTAATCATAGGAGACACATCGAAAGGGGTTCAAACGCGTTCTTTATTTAAAAATTTTTGTGCTCATGCCGCTTTTCTTTCTCAAATTGAGCCTAAAAGTATTGACGAAGCCTTGAAAGATAATTCTTGGGTTATCACAATGCAAGAGGAATTGAACCAATTTAAGAGAAGTGAGGTATGGAAGCTTGTTCCTAGACTAAGTGACCATTTAGTTATCGGTACTAAATGGGTCTTTAGAAACAAGCAAGATGAATATGGTATCGTGGTTAGAAACAAGGTTAGATTAGTGGCCAAAGGTTTCAACCAAGAAGAAGATATCGATTACAAAGAAACCTTCGCTCCTGTGGCTAGATTAGAAGCTATTAGGATGCTCCTTGCCTGTGCTAGTAGTAATAACTTTAAGCTTTTTCAAATGGATGTCAAAAGTGCTTTTTTGAATAGCTTTATTTTCGAAGAAGTTTATGTTGAACAACCACCTGGTTTTGAAAACTCTCTTCTTCCTAATCATGTGTTTAAATTAACTAAAGCTCTCTATGGATTGAAATAAGCCCCTAGGGCTTGGTATGAGAAGCTTAGTTCTTTCTTAATTTTAAATAATTTTACTAAAGGCAAGGTTGATACTACATTGTTTATTAAACATTTTGAAAATAATTTTCTTATTGTTCAAATTTATGTTGATGATTTCATTTTTGGTTCTTTGGATGAATCACAATGTGAATCATTTGCTAAGTGTATGAGTCATGAATTTTAAATGAGCCTAATGGGTGAGTTAAACTTCTTTTTAGGATTACAAATTAAACAACTTAGTGATGGAATATTTCTTAATCAAACCAAGTATATATTTGAACTGTTAAAACGATTTAACATGGATAGTTCTAAAGCCATCAACACTCCGATGTTGAATCTCGGATTTTGATGATGAAGTCAATTGATGGTTATTTGATCTAATCCATTTTTCAGATAAGTGTGCAGGATTAACTATGATAGAGCTAATTACTGGAGTCAAGTTGCTGGAAGTTCAAAAGTCCTTCGAAAGTCCGAAGGATCATCGGAAGTGTTGCCGGAGCCAACTTAGATGAAATCGGGGACTTGCCGAAGGTTTCGAAAGTTCGCCGGAAAGATCGTCGGAGGTTCACGGAGATCACCGAGAAGGTTCGGAAGGGTGACAAAGACTTGTTGAACTCGCCATAGAATCCGGGAGCCTGTTGGGAGTTCGCTAGAAGAAATCCAAGGGAGTGTCGAAAGTCCGCCGGAAGATCGTCGGAAGACCACCGGAAGATCGTCGGAAAGCTCTTCGGAAGATAACTTGATAGTGTCGGTTTAATTTGGCTTTAAAAGTTCATAGTTAGCACTTACTTAGGGTATAGACTAGGTGTTAATCCTGTCTAGACCTATATTGGGCCAATTATGCCTTTATTGGGCTATATTGGGCTGAAGGTTAGGCCCATACAATTTCTGGCAAGGGCCGACGATAGCACTGTCGGACCCAGGTGGTAGCACCGCCTGTTGACCGTAGGCCAGGTGGTTGCACCACCGGACCCAAGCAATAGCACCGTCGGACCCAAGCAGTAGCACCGCTTGTTGACCAAAAGCCGATCGATAGCACCGCCCCAAGCAAGCGGTGGTACTGCCTGACAGGTGGTTGCAACCACCTATGTCAGCCGGTAGTATCGCTAGTGCCAGGCGGTAGTACCGCCAGCTCATTGACACATGGAAACGTGTGTTAGGCGGTAGTACTGTCAGTGCTAGTCGGTAGTACTGCCTACAATTTGAAATTTCGGATGAGACCCCTCCTTGAGCAGGATTTTTGAATCCCAAAAAGCTTTATAAATACCCCTTTACTTCTTGCTGGTTAAGGGACCTTTTGCATTATTAGAATGAGTCTAAGCTATAGCAAATTCCTGCTTTCAATTGCTCAAGTGTTCACCTCCTTTCTTCTCCTTGAAAAAACTTTGTAAAGTGAGGGAACCTCTGGTAAAAGGCTATAAAGGGGTGTTTGGTCCTTCCCCTTCAAGAGATTTGATAGTGGAAGTTGGGAGCCTCATTGGAGGAGGCTTCAAGAGTGGACGTAGGTCATTTGACTGAACCACTATATATTGCTGCGTACATTTGCTGTGTGAGTGTTTGAATTTCTGTTTCATATATTTCTTAGCTGCAAAATTGATCGAAATTCTTCTCCCTACTTCTGACTTTATTCACCTAAATTACTTCAAGTTAAAGTCTCTTTAGTTATATCAAGTTTCTATACAAATCTCCGGAATCGATTTTTAAAAGGTCAAGTTTTAACCCGTTGCACTAATTCGCCCCCCCCCTCCCGTTAGTGCCGCTCCGGACCTAATAATTGGTATCAGAGCAAAGTTCACTCTCATATTTGGTTTAAAACCCAAGAGAGATGGCCTTTTCCGGCATGCAAGAGGGTCACTCCATTACTCGTCCACCTATGTTTAATGGGTCGGATTATACGTATTGGAAGACTCGTATGAGGATTTTTCTTATTTCTATGGATTTTGAGCTTTGGAATATTGTTGAAAATGGGTTTCAAAAATCTTCTCTTCCGATGAGCGAATGGAATGAGTCAGAAAAGAAGGTGTTTGCTTTAAATGCCAAGGCTATGAATGCCTTGTTTTGTGCACTAGACAAAAACGAATTTAATCACGTATCAATTTGTGAATCGACTTTTGATATTTGGCGAACTCTTGAGATCACTCATGAAGGCACTAGCCGAGTGAAAGAGTCCAAAATCAACATTCTTGTGCATTCTTACGAGCTTTTTCGAATGAAACCAAGTGAGTCCATTGGAGACATGTACACCCGCTTTACGGATGTCATCAATGGACTCAAGGCACTTGGTAAAGATTTTTCTAATTTTGAATTAGTAACAAAAATTTTAAGATCCCTTCCGAAATGTTGGGATCCAAAGGTTATGGCCATTCAAGAGGCCAAGGACCTTAAAACTTTTCCTATCGAAGAACTCAAAGGGTCATTAATGATCTATGAAATGACATGCTATGCTCATGATGAGCTAGAGAACCCTCTTCCAAATAATAGGAAGGATATGACATTAAGAACTCAAGAAGACCACTTGAAAGAAACATCAAGTGATGAGGACTTTGACGAGGACATTGCATTCTTAACTAGAAAATTTAAAAAATTTATTAAAAAGGGCAAATTTAAAAATGAATTCAAGAACAAACTTGAACCAAAAAAGGACCAAGTCATATGTTATGAATGCAAAAGTCGGGGCACTTCAAAAATGAATGCCCCCAAGCCAAGAAGAAGCAACTCAAGAAGAAGAAGGCTTTGAAGACTACATGGGATGACTCGAGTTATTCCGAGGATGAAGAAGCAAGCATCAAAGAGGAGGCCAACTTCGCTCTATTGGCTTTGGAAGAAGAGGTAAGTGATTTACTTAATGAAGATTTATCTTTCGATGAGCTTTTAATTGCTTTCCATGAATTATTTGATGAATGTAGAACTGTTACAAAAAGCTTCAATTCTTTAAAAAAGGAACATGCTTTATTGTTAGATAAGTTTAAGAGTCTTGATCATGATTCTCTCCCTCTACTCCCATGTTCTAAGTGTAATCACTTAGAAGCAATCAAAAAGGAGAACTTGATACTCAAAGAGACCTTAAACAAGTTTAAGGTCGGTAGCAAGAGCTTAGACATGATTCTTGCTAACAAGGGACATGTCAGAAATAGATGTGAAATTGGATTCGTGAGTGGATCTCACTGAACTCAAACCACATTCATTAAAGGGCCAACATTACATATATCCTCTCATTTGAAATGCAATTTTTGTTGCAAATCCAGACATGTTTACAAATGTCCGTATAGGAAACTTAGCCCAAATAAATTAGTATGGGTTCCTAAAGGACTAATTAGGAGCTCATTAAATAATGATAAATTTAGTAGATTAGATTTTGAGGCACCCAAGTCAAAATGGGTACCTAAAAACCATCCTTTCTTGTAGACAAAAACACCCACATAAGCTAGGAGCAAGAGATGGTACCTTGATAGTGGATGCTCAAGGCACTTGACCGGAGATCCATCTCAATTCTCTAAGCTCTCTAGCCAAGACGAAGGGTTTGTCACCTTCGGAGATAACAATAAGGGTAAAATCATTGGCAAGGGTACTATAGGTAGCAAATCAACCTTTTCAATTGATAATATGTTATTAGTAGATGGTTTAAAATATAATCTCTTGAGCATTAGTCAATTATGTGATAATGGTTATATTGTAAGATTTGAATCTAATGCTTGCATCGTCGAAAAACCACACAATAATACATCTATCATTGTAATCAAGCAAAATACGTCTACACTATTAATCTTGATGATCTTAGTAGTGAAATATGTTTTTCGACATTGAATGATGATGATTGGCTTTGGCATAGAAGATTAGGTCATGCTAGCATGAAACTAATCTCTCAAATCACATCTAAAAACCTTGTAAGAGGCATTCCTAAGGTTAAGTTCATTAAAGATAAAGTATGTGATGCTTGTCAACTAGGGAAACAAATCAAAACTAGCTTCAAGCCAAAAAATCAAATAAGTACCTCTAGACCATTATAATTGATCCATATGGATTTATTTGAACCAATTGACACAACAAGCCTAGAAAGTAGCAAATATGCCTTTGTGATTGTAGATGACTATAGTAGATTCATGTGAACCTATTTCTTAGCTCACAAAAGTGATTCTTTTAAATGTTTCTCTAAATTTTGTAAACTTACTCAAAATGAAAAGGGTTTCATAATTTTATCAATTCAGAGTGATCATGGTGGTGAATTCCAAAACCGTGACTTTCAAAATTTTTGTGAATCAAATGGGTGTAACCACAACTTCTTTACTCCAAGAAATCCTGAACAAAATGGAGTAGTAGAAAGAAAAAATAGAAATTTATAAGAAATGGTAAGAACCATGTTAAATGAACATAGTTTACCCAAATATTTTAAGTGGATTAAGTCTGACTTGCTATGTCATGAATAGGGTTCTAATAAGGCCATCCCTATCCAAGACTCCTTATGAATTATGGAATGACAAAAAACCTAATGTTTCTTACTTTAAAGTTTTTGGTTGCAAATGCTATATCTTAAATGAAAAGGATGCTTTAGGAAAATTCGATGCTAAATCTGATGAAGGCATCTTTCTTGGCTACTCTTTTGTTTCCAAAGCTTTTTGTATTTTTAACAAAAGAACATTAGTTATAGAAGAGTCTATTCATGTAGTTTTTAATGAAATTTCTGAATTTAAGAAACAAAATTTTGATGATGATTTTGGTTTTAATAATTTGAATTTAAATGAACCCTCTCCTCAAAATAGCAACTTGAAAGCATCTTTTTTCGAATTCTTCTTACCTAAGGAATGGAAGTATGTAGATGCCCATCCTAAGGAGTTAATCATAGGAGACACATCGAAAGGGGTTCAAATGCATTCTTCATTTCAAAATTTTTATGCTCATGCAGCTTTTCTTTCTCAAATTGAGCCTAAAAGTATTGACGAAGCCTTGAAAGATAATTCTTGGGTTATCACAATGCAAGAGGAATTGCACCAATTTAAGAGAAATGAGGTATGGAAGCTTGTTACTAGACCAAGTGACCATTTAGTTATCAGTACTAAATGGGTCTTTAGAAACAAGCAAGATGAATATGGTATCGTGGTTAGAAACAAGGCTAGATTAGTGGCCAAAGGTTTCAACCAAGAAGAAGGTATCGATTACGAAGAAACCTTCGCTCTTGTGGCTAGATTAGAAGCCATTAGGATGCTCCTTGCCTATGCTAGTAGTAATAACTTTAAGCTTTTTCAAATGGATGTCAAAAGTGCTTTTTTGAATGACTTTATTTTCAAAGAAGTTTATGTTGAACAATCACCTAGTTTTGAAAACTCTCTTCTTCCTAATCATGTGTTTAAATTAACTAAAACTCTCTATGGATTGAAACAAGCCCCTAGGGCTTGGTATGAGAGGCTTAGTTCTTTCTTAATTTCAAATAATTTTACTAAAGGCAAGGTTGATACTATATTGTTTATTAAACATTTTGAAAATAATTTTCTTATTGTTCAAATTTTTGTTGATGATATCATTTTTGATTCTTCGGATGAATCACAATGTGAATCATTTGCTAAGTGTATGAGTCATGAATTTGAAATGAGCCTAATGGGTGAGTTAAACTTCTTTTTAGGATTACAAATTAAATAACTTAGTGATGGAATATTTCTTAATCAAACCAAGTATACATTTGAACTGTTAAAACGATTTAACATTGATAGTTCTAAAGCCATCAACACTCTAATGAGTACTTCCACTAAGTTAGACTTGGATGAAAATGGAGAAAATTTTGATCAAAAAACATATAAGGGAATGATAGGTAGCTTACTTTATCTCACTGCAACTAAACTTGATATCATGTTTAGTGTAGGTCTATGTGCAAGATTCCAAGCTAATCCTAAGTTATCTCACCTTAAAGTTGTTAAAAGAATCCTTAGGTATCTTAAAGGAACTCCTAATCGAGGATTATGGTATCCAAAATCTGATAACCTTGATTTAAAAGCTCATGCAAATGCCGATTTTGGCGGATGTAGAATTAATAGAAAAAGTACATCTGGAACATGCCAATTTCTAGGATATGCATTTGTTTTTTGGACATCCAAGAAACAAAATTCTGTTGCACTATCTACGGCGGAAGCCGAATATATAGCTGCAAGTGCATGTTGTGCATAAGTTGTTTGGATGAAAAATACTTTAAGAGATTATGAAATTAATTTAAAAAACATTTCAATAAAATGCGATAACACAAGTGCTATTTGTCTAACCAAAAATCTCATTCAACACTCAAGAACTAAACACATTGATATTAGACATCACTTTATACGAGATCATGTCGCTAATAATGATGTAACTCTAGAATTTATTGATACAAAATACCAATTAGTGGATATTTTCACAAAGCCCTTAAATGAAGAACAATTTGACTTAAGAGAATTAGGCATGCTAAATTTGTGCTAATATTTAATAGTGTATGATTTTCAAAATGTTTAAACTTTGATTTTGATAGTTTCACCTTTACACTTTCAATGAAAATCATGTCTTTCAATGATGTATGTATAACTTCATACTATCTTCACCTTCTTTTGATTATATAAGCTTGACATATGCATAAATTAATGTCATGGATTCTGCATAAAAATCAAGCTCTTAAATATTTATTCATGTGCTAATCAAGTATTTATGATTTCATATCTTCTTCCTTCATAAAAATAACAAGTTGAATCTCATCATGAATTTTCTTGGATATGGTTGATGATTGGCTTCAATGATGTATCCTTATACATATTTTGAAAAATTTTGATGACTTGATAAATATCATGCATTGTATCAAAAAATGACTTTACGACTCCTCTCACTTATGTCATTTTTTTTTCAAGTTTCACCCTTTCATCAAGTTTATTCATCTCCTTTTTGTTAAGGACAAAGGGGGAGAAAAATATGAAATTGATGACTTATTGAATGTGGCCTTTATGAGCAAAATAATTTGATGACTTGATAAATATCATGCATTGTATTGAAAAATGACTTATATAGTGTAAATGAAATGAAAAATGTCTCATAAGATTTGTTATTGCAATTCAATTGCTCTTGCCATGCTTTGTGTCAAAAACAGGTTGCAATCCTTAAAAAGCATTGCAATGAACCCATAAGTAATGCAACACATCACATTGCAATTGAATTTTATAGTTGAAAGATTCTTACTATATCATTTTTATCAAATGACATCTTTTGATTGATATGATAAGTTTTCATCTAATGATTTATCTGATATGGTGTCACGCTTTTTCAATCATGAGATCCTTGTTGTAATCTCAAAATTTTGGTATCTTTTGATGAAATGATAAATGTTTATCATCTTTCGATTAAATTTCATGCTTTGATATTGCTTACGAATGAAACCTTATGCTGATTGAGCATGATGACAAGTTCAATGCAAGTAACTTATCGTTTTTGGTTGAATTCAAGAGATTGAATTCAAATGTTTTTACTTTCTCATTATATGGCATATAGATAGAGGGAGTTAAGAATAACTCCGTCATCAATTGATTGTCATCATCAAAAAGAGGGAGATTGTTGAATCTCGAATTTTGATGATTAAGTCAATTGATAGTTATTTGATCTAATCCATTTTGAGATAAGTGTGCAGGATTAACTATGATAGAGCTAATTACCGGAGTCAAGTTGCTGGAAGTTCAAGAGTCTACCGGAAGTCTGAAGGATCATCGGAAGTGTTGCCGGAGCCAAACAAGATGAAATCGGGGACTTGCCGAAGGTTTTAGAAGTTTGCCGGAAAGATCGTCGGAGGTTCATGGAGATCACCGAGAAGGTTTGGAAGGGTGCCAAAGACTTATTGAACTCACCATAGAATTCGAGAGCCTGTTGGGAGTTCGCTGGAAGGAATCCAAGGGAGTGTCGGAAGTTCGCCGGAAGATCGCCGGAAAGCTCTTTGGAAGATAACTTGATGGTGTTGGTTTAATTTGGCTTTAAATGTTCATAGTTAGCACTTAATTAGGGTATAGACTAGGTGTTAATCCTGTCTAGACCTGTATTGAGCTAATTAGGCCTTTATTGGGCTATATTGGGCCGAAGGTTAGGCCCATACGCAGGGCGGCGGTAGCACCGCTTGGTAGGCAGCGTAGCACGCCGGACCAGTGTGCACCACCGGACCCAGCGTAGCACCGCTGCACGTGACCATAAGCTGGGCAGTAGCAGGTGGTTGCAACCACTTGTGTCAGGTGCAACCACCTGTTAGGTGATAGTACCGCCAGTGCTAGGTGGTAGTACCGCCAGCACATTGACACACGCAAAGGTGTGTCAGGCGGTAGTACTACCTGCAGTCCAAAATTTTGGATAAGACCCCTCTTTGAGCGGGATTTTTGAATCCCAAAAAGCTCTATAATTACCCCTTTACTTCTAGCTGGTTGAGGGACCTTTTGCAGTGTTAGAATTGAGTCTAAGCTATAGCAAATTTCTGCTTTCAATTGCTCAAGTGTTCACCTCCTTTCTTCTCCTTGTAAAATTTTGTAAAGTGAGGGAACCTTTGGTAAAAGGCTGTAAAGGGGTGTTTGGTCCTTCCCCTTCAAGAGATTTGGTAGTGGAAGTTGGGAGCCTCATTGGAGGAGGCTTCAAGAGTGGACGTAGGTCATTTGACTAAACCACTATACATCGCTGCGTACATTTGCTGTGTGAGTGTTTGAATTTCTCTTTCATAAATTTCTTAGCTGCAAAATTGATCAGAATTCTCCTCCCTACTTCCGACTTTATTCACCTAAATTACTTCAAGTTAAAGTCTCTTTAGTTATATCAAGTTTCTATACGAATCTCCGGAATCGATTTTTAAAAGGTCAAGTTTTAATCTGCTGTACTAATTCACCCCCCCCCCCTCTTAGTGCCACTCTGGACCTAACACGATCTCTCTAGGTATCTTCTTTTACATGTGCAGTTTTGTGGATTTGTTTCTGACGTACCGATCTTCGCACGACGATGAAAACTTTCTATGGGAATTCTGGGGTTTTGTTTTCTGTTCTTCCGCTACGCATGTGATGTCGCTCCCCTTAAGGATTTCCCAACAATAGTATCAGAGCCAGGTTGTTTGTGCGAAGATCGGATCTTAATCTGTGTGTGTTGTGTTTTGGATCTACTTTTGATGCCAAAATTATTGGCGCCAAAGGGCCACGAAGGGCAGCAACTGTTGCCGCCCTTGCTATGTTCATGCAGCTGCACGATAGCCGCCAGCCGGCGCGGCGGTAAGTTACTGCGGCCTGCCCATCGCGAGCGAGCTGCTGGCCGCGAGGCACAGCGCATGCCACGGGCAACGCGCACAGGGCGTTGTGCTTAGGAGTGCTGCGCTCGTGGGGCAGCGCTGTGGCCAGCTGCGCCGCGGGGCGGCGTTGTGAACATTGCGCGCGGACAACGGCGCGGGCACCGGCGCTTCTGCAGCGAGTATGGCACGCCGCCCGCATGGAAAGTAGGCGCCGCCATCCCGGTGCCCTCCCCACGCAGGGCGCGCCCGGCAAGGTGGCGGCGCGATCTGTATGACGATTAGGGGTGAGGAGTTAGGGTTTTAGGGCAAAAGATGATTTTGCCCCTCGGAATTTTAGAAATTCTAGAGTCTGCCCCTTTTGACAGAATTACCAAAATATCCCTCGAAATTTCAAAAATTCCAGATTCTATCCCTTTTCATAGAATTACCAAAATGCCCTTTTGGCTGAATTACTGAAATACCCTTGGGAATTTAAGAATTTCCTTTATGTCCCTAATTTCAAAAAATTAAATATGTTAATTAAATAGTTTAATTAACTATTATTTTCATTATTTAGTAGTCCTATAAAATAACATATACATGTGATGTATGATGTGGATAGATGATCATGAACCTATGATATGATGTGTGTATATGTGATTATTATTATTGGGGCCTGCGAGCCTCTATTCTTTTCTCATTTATTGTCGGGCTTGCGTGCTTGTAATTATGTTATAATTACATGAGGAGGTGCAGCGGTAGCATGACTCACGAGGTCGAGACGGACGATCCGACGCATGGAGATGCGTTGAGATGCCGATGGATCCGACGTAGCGAGATGGATGATCATAGGACATAGAGATGCATCGAAGTACACATAGATCTTGATGTGAGTGATTGGGCCCACTAGCTCGGGCTTGATCACATTAGGATGTGGTCCATGATCATCTGGTTTGATTGCTTATGTGATGTGTGATTAGATATATACCTACTAGATATGTATATATATATTTGCATGCTATGTAGATATATATATTAAATACGTATGTGTGTGACACATTATGTTAGAAGACCAAATCAAAAATCCTCTTTATTAATAATATTAAGTTGATAAACATGAGGCAATTAGATTGACCCATGTGGTCTTCCATTGTTATAGCTAGGAACCGATTCCTGGGAAACATGAGTCCCTCGAGACTCACATATATTGCGTCTTGCTATCTTATCTACAACATAGGGATGTCACCGGTGACCTAAAGACATGGTATGCTTGGCCGAGTCCCTCGAGAGTATATCATCGAATCAGACTTGTCTTGTAACGATGGTGATGACTTAACCAAACATCATGGTTGGTTGAGTCCCTCAAGGCCATAGTGGTTTGGAGGTCGAATAGGACGAAAATCACAAGGAGTTGTGATTGGCAAGAGTTGCCAACCTTTACGGGCTTAACATGATTGGTTGAGTCCCTCAAGGTTACGTTAAGACGTCGATTGGATCCTGATCGCCACTAGAGATCTGCCGAGGGTCTCCGATTCACATACCGGGGGGTGTTGTGTGTCTCGCGAAAAATTAGTGGGAGTACATTAAGATAAAAGTTCTTATCATAACTGTTTAATTTTTGTAAAGTCTGCATGTTATTTATTTCTGCTACATCTTTAATTTCAGAAAATGTCGCTTTCAAATCCTTTACGTGGTATACTTGATGCCAACCGCTCACTGGTCCAAATTATGCGGATTGGCTTCGTAATCTGAGAATCATTTTTACGACGGAGAAAATCACATATGTCCTTGATACAGTGATCCCTACGCTCGACGAAGGGGCAAGCGAGGATAAGATCGCTCGTTATGTGAAGTACTTAGATGATTCCAATCTTGTTTAGTGTTATATGTTGGCCTTTATGACTATTGAGTTACAGAGACAACATGAAAATATGGATGCTAATTCCATACTCCTGCATCTCCGTAAACTATTTGAGGAATAAGGAAGAACTCAGCGATATGAGATATCAAAGAGTCCTTTTCGTGCTAGGATGACTAAGGGGACACCGATTCAGAATCATGTCCTTAAGATGATTGAGTAGATCGAGAAACTCACAGGTCTAGGAATGGTCCTAGAGGATAACCTATGTGTGGATCTTGTGCTTCAGTCCCTACCAGATTCCTTTTCTCAGTTCATAATGAATTTTAATATAAACAAACTTGAGGTGACCCTCCCAGAGCTCCTCAATATATTGAGAGAAGTAGAGAGCACCATCAAGAAAGAGAAGCCAGTTCTCTATGCTGGTGAGACCAAAAAGAAAAGGAATGCTGAGAAGACCCTTAAGAAGGGCAAGGGCAAAGGCAAGGGCAAAATGGGTAAGGTAAAGGTTGCCAAGAAAGACCCAACAAAGGACAAAGGTCAGTGATTCCACTACGACAAAGATGGGCACTGGAAGAGGAACTGCAAAAAGTACCTTGCAGGAAGGGTGAAATAGAAGCTTGGAGAAGCTTCAGGTACATTCATGATCAGTCTCCATTTATTAGAATCTTATGATAACACATGGGTATTGTGATATGACCCTAGTAGGGTTGGGTCTTACTCAACCAAGTAGCAGCTAATAAAAACCCTATGAGTGTAATAAATCCCACCTAGTTGCCTCTATCCTATAAAGAAGAGAGGCCAGGGTTTATATTTGGGCTATTGGGCCTCTTAGCCGCCGCCCCCTTGTTACTGGGCCGGTCGGCTAAAGTTGAGGGTAAATGGGGTAGTTCACTTAGGAAGCAGCCCCAAGGGTTAGGGTTTGGGGCTCTATATAAGCTTGTAGCCTCCACCTCTTTGGAATAAGAAAGATCAATCTACAATTGTAGCCACCAGGCTACTTGAAGGGTGGAACCCCTATAGCGTTCCAAGGGTTGATCCCCCTCAAAGATCAATCTCCATAGAATTCCTCTAGGATTCTATCATCTGGTATTAGAGCAGCGATCTTGCTGCTTTTACTACTATCCCTGCCACCCACCATCAGTCAAGAAATTCCCACAATTGCTCTTGACATCATCGTCTCCACCATCATCTCCTGATGTAGATCAATTCAATCTACTGTCGCCACCTCCAATTACATCAGAGATCTAGTATTTTTCAACCACCAATACCCTTTGCTGCTGCAATTTTTCATCTAAAATACCAAAAAGAAGTTTTTCTATCTATCCCTTGCCTGCAAATTCCTTGCATCGCAAAAGTTACCATCTTTGCGAATGAAGGATTGCTGCAGAAAATTTCAACCGCGTGTTGCTGCCTTTAACTGATCTAATTGTTATCCTTTTTGAACGAAATTTCTTGTGCACCTCATAGATCATCTTGGCTCCCATCTATGATTGATTTATCATGGAATTCATCTTAAAAAAAATTTATGTGTTGCTGCAATCTCTCATCGTAAACTGCTGAAATTTTTCGACGAGAATTCTGCTATCGCAACTTGCACCAATTTCTTTACTGTTATGCTACAAAAATTTCTTGATCCAATTTGTCATCCTTGCTGTTATTTAAACTAAGATTCTACTATCAAACCCCCTCCTCAAATCCCTGAGTTTTTGCTAGAAATTTTGTTAAGAAACCGCTATTTCTTCGATGACAATTCTACTCTTATGAGATAGCGCATATCGGCAGCAATTTTCACTGATTTTTGTCAAATCTTTGCTACGATCTACCACAGATCTAAAACCCTCTTCCCTAACCTTCATCCACTACCATCACAGCCCAAAACTCCATCAAACCATAGCCCCAAACTGTGCCCAAAATAGCCATAAAACAAGCCTAAACCGTAGCCTACATCCACCAATCTACCAACCCTTTCAGCCACCGCTTCTCTCAACCAATACATGCCTTTAACTTGACAAAAAAAAGAGATCTTAATATTACAGATTTGGAGACATATGCTATGGCATCCGAAGAGGTAATTGATGATAAATTCGAAGCCTTCGAGACATGAATGGAGGAGACGATTCGGACTCTCTTTGCTGAACTCAATTTAGGTCGACCATCGAGCCCAAAGAAATCACATCAAGGAGAGAGCTCTGATCAAAGAGATGACCTCTAGGAGAGGGGAGGCTCTATGACCGATCCTTACTATCCACGCATGAGGGTGGACTTCCCTAGATGGGAAGAAGGAGACCCGATTGGTTGGATCTCGCGTGCGGAGCGATATTTTCGGTACCACAAAATCGTAGATGCATCTATGGTAGAAATTATGGCTATACATCTTGAAGGGGATGCCATACAATGGTTTGATTGGTTTGAACACACTCATGGAGTCCTCTCATGGTGACAATTCAAAGAAGGACTACTGATCCGCTTCGGACCAACCGATTACGAGAACATTGACGGACAACTAGCAAAGATCTGACAAACCTCCACCATTCAGGAGTATCAAACTAGGTTTGAAAGGTTATCTAATTAAACTTGTGATTGGTCTGAAAATAGTTATTGGAAACATTTATTGAGGGCTTGAAGCTGGAGATCTGGGGGGAAGTTAAAGCACGACAACCGTACACGCTTATGGCAGCCATCTCTTTCGCACAACTTTAGGAGGAGCGATTGAACCACGAATCCCAAAGGACTAGGGTCGCTCCCCGACCAGCAATATCAAAACCTTCAGCCCCCCCTCCTATCAGCCGAGCTCTTGCACCAAAAAGGTTGACAAGAGAAGAGCTTCGAGACCGATCTGCCAAGGGGTTATGTTGGCATTGTGACGAGCCGTGGAGCCACGAGCATCACTGTAAAAAAGGGAGACTTCTTGTGATTGTACTAGTGGAAGAAGAGATCAGTGAATAGTCAGAAGAGAGTCTTGAACATGAGGAAGAAGATGTGGAAGAAGAGCTACAATCGACCGACTTTATGATACATGCGCTAGCCGGCTACTCAAATCTGCAAACGATGAAAGTTGGAGGCCTGCATAAACAACAACCGATCATCGTTCTCATCGATACGGGCAGCACTAATAACTTTCTAAACAGTAAGGTTGCTACTCAGATGGTGCTCTACATCAAAGGTTGTAGCAAGTTTGACATAAAGGTCGCCGACGGTCGAATCCTAAAATGCAACCAAAGATGCCCGCAAATGAAACTATTACTGCAGAACCAAGAAATTGTTGCCGACTTCTTCCTCTTACCAATTGATGATTATGAGGCTATGCTGGGCATAGAATGGCTGATGATGCTAAGTGATGTATCTTGGAACTTTTCCAAATTGATTATGAAATTCTATTGCAAAGGTAAACAGGTCGCCCTATGCGGGAAGCGCGGAAGCAATGTAATCACCGTTTCAACCCAACGAATGGAGAAAGTTTTACACAAGATAAATGGTGGCTTTCTTATGCATCTCTAGCAGCAACCAGAGGGGAAGAAAACAAAAATTAAAGATTAAAATCCCACCCAACTACTTATTGAATTTGATGATGTTTTTGCTGAACTGCGCGGTCTTCCTCCTACTCGGCAACATGACCACCGAATTCCAAGCCTTTTGGGCAAACCACCAACAAACACTTGGCCTTACCACCATCCTCACCTCTAGAAGGATGAAATTGAGAAGATCATGAAGGAAATGCTCGAAACAGGGGTGATTCGGCCAAGCTGCAGGCCCTACTCCTCACCGGTGCTACTTGTGCACAAGAAAGATGGAACTTGGCAGATGTACATCAACTATCGAGCTTTAAATAATATCACCATCAAGGATAAGTACCCACTACTAGTGGTGGATAAACTTCTTGATAAATTAAAAGGAGCTCGAGTCTTCATGAAGTTGGACCTCCGATCCGGTTACCACCAAATTCTGGTATGTGAAGGCGACATCCCAAAAACTGCTTTACGCACTCATAACGGCTATTATGAATTCTTGGTAATGCCCTTTGGACTCACTAATGCTCCTTCAACCTTTCAAAGTCTTATGAACAATATTTTTTAGAGCTTTCTTTGCAAATTTATGCTGGTATTTTTCGATGATATTCTCATTTACAACCCTTCTCTTGAGACTCACTTTTAGCACTTGCGAATTGTTCTGATGATCCTTCAAGAGAATACTCTTTTTGTTAAGCTATCAAAGTGCAGCTTTCTCCAACAAAAAGTAGAGTACCTTGGGCACATAATATCAGAAGGAGTGACCGTAGACCCAATAAAAATTGAAGCAATGCAAGGTTGGCCGAAACCTACAAATGTGAAATTGCTGCGTGGGTTCCTTGGACTAACGGGTTGCTACCGAAAATTCGTGAAGGACTAGTGCTCCCCTCACTTCTCTATTGAAAAAAATGTCTTCCAATGGTCGAACAAAGCCTCCGCTGCCTTCGACAGACTTAAGGCAGCCATGACGACGACACGGTGCTAAGCGCTACCGGTTTCAATGACCCTTCATCATTGAGGCCGATGCATCTGGAGTTGGAATTGGAGCCGTTCTCATGTAAGATGGTCGACCACTCGCATACACCAGCAAGGCGTTATCTCCCTCTCATCAAAAAATGTCTATCTATGATAAGGAGATGCTCGCCATTGTGCACGTAGTAACAAAGTGGAGACCCTACCTGATTGGCCGATGATTTCAGATTAAAACCGACCATAGAAGCCTTAAGTACTTTTTGGAGCAGAAGATATCATCCCCAGAGCAACAAAAATGGGTAACCAAATTTCTAGGATTTGATTATGAAATTATTTATAAAAAGGGGAAAGAAAACATTGTTGTAGATGCACTCTCACGGCTCCCTCAGCAAGCTGAATTTTTAGTCATCTCTCTTCCTACCACTGGCTTCCTCGAGAGCATTAGGGAGGAATGGAAGAAGAATCCAGAAACTAGCAACATTATAAAAAAAATTAGAGGAGGATCCAAGCGCAATAGCTCACTATACTTGGGATTCGAGGGATCTATGCTATAAAGATCGTATTGTGCTTATACCAAACTCCCATTGCATCAAAGTCATTATACATGAAATGCACTCCACACTTTCAGCAAGGCACTCTGGATTTCTAAGAACCTACAAAAGAGTGAAGCAAAGCTTTTATTGGAAAAGGATGAAAAAAATTATTTCTGAATACGTAGCATAATGTGATGTATGTCAACAGCAAAAAGGTGAAATAGTGGCGAGTCTAGGGAAACTACAACTACTGCTCATACCAGACTCGGTGTGGACTGACATCTCCATAGACTTCATCGAAGGGCTGCCACCTTACAAAGGTAAAAGCACAATCCTTGTGGTGGTTGATTGACTTACGAAATATGCTCATTTTTGTGCTGTGCGAAATCCCTACACTACTATTAGTATTACTCAGATTTTCATAGAAAATATTGTTAAACTACATGGGATGCCAATGTCCATTATAAGTGATCACGACAAGGTCTTCACTAGTAAATTTTAGACCGAGTTATTTCAATTGAAGGGCACCAAACTCAAGATGGGCACAGCATATCATCCATAAACTAACGACCAAATAGAAGTGATAAACAGGTGTTTAGAGATATACCTTCGGTGTTTCGCCAGTGATTGGCCAAAGGAGTGGATGAAATGGCTACCATGGGCTGAATGGTGGTACAATACTACATATCATTCATCTACAAAATGTACCCCATATGAAGCATTATATGGTCGGCCAGCTCCTGTGATTCCAAAAATGAAGAAGCAAGCTAACACACGAAGAAGCGAAAGAGAATTTTTAGTAGGAGACTGGGTTTATCTTCGCCTACAATCATTCAAGCAACTATCCATCAACACATGAGCCTCTATGAAGCTATCTCCATGTTTTTATAGGCCCTATCAGATCGCAGAGCGTATTGGAGCTATGGCGTACGGACATAAATTGCCTGAGGATGCCAAAATTCACCCTGTCTTCCACGTGTGATGCTTGAAGCCCAAGTTGGGAGAACAAGAGTCACCCCAGATTCAATTGCCCAATACCACTAATGATGGATATATCCAAGCCCAACCGCAAGCCATTCTCGACCTTAGAATCATCATGCATCGCCGACATTCCTCTACTGAAGTACTAGTGCGTTGGAATAATTTACCACTCGAAGACACCACATGAGAATCATATGAAGAGCTAAAGACTCGGTTCCCTGAATTTATGGAACCTCAGCCTGTTAGGGATCGAGCGGCACTAAGAGGGGGGGGGGGTGAATTAGTGTAGCGAATAAAACGATAGATTTTTCAGCGATTTAAAACAAGCTTCGGAAACTTCGTACGATGAAAGCAACGTTTTGTTTGAACCCAAAAAGATTGCGTTTTAACTTTAAAGCATGCGTACGAAGATGAAAAGGAAGTGGAGTAAGTAAAGTAAAGGCTTGCAGCAAAGTAAAGAGATAAAACAGAAATTTAAACACTCACACAATCAAGACGCAGCGATGTATAGTGGTTCGGTCAAAGTGACCTACATCCACTTCCGAAGCCTTCTCCGATGAGGCTCCCTTCTTCCACTACCAAATCCTTTTGAAGGGGAAGGATCAAATACCCCTCTTACAACCCTTTACAAGTGGTTCACACTCTTACAAGATTTCACAAGAAGAACGAGGTAAACACTTAGCAGGAATAAGACTTTTCAAGACTTAAAACTAAGATTCTAACTTCTCAAAAGGGTGCCCTTTCAGCTGAGAAAGGGGGGGTATTTATAGATCCAAAATGGATTCAAAATTGGGCTCCAAATTTGAAATCAAATTTGAAATTCCCGGGTCTGGGCGGTACTACCGCCTGTCAGAGGCGGTACTACCGCCTGTCAGTCGCCAGACTGACACTGTACAGGCGGTGCTACCGCCTGGAGCAGGCGGTACTACCGTCGTTGACCAAAGTGGCCAGGCGGTACTACCGCTCCAGGCTGGCGTAGCACCGCCAAAGACACGCAGCCGCGGTGCTACCACCTAGCACGCAGTTCTTTCGCCTAGCCCATTCGACTTTCTTTGAATGGGCCTTGTTCAAGGCCCAAAAGGCCCAATAAGGGCCTGGTTGGCCCCTACTTGGGTTAAAGGATTAACCCATAATCCTAACCCAAATTGATGTGCTAACTACGAAATTAAAGACATTCCTGAGCTATTACAAAGTCCGCAAGTCAAGTCTTCTTCCGGTGAGCTTCCGACGAACTTCCGATGGTCTTCCGACGATCCCTCGGAAACCATCCTACGGACTCCCGACAACCTCTCGGACTCCACGATGATTTTGGCGAGTTCCCCCGAGCTTCTTTGGCAAGCTCCGATCTTTCTTGGCAAGCTCCGTGAACTTCCGACGAACCTCCCAATGAACTTCCGAAAACCCTTCGGCAAGCTCCCTACTCGTTCTCGGCTGGTTCCGACATCACTCCCAATGAATCTTCGGACTTCCGTCAAACTCTCGAACTCCCAACGATCCATCGCACTTGACTTCGACCCTTGGTTTTGCTTTATGCCTTCATCCCTTTCGTAGTTACTCTTGCACAAACAAACACCAAACACTCTACTTCGATCTAGACAGTTATTACAATGCGAATTGACATTCAGTTGCCCGGCACATCATTGGTCGGCGCTTCGTCCAATCCTTTGGCACATCGCCCTCTCTAGCGGCTTGTTGCCCAATTGACGATTGACTTCCGCAACCTCGATATCCATGGCGCAACTCCACACTTCTTGGCCCGATGCCCAACGTACGAAGCCTCCTGCCGATAGTCGACCGAACCTCCGGCTCGACATCCAATATCCTGACGTGATCACCTCCGGCGCAACGTCAATTCCTCTAGCATCAACTGTCTAATCCTGATCGATAGTAGACCTGCGTAACTCAACACGTAGTTAGACCACAAATCACACTCAATTAGTTTCATCATCAAAATCCGAGATTCAACAATCTCCCCCTTTTTGATGATGACAACTAATTGATGACTGACGGAGTTAACCAAAACTCCCCGAAGTTTAACACAAACTCCCCCTATCAATATGTCATTGATAGAATCCTTGGATTATTCCAAATCCAAGTAACATGCATCATTTATGTAGTGAGAAAACAACAAACCATCATGCAAATATATAAAATATTCAATCAATGCATGAAGTCATCAATCTACGTCTCCCCCTATGTCATCAACAAAAAGTTGCATCATAGCTAGTTTAAAAGATATGCAAGTTTTTACAACATACTAGCTATCAATCATATCATACAATATTTTTGCATAGCTTTGCATTACAACATCCAATCATACCATTCAATCATAGCAAGTTTCAAGGATGGGCAATGATGGTAATTTTTACTTGCTTCTTGAGATGTGCAAGTTGCACTTTCTTTGCTTCCTTTGCATGTTCTAGCTAGCAAAATTTTTCTTTGCAATACATAAGCTAGCAATAATTCTTCTCCCCCTTTGTTTTGTCAAAAAGTGGAGTACAATTAGCCAATGCTTTGATCATGACAAAATAACAAATTTACAATATGAATTTTTAGCATATTAAGTCATGAATTCAAGAGAGTCAAAAATCAAGATATGAGATAAAAAGATGATAAGCAAGCAATCAATAATGATAAGCAAGCTAACATCCTTTGCGACATGCAAGTTAGCTTCCTTTCAATTCTTCTCTTTTGTAACTAAGTTTCACCTTTGCAAGCTATCAACTTTTGTTTGCAATGAGCTAGCAATTATATATGATCACTTTAAACATATATGCTAACTTTTCATTTAAACATACAAACATAAAGGCATGTAACATTTCAAAATTTTGAAGTTTTGCATTTGCTTCTTTTGATATAGTCAAGATAGCAATATTTGCATCCTTTGAAATAGCAATCCTTCTTCTTCTTGTGAAATTGCAAGGTAGCAATTTTTCTCCCCCTTTGTCTTTGTCAAAAAGAAGGGAGGACTAAATGGCTAAAAATTTCAATCATTATACAAGCCATTTTCATATCAATTAAAAGTTTACATTAATAAAAATATACATCAATTGGTCAATCATTACATGATATAAATAAGACAACAATGCAAAGAAATCATGCCATGTCGGATACCTATATATAAAGTCAACAAGGATCACAACCAAAGATATCATTCATGATTCATAATTTTCTTTTTAGCAAGATCAAAATTCATATTTATCAATTTTTTAATTCAAGATAAATATCATACAACCAAGAATCATGATATATAAAAGCATATCAATCTCATAGATCAAGTCATGATTCATAATTTATCATAAAGAAAATCAAATATTCAATTTACCACACAAGGCAAAGAAATCATATCACTTCTAGGATCATGAAATATATGACATCAAGGCTCATGATCCATTTGAAAAGATATAGCACAAAGAGTAACTAGATTCATGTATAAGAATTCCAAGTATCAAATATCAAAATATCAAGACTTGGATTATGACAAAGCTCATTCAAGTTCGAATCATCAAATTCATTACCATAGTTTGTGAGATTCACAAATGATATAAACTTGAATTATTTTCCTCTTTAGTAAATGATAACAAGAAGCATTTATTTTGAGATTCAAAATGCTAGCCATTTGCATTAATCATGACAAGTGATACATCAAAAGTCTACATCATTATTTCAATCAACAAGTCATGAAGCATACAAAGTAGTATTGAAACATGAGAGAAAAGTTCAAATTATCAAATCATAATCAATTCATCGAAATCACTTCTATAATTTATGAGATTCTTAAGATATCATGAAATCATTAATCTCGATAAGATAGTAAATATAATTTCTTTATGTTTCATATAAGTATATCTTTTGCCTTTATATGCCAAATCAAAATATTCAAAACCGGAAGACAAACTTCATTATAAAAATTGTCAAAACAACACATTGTTTCAAGACATGAGATTTAACTTATCATGATAATGTGTTTCATTTTGTTTCAAACAAGTGTGCTCATATTTCAAAAGATGAGTATCAAATTTAAGACCAAAACATGAGTTTGTCATCAAGATATGATATCACAAAGTCATTAAGCATGATAACAAACTTTTAGTATTTTCATTTCAATGATGATTTCATAATGTATGTTCAAACATTTATATGGAACCCATCATTGTAGAAATTCAAAACATAAGTTTGTCATTAAATCCATCAAGATCATATGCATCAAACATCATGATAATATATTTTCTCATCTTTATGAGTTTCAATTTAAGTGATTTGATCTTTCATAAGAATGTTCAAATTTTTCATATGAAAATGTCATGCATCATATTCAAAAACGAAAATATCATCAAAATCATTTTAATTCTTTCTTACATTAGTTATAACAAGATGATCGATGCTCAAATTTTTGGTAAAATCATGCATCATTTTATAAATCTGAAAAATAATTTTCATCATGAAAATCATCAAGTCCAAATGTAATACACGGCAACATTAAAATCACATTTCTTTCATTTGGAAAAATTTATGGGTTAGGTCTTTATAATTGATTTCATGAAGATATGTATCATTTAAAAATTTCATCATAAAAAAGGTTAAGACCCATTAATCCAAGATAGAAGTCTTTAGATCAACATCACTTCAACAACTCATGCATGATATAAAATCATCAAGCATCATGTTTAGAGACAATGTAAACCATCAAGATACTCAAGCATGGTTTAATCCTAAGCATTATCACAAATCTTACAATCATCATTCATATTTTTACTTTTCAAAAATACTATAAAGAAAAGCATAGTATAATTTCAAAATTTTTAATTTCTAAAAACACAAGAAAAGCATAAAAAAAATTCCTACTAACTAAGTTAAGCATTCATGGAAATCATCAAGTAATTTCAAAATAATTCAAGGAAGTTAAGTTACTTACCTCATTGTCGAAGCCCATTAAAGCGTAGTTTGCTTCTTCTTTCCTTGATTCTTCTTGGTGAGTCTTCTTCTTCTTCATTGGTCTCTTCCTCCGTTCAAGTTCATTGTTGATTTTAGATTTTTGTTTAATGAACTTATTAAGATCGATTAAAGGTTCAAAGTCCTCTTCAATGTCCTCATCACTTGAGTCATCACTCAAGTGGCATATCATAGTTCGGAGTTTAAAAACTTTCTTGTTCTTTATAAGGTGGTTCATGTGTTCATCATGTTCATCATATTCATCATGTTTCATTTCATAGGTCTTTAAAGACCCAATGAGTTCATCAATAGAATAATTATTTAGATCCTTTGATTCTTGAATCGCCATTATTTTAGGATCCCACCATTTTGAAAGGGATCTTAAGATCTTGTTAGTGAGTTCAAAATCCGAAAAACTTTTACCAAGACTTTTCAAACTATTGATGACATCCGTAAAGCGGGTGTACATGTCATCGATAGATTAAGCAGTATCATTTGGAAGAGCTCAAAATCATGCAACAAGAGATTTACTTTCGAGTCTTTAACTCTACTAGTTCCCTCATGCGTGATTTCAAGAGTTCGCTAAATGTCAAAAGCCGTTTCGCACATAGAAATCTGATTGAACTCGTTCTTGTTCAAAGCGCAAAATAAGGCATTCATAGCTTTTGCATTTAAAGAAAACGACATTTTCTCCAAAATCGACCATTCGTTCGTCGGTTTAGAGGAAGGTTGAAAACCATTTTCGATGATGTTCCACAAATCCAAATCCATTGAAAGCATGAAAACTCTCATTCAAGTTTTCCAATAAGTGTAGTCCGATCCGTTAAAGAACGGTGGATGAAAAATCGAAAAGCCCTCTTGAAAACCATTTAGAGCCATTTCTCACGGGTGTAAATCCGAAAGAGAAAGAACGTGGCTCTGATACCAATTGTTAGGGATCGAGCGACACTAAGAGGGGGGGGGGGGTGAATTAGTGCAGCGGATAAAATGATAGATTTTTCAGCGATTTAAAACAAGCTTCGGAAACTTCGTACGATGAAAGCAACGTTTCGTTTGAACCCGGAAAGATTGCGTTTTAACTTTAAAGCATGCGTACGAAGATGAAAAGGAAGTGGAGTAAGTAAAGTAAAGGCTTGCAGCAAAGTAAAGAGATAAAATAGAAATTTAAACACTCACACAATCAAGACGCAGTGATGTATAGTGGTTCGGTCAAAGTGACCTACATCCACTTCCGAAGCCTTCTTCGATTAGGCTCCCTTCTTCCACTACCAAATCCTTTTGAAGGGGAAGGATCAAATACCCCTCTTACAACCCTTTACAAGTGGTTCACACTCTTACAATATTTCATAAGAAGAATGAGGTAAACACTTAGCAAGAATAAGACTTTTCAAGACTTAAAACTAAGATTCTAACTTCTCAAAAGGGTGCCCTTTTCAAATTTGAGAAAGGGTATTTATAGATCAAAATGGATTCAAATTGGGCTCCAAATTTGAAATCAAATTTAAAATTCCTTGGTGCACCTTACTACCGCTGTGAGCGTCTGCTGCCGCTTGTCGAGTCGCATCGACCGCATCAGCCAGCAGTGCTACGCGAGCAGCGGCGTACTACTACCGCTGTGCGGGCCGAAGCGGTAATTACCGCCGAGGCGCCTAACACATCTTTGCTAGCCGATTACTACGCTGCCACCGCCGGCACAAATCAATTCAAATTTTTCATCCCAAAAGGCCCGGTAAGGGCGTTATTTGCAAGGGTCCCATATCCCACTGCTAAAGGATTAATCCTAACCCAAATTGATGTGCTAACTATGAAATTAAAGACATTCCTGAGCTATTACAAAGTCCGCAAGTCAAGTCTTCTTCTGGCGAGCTTCTGGCAAACTTCCGGCGGTCTTCCGACGATCCCTCGGAAACCATCCTACGGACTCCTGGCAACCTTTCGGACTCCACGATGATTTTGGTGAGTTCCTCCGAGCTTCTTTGGCAAGCTCCAATCTTTCTTGGCAAGCTCTGCGAACTTCCGACGAACCTCCCGGCAAACTTCCGAAAATCCTTCGGCAAGCTCCCTACTCGTTCTCGGCTAGTTCCGGCAACACTCCCAATGAATCTTCGGACTTCCGTCAAACTCTCGAACTCCCAACGATCCATCGCACTTGACTTCGGCCCTTGGTTTCGCTTTACGCCTTTATCCCTTTCGTAGTTACTCCTACACAAACAAACACCAAACACTCTACTTCGATCTAGACAATTATTATAACGCGAATTGACATTCAGTTGCCCGGCACATTATTGGTCGGCGCTTCGTCGGATCCTTCGGCACATCGCCCTCTCTAGTGGCTTGTTGCCCAATCAACGATTGACCTCCGTAACCTTGATATCCATGGCGCAACTCCACACTTCTTGGCCCGATGCCCGATGTACGAAGCCTCCTGTCGATAGTCGACCGAACCTCCGGCTCGACATCCAATATCCTGATGTGATCACCTCCGGCGCAACGTCAATTCCTCCAGCGTCAACTGTCTAATCCTGATCGATAGTAGACCTGCATAACTCAACACGCAGTTAGACCACAAATCACACTCAATTAGTTTCATCATCAAAATCCGAGATTCAACACATCCTTGAGGACAAGGCTGATTGGAAGAGGGCGGGCTTGATAGGACCCTAGCAGGGTTGGGTCCTACTCAACCAAGTAGCAGCTAATAAAAACCCTATGAGTATAATAAATCCCACCTAGCCACCTCTATCCTATAAAGAAGAGAGGCTAGGGTTTATATTTGGGCTATTGGGTCTCTTAGCCGCTGCCCCCCTTGTTACTGGGCTGGTCGGCTAAAGTTGAGGGTAAATTGGGTAGTTCACTTAGGAAGCAACCCCTAGGGCTAGGGTTTGGAGCTCTATATAAGCTTGTAGCCTCCACCTCTTTGGAATAAGAATGATCAATCTACAATTGCAGCCACCAGGCTACTTGGAGGGTGAAACTCCTATAGCGTTCCAAGGGTTGATCCCCCTCAAAGATCAATCTCCATAGAATTCCTTTAGGGTTCTATCATATTGGATACTGGGAGTGCTTATCATATCTGCAATTTGTTGCAGGTTCTGGCAGGACCTAGGAGATTGAACAGAGGCGAGATGGACCTTAAGATGGGCAATGGAGCCAAGGTTGCTGTAGTGGCTATTAGCAAGGTCACTTTATATCTTCTTGGTGGAGCTATTATTGCATTAGATGCATGCTATAATGTTCCTTCTATTATCAAAAATATTATTTCTATTTCATATTTGACAGTTAGTGGATATAAATTAGTTTTTGAGAACAGTGGTTGTTCAATAATATTAGATGATCAGATTATCACGAGAGGAACATTGCATAATGGTTTATTTATGCTAGATACAGCTTTACATATCATGAGTGTAAGTGAGTCTAAGAGGAAACGAGAAGAGGTGAACAAAGCATATCTTTGGCATTGTAGGCTAGGTCACATCCACGAGGGAAGGATTCAAAAGTTACTAAAAGATGGATATCTAGATCCATTTGACTATGAGTCATATACGACATGTGAACCTTGCCTTCGGGGAAAGATGACCAACTCTCCATTTAATGGAACTGGATAGAGAGCAACTGAGTTATTAGAACTCATACATAGTGATGTATGCGGTCCCATGTCGACTCATGCCATAGGTGGTACTCCTACTTCATTACTTTCACTGATGATTTCTCAAAATACGGACATATGTACTTGATGAAGTACAAGTTTAAAGCTTTTGAGAAATTTAGGAAATATAAAAATGAAGTGGAGAACCAAACAAGAAAGAGTATTAAAATCCTTCGATCAGATCGAGGAGGTGAGTACTTGAGTACAGAGTTCACCCAGTTCCTCAAAGACTATGGGATCTTATCCCAATAGACACCTCCTTATACACCATAGCTTAATGGTATATCAGAAAGGAGGAATCACACACTGTTAGACATGGTGCGTTTCATGATGTGTTTCGCCAACCTACTCATCTCATTCTGGGGATATGCCCTAGAGACCGTAGCTTACCTTCTGAACGAAATTCCAACTAAGTCAATGATGTCTACTCCATATGAGATATGGAATTGGAAGATGCTTGATCTTAAGATTGTTAAGATTTGGGGCTGCCCTGCTCATATTAAGAGACACAACCCTGATAAGTTAGAATCCAGAACGGAACGGTGCAAGTTCGTGGGATACCCCAAGGAAACTTATGGGTATTATTTTTATCACCCTAAGGACCAAAAGGTTTTTTTAGCCAAGAGAGCAGTGTTCCTTGAGAATGAACACATTCTTGGTGGAGACAATGGGAGCATGATAGAGTTGAGTGAGGTTGGAGAACCTAGCTCAAGAACTATTCCATAGCCAGAGTCTGTTCAGATACATAACACATAAGTTCCAACTTTACATAGGTCCGATAGAGTATCCCATCCTCTTGAGAGATATGTGAGACATATTAGAAGAGAGGATATTGAGGATATTGATCCTCAGACCTACGAGAAGGCTATTATGAGCATAGACTCTAGGAAATGGCAAGAAGCCATGAATTTAGAAATGGATTTTATGTACTCCAACAAGGTTTGGAATCTAGTTAATGCACCCGAGGGTATTGTACCCATTGGCTGCAAGTGGATCTTCAAAAGGAAGATTGGAGTAGATGAAAAGATAGAGACCTATAAAGCAAAGCTAGTGGCTAAGGGGTATCGTCAAAGGTAAGGTGTTGACTATGACGAAACTTTCTCACCTGTAGCTATGCTAAAATCCATTCGAATTCTATTGGCTATTGCAGCACACTATGATTATGAGATCTGGCAGATGGACATCAAAATTGCATTCTTCAATGGTAATCTCGAGGAGGAGGTGTATATGATACAACCTGAGGGATTCATGTCCAAGGATAACCCAGATAAGGTGTGCAAGTTATTTAGGTCCATTTATGGATTGAAGCAAGCTTCCCGAAGTTGGAACATAAGATTTGATGAGGCGATTAGATCTTATGACTTCGTTAAAAATGAAGATGAGCCTTGTGTATATAGGAAAGTAAGTGGGAGCACTATCACCTTTTTGGTATTATATGTGGATGACATCCTGATCATTGGGAATGATGTAGGAATGTTCTCCACAGTAAAGACTTGGTTATCTAGGCACTTCTTCATGAAGGACTTAGGGGAAGTATCTTGCATATTGGGGATACGGATCTATAGAGATAGATCCAAGAGGATATTTGGCTTGTCCCAGTCTAGGTACATAGGCACCATTGTCAGAAGGTTTGGCATGGAAAATTTCATGAGAGGTCTCATACCAATAAGACATAGAATATCACTTTCTAGGAGTATGTCCCCAAAGACTCCTAAAGAAAGGGCACACATAGATATGATACCATATGCATCAGCGATAGGATCTATCATGTATGCTATACTATGTACCAGGCCTGATATAGCGCATGCTCTGAATGTCACGAGCAGATATCAAGTAGATCCAGGCTTGGAGCACTGGAAAGCAGTAAAAAGTATCCTTAAGTACTTGAGAAGGACTAAGGATCTTTTACTGATATATGGAGGTAGTAGCCTTAGGGTTGAGGGCTACACAGACTCGAGCTTCCAGTCCGATATCGATGATAGCAAGTCTAATTCAGGGTATGTGTTCACCCTGAATGGAGGAGCAGTATGCTGGAAGAGTTCTAAGCAAGACACTACTACTGACTCAACCATAGAGGCAGAATACATTACTACGATAGAGGCAATAAAGGATGGAGTCTAGATGAGAAAGTTCATCATGGATCTAGGAATCATCTCGAGCAGCGAGGAGTCGATTCCTTTATATTACGATAAATATGGGGCGATTACTCAAATAAGGGAACCCAGGTCTCATCAGAAGTGTTCTAAAGAGGTTCTAGCTTATTAGAGGGATCGTGGCCTGAAAAGATGTAATGGAAAGAGTTCCATTCGAAGATAACATTGCAGATCCATTGACAAAGCCATTGACTCAGATTGTCTTTGAGCGTCACAGAGGTCTGATGGGGATCAGACATGTTAGTGATTGGCTTTAGATCAAGTGGGAGATTGCAAGTCATATGTGCCCTGTAAGCCAATCATATGAGTGATGGCACTTGTGACTTGATATGCACTTTTCCTCTTTGCTTATTATTAAGCGTTTTATCACTTTATCTTGCGTGTTGCATATATTGTGATGTCCTTGGATCTGTGCAATGGGAATCGGATCATGATGAGATCACGATAATGAGACCGATTCAC
The DNA here is from genome assembly GCA_023547065.1 of Musa troglodytarum. Taxonomy (NCBI): domain Eukaryota; kingdom Viridiplantae; phylum Streptophyta; class Magnoliopsida; order Zingiberales; family Musaceae; genus Musa; species Musa troglodytarum. Next base: position 33,745,957 of record CP097511.1, read on the forward strand.
CTTTAAACATAGACCATGAATTATCCTGGTCATAGGTTAGTCGAGATGGACATCGAGATAACCGGATAGACCGGTGTGCTGTATACCCATCTATATGATGGAGGTAGCTGGTCTCATAGCTACTCGTGTGAGGATACTAAGGGTACAGTATAGGTACTCATTGGGGAATGAGTTCACTGATTGATCCGCCTACGGAATGTTGGATGGTTATTGATACCTCACGTCAGACAGTGATTCCATAGTCCTAGTAGTGTATCTGGTCCTTAGACTTGAGACACCAAGGATGTCCTGTATGAGTACTCCACTCTTTGATACCGAACTTATAGGTTTGGAAAGTTCCAAATCTAGTACAGCCGGTTATTGGGAGTGGTAGCCAGCCTTACGAGGGCTATTGAGTGTCAATAGAGTATCATCTGCTCTCGGTATCATGAGAGGAATATCCCATGTGTTTTTGCTTAATCAAATCTTTGGCCAAGGTTATTTGGATTGAGAGAGAAAGAGTTCTCCGAGAGAATCTGACAAGAGCAAGACTCGATGAGAGACCGTATAGGCCTGATAGCACCATGCCCGGTATAGGGTCTCTTGGATATTAGATGGATGAGAGATTATAGATACATGTTAACTGAGAACAGATAGGTCCAAAGGATTGGATTCCCTTGTCTCGTCTGGGGGCTGCGGTGTAGTGGCCTGGTACATTCACAGTCGATGAGTTCGGTGAATTATTATAGCGATAATAATTCACTATGTCAGAAGGAGTTCGGACAAGTATAACTCACGGCCAGCTTGATATTGGGCCTAGAGAGTCACACACATATGGTAGGTGTTACGACGAGTAGAGGTTCGGATATGAGATATCCGCTGAACTCCCTATCTTATTAGATATCCATTAAGCCCCTGAATTATTAGATCTTGAGATAAGATCCAATAATTGCCCATAAGAGATTATTGGGTAGAGACCCACTAATCCAAGAGGCTTGGGTAATTGGATGGAGATCCAATACCCAATAGGGCAAAGATCCATTAGGGTTGATAGGGGGCCTCTATAAATAGGAGGGAACCAAAGCTCTATTGGCTGAGAGTTCTCTTGGTAGTCACCTCCTATTCTCCACTCCCCAGAGAGGTACATCGACGTAGTCCTTGCCGTGTGGATACCACTAGAGAAGAGGACGCTTGACCTCATTCATCCTCTCATATAGATCTGCAAGGATTTAGGGATATACGATCTCCTTAGGTATCTTCTTTTATATGTGTAGTTTTACGAATTTATTTTTGACGCACCGATCTTTGCACGATGATGAAAACTTTCTATGAGAAATCTGGGGTTTTGTTTTTTGTTCTTCCACTACACATGTGATGTCGCTCCCCTTAAGGATTTCCTAATAGTTGGTTATTGGCTTTAGGTCAAGTGGGAGATCGCTAGTCATATATGCCCTACAAGCCAATTACATGAGTGAGGACACTTGTGACTTGATTTGCACTTTTTCTCTTTGTGTATTATTAGGCATTTTATCACTTTTATCTTGCGTGTTGCATATATTGTGATGTCCTTAGATCTATGCAATGTGAATCGGATCGTGATGAGATTATGATAATGAGACCGATTCACCTTTAAACATAGACCCTAAATTATCTTGGTCATAGGTTACTTAAGAAAAACATCGAGATAACCGGATAGACTGGTGTGCTGTATACCCATCCATATGATCGAGGTGGTTGGTCTCATAGTTACTCATGTGGGGACACTAAGGGTACAGTGCAGGTGCTCATTGGGGAATGAGTTCACTAATTGATCTGCCTACAGAATGTTGGATGGTTATTGATACCTCACATCAGATAGCAATTCCGTAGTCCCAGTAGTGTATCTGGCCCTTAGACTTGAGACACCAAGGATGTCCTGTATGAGTACTCCACTCTTTGATATCAGACTTATAGGTTTGGAAAGTTTCAGATCTAGTCCAATCGGTTATTGGGAGTGGTAGTCAACCTTACGAGGGGTATTGAGTGTCAATAGAGGATCATCCGCTCTCGGTATCATGAGAGGAATATCCTATGTATTCTTGCTCGAACAAATCCTTGACTAAGGTTATTCGGATTGAGAGAAAAATAGTTATCCGAGAGAATCTGACAAGAGTAAGACTCGAAGAGAGACCGTATGGGCCTGATAGCATTATGCCCGGTATAGGGTCTCTAGGATATTAGATGGATGAGGGACTATAGATACATGGTAACTGAGGACAGATAGGTCCAAAGGATTGGATTCCCCTATATCATCTGGGGGCTGCGGCGTAGTGGCCTAGTACGTCCGTAGTCGATGAGTTGGGTGAATTATTATAGAGATAATAATTCACTAAGTCAGAAGGAGTTTTGACAAGTATGACTCATGGCTAGCTTAATATTGAGCCTAGAGGGTCATACACATATGGTAGGTGCTGCGATGAGTAGAGGTTCGGATATAAGATATCCGCTAGAGCCCCTATCTTATTGGATATCCTTTAAGCCCCTAAATTATTGGATCCTAAGATGAGATCCAATAATTGCTAATAAGAGATTATTGGGTAGAGACCCACTAATCCAAGAGGCTTGGGTAATTGGATGGAGATCCAATACCCAATAGGGCAAGATCCATTAGGGTTTACAAGGGGCCTTTATAAATAGGATGGAACCAAAGCTTTCTAGGCTGTGAGTTATTTTTGGTGGCCACATCCTGTTCTCCCCTCTCCAGAGAGGTGCATCATTGTAGTCCCTGCCGTGTGGATACCGCTAGAGAGGAGGATGCTTGACCTCCTTCATCCTTCTTATAGATTTGCAGGGATTCAAGGATATACGATCTCCCTAGGAATTTTCTTTTACACATGCAGTTTTTACGGATTTATTTTGACACATCGATCTTCGTACGACAACGGAACCTTTCTATGGAAAATCTAGGGTGTTTTGTTTTTCGTTCTTCCGTTGCGTATGAGATGTCGCTCCCCAAAAGGATTTCTCGACAGAACCAACCTTAAATCCTTATAGAGCTAGTCTAGAATCACCCTAGACTATTCTAATTTAGATTTGATTGATCTCAATAAGGTCAAGTAGGATTGAATTAGTCATGTTAGTCTGGAATCACCCTAAACTTACTTTAACCGATCAAACCTATTTCATTTAGTGAATTAAAGAGCTTAAACCAATAAAGGAAGAGGAAATCGGACTATGTCGTATAGTGCTAGCCTAAATTGAACCAACCCACCTAAGTCTTGGACGGGTCATGCTTGTCTCAAGAAATAGGTTAAGTTGAGGTACAACAGGCTAGATAGAGGAGCGACGATATGTCTAACGCCAATCGCATTGCTAAGCCTCACTTATAAGTTGGGTTGTGCCTTACTACTAAACTGGCCATGCTTGGCTCGCGGGTTGGGTCATGCCTAGACACATGACTTAGGGTCATGTCTGACTATATGGACTAGGTCGTACCTAGCCGTATGAGTTGGTCTATGCTTAGCCATATGATTGGGTTGTACATGGCCACATGGACTAGATCATACCTGGCCACATGGCTGGGTCATGCTTGACCACATGCGTTAGGTCATACCTTACCACATACGTTGGCTCCTACCTGGCCATATGGACTGGATCATGCCTAGTCACATGGGCTAATTGCACTTAGTCATATGGATTGGGTCGTACATAACCACATGGGCTGAGTCGATCTAGTCTAACAGATCAACTTAACTCAAGTTAGACCCCAATTAAAATCCTCTTATCAAATTATATTTCAAAAATCTAAATTATCAAGAATAACTCAAATCCATAAATTAAAAAATTTAAATGCATAATCTTAAATTTAAAACTAATTAAATCATCGAAATTCATATATAATTCTTAAAACATAGATATATCTAATTAAATACATTAGGACCATTAATCTAAAAATAATAATTTTAATAGTTAAATCAATATTAAAACTCACTTAAACTTAAGATACCAATATCAATCAAATAATCATTTTAATATCACAAATCAATTATCATTATTTATAAATCATAAAATTTCGAAATTAAAACATTATTATGCATCATAAAATTATAATAATCCTAATATCAAGATTTCAAAACATAAATCAAAGCAAATAAAAAAAAAAAGGATCCTACCTCTCCTCAGCTATCCTTTCCTCGAGATCATCTTCTCGGGAAGCTCTCTCCTCAATCCTCCCATTATCATGCTCTATGAGGAATGAGAGAAGAGGAGCCCCCTTATATAGGAGAAGATGAGATCTCCTCAAAAGACAAGTAAATATTTAAATTTATATTAAATTTATATTTATTTTACTTTCACACACAAAGATATAAACATAATATTCATTTACAATGGTTCACACTTAGAAATGGAATGTATACTATTTACTTCCTAAAAATCACATCACTTATTAGGAAATATATTAATCAATAATCTAATTTATTAGTAAGATTCCTAAGTTATCCACATGATTAATAAAATCAGATTTAATTATTTCCTTAACTATAATACACAAACATGAAAGTTAATAATAAAGCAATACATTATTTATAGTAATTAATTTATGTTAAGGGAGAAATCATAGGTGATTACACTGACATGGTTAGTGTACTGGGCGGTACCACCGCCTAGTACAACCTGGGGAGTTGGACCTAGGCGGTGCCATCGCCCTAGTTTGGCGGTGCCATTGCCCTAGTCTGGCGGTGCCACCGCTAGACAGGGTCCAGCACTTCTGGTTGGGCTTAAACCTGGCTCAAACCAGTCTATTACCAGGCCCAGTTGGCCCCTACCAGGGTTATAAGATTAACACTTAATCCTAACCCTAATTATGTGCTAACTACAAAATTAAAGATATTTCCTAAGCTAATACAAAGTCCGACTTATTAAGTCTTCCTCTGGCGAGCTTCCGGTGGACTTCCAGTGGTCTTCCGATGAACCCTCAAACACCATTTTGTAGACTCCCGGCAAGCTCCTAGACTTCACGATGATTTGGCAAGTTCCGACGAGCTTCTTTGACAAGCTCCGATCTTTCTTGGCGAGCTCCATGAACTTCCGACAATCCTTCCGGTGAACTTTCGAAACCCTTCGGCAAGCTCCCTACTCGTTCTTGGTCAGTTTTGGTAGCACTCCTAACGAATCTTTGAACTTCTATCAAATTCTCAAACTCCTAATGATTCCATCACAGTTAACTCTGGTACTTTGTTTTACTTTATGTCTTCATCATTATCGTAGTTAGTCTTGCACACTAAGTAAACCTTAGCTCTACTTTGATCTAGTCAGTTACATGAATCAACCTCCTATTGCCCGGCACATCATTGGTCGATGCTTCATTTAGTTCTTTGGTGCACTTCCAACTTGCGACTTGTTGCCTAATCGATGATTGACCTCCGTAACCCCGATCTCCTTGGTGCAACACCACACTTCTTAGCCCGATGTTCGAAGCCTTCTACCGATTGTCGACCGGACCTCCAGCTTGACGTTTAATATCCTGACATGATTTTCTTCGACGCAACATTGATTAATCCTATGTCAACTATCTAATCCTGATCGATAGTATATCTGCGTCACTTAAAACACAGTTAGACAATAAAATGCTATTAATTAGTTTCATTATCAAAATCTAAGATTCAACATCATTTGCCCTTGATATGCTTTGAAGCATTTCATATGTCATTGATATGTTACAAAATTTTTCATATGCTATTGATATGCTCCAAAACATTTCATACGTCATTGATATGATTCGAAATGTCCTATGTGCCATTGATATACTCCAAAATGCTTCTTATGCCCTTGATATACTCCAAAACATTTTATACTTCATTGATATGCTATGAAATTCTTCTTATGCCCTTGACCTACTCCGAACACATTTTATACTTCATTAATATGCTCAAAAATGCTTCTTATGCCCTTAATATACTTCAAAACATTTTATATGTCATTGATATGCTCTGAAAATTTTCGTATGCCATTGATATGCTCCTAAACATTCTTACACCTTTGATACATACCTAAATGCTTCCTATGCTAATGATACGCTCCTAATTTCCTCTCCTTAATTGTAATGAATAAAGTATGATTCGAATAAAATGACCCTTGTGATTTTGCGTCTAATGAGATGCTATCCATGTACTCTTGTATTCTTGCCTTGTATTTTGATATCAAGTTTACCTGAAAACTATCCTCTTTTGCTATGGATATGTTAGTCACTTTCTGAGCTCTTTAGTTGCTATATAAATTTTTCAGGTTAGCTTGTCACTCACTAAAAAGCAAGATTTGGGCTAAAGCAGTGAAAAGCTAGAAGATTTGGAGTAGATCTTTATTGGTTGATAGGTTTTTATTGTATAAGTACACTTTGCATCTAATAAAATGTTAAGGATAAATCTAAACTTATGTGTTGTAAAAGTTTAAAGGACCTCTTATGTTCAGGATTTTAAAATGATAAGTTTAACTAGTATAATGATTTGAACTTATGGTAAATATTGGTTTAGCGATTGTATGTATTCCCACACTTATGGATTTATGATGTGGTTAATGCTTAGTTGAGATAGCTTTGGATATTATGAATCATTGAGTGAAGTGGTGCATGATTATAAACTGCACAAGTTTTATGGGTGTAAATTATGACTTGAATGATTCTCAGTATCCTCAAATGTTAGTTTGGATCCTAGGATTGGATTATTGTTAAAATGATAATGTTATCGATTGTAAGATAGGGTCACACCTCCTGAATGAGATTAAATTCAAGGGGGTGGGGGGGGGGGGGGTGGGGGTCATGACACACTGTTAGTGGGCGGTACCATCGCCCAATCTCAGTCTTGAAGACTGAGCCTTCAAGTGGCTCCACCGCCCACCTGGCGGTGCCACTACTTGACGTAGCATCCGGGCACTATGTGGGCCTTTCATCTGACCTAACATAGCCCTTATTTAGGTGTAATTAGCCTCTAACAGGGTTAAAGGGATTATCTCCTATTCTTAACCCTAATTACATGCTAACTATAAATTTAAAGATATTTTCTAAATAAAACAAAATTCGACAAGTCAAGTATTCTTCCGACGAGCTTCTAGTGAACTTTCGGCAGTCTTTCGATGAACCCTTGGACACCTTCCTATGGACTCCTGGTAAGCTCCTAGACTTCACGACGATCTTGGCAAGTTCCAACGAGTCTTATTTGGCATGCTCCGATCTTTCTTGGTGAGCTCTGGGAACTTCTGACGAATCCTCCGGTGAACTTCCGACAACCCATCGGCAAGCCCTCGATTCATTCTTGGCCAGTTCTGACAATGCTTCTGACGAATCTTTGGACTTCCAACGGGCTCTTAAACTTCCAATGATTCAATCACACTTGACTCTGACATGTCGTTTTTCGTTATGTCTTCATCACTATCATAGTTAATCCTACACACTAATTAAGCCTTAACCTACTTCAATCTAGACAATTATAATGAATCAACATCCTGTTGCCCAACACATCATTGGTCGATGCTTCGTCAGGTTCTTTAGCGCATTGTCCTATCTTGTGGCCTGTTGCCTAATCAGTAGTTAACCTCCATAATCCCGATCTCCTTCGGGCAACTTTACTCTTCTTAGTCCGATGCTTGATATCTTTGTTTGAAGCCTTTTGCTGATTGTCAATCGGATCTCTGGCTCGACGTCCAATCTCCTAACGTGTTCTCTTCTAGCATAACGTTGATTCATCCTATGTCAATTATCTAATTCTGATTGAGATTAGACCTACGTGACTCAAAACATAATTAGATCATAAATCACACTTAATTAGTTTCATCATCAAAATCTGAGATTTAACAATCTCCTCCTTTTTGATAATGATAATTAATTGATGACAGAGTTAACTTGAACTACTGAAGTTTAACTAAACTCCCCCTATCAATATGCCATATTGATAGAACCCTTGGATTTCAACAAATCCAAGTAACATGTCTTGAAAAATATCATGCAATATTTCAGAGCATACAAAGCATCATACATTGTATGAAATCATCAATCTACTTCTCCCCTTTTGTCATCAACAAAAAGGAGTAGTTGCAACTTAGCTAGTTTAAGGATATGCAAATTTTACAATTAAACTAGTAAGATTTACATCAAGCATATTGCAAATTTTTAAGGATGTGCAAGCAATTCATCACTTGCTTCTCTGTGCAAGTTTGCACTTTGCTTCTCTTGAGATTGCAAGGTAGCAATTTGTGATGGTGTTTATGATAGCAAGTTTTTCTATTCCCCTTTGAGAAGTGCAAGCAAGTTGTGCCTTTGCAATGATTGAGCTAGCAATCTTTGCTTGCAATGAGCTAGCAATATTTGCTATCAAACCCAAGCTAGCAATCTTTCTCCCTCTTTGTTATTGCCGAAGAGAAGGGGAGGAGTACAAATAGTCTTTTACATTAATGCTCTAATCATAAAAAAAATTAATCATGAATTTTTATCATATCACAATCAAGGCATAAATTCAAAGGAGTCATAAAAAAATCATGATATGAGGGAAATTGATGATAAGCAAGCTAGCAATCATGATAATGATAAGTAAGCAAGCATACTTTGCGATACGCAAGCTAGCTATTTTTTTTTTTTGTGAAGTTTAGCAAAATTTTTGCTTCTTTTGAGATAGCAACTTTCTTCTCTTTGTGATGTTTAATATAACAACTTTTGAAATATGCAAGCTATCAATCTTTGCTTTATTTCATGAAGTGCATGATAGCAAACTATCTCTCCCTTTAACATTGTCAAAAAGAAGGGAGGGAATCCAAAGTTTTCTTTACATTCACTTTCAAGTATATTTGCATTAAAATATACATTAGTTATCACATGATACATACAACAAAAAAATGTAAAGAAATCATGTCATGAAGGATATCAAAATGAAAAATTAACAAAGATCAATACCAAAGGATGTCATTCATGGTTCATAAGTATTTTTTTAGCAAGATCAAGATCAAGACATGATTCATATTATCTCATTCATGAAATATCATATGGGAATATAATTCATGCATCAAGTCATCAAGATCAAAGAAAAATTTCGAGTATCAAATAAAAATCATCGATTCATGCATTCAAACGCAGTAAGTCATGATTCCAACAAAATAAAGTTGTGATTCCGAAAGTTTAAAAATAGAAGTCATGAATCATCAAGAAGTCATCAAGAAATCAAGTAACATATCAAGTCATCAAGATCACAAAAAAATTTCAATTATATAGTTCCTTGAAATCAAGAGACAAGTCATATTTCATTTGGAAAATTCTCTTTTGGTAAATGAAATAATCATGGTATACGATCTTGATTTATAAAAGTTTCAAGTTATAATTATCAAGATCTTGAATTGTAAATATTTTCTTTAGCAAAGAATCACATGAGCACTTGATTATTGCATAAGAATTCTCATTGCATCATGATTTATAAATTCTTTCTCTATAACATGAATTATAGGAGGTATAATAGCAATAATATCAATCATGATTCATTTGGGAGCAAATAGCAAAGAGAACAATTTGTTACATGCATCTCGATTCACAAAAGTCAAGTAATGATTCCAAGAGATTAAGAGAAGAGTCAAGAATCATTAAAAAAACATTCAAATTCAACTTGACAACTCATAATCAAATTATCAAAATCATTTTTGAGATTGAAGAGATGAACATAATATACATGGATTCATCGTTTGTCTTTTATCAAAAAATTGAAAAACTCTAGAGATAGAAATATTTCAAGAAACATGCATTTTCTTTTTATGATTTATTTCATATAAGTATGCTTTTATCTTTTAATGCTAGATTCACGTATCATCGTATAGATTCGAAAAGCAAGTTTCAAGAGAAATCATTAAGACCAAAAACATGATACACATTTATTTTCAGAGCATTCTTCATGATTATTTTCAAGAGATTCACAAGATTCATGAAATGAATTCATTAATCTCAATAGGATAGAAAATGTAATATCTTTTTATGTGTTTCATCTTATAAGCATGCCTTTGCCTTTAATAAAAATAAGTATCAACATTAAAGAATGAAAGGCAAATTTCATTATAAAACAAATCATCAAGCATGATACCATAAATCATTTTTATTTGAGAATTTTATTAAGAGCAATGTAGATTGATTATATATAAGCATGCTTAAGTCCTTTTTGTATGAAAGATATGTATCAAGTTTAAAGCCGAAAAGTGATACAAAAATCATCAAGATTTATGGATTCATCATGAACATACACTTTCCTTTTTACGTGTTTCAGTTTGAGTTGTTTGTTTCATATAAGTATGCTCAAGTTTTAAAAGATGAGTATCAAGTTTAACACCAAAACATGAGTTTTGTCATCAAGATATAACACCATCAAATCCTCATGCATGATATCATAAAATCATCAATCATGATAACCAACTTTTAATATTTTTATTTCATCATTATCAATGATGATTTCATATGTTCAAATATTTATATGAAAGCCATCGTCGTATAAATTCAAAATACAAGTTTTGTCATTAAAGCCATTAAGATCAAATGCATCAAACATAAAATATTATGATAGTGTATTTTCTCATTTCAATTTAAGTGATTTGATCTTTCATAGGAATGTTAAATTTTTTTTTTTATATGAAAGCCAAGTATATAAATCCAAAACAAAGTTACATCAACACCATCAAGATGAAAAACACATCATTCCAAAACATAGGATTTTAATTTATCATACACATGCATGATGTAAAATCGTTAAGCATCATTTTTAAAACCAAAATCATGCATTTAATATTTTTATTTTATCATAATAAAGCATGATTTCATATGAGCATGCCCAAGCATTAATGGCAAAATCATACATTTAAGAAAAGCATATAGAATTCATCTAGATAAAATTCATGGATTTAATCTTGTACAAGCATTATCATAAATCAAGCAAGTATCATTTTAATTTTCAAAAACACAAGAAAAGTATGAGATTAAAAAAAATTATTTTCTACTAACTAAGTTAAGCACTCAAGAAAAACTTCAAGTAATTTCATCAAACAAAGGAGCTTTGGTTGAGTTGCTTACCTTGTAGTTGAAAACCGTCAAAGCGTAGTTTGCATCTTCATTTTTTTTGCGTATTTTCTTCTTCTTCTCTTTTGTGTACTCGTCTTTGGAGCTCTCTAACTTTTTGCGTTCATAGCAAGAGTTAGTATTCTTTTTAACTTCATTTATATTATTTAATTCTTGCTTAATGAACTTATTAAATTTCTTAGTTAAAAGTTCAATGTTCTCAACATTGTCCTCATCACTTGAGTCATCACTCAAGTGAAATTCTCTTGTGCGAAGTGTCATATCTTTTCTGTTCTTTAGAAGGTAGTTCTCATATTCATCAAGTTCAAAAGTCATTTCATAGGTCATTAATGACCCGATTAGTTCTTCAAGTGAATAAATGTTCAAGTTTTTAAACTCTTATATAGCCATTATTTTTGGATCTCAAATCTTTGGAAGAGATCTTAAAATCTTGTTAATGAGATCAAAACTCAAAAAATATTTACTAAGACTTTTCAAACTATTGACGACATCCGTGAGATGGGTGTATATGTCGCCGATAGTCTTGCTTGGTGCCATTAGGAAAAGCTCGAAATCATGTATTAAGAGGTTTACTTTCAAGTCTTTGACTATACTAGTGCCCTTGTGCGTGATTTTAAGTGTGTGCCAAATATCAAAGGCTGATTCACAACAAGAAATCTGATTGAATTCGATTTTATCCAAAGAGCAAAATAAGGTATTCATAGCCTTTGCATTCAAAGAAAAATAATTTTTCTCTAAATTCGACCATTCGTTCATCCGTTTAGAAGTAGTTTGAAAATGGTTTTAAAAAAAAATCTATAAATCCAAGTTCAAAGAAAGTAAGAAAACTCTTATTTGAGTTTTCCAATAAGTGTGGTCTAACCTGTTAAAGAAGGGAGGACGAACGACCGAAAGACCTCTTGAAATTCGAGAAGAGCCATTTCCCATGGGTATAAATCCAAATGAGAAATACCAGGCTCTGATACCAACTGTTAGGATCAAGAGAAACACTAAGAGGGGGGGGGGTGGTGGTGAATTATTACAACGGTAAGATTATGATAAATTTCAGTGATTTAAACAATTTCTGAGACTTCATACGATAAAAATAGATTTCGACGAAAACCATGTCAGAAAAGCTCTAACTTAAACTTGAGAATGTTTAGAGAAGATGAAAGGTAGTGAATAAGTAAAGTAAAGGTTTGCAGAAAGGTAAATGCAATAATAGAAATGCAAACCGATTTTTATAGTGGTTCGATCATCCGACCTATGTCCACTCCTGATTCCTCTTCTCTTGAGGCCACCGGCTTTCACTGATGATCTTCTTTAAATCGGGCGAAGATCAAACTGCCCTTACAGCTCACTTCTCCTTTTCATGTGTTTATTAGATAACTCTTACAAGCATACTCCTCTCTTTAAGCTGAAATCTATTTAGGCTAGAGAAGGGATGTTTTGAAGTGGTTTTTACAAAGTTTTCTTTCTTTCAAATTCTCTGTGTTTGTATCTTCAACCCAGGGATGAGAGGGGTATTTATATACTCTACTCTGATTCAAACTTAGAGCTAAAAACCTTTCCATCTCAAGTTTTTTGGGTATTGGTGGTACCACCGCCTATCATTGGCGATACCACTACTAATACACTCTGGTTCTATCAGTGTACTAGGCAGTACCACCGCCCAATCTGGTGGTACCACCATCTAGACACACTATAAGTGGGTGGTACCACTGCCCAGTTTCAGTCTTAAAGACTAAGCCTTCAGGCGGTTCCATCGCCCACCTGGTGATGCTATCGCCTGACGTGGCATCCGGGCACAATGTGGGCCTTTCATCTAGCCCAACAGAGCACTTATTTAGGCCCAATTGGCCTCTAATAGGGTTAAAGGGATTACCTCTCATTCTTAACCCTAATTACATGCTAACTACAAATTTAAAGACATTTCCTAAGCAAAACAAAATCTAGCAAGTCAAGTCTTGTTTCGGTGAGCTTCCGGCAAACTTCCGATGGTCTTCTGACGAACCCTCGGACACCTTCCTGCGGACTCCTAGCAAATTCCTAGATTTCACGATGATCTTGATAAGTTTAGATGAGTCTTCTTTGGGATGCTTCGATCTTTCTCGATGAGCTCTGCGAACTTCCGATGAACTTCCTATTGAATCTTGGGTTTTGATGATGAAACTAATTATTCAAGTTTTGGTTATCTAACTACGTTTTGAGTTATGCAGGTCTACTCTCGATCGGGATTAGATAATTGACATAGGAAGAATCAATGTTATGTCAGAGGAAATCATATCAGGAGATTGGACGTCGAGCCAGAGGTCCAGTCGATGATCAGCAAAAGGTTTCGGATAAAGAAATTGGGCATCGGGCTAAGAGGAGCAAAGTTGCACCAAGGAGATCAGGGCTGTGGAGGTTAGCTACTCATTGGGCAACAAACCATAAGAGAGGACGATGCGCCGAAGTGTCGGACGATGCGCCGAAGTGTCGGACGAAGTGCCGATAGGCCAATGACGTGCCGGGCGACATTTCGATTCGCGTTGTAATAATTGTCTAGATCGAAGTAGGATTGGGTCATAATTGAATTAGTTTTAGGTGAAATAATACCAACAAAATTAGGGGCCAATTGGGCCTAAATTGGGATTGATTTGGGCTCATTGGGAGGCCCATTCAGTGGCCCAAAAGTAGTAATAGGCCGTGGCACCGCCAAATTAATGGTATAACCGCCTATGAGCTGGAAAAGTAAAAAAGCGTACTTTTTCAGGCTGCAAGTGGTGGCACCACCTAACGTAAAAGCTGCAGTGGTGGTACCGCTCTAGGCTGGCAGTAGTATCACAGTGTCAGGGTTAGACTGGCGATGGTTCCACTAGTGTCAGGCGATGGTACCGCTAGCACCCGGGAATCCAAGGTAATTCAATTTTGGGCTCCAAATTTGAATCACCTTGAGGCCTATAAATACCCCTCTCATCCATGGTTGAAAAACACACAAAACCTAAGAAAGAAAAAGGGAAAACCTTATTGTAATAGTATCAAAATCTTCCTTCTAAGCTTTATATGTGATATAGTCTAAGAGAGGGGTGAGAGGCTTTATAAGGGTTACCTCCTAAGCCCATCAAAAGGAGAGTATTGTAAGAGAGTTGGTCTTCACCCTTGGAAGGAAGACAACTAGTAAAAAAGCTAGTGGCCTCAAGAGAAGAGGAATCGAGAGTGGATGTAGGTCGTATGATCGAACCATTATAAAAATCTGGTTTACATTTACTTATTGCTTTTATCTTTCTATAAACCATTTTATTTGGCTGCCTTACTTCATTATCACTATCTTTCTTTATCTCTAAACTCTCTCAAGTTAACTATATTTCTGATACACTTTAATCGAAATCGATTTTAGTCGAAATGAGATTTTCAATGTATAAAGTTTTTGAAATTCATTTTAATCGTCAAAATTTATTATTCTTAACTGTTGCACTAATTGACCCCCCCCCCTCTTAGTGCCACTCTAGATCCTAACAATTGGTATCAGAGCCTCGTTATTTCTCTTTCGGATTCACACCCGCAAGAAATGGCTCTTCACGGCTTTCAAGAGGGTTTTTCGATTGTTCGTCCTCCGTTCTTTAACAGATCGGACTACACTTATTGGAAAACTCGAATAAGAGTTTTCTTTCCTTCTATGAATTTGTATTTATGGAACATCATTGAAAATGGATTTCAACTTCTCTCTAAACCGACGAACGAATGGTCGGATTTAGAGAGAAAATATTTTTCTTTAAATGCAAAGGCTCTGAATGCCTTATTTTGTGCTTTAGATAAAAAAGAGTTCAATCAGATTTCTACATGTGAAACGGCTTTTGATATTTGGCAGACACTTGAAATCACACACAAGAGAACTAGTAGAGTCGAAGACTCAAAAGTAAACCTCTTATTGTATGATTTTGAGCTCTTCTGAATGACACCAAGTGAGTCTATCGATGGCATGTACACCCGTTTTACAAATGTCGTCAATAGCTTGAAAAGTCTTAGTAAATATTTTTTGAATTTTGAACTCACTAACAAGATCTTAATATCCCTTCCAAAAAGGTGGTATCCTAAAGTAATGGCGATACAAGAAACTAAAAATCTAAATGAATTTTCATTGGAAGAACTAATCAAGTCATTAATGACTTATGAAATGAGTTTCTTTGAACTTGATGAACACAAGAACCACCTTCCAAAGAACAGGAAGGATTTGGAACTCCAGACTATAAAATGCCACTTGAGTTATGACTCAAGTGATGAGGACAATGAAGAGGACATTGAACTTTTAATCAATTTTAATAAGTTCATTAAACAAAAATAAAAAATAAAAAATAAATTTGAATGGAGGAAGAGACCAAAGAAGAGGAAGGTATCTAAGGGCAAATCAAGTAAAGAAGAGACAAATTGGGCTTTGACGGGTTTTAACAACGAGGTAAGTAACTTACCCGAAATGCTTTTACCTTATTTTGAAATTACATGACTTTTTCATGAGTGCTTAATTTAGTTGGTAGAAAATAAAAAAAATATTTTCAAAAATTATATTATGCTTTTCTTTCTAGTATTTTTGAAAAGTAAAAATTATGAATGATAATTGCTTAATTTGTGATAATGCATAAATTCCATGTATGCTTTTCGTATCGGATTTTGATCTTAAACTTAATGCATATCTATGTATGTTATTCTTGAAAGTGTATTAATGATAATTGCATCTCATGCTTGTACACCTAATAAGATAAAATCAATGAACATCTATCTTGATGATTTTACATTTTAAAACTATGCATGAGGAGCGAATCTTATGTGTTAATGCTTGGCTTTCATATAAAAATTATGAAGATACTTTATAGTATTATGCTTGATCTTTAAATTTTTGTATCATGCTTAATGAGGAATTGAAGTAATGAAAATTGAAATCTCATATTTTGAAATAATGTGTATGATGAATCCATGAATCTTAATTTTTTTATGATGTTTTCGGTTTTAAATATGATGCATGACATTTTTATATAAAAATTTTGAACATTCCTATGAAAGATCATATCACTTAAATTGAAACACATAAAAATACGAAAATGCACTATCATGATGATTTATGTGTGATGCATTTGATCTTAATGGGTTTGATGACAATACTCATGTTTTGGATTTAAACTTGATACTCATCTTTTCAAACATGAGCACACTTACATGAAACAAATAACTTAAAATAAAACACATTATGTATGATGAGTGACTCTCACATTTTGAACAAATGTGTATTTGGTCTTAATCGTTTTTATGATGAATTTTTATATGACATGTTATATCTTTTGACTTTAAAAAAACTTGATGGATTTTGCCTTTACGTCTTGAACTTTTATGATTGTCTCAATTTGATATTAAAAGATAAAAGCATGCTTATTTGAAGTAAATTATAAAAAGGAAATGCATGATTCTTGAATATTTTTCTATCTCTAAAGTTTTCGATTTTGATGAATCCATGTGAATCTCTTGAATCGAATCTTTTGGAAAATGCCACATACTTAATTTGATTCGACTTAATGATCTTTATGACAAAATTTACCTTTTCGTCTTGAATATTGACATTTATTTTTATTAAAGGCAAAAGCATGGTTATAAGAAGCAAATCACATATAAAAACGAAAGGCAATCCTCTATCTCAATCTTATCGATTTTTCTATAGGAAATTCATGAATCCATGCTTGTCATGTATGAATTTATTGAATGTGATTTTGAGGATGATTTCAGATTTGACAAATGCTTGATTTATATTTATAACATAGGATACATTTTAAATATGAATCATACTTCAATCATATTCTATCTCCCTCAATTTATTTTGTTCTCCTATATATCTTTTTCATCACTAAAGAGGAGAACCTTCTAAATGAATCATGAAATCGATGATTTTAGCAATAATGTATTTGTCATTATGAATCTCTTATGAATGAGATTTTGATGATGTGTTAAAAAAATACTTAAAAAAAGAAAATGCCATTGATTTCATGATATCTTATGAATCTCGTAAATTATGAAAGTGATTTTGATTATTTGATTATGAGTTCGGAGTTGATGAATTGAACTATAATGAGTTTTATCTATATCGTGATCTTGATAACTTTTTTTTAAGATCACTTACTCCATACTCTTTTTTGATTCTCCCATGTTATTGAAGAAAAATACAAATGAATCATAAATTATTTTCTCTTGACTTTTCTATACTCAACTTGAGAGAATGTACTTTGATGAGTGAGACATTGTATGCATAATTTTATTTTTCTCCTACATTTCAATACTTATTTCTACACATGACTCGATGATTGAAATATTATTGCAAACGTTTGATATATCACTTGTCATGGTTTAAATATCGAAGTAAAAGAAATTTTGTTCTTCTTGATATCTTTTATGAATTTGAATATGATTTGTTAATAATTCTTGACTCTTCTCTTGATCTATAGGAATCATGACTTTTTGAGATATTTGTAATGTTTAAATCAAGATCTAAAAGATTTCACTTTGCTATAAAGAAATTTTATTGAAATCATGATCTTGACAATTATAACATGAAGTTCTCTCGGTTATCAAAAGAAAAATTTTCAAATGAAATGCAATTTGTCTTTTGATTTCTCGAAACTTAAAACTTGAATTTTTATGAATTCATGATATTGATATCTTGATAATTGAACTTTTGTACATAATGTGATCTTAGTATCATGATACTTGGAATTTTTTTTTGTGAAATCTTGGTGAGAATTTTTATGCATGAATGAAGTTGTTCTCTTTGCTATTTGCTTTATGATGAATCAAAGAATCATGACTTGATATATGAGAATGATATGTTTTTATGTATCATGATTCTTGCTTGTATATCCTTTATCATGAATTGAAAATTGATGCTTAAGAAAATCTTTGTGAATCATAATTTTGATTTCTCGAAACTATGTATTTAGAATTTTTTTTAAAATCATGATCTTGATCTTGCTAAAAAGAATAATTATGAATCGTGAATGATATCATTTGATATTGATCTTTGTTCATGATTTGATTGAAAGATTAATGTAAAACTTTCATTGATGCAAATTTAGAATTGATATGAAAAGTTGATCTTGCAAATCTTGCATTCCTCCACTTTTTTTTGACTTTGATAAAGGGGGAGAAGGGTTTTGCTAGCTTGCATATTGCAAATGAATGCAAAATTCCTAACATGCAAAGAAAGCAAAACTTGGAAGCTTGCTCTTCTCAAAAGAGAAGAAATTGCATGCATATCGCAAATGAAGCAAAGAAAGTGTAACTTGTACATCTCAAGAAGCGAATGAAAAATTACTATCTTGCCTATCTTTAGAAAGAAAAATACAAACTTGCACATCTTTGAAAACTATTAGCTTGCATGTTCAAAGTGATATATATTGCAAATCTTTAGCTTGAAAATTGAACTAAAAAATCTTGCTAGTATAATTATAAAACTTGCATATTTTTTAAACTAGCCAAGATGCTACTTCTCCTTTTTGTTGATGACATAGGGGGAGAAGTAGATTGATGACTTCATGCAATGTAATGTTGATTGAATATTTTATATATTTGTAAGATGCTTTTGTTGACATGATTTTGATAAATATTACTTGGATTTAGGATAATCCAAGTGTTCTATTAATGGCATATTGATAGGGGGAGTTTGTTTAAACTCCAAGGAGTTGGGTTAACTCCGTCAATCATCAATAGTTGTCATCATCAAAAAGAAAGAGATTGTTGAATCTCGAATTTTAATGATAAAACTAATTGATCGTGTTTTGGTTGTTTAACTGCATTTTGAGTTACATAGATCTGCTCTCAATCAGGATTAGATAATTAACATAGGAAGAATTGTTGTTATGCCGGAGGAAATCACATCAGGAGATTGGACGTCGAGCCGGAGGTCTGGTCGATGATCGACAGAAGACTTCGGACAAAGAAATCAGGCATCGGGCCAATAGGAGGGGAGTTACACCAAGGAGATTAGGGCTATGGAGGTTAGCTACTAATTGGGCAACAAACCGTAAGAGAAGATGATGCATCGAAGTGTCAGATGAAGTACCGATAGGCCAATGACGTGCCAAACGATATTTCAATTTGTGTTATAATAATTGTCTAGATCGAAGTAGGAGCAAGTCAAAATTAAGTTAGTTTTGGGTGAAATAATATTAACTTAATTAGGGGCCAATTGGGCCTAAATTAGGACTGATTTGGGCTCATTGGGAGGCCCATTCAGTAGCCCAAAAGTTGTTATAGGCGGTGGCACTACCAAATTGGCAGTAGAACCGCCTATGAGCTGGAAAAGTGAAAAAGCGTACTTTTCTAAGCTACATGCGGTGGCACCGCTTAGCATAGAAGCTACAGCGATAGTACCGCTCTAGGCTGGCAGTAGTATCGCCAGTGTCAAGGTCAGACTGGCGGTGGTACCGCCAGTGTCAGGCATTGGTACCGCCAACACTCGGGAATCTGAGGTAATTCAAATTTGGGCTCCAAATTTGAATCACCTTGATGCCTACAAATACCCCTCTCATCCATGGTTGAAAAATACACAAAACCTGAGAAAGAAAAAGGGAAAACTCTATTATAATAGTGTCAAAATCTTTCCTCTAAACTTTAAATGTGATATAGTCCAAGAGAGGGGTGAGAGACTTTGTAAGGGTTGTCTCCTAAGCCCATCAAAAGGAGAGTGCTGTAAGGGAGTTGGTTTTCGCCCTTGGAAGGAAGACAACTAGTGGAAAAGTTGATGGCCTCAAGAGAAGAGGAATTGGGAGTGGACGTAGGTCGTATGACTGAACCACTATAAAAATCTGGTTTGCGTTTACTTATTACTTTTATCTTTCTACAAACTATTTTATTTGGCTGCCCTACTTCCTTATCACTGTCTTTCTTCATCTCTAAACTCACTTAAGTTAATTATATTTTTGATACGCTTCAATCGAAATCGATTTTAGTAGAAACGAGGTTTTTAATGTACGAAGTTTTCGAAATACATTTTAATCACCAAAATTTATCATTCTTAACCACTGCACTAATTCACCCTCCTTCTTAGTGTCGCTCTAGATCTTAACACTTCCGACAACCCATCAACAAGTCCTCGATTCATTATTGGCCAGTTTCGACAATGCTTCCGACAAATCTTTGGACTTCCGACAGACTCTTGAACTTCCAATGATTTAATCATACTTGACTCCGACACATCGTTTTGCTTTATCTTCATCGCTATCGTAGTTAATCCTATACACTAATTAAGCCTTAACCTACTTCGATCTAGACAATTACAATGAATCAACATCCTATTATTCGACACGTCATTGGTTGATGTTTCGTTTGGTTCTTCGACACATCGTCCTCTCTTGTAGCCTATTGCCTAATCGATGGTTAACCTCCGTAACCTCAATCTCCTTAGTGTAACTTTGCTCTTCTTGGCCCGATGCTCGATATCTTTGTTCGAAGCCTTCTGTCGATTGTTGACTAGACCTCTCGCTTGATGTCCAATCTCCTAACATGTTCTCTTCTAGCGTAACATTGATTCATCCTATGTCAATTGTGTAATTCTGATCTAAAGCAGACCTGCGTGACTCAAAACATAATTAGATAATAAATTATACTTAATTAGTTTCATCATCAAAATTTGAGATTCAATAGTCTTTTATAGTTCGAAGTCCCAAATCCTTCTTATTCTTTGGAAGGTGATTTACATATTCATCATGTTCCAAAAAGTTCATTTTATATATCATCAATGAGCCAATGAGTTCTTCAATAAGAAAATTATTTAATCATTTGTTTCTTATATCGTCGTTACTTTTGGATCCCACCTTTTTGGAAGGGATCTTAAAATTTTATTCACAAGTTCAAAACCTAAAAAAGATTTACCAAGGGCTTGTAGACCATCGACGACCTCCGTAAACTAGGTATATATATCTCCAATAGTCTCACTTGGTTCTATTCAAAAAAGCTCAAAATCATACATCAAAAGGTTTATTTTTGAATCTTTGACTCTACTAGTGCCTTCGTGTATGACTTCAAGAGTATGCCAAATCTTAAAAGCCATTTCGTAAGTAGAAATCCAATTAAATTCAGTTTTATCCAAGGCACAAAACAAGACATTCATAGCCTTTACATTTAATGAAAATGATTTTTTCTCTAAATCCGTCCATTTATTCATGGGATTCGAGGGAGTGTGAAAGTCATTTTGAATAATGTTCTATAAATCTAAATTCAAAGAAAGTAAGAAAACTCTCATTTGAGTTTTCCAATAGGTATAGTTCGTCCAATTGAACATGGGAGAATGAACGATAGAAAAACCCTCTTGAAATCCGAAAAGATCCATTTATCTTGGGTGTAAATCTAAATAAAAAATACCGAGCTCTGCTACCAACTGTTAGGATCAATTTGGCACTAAGAGGGGAGGGGGGGTGAATTAGTGCAGTGGTAAAGATTACGTTAAATTAGCGATTTCAGAAAATTATTTCATACGAAAAGAATCGTTTCGATAAAAGTCATGTCGGAAACATGTTTAACTTGAAAGCGTTTGCAAGTGAATGATGTAGAGAAGAAGTAGGGTGGTGAGCAAGTGAAATGAAAGGTTTGTAGCAAAGATAAATTGCAAGAAGTAAATGCAGACTAGATTTTTACAGTGGTTTCGTCATCTAACCTACGTCCACTCTCATTTCCTCCTTCGTTGAGGCCACCGACTTTCATTATCAGTCTTCTTTCAACTGGGCGAAGACTAACTACTCTTACAACTCAATTTTTTTTTACAGGTTTAGGAGTTAACATTTATAAGACCTCTCACCCCTCTCTTGAACTTAGCCAACACTTAGAACTAGAGGGGAGAATTTATCTCAAGATTTCAATAGTATTTTTTCTTTTTTTTTGTTTTTAGTTGGTATGTGTATAACCAAGGATGAGAGGGGTATTTATAGGCCTCAAGAGGATTTAAATTTAAAGCCAAAATTTGAATCATCCTGGTTTTCAGGGTGTTGGCGATACCACCACTTGTGTTGGGTGGTACCACCGCCCAGTACACTGACACTAGGTAGTACCACTATTCCAATCTTGTGGTATCACCGTCTAGACTACCTGACACTGGGCGGTACCACCACCTAGACCATTGTCATTGGGAAATACCACCACCCAAACTCAATCTAGAAGACTAAGCCTTCAGGTGGTTCCACCACCTACCCTAGTGGTGCCACTGCTTAACATGGCATTTGGGCACTGTATGGGCCTTTTATCTGGCCCAACACAGTCCTAATTTGGGCCTAGTTGGCCCCTAACTAAGTTAGCCCAATTTTAACCCAATTAAACCTAGGCATCGCTTGACGTGGCATCTGGGCACTTTATGGGCCTTTTATCTGGCCCAACACAGCCTTGATTCAGGCCCCTAACTAAGTTGGTTCAATTCTAACTCAATTAAATATAATTCTACTTTGATATAGACAATTATTACAAAACGAATCAAATTTGTTGCCTGACATATCATTGGTCCATCGGGGCATCATCCGATTCTTCGACGCATTGTCCTCTCTTATGGTTTATTGCTCAATCAGTGATTGTCCTTCACAACTTCAATATCCTTGGTGCAACTCCGCTCTTCTTGGCTCGATACCCAAATTTTTTGTTCGAAGCCTTCTGTCGATATGTCAATCGATCCTCCGATCGACGTCCAATCTATTAACATGTTTTCCTCTAGCACAACATCGATCCTTCTTGCTTCAATTGTGTAATCCTGATCGAAAGTACACCTACATCACTCAAAATATAGTTAGATCATTAATCATAATCAATTGGTTTCATCATCAAAATCTAAGATTCAATAGCTTGCACATCTCAAGAAAAGCAAAGAATTGCTAACTTTCATGTCTCTAAAAAATTGCTAGCTTGCAAGTCTCAAAACTTCCTAGATGCACTTCTCATTTTTGTTGATGACAAAGGGGGAGAAGTATGATGATGTTAAAATTTGATGCATGAGTTAAAAATGTAAATATTTATGATTTTATGCTTGTTATACCTTGATTTGAAATCATGATGATGTATGCAATGATATGTTTTGTAATGACATGATTCATGATTTTGTTTAATTTCAAAGGTTTTATCAATATGACATATTGATAGGGGAAGTTAAGGTTAACTCTATCATCAATTGGTTGCCATCATAAAAAAGAGAGAGACTGTTAAGTCTCTGATTTTGATGATAAAACCAATTGATAAAGTTTATAATCTAATCTATGTTTTGAGTGATGTAGGACTAACTTCGATTATGGAGAAATAATTAAAGCAAGAAGAATCAGATGTTCAGCCGGAGTGGAACATGTTAGAAGATTAGATGTCGAGTTGGAGAAACGATCGATGTATCGATAGAAGGCTTCATGCCATAAATTTGGGTATCGAGCCAAGAAGAGCAGACATTGTGCTAAGGAGATTAAAGTTGTGGAGGTTAACATGCCAATTGGGCAATACGCCGTAAGAGAGGACGATACGTCAAAAGGTCAGATGAAGCTTCGATTGAACCAATGACATATAGGATAATATTTGATTTAAGCATTGCAATAATCTAAATCAAAATAGTTTTAAGTTATAATTAGGTTAGAATTAGGTCAACTCAATTAGCGGTCCATTAGGCTAAAGTTAAGCTATGTTGGGCCAAGAGAAAGGCCCAAACAATGACCCAAAAGGTGGGTCAAGCGATGGCACCGCTAGTACAAGCGGTGGAACCGCTAGTGGCATAATCTCCAAGACATAGTCTCTGAAATTATGTCAAGCGATGGTACCACCAATACCCTGAAGACCCAGGATGAGACTGGTTTTGGCTCCAAGTTTGAATCCATTCTATTGAATCTTGGATTTTGATGATGAATCTAATTAATAGTGTTTATGATTTGATCTACGTTTTGAGTGATACAGGACTAGCTTCGATCAGGAAGAGATAATTAAAGTAGGAGGAATTAGAAGTTGGGCTAGAGTGGAACATGTCAGATAATTGGACATCGAGCCAAAGGATCGGTCGATGTATCGGTAGAAGGCTTCAAATGATGAATTCAAACATTGGGTCAATAAGAGTGAAATTGTACTACGGAGATCAGAGTTATGAAAGTCAACTGGTCGATTGGGCAATAAGCCACAAGAAAGGATGATGTGTCGAAGGATCGGACGATGCGTCAATAGACTAATGACATATTGGATAATAATTGATTCAAGCTTTGTGATAATTGTCTAGATTGAAGTAGGTTTAATTTGTAATTGGGTTGGAATTAGGCCAACTCAATTAGGGTCCTAATTGACCCCAAGTTTAGGCTATGTTGGGCTAAGTCATAGGCCTAAACAGTGATCCAATAGGTGGGATAGGTGATAGCACCGTCAGAACAAGCGGTGGAACCACCGGTGGCTCGGTCTCCAAGACACAATCTCTGAGATTGTGTTAGGTGATGGTACCACTCAGTGTTAGGGCAGACTGGGTAGTGGTACCGCCAGTACCTTGAAGACACAAGGTGATTCAAACTTTGGTTCTAAGTTTGAATCCACATAAGGTCTATAAATACCCATCTCATCCCTGGTAAGCACACATATCAATTGAGAACAAAAAGAGGAAAAACTCTGTTGTAATCTTATGAGAAATCCCTTCTTCTAGTCTAGTGTTGATTTCAGTTAAGAGAGGGGTGAGTGGGGGTGTAAAGGTTCTCTCCTAAGCCTGTCAAAAGGAGAATAGAGTTTGTAAGAGGGTGATTGGTCTTTGCTTATTGAAGAAAGACCATTAGTGGATGTCGGTGGCCTTGACAAAGGAATCGGGAGTGGACGTAGGTCGAATGACCAAACCACTATAAAACTCTAGTATGATCTCTTCTTTGCTTGTTTACTTATTTTGAAAGTGCTCGACCTGCATATTCCATCTGTTGAATCTTAGATTTTGATTATGAAACTAATTGAGTGTGATTTGTTGTTTAACTACGTTTTGAGTTACGCAGGTCTACTATCGATCAGGATTAGACAGTTGACGCTGGAGGAATTGACGTTACGCCAGAGGTGATCACGTCAGGATATTGGATGTCGAGCTGGAGGTTCGGTCGACTATCGGCAGGAGGCCTCGTACGTCGGGCATTGGGCCAAGAAGAGCGTGTTACGCCAAGGATATTAGGATTGCGGAGGTCAATCGCCGATTGGGCAACGGACCGCAAGAGGACGATGTGCCGAAGGATCGGACGAGGCGCCGACCAATGATGTACCGGGCAACTGAATGTCAATTCGTGTTGTAATAACTATCTAGATCGAAGTAGAGTGTTTGTTGTTTATGTGCAGGAGTAACTACGATAAGGATGAAGACGCAAAGCGAAACAAAGGGTTGAAGTCAAGTGCGATGGATCATTGGGAGTTCGAGTGTTCGATGGAAGTTTGAAGATTCGTTAGGAGTCTTTAATTGGCCGAGAACGAGTAGGGAGCTTGCCGAAGGGTTTTCGGAAGTTCGCTGGGAGATTCGTTGAAAGTTCGCGGAGCTTGCCAAGAAAGATCAGAGCTTGCCAAAGAAGCTCGGGGGAACTCGCCAAAATCATCGTGGAGTCCGAGAGCTTGCCGGGAGTCCGTAGGATGGTTTCCGAGGGATCGTCGGAAGACCGCCGGAAGTTCGCCAGAAGCTCGATGGAAGAAGACTTGACTTGCGGACTTTGTAATAGCTTAGGAAACATCTTTAAAATTCGTAGTTAGCATGTATTTTGGGTTAGGATTAGATAACCCAAAGTGGGGGCCCATTGGGCCTTGATTAGGATGAGTTTGGGCCAAAATTTTGGCCCAAACCGAACCAGCTACGTGCATGCATGCTACTGTAGCCAGGGTACTGTAGCCCGGTTACTGTAGCTAGGCACTGTAGCCGGCTACTGTAGCAAGGGCCGAGTTCTTGTGAGCAGGCGGTACCGCTTTGCAGAAGTGTAACACCGCCCCGGCTACTGTAGCTAGGCGGTGGAACCGCTTGCAGGCGTGGCAGCACCGTATGTCGATCCAACAGATCGACAGTGGTGGCACCACCTCGACAGTGGCATCTCGACCACTACTGAACAGGAACTCCAAATTGATTTTAAATTTGGAGCCCAATTTTGAATCCACTTTGGATCTATAAATACCCCCCCTTTCTCAGTTGAAAGAGAACCCTTTTGAGAGTTAGAATCTTGGTTTTGAGCTTTTGAAAAGTCTTGAAAAGTCTTGTTCTTGCTAAGTGTTCACCTCCTTCTTCTCCTTGAGAAATCTTGTAAGAGTGTGAACCACTTGTAAAGGATTGTAAGAGGGGTATTTGATCCTTCCCCTTCAAAGGATTTGATAGTGGAAGAAGGGAGCCTCAACGGAGAAGGCTTCGGAAGTGGATGTAGGTCACTTTGACCGAACCACTATACATCGCTGCGTCTTGATTGTGAGTGTTTAAATTTCTGTTTTACTTTGCTGCAAGCCTTTACTTTACTTGCTCCACTTCCTTTTTATCTTTGTACGCATGCTTTAAAGTTAGAACGCAAAAATCGATTTCAAACGAAACGTTGCTTTCATCGTACAAAGTTTCCGAAGCTTGTTTTAAATCGCTGAAAAGTCCATCGTTTTATCTGCTGCACTAATTCACCCCCCCTCTTAGTGCCGCTTGATCCCTAACAATTGGTATCAGAGCCACATTCTTTCTCTTTCGGATTCACACCCATGAGAAATGGCTCTAAATGGTTTTCAAGAGGACTTTTCGGTTTTTCATCCACTGTTTTTTAACGGTTCAGACTACACATATTGGAAAACTCGAATGAGAGTTTTCATGCTTTCAATGAACTTTGATTTGTGGAACATCATCGAAAATGGCTTTCAACCTTCCTCTAAACCGACGAATGGTGGATTTGGAGAAAAGGTTATTTTCCTTAAACGCAAAGGCTATGAATGCCTTATTTTGCGCTTTAGACAAAAATGAGTTCAACCGGATTTCTACATGCGAAACGGCTTTTTGACATTTGGCGAAATCTTGAAATCACGCGAAGGAATGAGTAGAGTCAAAGACTCAAAGTTAATATTTTGATGCACGATTTTGAGATTTTCCGAATGGCACCAAGTGAGACTATCGATGACATGTTCTCCCATTTCTCGGATGTCATCATTAGTCTAAAAGCTCTTGGTAAATGTTTTTCGAACTTTGAACTCGTAAACAAGACTTTAAGATCTCTTCCAAAAAGATAGGATCCGATAATAACCGCAATACAAGAAATAAAAGATCTAAATAACTATCCTATTAATGAACTTATTGGGTCTTTAAAGACCTATGAAATGAGTTTCTTGGAACGTTTAGAACATCATGAACATGATGAACATTTGAATCACCTTCTAAAGAATAAGAAGGTTTTTGAATATCGGACAAATGGATGCCACTTGAGTGATGACTCAAGTGATGAGGACAATGAGGACATTGAACACATAACAATGAATGTTAACAAGTTCATTAAACAAAAATTAAAAACACAAATGAACTTGAACGGAGAAAGAGGCCAAAGAAGAAGAAGAAGGCTTGGAAAGAAGAATCAAGAAAAGAAGAAGCAAACTACGCTTTAATGGGCTTCGACAATGAGGTAAGTAACTTAACTTCCTTGAATTATTTTGAAATTACTTGATGATTTTCATGAATGCTTAACTTAGTTAGTAGGAATTTTTTATGCTTTTCTTATATTTTTAGAAATTAAAAAAAAATTCAAAATTATACTATGCTTTTCTTTATAGTATTTTTGAAAAGTAAACATAACACACCCAAGCGGTTCTACCACCCGAGCGGTGCTCTGCTGATGCCGGGCGGTGCTACGCTCAGGCAGCTGGTGCTACGTCACGATAAGAGCTTCTGAGCATGCATGCACGTAGCTGGTTCGGTTTGGGCCAAAATTTTGGCCCAAACTCATCCTAATCAAGGCCCAATGGGCCCTCACTTTGGGTTATCTAATCCTAACTCAAAATACGTGCTAACTACGAATTTTAAAGACGTTTCCTAAGCTATTACAAAGTCCACATGATAACTTCTTCCGGCGAGCTTCCGGTCAACTTCCGACGGTCTTCCGACGAACCTTCGGAAACCATTCCGCGGACTCACAGCAAGCTCTCGGATTTCACGATGATCTTGGCGAGTTCCCCCGAGCTTCTTTGGCAAGCTCCGATCTTTCTTGGCAAGCTCCGCGAACTTCCGACGAACCTCCCGGCGAACTTCTGAAAACCCTTCGGCAAGCTCCCTACTCGTTCTCGGCCAGTTCCGGCAGCACTCCCAATGAATCTTCAGACTTCCATCGAACACTCGAACTCCCAATGATCCATCGCACTTGACTTCAACCCTTTGTTTCACTTTGCGTCTTCATCCTTATCGTAGTTACTCTTGCACAAACAAACACCAAAAACTCTACTTCGATCTAGACAGTTATTACAACGCGAATTGACATTCAGTTGCCCGGCACATCATTGGTCGACGCTTCATTCGATCCTTTGGCACATCGCCCTCTCTAGCGGCTTGTTGCTCAATCGATGGTTGACCTCTGCAACCTCGATATCCATGGTGCAACACGCTCTTCTTGGCCTGATGCCCGACGTACGAAGCCTCCTGCCAATAGTCGACCGAACCTCCGGCTCGACATCCAATATCCTGACGTGATCACCTCCGACGCAACGTCAATTCCTCCAGCGTCAACTGTCTAATCCTGATCGAAAGTAGACCTACGTAACTCAACACGCAGTTAGACCACAAATCACACTCAATTAGTTTCATCATCAAAATCTGAGATTCAACAGCTAACACTCCATGAATTCTGAGAATTTGATCTTCAAGTCGTCATAGTTCTCTCAAGTGATATCTTATGTTGGTAGGTTCACCCATTGTATTAGCACTTCAGTAGTGGGTCATCGTCGTTGAGTCACAATCCATCGATCAATAATAATACTCAGCTGGGTCTGGAGCTCTCCTTGGGTAGTCATATTTGGTAGATGGCTTTGGGCTATCTCGTTTTGTCCCAACTTGAGCTTCAAATATGATACATGGAAGACTGAATGGATTCGGGAATTGGCGGGTAAGTCTAATCTGTATGCTATTACTCCGATGCGCTCCAAAATCTAGTAAGGTCCATAGAACTGAGATGAAAGCTTCATAGATGCTCTAGTCTGGATTGATATTTGCTTGTATGACTAGAGCCGTAGGAAGACCCAATCTCCTACTGAAAATTCTTTTTCACCTTTGTGTCGATTATATTACTATTTCAACCTTGCTTGAGATTTTCCCTATGATGAAGGAAACCCTTCGATGAAGTCCATTAATATATCAGTCTATATTGAGTCCAGGATGGATAGAGGTTGTAGCTTTCTAGGACTTGCCATTGTTTCACCTTTATATCGTTAACATACATCACATTGTGCTACAAATTCAACAATAATATTTTTCATCCCTACCCAATAAAAATTTTGCTTAATTCTCTTATAGGTTCTAAGGAACCTGAAGTGCCCGGCCGCAGGTGTGGAATGCATCTCTTGAAGGATGGTCTTTATGCAAGTAGAATTTGGCATAAACACAATGAGTCCCTTATAGCGTAAGTCTTTTGAGTCCCAACTGTAATGAGCCATTGAGCTTGGTGCTTCCTCCAATTTTTTTATGATCTTACTGGTCTTTGGATCATCTTTCCATTCCCTCCTAATATCCTTAAGGAAGTCATTGATCGGAAGTGAAAAGGCCAAAAATTTAGCTTGCTCGAGTAGTCGCGAAAGCGCATTTGCGATAACATTCTATCCTCTTTTTGTAAGTCATTTCATAATCATATCCAAGAAGCTTTGTGACCCATTTTTGCTGCTCAGGGGAAGATATCTTTTGCTCCAAGAAATATTTTAGGCTTTTATGGTCAGTCTTGATTTAAAAACATCACCCGATCAAGTACGGTCTCCATTTGGCTATCGCATGCACAATCGCGGGCATCTCCTTGTCGTAAATAGTTATCTTGAGATAGGATGGAGATAACACCTTACTAGTATAAGTGAGGGGGTGGCCATTTTGCATTAGTACAGCACCAATTCTGACTCTGGAGGCATCGGCTTCAATAATAAAAGTCTTGCTGAAGTCGGGTAGCGTTAGTATGGGCGTTATCATCATTGCGGCTTTAAGTTCATCGAAGGTGGTGGTGGCTTTGTCTGACCATTAGAAAGCATCTTTTTTTAGCAAGGAAGTAAGGAGTGCACTGATCTTTTCATAGTTTCTCATGAACTTACAGTAGTAGCTTGTTAAACTGAGAAAACCGTGCATCAATTTTATGTTTCTCGAGGTTGGCCAGTTCTGCATTGCTTCAATTTTGGATGGGTCTACTGCCACACCTTCCTCTGATATGATATGCCCAAGATATTCCACCTTTTGTTGAAGAAAGCTACACTTCAATTTTTTGACAAAAAAAACATGTTCTCACAAAATCATCAAAACAAGTCGTAAGTGCTGAAAATGACTTTCAAGAGAAGGGGTGTAAATAAGGATTTCGTCGAAGAAAACCAGTACAAACTTATAAAGATAACCCTAGAAAATATCATTCATAAGGCTCTGGAAGGTGGAGGGAGTATTGGTGAGACCAAAGGGCGTTACCAAAAATTCATAGTGACCATTGTGCATTCGAAAGGCGATTTTCGGTATGTCTTCTTCGCACACTCGTATTTGATGATACCCAGATTGAAGGTCTAGCTTTGTGAAGACTCATGCTCCCTTTAATTCATTAAACAATTCATCTACTACTAGAATAGGGTACTTGTCCTTAATAGTTATCCTATTAAGAGCTTGGTAATCAACGCACATTCGCCATGTTCCGTCCTTCTTTTGTACATGGAGCACTAGTGAAGAGTAGGGACTGTAACTTGACCAAGTAACTCCTATTTCGAGCATCTCTTTTGACAATCATTTCTATTTCATCCTTCTGGAGATATGGATACTGATATAGTTGAGTATTTGCTGGAGGTTTGCCCAGAAGAATTAGTATACGATGATCATATCGACGGGTAGGAGGTAGGCTACGCGATTCGTCAAATATATCTAAAAATTCAGCAAGCAAGGGAAGTAG
Organism: Musa troglodytarum; assembly: GCA_023547065.1. Lineage (NCBI taxonomy): Eukaryota > Viridiplantae > Streptophyta > Magnoliopsida > Zingiberales > Musaceae > Musa > Musa troglodytarum. The sequence goes on from CP097511.1 coordinate 33,777,055, forward strand.
GTTTGGATCTTCAAATTTGGTTGGCTCACTCTTAGATTGCTGCTCAAGTTATAACAAAAAGCTGCTGCATGCTTTATGTAAAACTTTCTCTATTCATTGTGTGCAAATTGTCATTACGTTGCCCCCACGTTTTACGTGCAGTATCACTTATTTCCCCTTGCTATAAAATTTCATAATTAGTTTCAAAAAATTTTAGGAAATATCACCTAATGTCGTCAACCATTCGATGCCAAGCATGGCCTCATAATTATCAAGGGGGAGGAGGAAGAAATCTACAATTATCTCTTGTTCCCGCAATAATAGTTTCACCCATGGGCACCTACGATCATACTACAAAATTCATCCATCGGTGACCTTAATGTCAAACCTACTATAATTCTTGATAGGTTAGACCATCCAAACAGTAACCTTGCTGTTCATAAAATTATTAGTGCTCCCAGTGTCGATAAGAATAGTGATCGGTTGTTGCTTCAGAAGTCCTCCCACTTTCATCGTTTGTGGGTTCGCGTAACCGACAAGAGCATACATCGTAATATCAACCAATTGCTGTTCTTTATCCGTGACCTCTTCCTCATGCTCCTGAACTTCCTCCTCTATGTCTTCAAGAGGTTCAATCAGTAGGAGGTGGCCCCTATTATAGTGATGATTGTGGTTCCACGGCTTGTCGTAATGCCAACAAAGTCCCTTTGCTGATCGATCACGTAGTCCTCTTGTCAATTTTTTTGGTAGTGAAGGATAGCTGGGAGCAAAAGGTGGTTTATATGCCATAGGCCAAGGAGAGGTTTTCATCCTCCAAGCATCTTAGTTGAGTCATTCTTCTTGTATTCAGGTGAAAGAAATCGTAGTTGTTATGGTACGAGGCTGCCATGCCTTAACCTCCCCTTTTATCTCTGGCTTGAGTCCTTCGATGAATGTTCCTAATAATTGATGGTTAGTCCAATCATGAGTGAGGTAGGATAGCTTCTTAAACCTGGTTTGGTACTCTTGAATTGTAGAGGTTTGTTGAATTTTTGCGAGTTGCCCATCGATATTTTCATTCTCCATAGGTCTGAAACGGTTCAGCAGTGCGTTTTTAAATTAATTCTATGTCAGAGCACCATGATTGTATTCTAGCCAATTATACCATTGAATAGTATCTCCTTCAAGGTGGATGACAACAATTTCCATGATAGCATCTTCCGACGTTCGACAGTAGTAAAAGTAACGTTTGGCTTGTGAAATCCACCCCGCCGGGTCTCCTTCTTCCCATCGCGGGAAGTCCACCCTTATGCATGGCTGAAGCATGTCCGAGAGCTATCCTTCTTTCTCTAGAGGCCTCTTTGAAATATCTCCTTGCTAAAATTTTGTTGGACTCGGTGGTTGTCCAATTCTGAATTCTACAAACAAAGTGCACAATTTGTCCTCCAAGCGTGATTCAAGCCACGATTCAATCCGAGATTCCAATGCTTCAAATTTGGCATCAATTGGATCTTGAGAAGCCATAGCATATGCCTCTAGATCAGAGATGTCCTTGTCTTTTTTCTATTGATGGGTTAATGGCATGGGGTGGTGGAAGGTTCGGACAATAGATCGGTGATAGAAGGGTTCGGCTGTAATGGTTTACTATTTTGGGCTACGATTTTTAACGCTATTAGGCTTATAAAAATAGGTTATGATGGTTGCATCTTAGGGCTAGAGGAATGCCCTAAAGACATCTTAGTTGGTGGTAGCAAGGTGGCTAGGATTTGGTAGGTTACAAAGAAGAATAAGAATAAAGGTGCAGCACCAGATTTTTCACCGAAAAAATTCCAATAGTAAGGATGCAATTTTTTTTAGCAATTCTCAATAGAGATTCAAGTAAAACTCAAAGGGAATCTACTAGTAAGGAGAGGTAATACTGTTAAAAATTTCATAGAAGAAAACGATAGCAAGAGGTTTGGTAAAATTGAGGATCACGGAAAGGTGCTACAGTAGATTTTTACGTCTAAAGTGTAGCAGGTTAGATATAAAAGATCAGTGGTTTATATTGAGAATTTTTTGACAAAACCATAGGGGAATCCACTGTTAGGAAGTGTCAAAGCTGTTATAAAAATTTCGTAGTGATTTGGATAGAAGAAACATAGTAGCAAGATTAAAAAAATAGTGCTTATGCAGTTGGAATTCTGCAGTGCATCTTTCGTCGTAGAGATGAAAACTTTATGACAAAAAGTTTATGCAGCAATATAGGAATGATTTTTTTGGATTTTTTGAATAAGGATAACTAAATTTCAATAGCAGTAAGATAGGAAACCAGAACCTAGTGCAATGCATGAAGAGATCAAAGGATGATCCGCGATGGTGGAGATGACGATGGAATTCAACGACGATTATTTAAGCAATTGTGGGAATTGCTTTAAGTAGTTGTGGAGAGCTAATGGGTGACTATGGAAGGGCAGCAAGATGCCAAGAACACTGCTCTGATACCAAGTGTTAGAATCCTTATAGATTCTAAGCTTTGGGTTGATCTCTTTAGGGGATCGGCCTCCTTGGAACTGTATAGGGTTCCTTCCTCCAAGTTGCTGCTCAAAGGCAGCTAAAAGGATGATCTATTCATGATGAAAAGAGGGTGAATACATGGCTATTTATAGGGCTTCTAAACCCTAACTCCTAATAAGACTCCTACTCAAGACTCTTACTTCTAATCAACTCCTACTTCTAATAGGACTCCTATTTCTAATAGGACTCCTTCTCTAATAGGACTCCTACTTCTAATAAGAATCCTTCTCTATGAAGCAACCTCTAAACTAATCCTAATCTAGCTAGCCTCTTCACCTCTTTAATAGGGGTTGGCTAGATAGGATTTACATGAATGCCCTTAGGATTTACATGTTTGTCTCCTTTAATGAAACTCAATTTGGACTCTCCTAGCTAGAGTCCTAACACAATTAGGACTCTCCTAGCTAAAGTCCTAACACAATTAGGACTCTCCTAGCTAGAGTCCTAACAACTAGCTTCAATCAGGGAAAGATAAATTGATTAAAGTAGTGGAATAAGATGTTGGGCCGGGATTGAGCATATCAGAAGATTGGACATCAGACTGGTCGACGTGTCGACAGAAGACTTCGTGCCATGAGTTTGGGCATCGGGCCCGAAGGAGTGGACATTATGCTAAGGAGATCGGAGTTGCAGAGGTTAACATGCCAATTGGGTAATACGTCACAAGACAGGATGATGCACTGAAGGTTCGGACGAAGCGCCAGATAAACCAATGATATGTCGGATAACTTAGTATTCTTGTTTATAATCGATTATGTCTAGATTGAAATAGTCATGATTGTAATTGAGTTGGTTTTGCATGGAACCATGCCAACTCAATTCTAGCCCATTGGGCCTGATCTAGGGCTGTTTTGGGCCAAGAGGAAGGCCCATTCAATGACCCAAAAGTTGGGTCAGGTAGTGGCACCACTAGAGCAGGCGGTGGAACCACTAGTGGCTCAATCTTGAAGACACAATCTCTAAGGTTGTGTTAGGCTATGGTACCACTAAACTAGGTAGTGGTACCACCTAGTGTTAGTGCTGCAAGTAATGGTACCACCCAGCATAAGCGATGGTACCGCCTAGCATAGGTGGTGGTACCGCTAGTACCCCGAAATCACTTGGGTATTTGAAATTTTGGCTCCATTTTTGAAGCCATTTAGAGTCTATAAATATCCCAACTATTCATTCTCAGAATAGTAAGAAAGGTGAACAAAACTCTGTGATTCTAAAGTTATAAACTCTATTAGAAAGTTAAGTTGCCTCCTCTATATACTTAGAAGTTGTTCTAAGGGAGAGTGTGAGAGAATACTTGTAAAAGGTGGTGTAATGATTTTCTCCTGAGCCTGTCAAAATGAGCAAAAGTTATAAGGGTAGTTGATCTTTGCCTATTGGAAAGAAGATCATTAATGGATACCAATGGCCTCGACGAAAGAGGAATTAGGAGTGGACATAGGTCACGATGACTGAACCACTATAAATTTAGTGTGCCTCCCTTTATTTGTTGTTTACTTCTACTACAAATTGCTTTTCTTGCTCACTACATTCTTATGAATATTTTCAAGCTAAACATCTTTCCAATATGGGCTTTATCGAAAGAGTTTTTTGAATCGTTGAAAGTTTTCCAAACCAACATTTTTATGAAAGCACTAATTCACACCCCCCCCCTCTTAGTGTTGATTTCAATCCTAATAATTGGTATCAAAGCCAAGTTTCTATCCATTGGTTTAACACCCAAGAGAGTGTTGGGAAATTTAGGGGCGACATCTCATGCACAACGGAAGAACAGAAAACAAAAATCCTAGATTTTCATAAAAAGGTTTCATCATCATGTGAAGATCGGTGTGTTAAAACAAATCCACGAATCCAAAACTATGTATATGAAAAAATAGTACTTAGGGAGATCATATATCCTTGAGATTCCTATAGATCCATAGGGAGGATGAAGAAGGTCGAACATCCTCTTCTCTAGTGGTGATCCACATGGCAGGGGCTGCGAAGATGCTCCTCTCTAGGGAGAGGAGAATAGGAGGTGGCCACCAAAAAACAATAGCCTATAGACCTTTGGTTCCCTCCTATTTATAGAGGCCCTCTGTAAATCCTAATGGTTCCTGCCCTATTAGGTATTGGATCTCCATCTAATTACCTAAGCCCCTTAGATTAATGGGTCTCTACCCAATAATCTCTTATTAGCTCTTATTGGATCTCATCCATGGGATCCAATAATTCAGGGGCTTATTGGATTCTAATAAGATAGGAGCTCCTACGTATATCTCATATCTGAACCTCTACTCGTCGCAATACCTACCATATGTGTGTGACCCTCTAAGCCCAATATCGAGCTGGCCATGAGTCATACCTTTCAGAATTCCTTTTGACTTAATGAATTATTATCTCCATAATAATTTTCTTGGTTGATCGATTACGAACGTACTAGGCCACTACGTCATAGTCCCTAGACGATACAGGGGAATCCAATCATTTGGACCTATCTGTCCTCAGTTACCATATACTTATAGTCCTTCATCTATCTAATATCCCAAAGACCATGTAATAGGTATAGTACTGTTAGGCCCATATGATTTTTAATTGAGTCTCGCTCTAATCGGATTATCCTATAGAACTCTTTCTCTCTCAATTCGAATGACCCTAGCTAGGGATTTACCTGAGCAAGAACACAAGGGATATTCATCTTATGATATCGAGAGCGGATGATCCTCTATTTATTAGGATCTAGATCGGCACTAAGAAGTAAAGTGAATTAGAGTAGGGGGGAGGGGTGAATTAGTGCAGCGGTAAAGTTATGACAAATTTATGTGATTTCGAAAAACCCAGTACGATAGAAACCACTTTCAATTAAAATTGTTTATGATTGAAAGCATATCGAAAGTACTTAGACTTGAGAATGTTTAGAGAAGAAGTAGGGCAGTGAGTAAAGAAGGTTTCCTGAAATGTAAATTGCAAGAAAGTAAACGTAAACCGTTTTTATAGTGGTTTGTTCATCCGACCTACATCCACTCTCGATTCCTCTTCACTTGAGGCCACCGGCTTTCTACTAGTTATCTTCCTTCCAACGGGTAAAGACTAATTCCCTTACAATACCTTCTCCTTTTGACAGGCTCAGGAGAGAAACCTTACAAGCACTTCACTCCTCTATTTAGGTGGAATACAATGAGTGCTAGTTATAGGTGCCCTACAAGCCAATCACATGAGTGATTGCACCTGTAACACACTATGTCAATCTCTTTGCTTATAATTATTGGTATTATCTCACATTATCTAGATGTATATTGTGATGTCCTTGGATCTGTGCAATAGGAATTGGATCGTGATGAGATTACAATAATGAGACCAATTTACCTTTAAACATAGACCCTAAATTATCTTGGTCATAGGTTACTCAAAAAGGACATTGAGATAACCAGATAGACTGGTGTGCTGTATACCCATTCACATGATGGAGGTAACTGGTCTCATAGCTACTCGCGTGGGGACACTGAGGGTATAGTGCAGGTGCTCATTGGAGAATGAGTTTACTGATTGATCCGCCTATGGAATGCTGGATGGTTATTGATACCTCACGTTAGACAGTGATTCCGTAGTCCTAGTAGTGTATCTGGTCCTTAGACTTAAGACACCAAGGATGTCCTGTATGAGTACTCCACTCTTTGATACCGGACTTATAGGTTTGGAAAGCTTCAGATCTAGTACAGCCGGTCATTGGGAGTGGTAGCCAACCTTACGAGGGCTATTGAGTGTCAATAAAGGATCATCTGCTCTCGGTATCATGAGAGGAATATCCCATGTATTCTTGCTCGAACAAATCCTTGGCCAAGGTTATTCGGATTGAGAGAGAAAGGGTTCTTCGGGAGAATCCGACAAGAGCAAGACTCGAGGAGAGACCGTATGGGCCTAATAGCACCATGCCCGGTATAGGGTCTCTGGGATATTAGATGGATGAGAGATTATAGATACATGATAACTGAGGACAGATAGGTCCAAAGGATTGGATTCCCCTGTATCGTTTGGGGGCTGCAGCGTAGTGGCCTGGTATATCCGTAGTCAATGAGTTGGGTGAATTATTATAGAGATAATAATTCACTATGTCAGAAGGAGTTCTGACAAGTATGACTCACAGCCAGCACGATATTGGGCCTAGAGGGTCACACACATATGATAGGTGTTGCGACGAGTCGAGGTTCGGATCTGAGATATCCGCTCAACTTATTGGATATCCATTAAGCCCCTGAATTATTGGATCCTGAGATGAGATCCAATAATTGCTAATAAGATATTATTGGGTAGAGACCCACTAATCCAAGAGGCTTGGGTAATTGGATGGAGATCTAATACCCAATAGGGCAAAAGATCCATTAGGATTTTCAGGGGGCCTCTATAAATAGGAGGGAACCAAAGCTCTATAAGCTGAGGGTTTCTTTTGGTAGCCACCTCCTGTTCTCCTCTCCCTAGAGAGAGAGGTGCATCATCGTAATCCCTGCCATATGGATACCGCTAGAGAGGAGGATGCTTGACCTCCTTCATCCGCTCCCATAGATTTACAGGAATTCAGGGATATACGATCTCCCTAGGTATCTTCTTTTACACGTGAAGTTTTGCGAATTTGTTTTTGATGCACCGATCTTCGCACGACGACGAAAACTTTCTATGGGAAATCTGGAGTTTTGTTTTTTGTTCTTTCGCTGTGCATGTGATGTCGCTCCCCTGACGAATTTCCCAATAGTGGTATCAGAGCCAGGTTGTTCGTGTGAAGATCGGATCTTAAACTGTGTGTGTTGTGTTTTAGATCTGCTTTTGACATCAAAATCATTGGCGCAAAAGGGCCAGGAAGGGCAGCAAGCTGCCCTTGCTGCGCCGAGAGCAAAGTCGGTTGCGTTGCTCGAATGAGTAGCAACCACCGGGTTGCGCGCGCCCACCATGCCCAGGCGGTTGGGCAGCGCGCGCCCACTTGCTGCGGCCGCGCGCTCGCGCGGCGCCTCGCCCGCCTCCTCAAGGGGCGCCACCAGCAGGGTGGCGGCGGCCGCAAGCACAGTAAAGGTGAGGGATTAGGGTCTTTAGGACAAAAGACGATTTTGTCTCTTAGAATTTCAGAAATTCTAGATTCTGCCCCCTTTTATAAAATTACCAAAATACCCCTTAGAATCTCTGAAATTCTAGATTCTATCCCCTTGACAAAATTACCAAAATATCCTTTTGGTCGAATTACCAAAATACCCCTGGGAGTTCAAAAAATTCCCTTTATGTCCTTGATTTTAGAAAATTAAATATGTTAATTAAATAGTTTAATTAACTATTATTTTTTTTATCTAGTAGTCCTATAAAATAACATATACATGTGATGTATGATGTGGATCGATAATCATGGACCTATGATGTGATGTGTGTACATGTGATTATTATTATTGGGGCCTGCGAGCCTTTATTCTTTTCTCATTTATTATTGGGCCTGCGTGCCTATAATTATATTATAATTACATGAGGAGGCGTAGCGATAGCGTGACTCACGAGGCCGAGATGGATGATCCGATGCATGGAGATGCGTTGAGATGCCAATGGATCTGACGAAGCGAGATGGAGAATCACAGGGCATAGAGATGTGCCGAAGCACACATAGATCTTGATGTGAGTGATTGGACCCACTCAGGCCTGATCACATTAGGAAGTGGCCCATGATCATCTAGTGTGATTGCTCATGTGATGTATGATTAGATATACACCTACTAGATATGCATATATATATTTGCATGCGATGTAGATATATATATTAAATAAGTATGTGTGTGACACATTATATTAGGAGACCAAATCAAAATCCTTCTATTAATAATATTAAGTCGGTAAATGTGAGGCAATTAGATTGACCCACGTGGCCTTCCATCGTTATAGCTAGGAGCCGATTCCTAGTGTAAGTTGAATTGGTCGAGTCCCTCGAGACTCACCTATATCGTGTCTCGCCATCTTATCTACGACATAGAGATATCATAGGTGACCTGAGGACATGGTATGCTTGGTCAAGTCCCTTGAGAGTATATCACCTAATCAGACTCATTTGGTAACGATGTTAATGACTTAACCGAATATCATGGTTGGTCGAGTCCCTGAGGCCATGGTGGTTCAGAGGCCGAATAAGACAGGAATCACAAGGAGTTATGATTGGCAAGAGTTGTCTACCTTTACGGGCTTAACGTGATTGGTCGAGTCCCTCGAGGTTACGTTAAGATGCCAATTGGATCCTGATCCCCACTAGAGATCCGCCGGGGTCTTCGATTCACATACGGAGGGTGTTGTGTGTCTCACAAAAAATTAGTGGGAGTACATTAAGATAGAAGTCCTTATCTTAATTATTTAAATTTTAGCAAAGTCTTCATGTTATTTATTTCTGCTACATCTTTAATTTTAAAAAATGTCGCTTTCAAATCCTTTACGTGGCATACTTGATGCCAACCACCTCACTGGTCCAAATTATACGGATTAGCTTTGCAATCTAATAATCGTTCTTACGGTAGAAAAAATCGCATATGTCCTTGATATAGTGATCCCTATGCCTGATGAAGGGGCAAGCGAGGATGAGATCACTTGTTATGTGAAGTACTTAGATGATTCCACTCTTGCTCAGTATTATATGTTGGCCTCTATGACTACTGAGTTATAGAGATAGCATAAAAATATAGATGCTAATTCCATACTCCTACATCTCTGCAAACTATTTGAGGAATAGGGAAGAACTCAGCGATATGAGATATCAAAGAGTCTTTTCCGTGCTAGGATGACTGAGGGGACACCGATTCAGAACCATGTCCTTAAGATGATTGAGTGGATCGAGAAACTCACAGGTCTAGGAATGGTCCTAGAGGATAACCTGTGTGTGGATCTTATGCTTCAGTCCCTACCAGATTCCTTTTCTCAGTTCATAATGAATTTTAATATGAACAAACTTGAGGTGACCCTCCCAGAGCTCCTCAATATGTTGAGAGAAGCAGAGAGCACCATCAAGAAAGAGAAACTAGTTCTCTACACTGGTGAGACCAGAAAGAAAAGGAAGGCTAAGAAGACCCTTAAGAAGGGCAAGGGCAAGGGAAAAATGGGTAAGGCAAAGGTTGCTAAGAAAGACCCAATAAAGGACAAAGGCCAGTGCTTCCACTACGGTAAAGATGGGTACTGGAAGAGGAACTGCAAAGAGTACCTTGAAGAAAGGGTAAAACAAAAGTTTGCAGAAGCTTCAGGTACATTCATGATCAGTCTCCATTTGTCAGAATCTTATGATAACACATGCGTATTAGATACCGGAGTGATTATCATATTTGTAATTCGTTGTAGGTTCTGGCAGGACCTAGGAGATTGAACAGAGGCGAGATGGACCTTAAGATGGGCAATGGAGCAAAGGTTGCTGCAGTGGCTGTTGGCAAGGTCACCTTACATCTGCTTGGTGGAGCTATTATTGCATTAGATACATGCTATTATGTTCCTTCTATTATCAAAAATATTATTTCTAATTCATGTTTAATAGTTATTGGATATAAATTAGTTTTTGAGAACAATGGTTATTCAATAATATTAGATGATGAGATCATCACGAGAGGAACATTGCATAATGGTTTATATATACTAGATACAACTCCACATATCATGAGTGTAAGAAAGTCTAAGAGGAAATGAGAAATGGAGAACCAAACAGGAAAAAATATTAAAACCCTTCGATTAGATCGAGGAGGTGAGTACTTGAGTATAGAGTTCACTCAGTTCCTTAAAAACCATGGGATTTGATCCCAATGGACACCTCCTTATACACCACAGCTTAATGGTATATCAGAAAGGAGGAATCACACACTGTTAGACATAATGCGTTCCATGATGTGTTTCGCCGACCTACCCATCTCATTCTGGGGATATGCCCTAGAAACCATAGCTTACCTTCTGAACAGAATTTTAACTAAATCAGTGATGTCTACTCCTTATGATATATGGAATGGGAAGAAGCCCGATCTTAAAGTTGTTAAGATTTAGGGCTGCCCTGCCCATGTTAAGAGACACAACCCTAACAAGTTGGAATCTAGGACGGAACGGTGCAAGTTCGTGGGATACCCTAAGGAAACTTATAGGTATTATTTCTATCATCCTGAGGACCAAAAGGTCTTTGTAGCTAAGAGAGCAGTGTCCCTTGAGACGGAACACATTCTTGGTGAAGACAATGGGAGCATGATAGAGTTGAGCTAGGTTAGAGAACCTAGCTCAAGCACCATTCCAGAATCTGTTCAGATACCTAACATATAAGTTCCAACTTTACGTAGGTCCGATAAAGTATCTCATCCTCTTGAGAGATATGTGGGACATATCAGAGGAAAGGATGTTGAGGATATTGATCCTCAGACCTACGAGGAGACTATTATGAGCATAGACTCTGGGAGATGGCAAGAAGCCATGAATTCAGAAATGGATTCCATGTACTCCAACAAGGTTTGGAACCTAGTTGATGCACCCGAGGGTATTGTACCCATTGGTTGCAAGTGGATCTTCAAAAAGAAGATTGGAGTAGATGGAAAGGTAGAGACCTATAAAGCAAGACTAGTGGCTAAGGGGTATCGTCAAAGGCAAGGTGTTGACTATGACGAAACTTTCTCACCTGTAGCCATGCTAAAATTCATTCGAATTCTATTAGCTATTGCAGCACACTATGATTATGAGATCTGGCAGATGGACGTCAAAACTGCATTCCTCAATGGTAACCTCGATGAGGAGGTGTATATGATACAGCCTGAGGGATTCGTATTCAGGGATAATCCAGATAAGGTGTACAAGTTACTTAGGTCTATTTATGGATTGAAGCAAGCTTCCCGAAGTTGGAACATAAGATTTGATGAGGCGATCAGATCATATAACTTCGTTAAGAATGAAGATGAGCCTTGTGTGTATAGGAAATTAAGTGGGAGCACTATCACCTTTTTGGTATTATATGTGGATGACATCCTGATCATTGGGAATGATGTAGGAATGCTCTCCATAGTAAAGACTTGGTTATCTAGGCACTTCTCCATGAAGGACTTAGGGGAAGCATCCTGCATATTAGGGATACAGATCTATAGAGATAGATCCAAGAGGATGCTTGGCTTGTCCCAGTCCAGGTACATAGACACCATTATCAAAAGGTTTGGCATGGAAAATTCCAAGAGAGGTCTCATACTAATGAGACATGGAATATCACTTTCTAGGAGTATGTCCCAAAAGACTCCTGAAGAAAGGGCACACATAGATATGATGCCATATGTATCAGTAATAGGATCTATCATGTATGCTATGCTATGTACCAGGCCTGATATAGCACATGCTCTGAGTGTCACGAGCAGATATCAAGCAGATCCAGGCTTGGCGCACTGGAAAGCAGTAAAATGTATCCTTAAGTACTTGAGAAGGACTAAGGATCTTTTACTGGTATATGGAGGTAGTAGCCACAGGGTAGAGGGCAACATGGACTCGAGCTTCTAGTCCGATGTCAATGATAGCAAGTCTAATTCAGAGTATATGTTCATCCTGAATGGAGGAGCAGTATGTTGGAAGAGTTCGAAGCAAGACACTACTGCTGACTCGACCACAGAGGCAGAATACATTGCTGCGGCAGAGGCAGCAAAGGAGGGAGTCTGGATGAAGAGGTTCATCATAGACTTAGGAGTCATGTCGAGCAGCAAGGATATGATTCCTTTATATTGCGACAACTACGGGGTGATTACTCAAATAAGGGAACCCGGGTCTCATCAGAAGTGTTTTGAAGAGGTTCTAGCTTATTAGAGAGATCGTGACCTGAAAAGATATAGTAATGGAAAGAGTTTCATCCGAAGATAACATTCCAGATCCACTAACAAAGCCATTGACTCAGATTGTCTTTGAGCATCACAGAAGTCTGATGGGGATCAGACATGTTGGTGATTAGCTTTAGGTCAAGTGGGAGATTGCTAGTTATAGGTGCCCTACAAGCCAATCACATGAGTGATTGCACTGAACACGTCACAATCTCTTTGCTTATGATTATTAGCATTATCTCACATTATCTAGATGTATATTATGATGTCCTTGGATCTATGCAATGGGAATTGGATCATGATGAGATTATAATAATGAGACCAATTCACCTTTAAATATAGACCTTAAGTTATCCTGGTCATAGGTTACTCGAGAAGGACATCGAGATAATCGGATAGACTGGTATGCTGTATACCCATTCACATGATGGAGGTAGCTGGTCTCATAGCTACTCGTATGGGGACACTAAGGGTACAGTGCAAGTGCTCATTGGAGAATGAGTTCACTGATTGATTCGCCTACGGAATGCTGGATGGTTATTTGTTAGGGATCAAGCGACACTAAGAGGGGGGGGGGGGAATTAGTGCAGCGGTAAAGAACGATAGATTTTTTCAGCGATTAACACAAGTTCGAAAACTTCGTACGAATGAATGTAACATTTCGTTTGAACCCGAAAAGATTACATTTTAACTTTAAAGAATACGTAATAAGATGAAGATGAAGTTGAGTAAATAAGGCAGCATATGAAAATGGTTTGTAGTAAAGTAAGTTGCGAGAAAATAAATGCAAACTGATTTATAGTGGTTCGGTCATCCAACCTACATCCACTCAAGCCTTCTCCGATGAGGCTCCCAACTTCCACTAGCAAATCCTTTGAAGGGAAGGACCAAATACCCCTCTTACAACCCTTTAACAAGAAGTTCACACTCTTACAAATTTTTCAAAGAGAAAGAAGGAGGTAAACATAAGCTATTGAAAACTAAACTTTCCTAAGCCTTTTCCTCAATTTCTAACTCTCAAAAGGGTCATCTTTCAGCTGAGAAAGGGGGGGTGTTTATAGATCCAAAATGGATTCAAATTTGGGCTCCAAATTTGAAATCAAATTAGAGTTCCCGGTGCTGGCGGTGCTACCGCTTGTCAGAGGTGGAGCTACCTCCTGTCAGTCATCAGACTGATAGTGCACAGGCGGTACTACCACCTAGAGCAGGCGGTACTACTGCCACTATTACAGTAGCTGGGCGGTACTACCGCCCCAGGCTGGGCGGTACTACCGCCCAGGTCATTTTCAGCACAGTGGTTTCGGCCGAAAACTCGACCGAAACTGGTCCAAATGAAGTCCGAATTGGCCCAAATTTGGTTTGTAGGATTAACACCTAATCCTAAACCAAATTATATGCTAACTATGAATTTTAAAGATATTTTTTAAGCTATTTCAAAGTCCACAAAATAAGACTTCTTTTGGTGAGCTTTCGGTGAACTTCCGACGGTTTTCCGATGAACCCTCGGAAACAATTCTGCGGACTCCCGGCAAGCTTCCGGACTTCACAATGATCTTGGCGAGTTCCAATAAGCTTCATTGGCAAGCTCCGATCTTTCTTGGCAAGCTCTGCGAACTTCTGACAAACCTTCTGGCGAACTTTCGAAAACCCTTTGGCAAGCTCCCTACTCGTTCTCGATCGGTTCCAACAACACTCCCAATGAATCTTCAGACTTCCGTCAAACTTTTGAACTCCCAACGATCCATCACACTTGTCTTCCAATACTTTGTTTCACTTTATGTCCTTATCTTCATCGTAGTTAATCTTGCACATAAACAACAAACACTCTACTTCGATCTAGACAGTTATTACAATGCGAATTGACTTTCAGTTGCCAGGCACGTCATTGGTCGGTGCTTCATTCGATCCTTTGGCACATTGTCCTCTCTTGTAGTTCATTGCCCAATCGGCGAATGACCTCCGCAACCCCGATATCCTTGGTGCAACATGTACTTCTAGGCCCGATGCCTGACGTACGAAGCCTTCCACCGTTTGTCGGTCGAACCTCCGGCTCGACATCCAATATCCAGAAGTGATCACCTCTGGCGTAACGTCAATTCCTCCAGCGTCAACTGTTTAATCCTGATTGATAGTAGACCTGCGTAACTCAAAACGTAGTACGACCATAAATCACACTCAATTAGTTTCATCATCAAAATCCGAGATTCAACAATCTCCCCCTTTTTGATGATGACAACTAATTGATAACTGACGAAGTTAACCATAACTCCCCAGAGTTTAACACAAACTCCCCCTATTAATATGCCATTGATAGAAAATTGGATTATCCCAAATCTAAGCAACATTCATCACAATGTTAAGAGAAAACAACAAACCATCATGTAAATATATAAAGTATTCAATCAATGCATGAAGTCATCAATCTACTTCTCCCCCTATGTCATCAACAAAAAGGAGAAGTAACATCATAGCTAGTTTAAAAGATATGCAAATTTTATAACATAGTAGCTATCAATCTAGATACACAACATTTAAGCATAGCTTTGCAATACAACATCCAATCATACCATTCAATTATAGCAAGTTTTTAAGGATGGGCAATGATGGTAAATTTTTTTTTTTACTTGCTTCTTGAGATGTGCACATTGCACTTTCTTTGCTTCCTTTGCATGTTTTAGCTAGCAAAATTTTTCTTTGCGATACGATACATAAGCTAACAATAAATCTTCTCCCCCTTTGTTTTTGTCAAAAGAGTGGAGTCAAATAGTCAATGCTTTGATCATGACAAAATAACAAATTTGCAACATGAATTTTTAGCATATTAAGCCATGAATTCAAGGGAGTCAAAAATCATGATATGAGAGAAAATGATGATAAGCAAGCAAATAATAATGATAAGCAAGCTAACATACTTTACGACACGCAAGTTAGCTTTCTTTCAATTCTTCTCTTTTATAATTAAGTTTCACCTTTGCATGTTATCAACTTTTTGTTTGTAATGAGCTAGCAATTATATATAATCACTTTAAACATATATGCTAAGTTTTCATTAAAACATACAAACATAAAGGCATGGCAAGTGTAACATTTTAAAATTTTGAAGTTTTACATTTTACTTCTTTTAAGATAGTCAAAATAGCAATATTTACATCCTTTGAGATAGCAATCCTTAACTTCTTGTGAAATTGTAAGGTAGCAATTTTTCTCTCCCTTTGTCTTTGTTAAAAGGAAGAGAGGACTGAATGGCTAAAAATTTCAATCATTATACAAGCCATTTTTCATATCAATTATAAATTTGCATCAATAAAAATATACATCAATTGTTCAATCATCACATGATGCAAATAAGACAACAATGCAAAGAAATCATGTCATGAAGGATATCAATATGTAAATTCAACAAGGATCAAAACCAAAAGATATCATTCATAACTTTCTTTTAGCAAGATCAAAATTTATATTTATCAATTTTAATTTAAGATAAATGTCATACAACCAAGAATCATGATATATAAAAGCATATCAATATGGATCAAATCATGATTACAAGTGCTAACATATTTTCTTTTCATTTATTTTCAAGCCATGATAAAAGAATAAATTAATGATTCAATCATTAAGCATAATTCTTTTACATCAATTTTGAATCATATAGGGCTTACATGGCAAATATCAATTTATGATAAAGGGTATACAACCAAGAATCATAAGGCAAATTTCTTTTCAATCATCAATTTTTCAATTACCACATAAGACATACAAGCCAAAGAATTTTTGTCATTTCTATATTATGAAATATATGATAATAAGGCTCATGATTCATTTAAAAAGATATAGCACAAAGAGCAACTTGATTCATGCATAAGAATTCCAAGTATCAAGTATTAAGATATCAAGACTTGGATTGTGATAAAGCTCACTCAAGTTCAAATCATCAAAATCATTAACATAGTTTATGAGATTCACAAAAAAACATAAACTTGAATTGTTCTCCTCTTTGGTAAATGATAAAAAGAAGTAATCATTTTTGAGATTCAAAATGCTAGCAATTTGCATTAATCATGACAAGTGATACATCAAAAGTCTACATCATTATTTCAATCAACAAGTCATGAAGCATAAAAAGTAGTATTGAAACATGAGAGAAAAGTTCAAATTATCAAATTATAATCAATTCATTGAAATCACTTCTATAATTTATGAGATTATTAAGATATCATAAAATCATTAATCTCGATAAGATAGTAAATATAATTTCTTTATGTTTCATCATATAAGTATGTCTTTTGCCTTTATATGCCAAATCAAAATATTCAAAACTGAAAGAAAAACTTCATTATAAAAATCGTTAAGACAAAAATATAACACATCATTTCAAGACATGAGATTTAATTTATCATGATAATGTGTTTCATTTTATTTCAAACAAGTGTGCTCATATTTCAAAAGATGAGTGTCAAATTTAAGATCAAAACATGAGTTTGTCATCAAGATATGATATCACAAAGTCATTAAGCATGATAACAAACTTTTAATATTTTCATTTCAATGATGATTTCATAATGTATGTTCAAATATTTATACGGAAGCCATCATTGTATAAATTCAAAATACAAGTTTGTCATTAAACCCATTAAGATTAAATGTATCAAAATCTTTCATTCGAAAATTTTAATAAGAGTAATATAAATTGATTACATGTGAGCATGTATCAACAATTCAAAGCAAGAATAAAAACCATTAAGAACAAACACATCAAAAATAAAACAGTGTGATTAAAATATTTTTAACTTTTGTGTTTTATTTTATGTGGTTGATCTTATATAAGCATGTTCAAAACTTTCATGTAAAAATGAAATCATCAATATGCGTGCTTTTATCTTTTAATCATATTTGGTATGCAAGCATTATCTTGAAACATGCAATTAATTTTTTGTGTCAAAAATCATGCATCTTGTTTGAAATCAAAAGCAATGTAAAATCATCAAGATTCATGAATTTGTCATGATCATACGTATGTAGCATTTTCATTTATCAAGTAAGATTTCACATAAGCATGTCGAAAATCTATTTGCATGAAAGATATGTATCAAGTTTAAAGCCAAAAAGTGATAGGAAAATCATCAAGATTCATGGATTCATTATGAATATATTATTTCAAAATATGAGATTTCAAGTCATCAAGTATGATACAATCATTAAGCATGTTTTCATAATGCATCATCAAAATCATTTTAATTCTTTTTTTTATTTGTAATAATAAGATGATCAATGCTCAAATTTTTTCTAAAATCATGCATCATTTTATAAAAATATGAAAAATAATTTCGTCATGAAAACCATCAAGTCCGAATATACATTATTCCAAAATGTAGGATTTTAATCTTCATCATTTCAATTCCTCATTAAGCATGATACAAAAATTTAAAGATCAAACATCATGTTTAGAAACGAAATATAAAACATCAAGATACACATGCATGGATTAATCCTAGGCAATATCACAAATCATGCAAGTATCATTCATAATTTTTACTTTTTAAAAATACTAGAAAGAAAAGCATAGTATAATTTTAAAACAATTTAAATTTCTAAAAATACAAGAAAAGCATGAATAAAATTCCTACTAACTAAGTTAAGCATTCATGGAAAGCATTATGTAATTTCAAAATAATTCAAGGGAGTTAAGTTATTTGATTCTTCTTTGCGCTTCTTCTTCATCTTTGGCCTCTTCCTCCATTCAAGTTCATTGTTCATTTTAGATTTTTGTTTAATGAACTTATTAAGATTCATTAAAAGTTCAATGTCATCTTCATTGTCCTCATCACTTGAGTCATCACTCAAGTGGCATTTCATAGTCCGAAGTGTCAAATCCTTCCTGTTCTTTGGAAGGTGCTCCATGTGTTTATCGAGTTCATTGTGTTCCAAGAAAGCCATTTCATAGGTCATTAAAGACCCAATGAGTTCTTCAAGAGATAAGTCATGTAAATTTTTAGCTTCTTGTATTACCATTACTTTTGGATCCCACTCTTTTGGAAGGGATCTTAAAATCTTGTTTACTAAATCAAAACTTGAAAAAGATTTACCAAGACTTCTTAGACTATTGATGACATCCGTGAATCGGGTGTACATATCGTCGATAGATTCGCTTGGTGTCATTTGGAAGAGCTCAAAATCATGCAATAAGAGGTTTACTTTCAAGTTTTTAACTCTACTAGTTCCCTCGTGCATGAGTTCAAGAGTTCGCCAAATGTCAAAAGCCGTTTCGCACATAGAAATCCGATTGAACTCGTTCTTATCCAAAGCGCAAAATAAGACATTCATAGCCTTTGCATTTAAAGAAAATGATTTCTTCTCTAAGTCCAACCATTCGTTCGTTGGTTTAGAGGAGAGTCGAAAGCCATTTTTGATGATGTTCCACAAATCCAAATTCATTGAAAGCATAAAAACTCTCATTTGAGTTTTCCAATAAGTGTAGTCCGAACCGTTAAAGAACGGTGGATGAAAAACTGAAAAGCCCTCTTGAAAACCATTTAGAGCCATTTCTCACGGGTGTAAATCCGAAAGAGAAAGAACGTGGCTCTGATACCAATTGTTAGGGATCGAGCGGCACTAAGAGAGGGGGGTGAATTAGTGCAGCGGTAAAGAACGATAGATTTTTCAGCGATTAACACAAGTTTGGAAACTTTGTACGAATGAATGCAGCATTTCATTTGAACCTGGAAAGATTATGTTTTAACTTTAAAGCATACGTAAGAAGATGAAGATGAAGTTGAGTAAATAAGGCAGCAAATGAAAATGGTTTGCAGCAAAGTAAGTTATGAGAAAGTAAATGCAAACCGATTTATAGTGGTTCGGTCATCCGACCTACATCCACTTCCGAAGCCTTCTCCGATGAGGCTCCTAACTTCCACTAGCAAATCCTTTTGAAGGGGAAGGACCAAATACCCCTCTTACAACCCTTTTACAAGAAGTTCACGCTCTTACAAATTTTTCAAAGAGAAAGAAGGAGGTGAACATAAGCTATTGAAAACTAGACTTTCCTAAGCCTTTTCCTCAATTTCTAACTCTCAAAAGGGTCATCTTTCAGCCAAGAAAGGGGGGGATTTATAGATCGAAAATGGATTCAAATTTGGGCTCCAAATTTGAAATCAAATTGAGTTCTCGGTGACTACACCGTTAGATCGATAGGCACATGCCGTACTACTGGAGCAGGCGGTACTACCGCCACTATTACTGTAGCTGGGCGGTACTACCGCCTAGGTCATTTTCAGCACAGTGGTTTCGACCAAAAACTCGACCGAAACCGGTCCAAATGAAGTCTGAATTGGCCCAAATTTGGTTTATAGGATTAACACCTAATCCTAAACCAAATTATATGCTAACTATGAATTTTATAGGTATTTTTTAAGCTATTTCAAAGTCCATAAGATAAGACTTCTTTTGGTGAGCTTTCGGCGAACTTCCGGCGGTTTTCCGATGAACCCTTGGAAACCATTCTGCGGACTCCCAGCAAGCTCCCGGACTTCACAATGATCTTGGCGAGTTCCAACGAGCTTCATTGGCAAGCTCCAATCTTTCTTGGCAAGCTCCGTGAACTTCCGACAAACCTTTCGGTGAACTTCCGAAAACCCTTCGGCAAGCTCCCTACTCGTTCTCGATCGGTTCCGACAACACTCCCAATGAATCTTTGGACTTCCGTTGAACTATTGAACTCCCAATGATCCATCACACTTGTCTTCTGGCATTTTATTTTGCTTTATATCCTTATCTTCATCGTAGTTAATCCTGCACATAAATAACAAACACTCTACTTCGATCTAGACAGTTATTACAACGCGAATTGACTTTCAGTTGCCGGGCACGTCATTGGTCGGTGCTTCATCCGATCCTTCGGCACATCATCCTCTCTTGCAGTTCATTGCCCAATCGGCAGATGACCTCCGTAACCCCGATATCCTTGGCGCAACATGCACTTCTAGGCCCGATGCCTGACGTACAAAGCCTTCCACCGATTGTCGACCAAACCTCCGACTCGACATCCAATATCCAGACATGATCACCTCCGATGCAATGTCAATTCCTCCAGCATCAACTGTCTAATCCTGATCGATAATAGACCTGTGTAACTCGAAACGCAGTTAGACCACAAATCACACTCAATTAGTTTCATCATCAAAATCTGAGATTCAACATTATTGATATCTCATGTCAGACAGCGATTCCATAGTCCCAGTAGTATATCTAGTCCTTAGACTTGAGACACCAAGGATGGCCTGTATGAGTACTCCACTCTTTGATACCGGACTTATATATTTGGAAAGCTCTAGATCTAGTATAGCTGGTCATTGGGAGTGGTAGCCAATCTTACGAGAGCTATTGAGTGTCAATAGAGGATCATCCGCTCTCAATATCATAAGAGAAATATCCCATGTATTCTTACTTGAACAAATCCTTGGCCAAGAAATATGCATTTTCTATTTATGATTTACTTCATGTAAGCATACCTTTGCCTTTAATAAAAATGAGCATCACATTCAAGAGTGAAAGGCAAATTTTGTAAAATAAATCATAATATGCATTATCGTATTAGTCCGAAATCAACATTAAACACTTTCATTTGAAAAATTTATTAAGAGCAACATAGATTGATTACATGTAAGCATGCTCAAGTCTTTTATGAAAACATATATCAATATTTAAAATGGAGACATAAATTTCGTCATAAAAACCATCAAGACCAAATACATTAAATATCAAAACATCATGATAGTGTATTTTCTCATTTTTATGTGTTTCACTTTAAGTTGGTTGTTTTCATACGAGTATGCTCATGTTTTTTTGTATAGATCCAAAAAGCAACTTTCAAGAGAAATCATTAAGACTAAAAACATGA
Organism: Musa troglodytarum; assembly: GCA_023547065.1. Lineage (NCBI taxonomy): Eukaryota > Viridiplantae > Streptophyta > Magnoliopsida > Zingiberales > Musaceae > Musa > Musa troglodytarum. Next base: position 33,798,253 of record CP097511.1, read on the forward strand.
TACACATATTTATTTTCAAAACATTGATTATAATTATTTTCATAAGATTCATGAAATGAGTTCATTAATCTCAATAGAATAGAAAATACATTTTCATTTCATGCAATTTGATTACACATAGGAATGTTCAAAATCATGCATCATCCAAAAAAAAATCATCATGAAAGTGATTTACGACCGAAAACACATTAATCCATAACATACAATTATTACTTCAAATCATCAAGTATGACACAAACATTTTCATTATATCATCAAACTTATCAAGCATCATTTCAATTCTAATGTTTATCTTCTTTACGCGCTTTCTTCTTCTTCACTTTTGTATACTCGTCTTTGGAGCTCTCCGACTTTTTGCATTCATAGCAAGAGTTGGTGTTTTTTTTAAGTTCATTTATATTTTTCTAATTTTTGTTTAATGAACTTATTAAATTTCTTAGTCAAAAGTTCAATGTCCTCAATATTGTCCTCATTACTTGAGTCATCACTCAAGTGGCATTCTCTTGTTCGAAGTGACAAATCTTTTCTATTCATTGGAAGGTGGGTTATGCGTTCATCGAGTTCGAAAAAGCTTATTTCATACATCATTAATAAGCCAATTAGTTCTTCCAATGAAAATTTATTTAGATCTTTAGTTTCTTATATCGCCATTACTTTAGGATCCTACATCTTTGGAAGGGATATTAAGATCTTGTTAGTGAGTTCAAAATTTGAAAAATATTTATCAAGACTTTTCAAACTATTGACGACATCTGTGAAATGGGTGTACATGTCATCGATAGTCTCACTTGGTGCTATTAGGAAAAGCTTAAAATCATACATTAAGAGGTTTACTTTCGAGTCCTTGACTGTACGAGTGCCCTCGTGTATGATTTTAAGTGTGTGCCAAATATTGAAGGCCGATTTGCAAGAAGAAATCCGATTGAATTTGATTTTATCTATGACACAAAATAAGGCATTTATAGCATTTGCATTTAATGAAAAAAAATTCTCTAAATCCAACTATTCGTTCATCGGTTTAGAGGGAGTTTAAAAATGGTTTTCAATAATATTCCATAAATTCAAATTCCATAAATCCATCGTCTTTCCACTAATTGTTTTCCTTCCAACAGACAAAGACTAAATCTCTTACAGTACCTTCTCTTTTTGACAGGCTCAATAGATAACCCTTACAAGTACTTCACTCCTCTCTTTAGGTGGAATACAATGAGGACTAGAGGAGGGATTTCTAAAGTGATTTGAATAGTATTTTTCTATTTTCAAAGTTTATGTGCTTGTATATTCAACTCAGGGATGAGAGAGATATTATAGGTTTCAAATGGATTTAAACTTGGAGCCAAAATCCTTCCCATCCTAAGTTTTTTGGGTACTAGCGGTACCATCGCTAGTGTGTTATGACACTAGGTGGTACCATCACCTAGTCTGGTGGTACCACCACCTAGGCACATTGCTTTGTTAGTGTACTAGGTAGTACTACCACCCAGAGTCAATCTAGAAGACTGAGCCTTCTAATGGTGCCATCGCCTAATGTGGCACTTGGGTATTGTTTGGGCCTTTCATTCAGCCCAACACAACTCTAATACAGGCTTAGTTGGTCCTTAACTGGGTTGGCCTAATTACAACCCAATTAATCTAATCCTATTCAGATCTAGACAATTATTACAACATGAATCATAATTAGTTGCCTGGCACATCGTTGGTTCATCGATACTTCATCCGACACTTCAGCGCATAGTCCTCTCTTGTGGCTTGTTACTCAATCGGCAGCTAACCTCCACAACCCTAATCTCCTTGGCACAACTCCACTCTTCTTGGCTTGATGCCTAAACTCTTTGTCTGAAGCCTTCTGCCAATCGTCGACTAGACCTCTGACTCAACGTTCAATCTCCTTACATGTTCTCATCCGACGCAACGCAAATTTATCCTGCGTCAATTATCTAATCCTGATCGAGAGTAGACCCATGTAACTCAAAAAGTAATTAGATCATAAATTATATTCAATTGGTTTCATCATCAAAATCTACGATTCAACACTATTGACAATCAATAGCCCTTGTATGATTGATTGCCACTCCCAATAATCGGCTATACTAGATTTGGAACTTCCAAACCTATAAGTCTGGTATCAAATAGTGGAGTACTCATATAGGACATCTTTGGTGTCTTAAGTCTAAGGACCAGATATACTACTGGGACTGCAGAATTGCTGTCTGACGTTAGATATCATTAACCATCTAGCATTCCATAAGCGAATCAATCAGTGAACTCATTCCCCAAAGAGTACCTGAACTGTACCCTTAGTGTCCCCACATGAGTAGCAATGAGACCAGCCACCTCCATCATATGAATGGGTATACAACACATCAGTCTGTTCAGTTATCTCTACTAGTTATAGGTGCCCTACAAGCCAATCACGTAAGTGATGACACCTGTAACACACTACGTCAATCTCTTTGCTTATGCTTATTGATATTTTCTCACATTATCTGGATGTATATTGTGATGTCCTTGGATCTATGCAATGGGAATCAGATCATGATGAGATCACAATAATGAGACCGATTCACCTTTAAACAAAGACCCTAAATAATCCCGGCCACAGGTTACTCGAGAGGGATATTGAGATAACCAGACAAACTGGTGTGCTGTATACCCATCCATATGATGGAGGTGGCTAGTCTCATATCCGTGTGGGGACACTAAAAGTACATTACAGGTGCTCATTGGAAAATGGCTTCTCTTTCTTAATGGTGCTCTCTGCTTCTCTCAATATATTGAGGAGCTCTAGGAGGGTCACCTTAAGTTTGTTCATATTAAAATTCATTATAAACTGAGAAAAGGAATCTGGTAGGAACTGAAGCACAAGATCCACACACAGATTATCCTCTAGGATCATTCCTAGACCTGTGAGTTTTCTCGATCCACTTAATCATCTTAAGGACATGGTTCTGAACCGGTATCCCCTTAGTCATCCTAGCACGGAAAAGACTCTTTGATATCTTATATCACTAAGTTCTTCTCTATTTCTCAAATAGTTTACGGAGACGTAAGAGTATGGAATTAGCATCCATATTTTCATGTTGTCTCTGTAACTTAGTAGTCATAGAGGCCAACATATAACATTGAGCAAGAGTGGAATCATCTAAGTACTTCACATAACGAGCGATCTCATCCTCACTTGCCCCTTCGTCGGGCGTAGGGATCACTGTATCAAGGACATACATGATTTTCTACACCGTGAGAACGAGTCTCAGATTGCGAAGCCAATCTGTATAATTTGGACCAGTGAGGCGGTTGGCATCAAGTATACCACGTAAAGGATTTGAAAGTGACATTTTCTGAAATTAAAGATGTAGCAGAAATAAATAACATGTAGACTTTATAAAAATTAAATAGTTAAGATAAGGACTTCTATCTTAATGTACTCCCACTAATTTTTTATGAGACACACAACACCCTTCGGTATGTGAATCGAAGAACCCTGGTGGATCTCTAGTGGGGATCGGGATCTAATCGGCATCTTAACGTAACCTCGAGGGACTCGACCAATCACGTTAAGCCAGTAAAGGTAGGCAACTCTTACCAATCACAACTCCTTGTGATTCCCATCCTATTTGGCCTTCAAACCACCATAGCCTCGAGGGACTCGACCAATCATGATGTTCGGTTAAGTCATCACCATCGTTACAAGATAAGTCTGATTCAGTGATATACTCTCGAGGGACTCGACCAAGCATACCATGTTCTCAGGTCACCGGTGACATCTCTATGTCATAGATAAGATAGCAAGACGTGATATAGGTGAGTCTCGAGGGACTCGACTAACTCAACCTATACTAAGAATTGGTTCTCAACTATAACGATGGAAGGCCATGTGGATCAATCTAATTACCTCATGTTTACTGACTTAATATTATTAATAGAGAGGATTTTTGATTTGGTCTCCTAACATAATGTATCATACATATACGTATTTAATATATATATCTACATCGCATGCAAATATATATATACATATCTAGTATGTGTATATCTAATCACACATCATATGAGTAATCAAACTAGATGATCATGGACCACACTGGTTGGCAACTGCTACCTGTGCAGGCAGCAAGGCTGCAAGCAGCCTTGCGGCCACTGCACGAACACAGCAAACGCAGCAATAGTTGCTACCCTTTCTAGCCCTTTTGCGCCAACGATTTTGGTGTCAAAAGCAGATCCAAAACACAACACACGTAGTTTAAGATCCGATCTTCGCACGAATAATCTGGCTCTGATACTACTATGGGGAAATTATTCAGGGGAGTGACGTCACATGCATAGTGGAAGAACAAAAACAAAACCCCAGATTTTCCGTAGAAAGATTCCATCATTGTGCGAAGATCGGTGCATCAAAAAATAAATCTATAAAACTGCACGTGTAAAAGAAGATACCTAAGGAGATCATATATCCTTGAATTCCTGCAGATCTATGGGAGAGGATGAAGGAGGTCAAGCGTCCTCCTCTCTAGCGGTATCCACACGGCAGAGATTGCAATGATGCACCTCTCTCTCTAGGGAGAGAAGAACAGGAGGTGGCTACCAAAAGAAACCCTCAGCCTATAGAGCTTTGGTTCCCTCCTATTTATAGAGGCCTCTTGAAAACGCTAATGGATCTTTTGCAGTATTGGGTATTGGATCTCTATCCAATTATCCAAGCTTCTTGGATTAGTGGGTCTCTACCCAATAATCTCTTATTAGTAATTATTGGATCTCATCTCAGGATCCAATAATTCAGGGGTTTAATGGATATCCAATAAGATAGGGGGTTCAGCGGATATCTCATATCCGAACCTCTACTCGTCGCAACACCTACCATATGTGTGTGACTCTCTAGGCCCAATATCGAGCTGGCTGTGAGTCATACTTGTCAGAACTCCTTCTGACTTAGTGAATTATTATCTCTATAATAATTCACCCAACTCATCGACTGCGGACGTACCAGGCCACTACGCCGTGGCCCCCAGACGATACAAGGGAATCCAATCCTTTGGACCTATCTGTCTTCAGTTACCATGTATCTATAGTTCCTCATCCATCTAATATCCCAAAGACTCTATACCGAGCACGGTGCTGTCAGGCCCATACGGTCTCTCCTCGAGTCTTGCTCTTATCGAATTCTCCCGGAGAACTCTTTCTGTCTCAATCCGAATAACCTTGGCCAAGGATTTATTCGAGTAAGAACACATGGGATATTTCTCTCATGATATCGAGAGCGGATGATCCTCTATTGACACTCAATAGCCCTCATAAGGTTAGCTACCACTCCCAATAATCGGTTGTACTAGATCTGGAACTTTCCAAACCTATAAGTCCGGTATCAAAGAGTGGAGTAGTCATACAGGACATTCTTGGTGTCTCAAGTCTAAGGACCAGATACACTACTGGGACTACGAAATCGCTGTCTAATGTGAGGTATCAATAACCATCTAGCATTCCATAGGCGGATCAATCGGTAAACTCATTCGCCAATGAGCACCTACACTATACCCTTAGTATCCCCACATGAGTAGCTATGAGACCAACTACCTCCATCATATGGACGGGTATACAGCATACTAGTCTATCCGATTATCTCGATGTCCTTCTCGAGTAACCTATGACCAGGATAATTCAGGGTCTATGTTTAAAGGTGAATCGATCTCATTATCATGATCTCATCATGATCCGATTCCCATTGCACAGATCTAAAGACATCAGAATATATGCAAGACGCAAGATAAAGTGATAAAACGCCTAATAATAAGCAAAGAGAAAAAGTACATATCAAGTCATAAGTACCATCACTCATGTGATTAGCTTGCAAGGCACATATGACTAGTAGTGGGTCCTTTAATGAAGGTGCTTGGAGTCTGGTGAGATCCACTCACAAATCCAATTCCACTTCTTTTTCCGACGTGACCCTTGTTTGCAAGGATCAAGTCCAAGCCCTTGCTACCGACCTTAAACTTATTTAGGGTCTCTTTAAGTAGCAAGTTCTCCTTTTTGATTGCCTCTAAGTGTTCACACTTAGACATTGGAGGTAAAGAGAGAGTTCTAAGTTCAAGACTTTCAAGTTTATCTAATAAGATAACATGCTCTGTTTTTAATAAATTAAACATTTTACTAATAGCTCTACACTCATCAAATAATTCATGAAAAGCAATAAAAAGTTCGTTGAAAGTTAAATCTTTATTAAATAATTCACATACCTCTTCTCTGAAAGCCATCAATGTAAAGTTGGCCTCCTCCTTATTATTTGCTTGTTCATCTTCAGAGTCACTTGAGTCATCCCATATTGCCTTTAGAGCCTTCTTCCTCTTTAGTAGCTTCTTCTTGGCTTAGGGGCATTCACTTTTGAAGTGCCCCATCTTCTTACATTTGTAACATATCACTTGTTCTTTTTTTGGTTCAAGTTTATTTTTAGTGTCCTTTTTAAATTTACGAGTCAAGAGTGCAAGTTCATCATCAAAGTCCTCATCACTTGAAGATTCTTTCAAGTGGTCTTCTTTTGTTCGTAATCTTATTATATCCTTCTTGTTCTTTAGAAGGGGGTTCTCAAGCTCATCATGAGTATAGCATGTCAATTCGTAGGTCATCAATGACCTAATAAGTTCTTCAAGCAAAAAATTTTTTAGGCCCTTGGCCTCTTGAATAGCCATAACTTTTGGATCCCAACTCTTTAGAAGGGATCTTAAAATTTTAGTTATAAGTTCGAAATTAGAAAAACCTTTACCAAATACTTTGAGTCCATTAACGATATCCATGAAATGGACGTATATGTCTCCGATGGATTCACTTGGTTTCATCCAAAATAATTCGTAAGAATGCGTCAAGAGGTTGATTTTGGATTCTTTCACTCGGCTAGTGCCTTCATGAGTGATTTCAAGAGTATGCCAAATATCAAAAGCCGATTCACAAATCGAAACATGATTAAATTTATTTTTATCAAGTGTGCAAAACAAGGCATTCATAGCCTTTGCATTTGGAGCAAAAACCTTCTTCTCCGATTCCATTTATTCATCGGAAGAGAAGATTTTTGAAATCCATTTTCAACAATATTTCAAAGTTTAAAATCCATGGAAATAAGAAAAATCTTCATATGAGTCTTCCAATAGGTGTAATCCGACTTATCAAACATAAGCAGACATATAATTGAATGACCCTCTTGTATGCCAAAATATGCTCTCTCTTGGATTTTAAACTAAATGAGAGTGACCGAGCTAAGGGGGGGGGGGGTGAATTAGTGCAGTGGATAAAAATTATAATTTTGAAATCGACTTCAGAAAAAGTTGTTCGTCGAGAAATTTTGATCCAATAAAAAAGATTTCAGCAAGGTGATTCAAGTGAATGCTATAGAAAGTAGAGAGGAGGAGATCGAAAGATCGTAGCTAAATAAAGATTGAAATGCAGTAAGTTAAAAACCCACACATCAAGAGAAGTACGTAGTGATGTATAGTGGTTTGATTAAATGACCTACGTCCACTTCTGAAACCTCCTCCGATGAGATTCCCAACTTCCACTATCAACTCTTCTTGAAGGGGAAGGACCAAGCACTCCTCTTACAAACTTTTACAAGTGGTTCACACTCTTATAGAATTTATACAAAGTACAACTTGGGAGATGAACACTCAAGCTTATCGAATGCAATTTGTTATAGCTTTGACTAAGCTTTTTACACTTCTCAATTGTGCTTCGCCAACTAAGAAGAGAGAGATATTTATAGACTCAATTGGCTTCAGAATTGAAGCTAAAAGGAGTCATATATTAGATTTTTAGGTACTAGTGGTACCACCGTCTAACACTAGCGATACTACCACCTGACACTAGCGGTATCATCGCTAGTTGACCCTGTTCTATTAGTGTACTGGGTGGTACCACCGCCCAATCTGGTGGTACTACCACCTAACAGGGTCCTCGGGGTCTATGGAGGGATAGTACCACCACCTGTCAAGTGGTACCATCGCTTATCAGGCGATAACTATTAGCGGAACCACCGTGGACTTAGGGTAGTACCACCACCCAGACCACTTAGGAACTAGTTCTCGGGGCGGTGCCACCACCAAACATGGTCAGCACTGGTGAATGGGCCCTGAATCCAGCCCAATTTAGTTCAATTAAGGCCCAGTTGGCCCCTACTAGGGTTAATTAGGATTATTACTTAATCTTAACCCTAATTACATACTAACTATGAAACTGAAAATATATTTTAAGCAAATTAAAAACTAGCAATGTCAAGTCTTCTTCCGACGAATTTCTGGCAGACTTCCAACATACCCTCGGATATCTTTCGACGGACTTCTAGTAGCCTCCCAAACTTTATGGTGAATTTGATGAATTGTTTGGCCACCTTTCGAACTTTCTAGGTGAACTCCGCGAATCTCCGACGAACTTTCAAAACCTTCAATAAGTCCCCGATTCATTCTCAACCAGTTTCAGCAGCACTTTTGATGATCCTTTGGACTTCAAGTGGACTCTCAAACTTCCAACGTACTTGATTCTAGTAATTTGCTTTATATCTTCATTGCTATCATAGTCAATCCTACATAATATGGATTAGATCAAATAATATATCAATTGACTTCATCATCAAAATTTGAGATTCAACATGAATAGCATCTCCTTTAAGGTAGATGACAGTAATTTCTACCATAGCATCATCCAACGTTCGGTAGTAGCGAAAGTAACGTTTAGCACATGAAATCCACCTCACCGGGTCTCCTTCCCATCATGGGAAGTCCACTCTCATGCATGGCTGAAGCATGTCCAAGAGCTATCCCTTCTTCTCTAGAGGCCTCTCTGAACTCTCTCTTCGCTAAAATTTGGTTGGACTCAGTGGTTGTCCAATTCTGAATTCTGCAAACAAAGCATGCAATTTGTCCTCCAAGCGTGATTCAAGCCGCGATTCAATCCGAGATTCCAATGCTTCAAATTTGGCATCAATTAGATCTTAAGAAACCATAGCATATACCTATACATCAGAGATGTCATTATCTTTTTCTATTGATGAGTTAATGACATGGGGTGGTGGAAGGTTCAGACAGTAGATCGGTGATAGAAGGGTTCGACTATAATGGTTTACTATTTTGGGCTATGATTTTTGACGCTATTAGGATTATGAAAATAGGTTATGATGGCTATGTCTTAAGGCTAGAGGGATACCCTAAGGATACCTTGGTTGGTGGCAGCAAGGTGGCAAGGGTTTGGTAGGTTACGGAGAAGAAAAACGACAAAGGTGCAGCACCAGATTTTTCATCGAAAAAATTCCAACAGTAATGATACAATTTTTTCTAGCAATTCTCAATAGAGATTCAAGTAAAACTCAAAGGAAATCTGCTGGTAAGGGAGCGCTAATGCTGTTAAAAATTTTGTAAAAGGAAATGATAGCAAGAGGTTCAGCAAAATTGAGGATCATGGAAAGGTACTATAGTATATTTTTACATCTAAAGTGTAGCAGCTTGGATGTAAAAGATCAGTGGTTTATATTGAGAATTTTTTGACTAAATCAAGAGAAAATCTGCTATTAGGAAGCATCAAAGCCATCATAAAATTTTCGTAAAGATTTGGATAGAAAAAATGTAGTAGCAAGATCAAATATACAATGCTATGCGGTTGGAATTCTACAGTGCATCTTTCATCGTAGAGATGAAAACTTTGTGATAAAAAGTTTATGCAGCAATATAGGAATGATTTATTTGGATTTTTTTAATAAGGATAACTAAATTGCAGTAGCAGTAAGGTAGGAAACTTGAATCTGTTGCAATTCACGGGGAGATCAAAGGATGATCCGTGGTGGTAGAGATGGCGGCAGAATTCGACGACGACCTTTTGAGCAATTGTGGGAGTTGCTTTGGGTGGCTTTGGAGGGCTGATAGATGGCTGTGGAAGGGCAGCGAGATGGCAAGAACATTGCTCTGATACCAAGTGTTAGAACCCTTATAGATTCTAAGCTTGGGGTTAATCTCTTTAGGGAATCGGCCTCCTTGGAACTCTAAGGGGTTCCTTCCTCCAAGTTGCTGCTCAAAGGCTGCTAAAAGGATTGATCTATTTATGAAGAAAAGAGTGTGAATACATGGCTATTTATAGGGCTTCTAAACCTTAACTCCTACTCAAGACCCCTACTTCTAATCAACTCCTAATGCTTCTCTAAGAAGCAACATCCAAACTAATCCTAACCTAGCTGGCCTCTTCACCTCTTTAATAGGGGTCAGCTAGATAGGATTTACATGAATGCCATTAGGATTTATAGGTTTGCCCCCTTCAATGAAACTAAATTAAGACTCTCCTAGCTAGAGTCCTAACAACATCATTTTCGTATTGTGAAAAATACGTAGCATCATATTTTGGGATGAAAAATCATGCTTGTTGAACATGCCGATAAGTTCAAATGCATGTAACTTATCGGTTTAGACTTGAATTCCAAGGGTTTGAATTCAAGTGTTTCTTTTCTCAAGTGTAGCATATAGATAGGGGGAGTTAAGATTAACTCCATCATCTATTGATTGTCATCATAAAAAAGGGAGAGATTATTAAATCTCGGATTTTGATGATGAAGACAATTGATAAGTTATTTAATCTCATCTATATGTTGTGAAAAGTGTGTAGGATTAACTATAATAACAATGAAGGCATACAACAAAATGAAGTACCAGAGTCAAGTATGATCGAATCATTGGGAGTTTGAGACTTCATCGGGAGTCCGATGATTCGTTGGGAATGCTATCAGAATTAGCCGAGAATGAGTCGAGAGCTTGCTGAAGGGTTCGTCAGAAGTTCATTGGAAAGATTCATCGGAAGTTCATGGAGCTCACCGAGAAAAATTGGATCTTGCCAAAGAAGCTCATCGGAACTCACTAAGATCGTCATGAAGTCTAGGAGCCTACCGGAAGTCTACCGAAAAATGTTCGAGAGTTTATCGGAAGTTCATCAAAAGTTCTCCAGAAGCTCACCAGAAGAAGCTTTGACTTGTTGGATTTTGTTTTACTTCAGAAAATATCTTAATTATCATTGTTAGCACGTAATTAGATTGAGAGGTCACCCCATTAACCATGGTAGGGGACAACTAGGCTCGTAAATGGATTGGATTGGGCCGGATTCAAGCCCATCCAGATTGCTGAACCCTGTTTGATAATGGCACCACCAGGCTAGGTCGGTGCAACCACCCAGGGATCAATTTTCCAGGAGCTTGGGCAGTGGTACCACCCAGGTCAAGCGATCGTACTACCGGTAGTTAATAACTGCCAAGCAATGGTATCGCTCCACTACAAAACCTGAGACTCTGCTCTAGCAATAGTACCGCTAGATTGGGTGATGGTACCACCTAGTGTTAGAGTCAACTAGTGATGGTATCATCAATACTCGAAAATCTAGGATGGAACCTTTTTTGGCTCCATTTTTGAAGCCAACTAAGGCTATAAATACCCCTTACTTCTCAACTGGTTAAGCACATTGATAAATAATAAGAACTGAACCAAAACTATAGTGAAATAGCTTTCAAAATTTGAGTGTTCACGTCCACCTTGCTCTAAATGTAAAAAGCCTATAAAAGGAGAGTGAGCCAATATAAAGTTCTATAAAATGGGGTGATTGATCTTTCCCCTTCATGAAAAATCGATAGTGGAAGCCGATGACCTCATCGGAGGAGGTATCGGGAGTGGACGTAAGTCAATCGACTGAACCACTATAAAATTACTGCGTTCTTCTCTTAGTGCATATATTTTATTTGTTGCATTCAATTTTTTTACTTCACTATAATTGTTCAATCTCTCCTTCTCTACTCTCTTATGAACTCACTCAACTCAATCGTTTTTCTGAAATCATTTTTATCGGACAAAATTTTCTCAATGCATAAAGTTTTCTGAAATTGTTTAAATCATCAATTTTTATCCGTTGCACTAATTCTTCACCCCCCCCCCCCTCTTAGTGTCGTTCTTGATCCTAACAAGAGAAGGGTTAAAAAACTATAAAGGTTATCTCCTAAACCTGTGAAAAAGAGAAAATGATTGTAAAAGGATAGTTAGTCTTCACCCATTGAAAGAAGACTATTAGTAGATGCTGGTGGCCTCGACGGGAGAGGAATCAGAAAGTAGATGTAGGTCACGATGATCGAACCACTATAAACTTCAGGGTGTTCTCTTTTTGTTTCACTTTGTTCGTACTTTTCATTCTTATCACTCACTATTTTACTTGCTCACTACCCTCACTCTTTTATGAATGTTTTTAACTTAAATACTTTCTGATATGGGTTTCCAAAATGAGTTTTTCGAATCACCGACATTCTTACATACACACAAATTCACAACCCCCCCTACCCCAGTGTAGACTTGATCCTAACAAGTTTTAGATAGATGAGATTTTATAATTGTTATGACCAAAATCGGCACTAGGAGGGGGGGGAGGTTTAATTAGTGCTTTCATAAAAATGTTAGTTTAGAAAACTTTCGATGATTCGAAAAACTCATTCGATAAAGCCTGTATCGGAAAGATGTTTAACTTAAAAATATTTGTAAGAATGTAATGAGCAAGTAAAGCAATTTATAATAAAATTAAATAATAAATAAAGGGAGGCACACCAAATTTATAGTGTTTCAGTTATTGTGACCTATGTCTACTCCCGATTCCTCTTCTGTCGAGGCCACCAACATCCACTAATAATGTTCTTTCCAACTGACAAAGATCAACTACCCTTACAACTCTTTCTCCTTTTGATAGGCTCAGAAGAGAACCTTTTCACCCCCTTTTATAAGTATTCCCTTGCACTCTCTCTTAGAACAACCTCTAAGTATATAAAGGAGGGAACTCAACTTTCTAACAGGGTTTACAACTTTAGAATCATAGAGTTTTATTCTACTTTCTTACTATTCCAAGTAGGAATAATTGGGGTATTTATAGACCCCAAATGACTTTAAAAATGAAGCTAAAATTTCAAACACACTAGGATTTCGAGGTACTGGTGGCACCACTGCCTACAGCACTGACATTGGGCGATACCACTACTTAGTCTAGTGGTACCATCGCTTGACACTAGGTGGTACCACCGCTTGACAGTCTCGGAGACTGAACCACTAGTAGTTCCACCGCTTGTTATGATGGTGCCACCACCTGACCCAACTTTTGGGTCACTGAATAGGTCTTCCTCTTGGCCTAAAATAGCCCTAGATCAGGCCCAATGGGCCCCTCATTGATTTGGTATGATTATACCCAAAACCAACTTAATTACAATCATGACTACTTTAATCTAGACATAATTAATTGTAAACAAGAATATTATGTTGTCTGGCATGTCATTGGTTTGTCCGGCACTTTATCCGAACCTTTGGCGTATCATCCTCTCTTGCGGCATATTGCCCAATCGGTATGTTGACCTCTGTAACTCCGATCTCCTTAGCGTAATGTTCTCTCCTTCTAGCTCAATGCCCGAACTCATGGTATGAAGCATTCTATCGACACATCGACCAGTCCAATGTCTAATCTTCTGACATGTTCAATTCCAATCTAACCTATGATTCTGCTACTTTAATCAATTTATCTTTCCCTGATTGAAACTAGTCCTACATCACTCAAATGCACATTATATCATAACTACAGCAATTGATTTTATCATCAAAATATGAGATTCAACAATCTTCCTCTTTTTTATGATGATAACCAATTGATGATAGAGTTTAACCTAAACTTCCCCTATCAATATACTATATTAAAATAAAGTAATATTAAATTTAAAAATAGTTAACCTTCGAATTCAAATCAAAACAATTTTAATCATGAATCATAGTAATGTGTCATATCATATCATTGCATACATCATTCAAAATTTCAAATTATAATTTAAAATACAACATACCATGCATGATTCAAATTTTAAATCATCATAACTTCTCCCCTTTGTTATCAATAAAAAGAAGAAAAGTGTAATTAGCAATTTTTTGAAACATGCAAGCTAGAAAAAAATATTTGAGTTATACAAGTTAGTAATTTTGCTATTCTTGAGATGTACAAGCTAGCAAATTCTTTTTTCTTTTTTGAGAAGTTCATGCTAGTGATTTTACTTCTTGAAATATGCAAACAAGCAAATTCTTTGCTTTCCTTTGTGATATGCAAGTTAGTAAGTTGTGCTTCTCTTTTGAGATGTGCAAGCTAGCAGTTCTTTCTTCTCTTTTGAGATATACAAGTTAGCAAGTTTTGTTTTTCTTTACAAGCTAACAATTTTACTTTTCTTGATATGTGTAAGATAGCAAGACTTTCTTTCCCTGTCATTATCAAAAAGAAGAGCAAAATACAATGTTGTACTTCTTTTCCCTTTACATCAATTTTCAAATCATGACAAATGAGATATCAAGAAAAATTTACATCAATATTTCAATCATAAAAAAATGAAAGATCAAATATCGAAAGATCATGAGTCATTTTTGACAAATCCCTTCTTTTTTAAATAGAATGAATGATCTTGATTCAAAAAGAAAACTCATATCATATAAACTGAGTAATCAAGATAATGTTCTGAAAAATATATAAGAAAAATTTATGCATTTAGGAGATTTAACATGCCTAAGTTTAACATTCAAGTTAGCCCTTATGGTTCTCAGATACTAGCAATTAATATTCTCCCCTTTGTTATTAAAGAAAGAAGGAAAGGAGAAGGGAAAAATTCAAGGGTGTAAATTTTTCAACCATCACATGAATAAATGAAGTATCAAGTCATGAATCCAAAAGTCCATGAATCAAGGGTCTACTTTTGTAAATAGAAAGAGGAAGGATTCATAGGAAATGATCATCACGGAAATAAAAAATCAAGTTGTGAATGCCAAAAGACATGATTCATTTTGACAAATCTCCTTTTTAGTAAATAACGAAAAGAAATCTTAGGAGATCAAAGATCTTGATTCATAAAAAATCTCAAGTATCAAATGAAAGATTTGGATAAAATTCATTCAAATTCAAATTGTTAATCATCAAAATCACTTTTAAGAAATTCATAAATAATAAAAATAGATTTATCATTAAGGATCTCTATGTCAAAAACTCGATAAGATAGAGATTGAGAATTTTTTAAGAAAAAAATGCATTCTCCTTTTTTTGTTTCAATTTACGTGATTGATTTCATACATGCATGCCTTTATTTTTCATACAAAAGCCATGTATCATTGTTTAAAAACCAAAAAGCAATATAGAAATCATCAAGATATGCATTATTGCTTCTTACAAGGTGTTAACATACAATTATCATGATCAAATTTTTAATTTTTTTAATTTTACTAGAAAGAGAAGCATGATCCCTTTTTTAATTTTTATTTATTTATTTACTAACTAATTTAAAAACAAATCATGAAATGCATCAAGTAATTTTATAGTAAAGTAAAGGAGTTTTGATTGAGTCACCTCATCGTCGAAGGCCACCAAAGCGTAGTTCACAACCTTATCTTCGGATACACTCGATTCGTCCCATGTCGCCTTGAGTCCTTTCTTCTTTTATATGAGCACCTTCTTCTCTAGTTGTGGACATTTACTTTTGAAGTGCCTTGACCGATTGCATTCATAGAAAGTTATTGTATTCTTTTTAAGTTTGTTTTTATTCTTTAATTCTTGTTTTATGAACTTTTCAAATTTTATTGTTAGGAGTTCAAGGTCATCATTTGAGTTTTCTCCCTAGTGGTCTTCTTTTGTTCTAAGTGTCAAATCCTTCCTTTTCTTTGGAAGGTTATTCTCATGTTCATCATGTATGATACAAGTCATTTCATAGGTCATTAAAGACCCAATAAGTTCTTCAAGAGAAAATTTGTTCAAGTCCTTTGTCTCTTGTATTGTTGTCAATTTTGGATATCAACCTTTTTTAAGGGATCTTAGTATTTTGTTAATAAGTTCAAAATTAAAAAAACTTTTACCAAGTGCTTTTAAACCATTGATGACTTCCGTAAAATAGGTGTACATGTCTCCAATGGTTTCGCTTGGTTCCATTCGAAACAATTCAAAACTATACATCAAAAGATTAATTTTAGAATCTTTAACTCTACTAGTGCCTTCATGTGTGATTTCAAGTGTGTGCCAAATATCATATGTAGTTTTTAACATATAGAAATATGAATAAACTCATTTTTGTCTAAAGTGCAAAATAAAGCATTCATAGCTTTTGCATTCAAAGAAAAAAATTTCTTTTCCAAATCATTCTATTCATTCATTAGATTAAAAGACTTTTAAAAATTATTTTTGATAATATTCCATATATTCAAATCCATAAAAAGTAAAAAACATCATATTCATGTTTTTCAATATATGTAGTCCGTCTCATTGAACATAGGAGGACGAATTATAGAGTGACCTTCTTGAATGTCGAAAAAAATCATCTCTCTGTTAGTTATAGGTGCCTTATAAGCCAATCACGTGAGTGATGGCACTTGTAACACACTACATCAATCTCTTTGCTTATGATTACTGATATTTTCGCACATTATCTAGATGTATATTGTGATGTCCTTGGATTTACACAATGGGAATCGGATCGTGATTAGATCTCGATAATGAGACCAATTCACCTTTAAACATAGACTCTAAATAATCCTAGTCATAGGTTATTTGAGAGGGACATCATGATTATTAGAAAATCCAGGGGGCGACATCATATGCGTAGCGGAAGAATAGGAAACAAAATATCCTAGATTTTCGTAAAAGGTTCTATCATCGTGCGAAGATCGATGCATCAAAAATAAATCTATAAATAAAAAAACTACGTGTGTAAGAAGAAAGATAGTACTTAAGGAGATCGTATATCCCTGAATTCCTACAGATTCATGGGGTGGATGAAGGAGATCAAGCATCCTCCTCTCTAGTGGTATCCACACAGTAGGGACTGTAATGATGCTCCTCTCTAGGGAGGGGAGAATAGAAGGTGGCTACCAAGAAAAACCCCAACTATGGACCTTTGGTTCCCTCCTATTTATAGAGGCCCCCTGTAAACCCTAATGGATCTTGCTCTATTGGGTATTGGATCTCCATCCAATTACCCAAGCCTCTTAGATTAATGGGTCTCTACCCAATAATCTAGCTCTTATTGGATCTCATCAATGGGATCCAATAATATAGGGGCTTTATTAGATATCCAATAAGATAGGGGCTCCGACGGATATCTCATATCCGAACCTCTACTCGTCGCAATACCTACCATATGTATGTGACCTTCTAGGCCTAATATCAAGTTGGCCATGAGTCATACCCGTCAGAACTTCTTTTGACTCAATGAATTATTATTTCTATAATAATTCACTCGATTCATCGATTACAGACGTACTAGACAACTACGTCACAGTCCCTAGACGATACAAGGGAATCCAATCCTTTAGACCTATCTATCCTCAGTTACTATGTACCTATAGTCCCTCATCCATCTAATATCCCAAAGACTATATATCGGGCATAGTGCTGTCAGGCCCATACGGTTTCCAATCGAGTCTCACTCTAATCAGATTCTCCCAGAGAACTCATTCTCTCTTAATCCGAATAATCCTGGCCAAGGATTTGCCCAAGCAAGAATACATGAGATATTCCTCTCATGATACCGAGAGTGGATGATCCTCTATTGACACTTAATAGCTCTTGTAAGATTGCCTACTACTCCCAATTACTGATTGTACTAGATCTGGAACTTCCAAACCTATAAGTTCGGTATCAAAGAGTGGAGTACTCATACAGGACATCCTTGGTGTCTCAAGTCTAAGGACTAGATACACTACTAGGACTACGGGATCACTGTTTGATGTGAGGTATCAATAACCATCCAGTATTCCATAAGTGGATTAATCAGTGAACTCATTCTCTAATGAGCACCTGTACTATACCTTTAGTGTCCCAACACGAGTAGCTATGAAACCAAC
The DNA here is from genome assembly GCA_023547065.1 of Musa troglodytarum. Lineage (NCBI taxonomy): Eukaryota > Viridiplantae > Streptophyta > Magnoliopsida > Zingiberales > Musaceae > Musa > Musa troglodytarum. The sequence continues at coordinate 33,816,135 of CP097511.1, forward strand.
TACCTCCATCATATAGATGGGTATATAGCACACTAGTCTGTCTAATTATCTCGATGTCCCTCTCGAGTAACCTATGACCGGGATTATTTAGGGTCTGCGTTTAAAGATGAATCGATCTCATTATCATGATCTCATCACAATTCGATTCTCATTGCATAGGTCCAAGGACATCACAATATACTTCCAGATAATATGAGAAAATATCAATAAGCATAAATAAAGAGATTGACGCAGTGTGTTACAGGTGCCATCACTAACGTGATTGGCTTGAAGGGCACATATAACTAGCGATCTTCCACTTGACCAAAAGCCAATCACCTACGTGTCTGATCCCCATCAGACCTCTGTGATGCTCAAAGACAATCTGAGTCAATGGCTTTATTAGTGGATCTGCAATATTATCTTCAAATGAAACTCTTTCCACTACTACATCTCTTCAGGCCATGATCTCTCTAATAAGCTGGAACCTCCTTAGTATACTTCTGATGAGACCCGGGTTCCCTTATTTGAGTAATCGCTCCATAGTTGTCATAATATAAGGGAATCAGCTCCTCGCTGCTCGGCACGACTCCTAAATCTATAATGAACTACTTCATCCAAACTTCCTCCTTTACTGCCTCTACCGCAGTAATGTATTCTGCCTCTCTATGGTCGAGTTAGCAGTAGTGTCTTGCTTGAAACACTTCCAGCATACTACTCCTTCATTCAGAGTGAATACATACCCTGAATTAGACTTGTCATCATCAACATCGGACTAGAAGCTTGAGTCCGTGTAGCCCTCAATTCTGAGGTTACTTTCTCCAAATACCAGTAAAAGATCTTTAGTCCTTCTCAAGTATTTAAGGATACACTTTATTACTTTCTAATACTCCAAGTCTAGATCCACTTGATACTTGCTTATGACACTCAGAGCATACACTATATCAAGCCTGGTATATAGCATAACATACATGATAGACCTATCGCTGAGGCATAGGATATCCTATCTATATCTGCCCTTTTTTCAGAAGTCTTTGGGAACATACTCCTAGAAAATGATAGCCTATGTCTCATCGGTATGAGACCTCTCTTGAAATTTTTCATGTCAAACCTTTTAACAATGGTGTCTATGTACCTAGACTAGGACAAGCTAAGTATCTACTTGGATCTATCTCTATAGATCTGAATCCCTAATAAGTAGGATGCTTCCCCTAAGTCCTTCATAGAGGTGTCTAGATAGTCAAGCTTTAGCATGGAGAGCATTCCTACATCATTCTCAATGATTTGGATATCATCCACATACAGCACCAAAAAGGTGATAGCGCTCCCACTTATTTTCCTGTACACACAAGGCTCATCTTTGTTCTTAATGAAGTCATAAGATTTGATCACCTCATCAAATCTTATGTTTCAAATTTGGAAAGCTTGCTTTAGTTCGTAGATGGATCGAAGCAACCTGTACATCTTATCTGGATTGTCCTTGGATATAAATCCCTCAGGCTATATCTTATACACCTCCTCCTTGAGGTTGTCAATGAGGAACACAATTTTTATGTCCATCCACCAAATCTCATAATCAAGGTGTGCTACAATAGTTAAAAGAATTCGGATCAATTTTAGCATGACTATGGGTGAGAAGGTTTCGTCATAGTCAACACCTTGGCTTTGACGATACTCCTTATCTACTAGCCTTGCTTTACAGGTCTCTACTTTTCCATCTACTCCAATCTTCTTCTTGAAGGTCCACTTACAGCCAATGGGTACAATACCCTCATGTGCATCAACTAGGTTCCAAACCTAGTTAGAGTACATAGAATCCATCTTTAAATTCATGGCTTCTTGCCACTTCCCAGAGTCTATACTCATAATAGGCTCCTTGTAGGTATGAGGATCAATATCCTCAACATCCGCTCCTCTTATATGTCTCACATACTCTTAGGAGGATGGGATACTTTACTACATCTACGTAAAGTTAGAACTTGTGTGCTAGGTACCTGAACATATTCTAGCTGTGGAATGGTGCTTGAGCTAGGTTCTCCAACCTCACTCAACTCTATCATGCTCCCTCTATCTCCACCAAGAATATGTTCCTTCTCAAGGAATACTACTCTCTTAGCTACAAAGATGGGGTGATAGAAATAATACCCACAAGTTTTCTTGGGGTATCCCATGAACTTGCATCATTCCATCTTGGATTCTAACTTATTAAGTATGTGTCTATTAATGTGGGCATGGCCGCCCCAAATCTTAACAATCTTAAGATCAAGCTTCCCTTTTCATATCTCATATGGTGTAGATACTACCGACTTAGTTGGAACTATGTTCAGAAAGTAAGCTGCAGACTCTAGGGCATATCCCCAGAATAAGACGAATAGGTTAGTAAAACTCAACATGGACTGCACCCTGTCTAACAGTGTGTGATTCCTCCTTTCAAATACACCATTGAGCTAGGATGTATAAGAAGGTGTCCATTGTGATAGAATCCCCTGGTCCTTGAGGAATTGGGTGAACTCTGTACTCAAGTACTCACCTCCTCGATTTGATTGAAGAGTCTTGATACTCTTTCTAATCTGAACCTCTACTTCATTCTTTTACTCCCTGAATTTCTCGAAGGCTTCGGACTTGTACTTTCATCAAGTACATATATCTATACCTAAAAAAATTGTTAGTGAAAATAATGAAATAGGAATAACCACTGATGGCCTGAGTTGACATGGGGCCATATACATCACTATGTATAAGTACCAACAACCAAGTGGCTCTCTCTCTAGTTCCACTAAATGGAGAGTTAATCATTTTTCTACGAAAGAAAAGTTCACAAGTCGTATATGACTCATAGTCAAATTGATCTAGGTATCCATCTAACAGCAACTTTTGAATCCTTCCCTCACAGATATGACCCAGCCTACAATGACATCGGTTTGCATTGTTCACCTCATCTTGTTTCCTCTTGGACTCACTTATATTGATGATATATAGAGTAGTATCTAGCATAATCAAACTATTATGCAATGTTCCTCTCGTGATGATCTTATCATCCTTAAGAATTGAACAACTATTATTCTCAAAAACTATTTTATAACCATTCAATGTCAAACATAAAATGGAAATAACATTTTTGATAATAGAGGAAACAAAATAATATGCATCTAATGCAATAGTAGCTCCACCAGGCAGATGTAGGGTGACCTCGCCAATAGCAATAGTAGCAACTCTTACTTTATTGCCTATCTTGAGATCCATCTTGCCTCTCATCAATCTCCTAGGTCTTGCCAGAACCTATAACGAATTACAGATATGATAAACACTATTGATATCCAATACCAATGTGAGTTTGATAGATAGAGACTAATCATGAATGCATATCTGAAGCTTCTCTAAGCTTTTGTTTCACCTTCTCTACAATATACTCTTTGCAGTTCCTCTTCCAATGCCCATCTTTGCCATAGTGGAAGCATTGGCTTTTGTCTTCTTTTGGGTCTTCTTAGCAACCTTTGCTTTACCTGATCTGCCCTTGCCCTTTGTCTTTCTCAAGGGACTTCTCTATCTTCTTTTTCTTTCTAGTCTTACCAGTATAGAGAACTATAAAAAAGAATCGAGTAGGGACTAAAGCACAAGATCCACACACAGGTTATCCTCTAGGATCATTCTTAAACCTATGAGTTTCTCTATCTACTCAATCATCTTAAGGGCATGGTTCTGAACCGGTGTCCTCTCAATCATCCTAGCACAGAAGAGACTCTTCGATATCTCATATCGTTAAGTTCTTCTCTATTCCTCAAACAATTTATAGAGATGCAGAAGTATAGATCTGCCATCCATCCTTTTATGTTGTCTCAATAACTCGGGACTCATGAAGCCCAACATATAATACTGAGCAAGAGTAAAGTCATCTGCATATTTCACGTAGTGAGCGATCTTATCCTCACTTCCCCAATCCATATAATTTGGACCAATGAGGCGGTTGGCATTAAGTATGCCACAAAGAGAGTCTAATAGCGACACTTACTGGAAAAATAAAGATGCAGTAACAAATAAATAACATGCAAATTTTGTAAAAATATAAATAATCAAGATATTGACTTCTATCTTGACGTACTCCCACTATTTTTCTAGCGAGTCACATGACACCATCAACACGTGAAACGGAAGTCTTCGGTAGACTTCTAGTGGGGATCGAGATCCAATTGGCATCTTAGTGTAACCTCGAGGGACTCAACCAATCTCACTAAGCCCAAAAGATAGGCAACTCTTACCAATCACAACTCCATGTGATTCCCATCCTGTTCGGCCTCCGAACCACCATGGCCTCGAGGGACTCGACCAACCATGATGTTCGGTTAAGTCATCACCATCATTATAAGATGAGTCTGATTCGATGATATACCCTCGAGGGACTCGACTAAGCATATCATATCCTCAAATCACCTGTGATATCTCTATGTCGTTGATAAGATAGTGAATTACGATATAAGTCTTGAGGGACTCAAGCAACTCAACCTACACCGGGAATCGGTTCTTACCTAAAACGATGGAAGGCCACATGGGTCAATCTAATTACCTCATGTTTACTGACTTAATATTATCGAGAAAGGAGATTTTTGATTCAGTCTCCTAATATAATGTGTCACACATATACATATTTAATATATATCTACATCACATATAAATATATATACATATCTAATAGGTATATAACCAATCACACATCACATGAGTAATCACACTAGATGATCATGGACCACATCCTAATGTGATCAAGCCTGAGCTAGTAGGCCCAATCACTCACATCATGATCTATGTGTGTCTTGACGCATCTCCATGCCCTGTGATCGTCCATCTCGCTTCGTCAGTTCCGTTGACATCTCAACGCATCTCCTTGTGTCGGATCGTCTGTCTCGACTTTGTAAGCCCTGCTATTGCTTCCACGCTCACGTTGCACCTCCTCGTGTAATTATAATATAATTATAGGTACGCAAGCCCGACAATAAATGAGAAAAATATAGGCTCACAGGCCCCAATAATAATAATCACATGTACACACATCACACGGTCCATGATCATCTGTCCACATTATACATCACATGTATATGTTATTATATAGGACTACTAGATAAATAATAATAATAGTTAATTACACCTTTTAATTAACTAATATTTTTTTCTAAAATCAGGGACATACAGAGAATTTTTCAAATTCTAAAGAGCATTTTGGTCATTCGATAGAAAGGACAAAATAGAAATTTTTGAAATTTCTAGGGGCACAACTATCTTTTATCAGAAAAACCTAATTCCCTCCTTCCTCTACTACCTATGTTGTGGCTGCCATCGCCGCCACCCTACCGGCGGCGACACTGTGGGGGAGCACCGCCTCGCCCGAGCTAGCTGTGGGCATTATGCAGTAGCGCGCTGTAGTGGGGCTCACTTGCGTGCACCCGCCACCGGCTATCCTTGTGGGCACAATGCCCACAGTGGACCGATGCCCCTATGCGAGCGAGCGCCGTTGCGGGCGTCACCCTCCCTTCTAAGTAGGTGCCCACGGGCGGCTTTGCAGCTCGCCCGGGAAGGGGTGCTTGCCTGCGGGCATAGTGCCCATGCGCAGGCAAGCCGCCCAATGCCCATTGGCCACCCTTGCAACGCGTAGTGCCGAAACGGCGCGATCGCCACCCGTGGCCTTATGCCAGGCGCCATTGATACGCGGGTAGTCTTTGTCATAGCGAGCAACGGCCACCACCCGCCAGCCACAGGCTTCCCCTGCTTGCACGGCCATGGTTGCTTGCTTCGAGGGTAGCAATAGTTGCTACCCTCTCTCGTCTTTTGTATCAATGATTTTGGCGTCAAAAGCACATCCAAAACACAACACACATAGTTAAAATCTGATCTTCACACAAACAACTTGGCTTTGATACCACTATTAAAAAATCTAAGGGACGACATCACATGCATAGCGGAAGAACAAAAAACAAAACACCCTAGATTTCGGCAAAAGGTTTCATCATCATGCAAAGATCGGTGCGTCAAAAACAAATCCATAAATCTGAAAACTATGTGTGTAAGAAGAAAGATAGTACCTAGGGAGATCATATATCCCTGAATTCTTGTAGATCCATGGGGTGGATGAAGGAGGTCAAGCGTCCTCCTCTCTAGTGGTATCCATGCGGTAGGGACTGAATGATGCTTCTCTCTAGGGAGAGGAGAATATAAGGTGGCTACCAAGAAAATCCCTAGCCTATGGACCTTTGGTTCCCTCCTATTTATGGAGGCCCATTGTAAACCCTAATGGATCTTGCCCTATTAGGTATTGGATCTCCATACAATTACCCAAGCCTCTTAGATTAATGAATTTCTACCCAATAATCTAGCTCGTATTGGATCTTATGCATGGGATTTAATAATATAGGGGCTTTATTGGATATCCAATAAGATAGGGACTCCGGCGGATATCTCATATCCAAATCTCTACTCGTCACAACACCTACCATATGTGTGTGACCCTCTAGGCCCAATATCGAGCTTGCCGTGAGTCATACCTGTCAGAACTTCATCTGACTCAATGAATTATTATCTCTATAATAATTCATTCAACTAATTGACTAAGGATATACTAGGCCACTACATCGTAGTCCCTAGACGATATAGGGGAATCCAATCTTTTGTACCTATCTGTCCTTAGTTACCATATACCTATAGTCTCTTATCCATCTAATATCACAAAGACCATATATCGGGCATGGTGTTGTCAGGCCCATATATTTTCCAATCGAGTCTCGCTCTAATCGGATTCTCCTAGAGAACTCTTTCTCTCTCAATCCGAATGACTCTGGCCAGGGATTTGCCTAAGCAAAAATACAGGATATTCCTCTCATGATACCGTGACTGGATGATCCCCTATTGACACTCAATAGCCCTCATAAGGTTAGCTACCACGCCTAATAATCGGTTGTACTAGATTTGAAACTTCCAAACCTATAAGTCCGGTATCAAAGAGTGGAGTACTCATACATGATATCCTTGGTATCTCAAGTCTAAGGACTATATACACTACTGGGACTACAGGATCACTATCTGATGTGAGGTATCAATAACCATCCAGACAACTACAGGATCACGTCAATACCTCACTGTATTGACATGAGGTATCAATACACAAATTTTCCTTTGATAAGATCCATCTATGTGATGATGATATGTAATTATTGAGCCAAGATATGTGGTATTTATATTATTATGATCCTCTTGTTATTTTAGAGAAGACTTATTATAAACCTATTATCATTATTAGTGATAGTAAAAGTTTGAAGTGGCCTATGGTCCCGTTGTTGGGAAATCCATAAGGGGTGACATATCATGTGCAGTGGAAGAACAGAAAAACAAAAACCTTAGATTTTCATGAAAGGTTCCATCATCGTGTGAAGATCGGTGCGTCAAAAATAAATCCACAAAAATTGCATGTGTAAACGAAAGTACCTAAGGAGATCGTATCCACACGGCAGGGACTACGACGATGCACCTCTTTGGGAAGAGAAGAACAGGAGGTGGCCACCAAAAAGAACTCCCAGCCTATGGAGCTTTGGTTCCCTCCTATTTATAGAGACCCCTGTAAACCTTAATAGATCTTACCCTATTGGATATTAGATCTCTATCCAATTACCCAAGCCTCTTGGATTAGTGGGTCTCTACCCAATAATCTCTTATTAGCAATTATTGGATCTCATCTGAGGATCCAATAATTCAAGGGCTTAATGGATATCCAATAAGATAGGGGCTCCAGTGGATATCTCATATCCGAACCTCTACTCGTCGCAACACCTACCATATGTGTTTGACCCTCTAGGCCCAATATCGAGCTAGCCATGAGTGATACTTATCAGAACTCTTTCTGATTTAGTGAATTATTATCTCTATAATAATTCACCCGACTCATCGACTGCGGACATACCAGGCCACTACGCCGCAGTCCCCAAACGATACAAGGGAATCCAATCCTTTGGACCTATCTGTCTTCAGTTATCATGTATCTATAGTTCCTCATCTATCTAATATCCTAGAGACCCTATACCGGGTATGGTGCTGTCAGGCCCATACGATCTCTTCTTGAATCTTGCTCTAGTCAGATTCTCCCAGAAAACTCTTTCTCTCTCAATCCGAATAACCTTGGCCAATGATTTGTTCGACCAAGAATACATGGGATATTTCTCTCATAATACCGAGAGCGGATGATCCTCTATTGACACTCAATAGCCCTCATAAGGTTGGCTACCACTCCCAATAATCGGTTGTACTAGATTTGGAACTTCCAAACCTAGAAGTTTGGTATCAAAGAGTGGAGTACTCATACAGGACATCCTTGGTGTCTTAAGTCTAAGGACCAGATATACTACTGGGACTATGGAATCACTGTCTGACATGAGGTATCAGTAACCATCCAGCATTCCGTAAGTGTTTCAATTAGTGAACTTATTCCCCAATGAGCACCTGCACTATACCCTTAGTGTCCCCACATGAGTAGCTATGAGATCAGCCACCTCCATTATATAGACAGGTATATAGCATACTAGTCTATCTGGTTATCTCGATGTTCCTCTCGAGTAACCTATGACCGGGATTATTTAGGGTCTGTTTTTAAAGGTGAATCGGTCTCATTATCGTGATCTCATCACGATTCGATTCCCATTGCACAAATCCAAGGACATCATAATATATGCAATACGCAAGATAAAGTGATAAAATGTCTGATAATAATAAGCAAAAGAAAGAGAGTGAATATCAAATCACAAGTGTCATAACTCATGTGATTGGCTTGTAGGGCACCTACAACCAACACCCATGATATTTCCCGCATTGGGTTTTTCATATAAAAATTCGGTGTCTCACTTTATGCTTGATTCATTATTCTACTATTTATGTTATTTTGGTTAATATTTGCTTTTGATATCAAGTTGGTATTTTGATGAGAAACCCATTTTGATACACAAAGAGGGAAAAGAATTATTCCGCTTTAACAGGTTTTTCCCAACAAGTGGTATCAGAGCAGTAGGTTATTTGCTACTAGTTTTTCTTGTGTGATTGAAATAGATGAGTCAAATGGTATGGTTAAATTGAACTCATCAAATTATTCTACTTAGAGGCACATGATGGAAGACTTGCTCTATTGTAAAAATTTATATAAGCCAATCAAAGTTAAAGAAAACCTTCTACTATGGAAGATGAGGAATGAAAGATTTAATATAGAAAAGCTATTTCCTATATTAGAAGATGGATAGATATAAATTTGCATGAACATATTTTTTATGAAACTAGAGCTGATATTGTTTGGGAAAGGTTAGAAAATCTCTTGGAGAAAAAGATAGTGGGAAATAGAATTTCTCTCCGTAGAAGGCTTATTAATTTGAACTATAAAGATGGTGGTAATATTGTTGAGCATATAAGCTTATTTCAGAGTCTTGCAAACAAGTTGGTTGCTATAAAAATAAATATAGATGATAAAATACAAGGATTGTTACTTCTCAACTCTTTGCTAAAAAGTTAAAAAATGTATATGGTGACAATTTATAACTCCACGCTAGAGGGAACTCTAACCATAGACATGGTTAAAGATAATTTATTAAATGAAGAAACTAGAAGGAAAGAACAAGGAGAATCTTCTTTTAGTGTACTTGTTACTGAAAAATAGGAAAGACGTAGAAGAAGTCATAGTAGAAATCCACATAGCTACAGAAGAAGATCCAAGTTTAAAAGAGATATCAAGTATTTTCACTGCAATAGGCCAGGTCATATGAAGAAAGAGTGTAAGTTTTGGAAGTGAAAATAGAATGAAAGGAACAAAAATGAGAAAGAGACCAATACAGTTGCTATTGAAGGTGATATCATTATTGTTTGTGATAATGGATGTGTCAGTCTTGTAGCTTAGGATAGTAACTAGATAATTGACTTTGGTGCTTCATTCCATGTTACTTCTCATGGTGATTTCTTCAGATCCTACACTGTTGGTGATTTTGGCAATGTTAGAATGAGAAACAATGGTGCATCAAAGATTGTAGGTATTGGAGATATTTACTTAGAGACCAGTACTGAGAGCAAATTGATACTCAAAGATGTTAGACATGTTCCAAATATTTATCTAAATTTGATATCTACAAGAAGACTTGATGATGAGGGATTTACACACTATTTTGGTGAAAGCAAGTGGAGCTCACTAAAGGTTCTCTAGTTATAGCGAGAGGAAAGAAACTAAACTCTTTTTATATTATGGAAGCTAAGCTACAAAAGGGAGAGATTAATGCAATTTAAAAGGGTGAAAGTATAGATCTTTGGCATAAGAGGTTTCATCATAATAGCGAGAAGGGACTTCAAACTCTTGTTAGAAAGCAGTTCTTGCCGGAGTTGCAAGGTACATCTCTTAAATCTTGTGATCATTGCTAGTTAAAAAAATACATAGAGTTACATTTCATACTTATCTACCATCTAGAAGATCAAATATTATTGATTTAGTTCATAATGATGTTTGTACTCTGTGCTAGTTATTGGTACCCTATAAGCCAATCACATGAGTGATGACACCTGTAACACGCTGCGTCAATCTTTTTGCTTATGATTATTGATATTTTTTCACTTTATTTGGATGAATATTGTGATGTCTATGGATCTGTGTAATGGGAATCGAATCGTGATAAGATCATGATAATGAGACCGATTCACCTTTAAACATGGACTCTAAATAATCCTAGTCATAGGTTGCTCGAGAGGGACATCGAGATAACCGGACAGACTAGTGTACTATATACCCGTCCATATGATGGGGATAGCTGGTCTCATAGCTACTTGTGTGGGGATACTAAGGGTACAGTGCAGGTGCTCATTGGGGAATGAGTTCACTGATTGATCCACTTATAGAATGCTAGATGGTTATTGATACCTGACGTCAGACATCGATTCTGTAGTCTCAGTAGTGTATCTGGTCTTTAGACTTGAGACACTAAGGATGTCTTATATGAGTACTCCACTCTTTTATATCAGACTTATAAGTTTGGAAGTTTCAGATTTAGGACAACCGGTTATTGGGAGTGGCAGCCAATCTTACGAGGGCTATTGAGTGTTAATAGAGGATCATCTACTCTCGATGATATAAACTAGCAAGTTGATCAAAATTCTATTAAAGACCCTTTAACTATTCATGAAGGACCAATGACAAGAGCTAAAGCTAAGAGGATGAAAGAAGCTTTAACTTATTTATTGAAAAACATTTAGAAGGATCAAGCTAGTCAAGACTCAGTTACGGTTCTATGGTTGCAAGAAGAGCGTAAAATGGTCAACATGATCATAAAGAGAGAAGGACAAATTTGAAGATCTCATCTTGAAAAATAAAAGTCCATTCAACCATGTTTACCAAAATTCATGAATTAAGAATATGAATGTTATTTAATGTATTCATTCCCTTTGTACTTAGCCTCACACTATATAAATGAGGCTGATTCCTAGTGTAAGATAGATAATTTGGGAAGTATAACAATTCTTCAACATCGGTGAGTGTTTTGTTTTTAAGTTCTTGCATGAGCTTTAGAACTTATCAGGCTTTTCTGCTTGTGGTGTTCAAAACCAAATCTTTGCTTTTCCTTTGACTTATCAAACTTATTAGTTTGTGATGTCTTAAGAGAATTCAAAGTGCTATTCTAAATATTTCATCAATTTTCTATTGATAAGTGATTAGAATAGTTTCCCTTCATTTTTGAATGATCCATCTTGTTTTCAATTCATTGGAGGGTGTCAATTTGCATTCCATATGTATCATAGCTCTTTAGCTATCGAGGTGTATTGTTGCTCAGTTGATGATTTCGATCATTTGGTATTAGAGCACGACTCAAGTTTGGGATTTGTTTATCCATTTATTTGTTATCTTTTAGCTTTTCTCTTTTCTCTTCTTCTTCTTTTATCATGATATCTATAATTGATATTCTTCCTTCCTCTTTATTGTTGTGTTTCTTATGTTATTACTATTTGTTCTTTATTATTTTTTTCTTCACTTTATCATTAAAAAAAGAGAGCAGAAAGTAAAAAAAAAGAGATAGAGAGAGAGAAAATCAAAAGTAAAAAAAGAGAGAGAAAATCAAAAGTAAAAAAAAGGAGCGAAAATCAAAGATAAAAAAAAGAAAGAGAGAGAGCAGAAGATCAAAGGTTAAAAACGAAAAAAGAAAGAAAGAAAGAAAGAGATCAAAATTTTAAAAACAATTATGAATTCAGGGACTTCTTGCAAATTACAGAATTCTATCTTCATTATCTTGAATTCTTGTTTCAGGTTTGGAAATCTTTTTTTTTCATTCCAGAAAATTTTTTTTATTCATTTGATACTTGAATTCAAATCTTTGCTTTTGATTGAAGTGCATTACACACACCTTTAAATTGGCTTACATTTTATTTTCTTTTATGTCTAATTTTAATACCCTTGAATTGCCATAATCTGAATTGTTTGTTTAAGTTTCTTAGTTAATCTAAGAACTCAAAGAACAAAACAAGAGATAAAAGGCAAGAGTGGTGAGATCAATATTGAGAAAAGCCAAACATTATGTGAAAATACGAGTGGAGTGAATCAAATCTTGAGTGAAACACGTGAGGGAGTGTTGGTGAGGTTGTTCTAACTTTGTTTTTCAGGTTGTAAACATGTTTAAAGATAAAGAAGTAAGTTCTTCATCAAATGATCTTTTGATTCAAGCAATGCAACAACAATTTAAACATATGTTCAAAGTGATAGGAGATATAAGAGATCATCTAGAAAGGATGATGATGCAATTAATAGATTGCAAGGTGAACCATGGCGCAGGAGACAACCAGCCTTTGTCCACGATGAATATGATTGTGGAGATGACATCGACGATGACCAAGTCACTCTAATTGGTCAAGATGTTAATTATAGAAGACAAACTAGGAGAGGACATAGGCACCATCAAATAAAAATTCCTTCTTTTCAAGGAAAAAATAATCCAAATGCTTATTTGGAGTGGGAACGAAAAGTGGAGTTGATATTTAAATGTTACAACTACTACGAAGAGAAAAAGGTAAAATTAGCCACTGTTGAATTTTATGATTATGCTATAATTTGGTGGGATCAATTATATAAAGACAAGCATAGAAATGGTGAAAGGCTCGTAGAGACTTGGTTGGAGATGAAACATATCATGAGGAGATTTGTCCTAAGTAATTACTATCGGGATTTGCATCAACGGCTATAAACTTTGACACAAGGTTCTATGAGTATTGATGAATATCACAAGGAGATGGAGATAGTCATGAGAAGGGCTAATGTGGAGGAAGACTGTGAGGCTACTATGGCTCGATTCCTAAGTAGATTAATAAGAATATTGCTGATCTTGTGGAGTTACAACATTATATAGAGATTGAGGATATGGTGAATATGGCCATGAAGATTGAGAGGCAACTCAAAAGAAAAGACACAAGGTATGATTCAAAACCTTATTTGGGTTCTTCTTTATCTTGGAAATCGAATTGGAGTAAAAAAGATGATATACCCATTGTTAAGTCTAAAATTAATGGAATAAAGGCAAAAATGAATTAGGCAGTAAGGGTAAAGGCGAGAATCAACCTAATCAAAGTAGATGTATTAAATGTTTTAAGTGCCTTGGGCATGGACCTGTAGCATGTGAATGTCCTAATAAGAAAGTTATGATCATAAGGGATGAGATTATGGAATCGAAAAGTGAAAGAGAGGATGATGATGACATTCTAGAGGATGCTAGTGATGTAGAGTATGCTAAAGGTGAAATTTTAGTTATTCAACGCACACTTAGTTTGCAAAGTAAAAATGATGAACATGATGAACAACGTGAAAATCTGTTTCGTACTCATTGTTTGATTACTAACAAGTTGTGTAATATGATTGTTGATAGCGGAAGTTGTATAAATATGGCAAGTACCTTGCTCATGGAGAAACTAAAATTGCCTACTATCAAACATCAAAACCTTACAAGTTGTAATGGTTGAATGATAGTGGTGTAGCAAAGGTAAATCGACAAGTGTTAGTTCCTTTTTCAATTTGTAGATATAAGGATGAAGTTTGGTGTGATGTGGTACCTATGTATACTGGTCACATGTTGTTGGGGAGACCATGGTAATATGATTGTAGGGTAATACATGATGGGTTCAAGAACCGTTATTCCTTGATCATCGATGGACAGAAATATCAACTTGGACCTTTGCCTCCGAAGATAATTCTCAAAGATCAAATGTGCATAAAACAACAATATGAAAAGCTTGAGTCTTTATTAATCAAAACTTTAGGGAGGGAGTAAGAAAGAGAGAAGAAAAAAAAGGATGAGATGAGTGATAAAAATGAGAGTATTAGGAAACACAAGGGGAGAGAAAACAAGGAAGGCTTAAATGAAAGAAAAATAAGTGTTTATGCCAAAATAAGCGATGTAAAAAAAGCTTTAACCATGAGGCAGCCCTTACTTGTACTTATGTATAAGGACATTTTGATTTCTTCTAACAAAATTGACAAAGGTTTACCTAGTGTTATTGTTGATCTTTTGCAGGAAAATGAGGATATCTTTCCCGAAGAAGTTCCCAATGGTTTACCACCAATTAGAAGAGAGCATCAAATTGATTTCATTCTAGGTGCAAGCATACCAATAGGCTAGCATATAGATGCAACTCTGAAGAGACCAAAGAAATCCAAAAACAAGTTAGTGAGTTTATGGAAAAGGGGTATGTGTGAGAAAGCATGAGTCCATGTGCAGTTCTTATTCTTTTGGTGCCTAAGATGGATGAATCTTGGAAAATATGTGTTGATTGCAGAGCCATCAATAAAATCACGGTAAAGTATCAACATCCTATTCCTAGACTAGATGACATGTTGGATGAATTGCATAGTTCTTGTCTATTTTCAAAAATTGATTTAAAATTTGGATATCATCAAATAAGAATGCATGAGGGTGATGAATGGAAAACCGCTTTCAAAACTAAATATGGTTTATATGAATGATTAGTGATGCCTTTTGGCCTAACTGACGGACCTAGCACTTTTATGAGATTAATGAATCATATTTTGCGTGCTTAGTAGTGGTTTATTTTGATAATATACTTGTGTATAGCAAAAGTTTAGATGAGCATGTAACATATTTAAAAGCTATTTTTGATGTGCTTAGAAAAGAAAAGTTATATGCTAATCTACATAAATACATTTTTTGCACTAATGAAATTATTTTTCTTGGATATATTGTGAATGATAAAGGAATATATGTTGAAAAAAAAAGTAAAAATAATTAAGGAGTGGCCAAAACCCACTAGTGTTAGTGATGTTAGAAGTTTTCATGGTCTTGCTAGCTTTTATAGAAGATTTATTAAAGATTTTTCTACAATTGCTGCACCATTAACTGAATGCATCAAAAAGAATATGGGATTCAGATGGGGTAAACAATAAAATGATGCTTTTAACTTGCTTAAAGACATACTCAATTCAGCACCTTTGCTTGTTTTACCTAACTTTGCTAAAACTTTTGAGATTGAGTGTGATGCAAGTGGAATAGGTATTGGAGGAGTCTTAATGCAAGAAGGCAGACCCATTGTATTCTTTAGTGAGAAGCTAATGTTGGGTCTCGGATTTTAATGATGAAACTAATTAATTGTGTTTTGTTGTGAGAAGCTAACGGTTGTCTCTGGATTGAGTGAATCTTTGGTCTACTATTGATGAGGTGATAGTTGACATGCAATATCAGTTTTCTGCTCAGAATGTACAAAGGGCACATCAATTATATTCATATGAGGATAGCGGTCAAGTTGACATAGAGTCTCGGCATTACTTCTCAAGATTAGAGCATCACATCACTTACGAGAAGAGTGCCATTTACGCATTTTGCTACACCAATGGTACGATATAGATTCTTGGCTTCAACTAGTCATGTACATGTTGTCGATTAGAAGAGTGTGTTGTGCCAAGGATGTCAGTTGCTACCTATCCAATCGATTGAGATCATCAATAGATTTGAGGGCGATAGGACGAGAATCTAGACTGAACTGGTTGTCATCGACCAATGACTATCTTTGAGAACAAGATGTTGATTTATGTAATAATTGTCTGGGCAATAGGTCAAGAGAGATTTACTTAGCAAACTGATGATTAGGATACGATTAACATGGCGAAGATATAAAACGCGTGAAAACAAGATGTCGATGTAATCGTTGAGTCTGAGCGATCGGCAATAAGAATCGCTTGAGTTTCCAAGTTCAAGATGGAAGTCCAATCATTTATAACGATCGAAACTAGTAAAGCAAACATGAGTAGGTTGCTTGCCGAAGGGTGCTTTAGTGAGGTTAGCACAGCCGTTTCAAGGTTTTGGGTTCCCGCCTAAGGTTGAGGCTTCGTAGGAGTGCGTGGGAAGCTATATCGAGAACTTGCCAGACTCCAGCTCGTCAAGGTTTTTAAGTTCTAAGGTCTGCCTAAGGTTCTATTTCGCGAGAAGACTTAGTTTGTCATAGTTTTCACGAGCTTCATCGGAAGATGTCACGTAGCTTGCAGTATCTGCAACTACTTCAGGGAAGATCACAAGTTCACTCAAAAGTCACTAAGAAGTTCCTTAATATTCTTGACCTTTTATATTTTAATTTGTAGTGAACATCTTTTAATTTAAGATTAGTTAGAATGGCAATTACCACTGGGTAAGAGGGCCAACTTATGTTAACGGTATTGAACTGGTGTAGGCGGGTTAAAGCCCAACCAATCTCAAGTGTTGGACTAGTTTGGTGGTGCTTTGCTGGGTGGGGTTTAAACCAAAGTGTTGGACCCCGCTGGCGGTGGCAATTAGGCGCCAGGTGGCACTGCGTAAATGCTTGGGGGTCTTGTGGCAGCTCCCTGTGTTGCACGCCCCGGTGGTACCGCGTGCGGCCGTTACAGCGATTGTATTAACACCGGGCGTGTGGTAATCTTCAGTAGCAGAACAGCAATGGACTTATGAGTACCGCCCGATTCTGACGACTGCGGCAATGAACGGCGAGTTATCACTAGTATAGTATCACGTATTCTACAGAAAATTCGCCAGGAGAACGTCAAGTAGTAGGTATCGCAGATTTATCCAGTAGTAGATGATAAAACTACAAAAACGGAAAGCCTAGATCCAAATATGACAAGGAAGCATGGTATCACTATAATTCGATAAAGCGAGGTAGCTTTTTTGCTCCAAAGTTTAGAAATCATGATTTGAAATTCCTTTTCAAAATCTCCTAGTTTTCTTCATCCCTATTCATCTAAGACAGTGCAGAGAGTGTTTGTAAGGGTTACTTGTCTGGCTGTAAAACTCTAAGCCACGTCAAATCTTCAGGAGAGAGAGAAGCTGCTAAGAGAGTCACCTTTTAGTGTTAGTAAGCGAAAGCCACGATATCTACATTCAAGTGAAGAGGAATCGAGAGTGCTTGTGGGATGCAGTTTCCGAACCTCAACCTCTATAAACTCGGTTTGTATTTACTTTCTCATAAGGCTGATAACATTTCAGTGAAGACTTTCATCTTACTCTGAAGAGGATTACCTATTTCTTCATCTCCTAAATGATACACCGAACCTCTAAATATACGTTGGGTATTGACTTCTAATCAAATTTGTTTTCATCAAAACCATTTTATCCTATGAAGTTTTTAACGTATTGAACTTTAAAATCTCCAAAATTTTTCGTTATCAATGTTACCAATTTCATGTTTCAATTCACCCCCTGCTTTACCCTCTTAGTGATGCTCTAGATCCTAACAATTGTATTTACTCCTGGTGCCCATTATTTCTCTTTTCGGATTTATACCCACGTAGAATATGGTTTCCCCTTCATGAAATGGCTCTTCAGTTTAAATAGCTTTCAGAGGTTTTTCTATCACTCCGTTGTTTAATACAATTCTTGACTACACATATCAGAAAGTATGCCTAGAATGAGAGTTTTGATTTCTTGATTTGAACTATGGAGCATTATTGAAACACTGGACTTCCTCTAATTAGAAAATGACTTTTAACTTTCTTATTTAACCGTACCCATGAGAAAGAGTCGATTTAAGAGAAAATAAGCCTTTCATGGAATGCTTATAGAGGGTTTTGAATGCTCATGTTTTGATAAGTAAAAATGACTGATGTTCTTTTTATCGATGAATCGACTTTTTGATAGCATATTTGTGACATGTTGATCACTTGAAATCACGATGAGGGAACTAGTAGAGCGTCAAAGAGACTCATCTCAAAGATTTGACTTTAACTTCCGATCACCAAGTTTGTCGATTTAAAGAGAAAAGACATTTTGTGAGGAAGTGACATATAGGAAGGAGTCCGTCAGTGTTTTGGGATGAGACATCATATGAGTTCACCCGGGAAATTTCTTTTCGGGGAAAGAAAGAGTCGATCATATGCATGGACATTTAAAATCACTTATGAGGGAACCAGTACATTTTCAAAGACTAAAAACCCCAGATCTCACATCGTATGTAAGTGATTTTCGTGCGAGCTCTTCCAACTTAAATGTTAAACAAATCTCTGCAAACTGCACGTGCAAAGAGATACCTAGGGAGAGTCAGTGGGACAGATAATTTCAATGCATAGCGCAGATTCTGGCAATCTAACATGAAGGAGAATGATTTCTCAAGTGACCTCTGTCATCAAAAGGGAAGACTGCGTTAAAAATCACAGCGGGGATTGTGGATGCACAGATATTCTAGGAGGAGTGGAGCCCCAATCTCTGCAGTGGAGAAGGAGTCAAGGACTTTCTCTAGCAAACCCTGGAAGCCTATAGAGCGAAGATTCCATGTGAGCGATGGCACCTACCAGAAGGATGAACAGAGGTGGCCTACCAAAACGGATCTCACTGATTATTGGGTATTTTCTATTATCCAAAGCCTATGGATTAGTGAGGCCCTCGAAAACCTTTTAATGGAATCTTTTTGATTCTTATTGGGTATTCTCGGAGATCCAATTCAATTAAAGCTCTTGGATTAGTGGGTCCTCTACCCAATAATGGTCACCTTGTTGCAAATTATTATCTCAATTGCTGATATCTCGTATCTCAGATCCAATAATTTAGGGGCTTAATGGATACTCATCCAATAAGAGTGGGGTCTGTTTGACATATCTCATATCCGGAATTTACCGCCGCAACACTACTCTACTATGTACGTAGACCCTGGCCCACACATCGAAGTTGGCTATGAGCCATGTGTCATACGAACTTTCGACTTCTGTCGAACTCCTGCCACTTAGTTCCTATTATCTCTATAATAATTCACCCAACTCATCGACCGTCGGCTACGACGTGCTGTATGTCTCCCCGCCACGCCCCCAAACGGAGTACAAGGGAATCCAATCCTTTGGACCTATCTCGCATTTATCATGTATCTATATCTCATGCATCTAATACATCCATCTATCTAATATCCCAAGACCTACTGGGCATGGTGTTGCTCATCTGATCTCTCCTCGAAGAGTCTCTGAGAGTCCTTCCGGATTCTCCCCGAGAATCTCTCTGTCAGAATAACCTTGGACTCCAAATTTGGATTTGTTCGAGCAAGAACACATGAGATATTCCTCTCATGATACCAAGAGCGGATAATCCTCTATTTGTTAGGGATCAAGCGGCACTAAGAGGGGGGTGAATTAGTGTAACGGATAAAATGATAGATTTTTCAGCAATTTAAATAAAGCTTCTGAAAACTTCCTGTGACAGATGAAAAGCAACGCTTCGTTTGTTTAAAACTGATTTGATTATGCGTTCTAACTTAAAGCATGTGTGATAATGAAGATAAAAAGAAAGTGGAGCAAGTAAAGTAAAGGTTTGCAGCAAAGTAAACACAGAAATTTAAACACTCACACAATTAAGATGCAACGATGTATAGTGGTTCAGCCAAGTGACCTACATCCACTTCCTCAAGCCTTCTCGATTGAGGCTCCTCTTCTTCCACTACCAAATCTCCTTTGAAGGGAAGGATCAAATACCCCCTCTCTACAACCCTTTACAAGTGGTTCACACTCTTGCCAAGATTTCACAAGAAGAATGTGTGAGGTGAACACTTACAAATGAAGAACAAGACTTTCTCAAGACTTATTTTCAAAATCTAACTCTCTAAGGAATCATGTGTTTTTCAGCTGAAAAGGAAGGGAGTATTTATAAACTCTCAAAGTGATTCAAATTCAAATTTGAAAACATGGAGCCAAAAATTTGAATCTTTTGAGTTTCGTCTTAGACCGACTTACCAGCGGTTCACAGCTTTCAGCATCGGTTGCTACCACTGCATGCTCTACATTTCTAGTGTGGCCACCGCCGGCTACACGAGTTTGCAACGAGGCCGGGCAGCTACCGGGCTCTGATGGCAGCTCTGCCACAAGACGCATGCATGCCATGCTTATGCGTTATGCACGTAACGCATGCAGCTCGAAAAATCTTGCTAAGCAGTGCCGCGGCCCAAAATCTTTAGCTTTCAAGCGAAATCGATGGCCCTTCCTTCTTAAAGAGTTAACAGTTAACAATCCCTAACCTAAATTAATGTGCTAACTACGAAATTAAAGACATTCCTGCTATTACAAAGTCCGCATAAGTCAAGTCTTCTTCCGTCGAGCTTCGGCGAACTTAACTTCCGACTTGGCCACTGACGATCCCACTGAACCATCTCTACAGGACTCGGCCAAGCTCCCTGACTCCATGATGATTTTGGCGAGTTCTCCGAGCTTCTTTGGCAAGCTTCGATCTTTCTTGGCAAGCTCTGCGAACCTTCCGAGGCCGAATCCTCCCGCTTGAACTTCAAAAACCCTTCGGCAAGCTCCTCCCTACTGTTCTCGGCGATTTTGGGCCTGTGGCAGAAAGACTTAATGAATCTTGTATCATTTCCATCGAAACTTTCGAACTCCCAATGATCCATCGTGACTTGACTTTCAACCCTTTGTTTCGCTTTTTTGCATCTTCATCCTTATCGTAGTTACTCCTACCAGGCAAACAACAAACACTCTACTGATCTAGGACACAGTATTAACACACGAACGTATGTTCTACATTGGTTACACCGAGAAATCACGTCATTGGTTGGTACGGCTACTTGTCCGATCTCTTTTTCTAAGACATCGCCCCTCTTCTTGCGTGGTTCATGCGTCTAATCGGGGCGACACTGCAGAACTCGCCGATATCGATATGGCGCGTAACATGCTCTTTTTGGCCCGATGCCCGATGTACGGTTTCATCATACCGATAGCTCGACCAACCTCCACCGACATCCAATATCCTAACGCGTGATCACCTCCCTCGCAACGCCAATTCCTCCATGTTCAACTATCTAATCTCGATCGTAAAAGTAGACCTACGTAACTCAACACCCGCTTACCATTAACAAATCACTTCACACTAGTTTCATCATCAAAATCCAGATTCAATAATCTCCCCTTTTGATGATGACAACTAATTGATGACTCGACGGAGTTGAAAGTTAACCACATCTCCCCTGAGTTTAACATAAACTCCCTATCAATATGTCATTGATAGAATACTCTGGATTATCCTAAATCCAAGCAACATTCATCATAATATTATGAGAATTATCAAACCATCATGCAAATATATATAAAATATTCAATACAAAGCATGGAAGTCATCAATCTACTTCTCCCCTATGTCATCAACAAAAGGAGAAGTAACATCATAGCTAGTTTTCAAGAATATGTAAATCTTTACAACATACTAGCTATTTATCACATCATACAACATTTTACAATACAACATCAAATAACCATTCAATCATAGCAAGTTTCAAGGATGGACAATGATGGTAATTTTCACTTGCTTCTTGAGATGTGCAAGTAGGCACCTTGTTTCATGATAGCAATATTTGCATCCTTTGATATAACAATTTTAGCTTCTCATGAAGTTGCAAAATAGGAATCAAGATGGCAAATTTTTGCAATGTTCGAGCTAAAAACTTTCTCCCCTTTGTTAGCATCAAAAGAAAGGGAGGATCAAATATTTCAAATAATCTTGCATGAGATTCAACAATAATTTGTAATAAAAAAATGTAAGCAATTTTGAAGAAGTGAAATTGAGCAAGATTTTTTTCTCTTGAGATAACAACTTTTTGCTTCTCAATGTTCAAACTAGCAAAATTTTTCTTTTGATGCACAAGCTTAGCAATTTTCTTCCTCTTGAATGAGCTAGCAAATTAATCATGCAAGCTAGCAATAAATCTTCTCCTCCTTTGATTTTGTCAAAAGAAGGGAAGAATATAATTCTTTTCCTTTACATGAGTGCTTCCATCATAACAAAATAACAAATTTCCATCATGAATTTTAACATATCAAGTCATGAATTCAAGAGAGTCATAAACAAATCATGGTATGAGGAAATTTATGACAAGCAATAATGATAAGCTAGTATACTTTGCAATACGCAAACTAGCTCTCTTTCAATTTTTCTCATTTGCACCTAAGTTTCCTTTGCAAGTAATCAACTTCATGTTTGCAATGAGCTAGTAATTTTGTAAAATTTATAACATTTTAAACATGCAAACTTATGAGTTAAAAATAATGCAACTTTGTAATTTCTTTCTTCTCATTTTGAGAAGTGCAAGTTTTGCCTTTTGCAAGTTCTAGCTAGCTATGTTTGCCACTTTCACTTGTGATGCATAAGCTAGCAAGCTAACTCCCCCTTTGTCACTATCGAAAAGAAGGGATGAATAATATTTCAATGCAATAATTTTGCATCAATCAATATTTCAATTTTTTCCAAGATGCATACAAGATGGTATTAAAACATGAGAAATCATGTCATGAAGGATATCAATATGTAAATTCAACAAGAATCAAAACCAAAAGATATCATCCATGATTAATAACTTTTCATTTTAGCAAGATCTAGATTCATATTTATCAATTTTTAATTCAAGATAAATGTCATACAACCAAGAATCATGATATATAAAAGCATATTAATATTAAGGATCAAATCATGATTACAAGTGCCAACATATTTTCTTTTCATTCATTTTTAAGCCATGATAAATGATTCAAATATTAAGCACATTTTTTTATCAAATTTTCAATCATCACATAAGGCATTCAAGGAAGTATTGAAACAATAAAAAGAATCAATTTTAGCATATAATGTTTCAATCTTCAATCTTGAGTCATGAATCCAAAAGGTTCATGAATCATTTTGACAAGTCTCTTTTTAGGAAATAACAAGTGGAAGTCTTAGGAGATCACACACAAGATCTTGATTCATACATAGGAATTTTTACCAAGATCACATTTCATAAGAATCAAGACACAAATTTATAAAAATTCAAGTATTGAATTCTGAGAAATCAAAAGACAAGTTACATTTCATTTAAGCAATTTTCTTTTGATAAGACGGAAGGAGCATGGTAAAAGATCTTGATTTATAAAGAGTTTCAAGTCATAGTTGTCAAGATCATGATTTCAATAAAATTTCTTTATAGCAAAATAAAATCTTTTAGAACTTGATTCAAGCATTAAATATGTCTTAACAAGTCATAATTCTAGAAGATTCAAGAATCATTAAAAAAAAATCATTCAAGCTCAATTTATCAACTCAAGACTCATAATTAAATTATTATTTTTGAGATTAATAACATGAATAAAGTCATTACCGTATCATCAAAATCTCATTCATAAAATATCATAAATGAATTTATCACTTGACTTTCATCAAAAATTGAAAATCAAACTTTATCATAAAATTGTCAAGGCATAAATGCAACATATTATTCCAAGACATGAGATTCAATTTATCATGATAATATGTTTCATGTTTCAAAAGATGAGTATCAAATTTTAAAATCGAAACATGAGTTTGTCATCAAGATATAATATCACAAAGTCATTAAGCATGATAACAAACTTCTAATATTTTCATTTCAATGATGATTTCATAATGTATGTTCAAATATTTATACGGAAGCCATCATTGTATAAATTTGAAATACAAGTTGTCATTTAGCCCATTAAGATCAAAAGCATTACACGTAAAGCATCATGATAGTGTAATTTCTCATTTTTTTATGTGTTCCATTTCAAGTGATTTGACGTTCATATGAGTATACTCATGTTTTTCATATAGGTCCAAAGAGCATGTTTCAAGAGAAATCATTAAGACCGAAAACATGAGGCACATTTTTTAAAATATTCATCATGTTTATTTTTATGAGATTCATAAGACTCATAACATAAATTCATTCATCTCAATAGAATGAGAAAAAAAATACATTTTCATTTTAAGCAATTTGATGTGAGCATATTCAAAATTTTTATGAAAACATGTATCAAAATAAAACACAAGCTTAGTCATAAAATCATCAAGACCAAATATGTAAAAATGATAGCACACTTTCAATTTTTATGTTAAAAGGCCATGTTCAAATTTTTGCCAAAATCATGCATCTATTTATAAATTCAAAAAAAATATGTTTCATCATCACAATATGACACTTTATTACTTCAAAAGCTCATGCATGATATAAAATCATCAAGCATCATATTTGGAGACAATGTAAACCATCAAGATACACATGCATGGATTAATCCTAAGCATTATCACAAATCTTGCATCATTCATATGTTTACTTTTCAAAAATACTATAAAGAAAAACATAGTATAATTTTGAAATTTTTTTAATTTCTAAAACACAAGAAAAGCATAAAAAATCCTACTAACTAAGTTACATTCATGGAAATCATCAAGTAATTTCAAAATAATTCAAGGAAGTTAAGTTACTTACCTCATTGTCGGCCATTAAAGCGTAGTTTGCTTCTTCTTTCTTGATTCTTCTTTCCAAGCCTTCTTCTTCTTCTTTGGCCTCTTTCTCCGCTCAAGTTCATTTGTGTTTTTAATTTTTGTTTAATGAACTTGTTAACATTCATTGTTATGTGTTCAATGTCCTCATTGTCCTCATCACTTGAGTCATTACTCAAGTGGCATTTCATAGTTCGAGTTCAAAACCTTCTTGTTCTTTAGAAGGTTGTTCATGTGTTCATCATGTTTATCATATTCATCATGTTCCATTTCATAGGTCTTTAAGGACCCAATGAGTTCATCAATAGAATAATTATTTAGATCCTTTGATTCTTGAATCGCTGCTATTTTAGGATCCCACCAATTTTGAAAAGGGATCTTAAGATCTTGTTAGTGAGTTCAAAATCTGAAAACTTTTACCAAGACTTTTCAAGCTATTGACGACATCCGTGAAGCTGTACATGTCGCCGATAGATTCGCTTGGTGTCATTTGGAAGAGCTCAAAATCATGCAACAAGAGGTTTATTTTTGAGTCTTTAACTCTACTAGTTCCTCATGCATGATTTCAAGAGTTCACCAAATGTCAAAAGCCGCTTTCGCACATAGAAACTGATTGAACTCGCTCTTGTTCAAAGCGCAAAATAAGGCATTCATAGCCTTTGCGCTTAAAGAAAATGACTTTTCTCCAAACCGACCATCTGCTCGGTTTAGAGGAAGATTAAAAATCATTTTCGATGATGTTCCACAAATCTAAATCCATTGAAAGCATGAAAACTCTCATTCGAGTTTTCCAATATGTGTAGTCCGAACTGTTAAAAATGGGTGGACGAAAAATCGAAAAGCCCTCTTAAAAACTATTTAGAGCCATTTCTCACGGGTGTAAATCCGAAAGAGAAAGAACGTGACTCCGATACCAATTGTTAGGGATCGAGCGGCACTAAGAGGGGGGCTGAATTAGTGCAGCGGATAAAATGATAGATTTTTCAGTAATTTAAATCAAGCTTTGGAAACTTCGTACGATGAAAGCAACGTTTCGCTTTGAAACCGATTTTTGCGTTCTAACTTTAAAGCATAAGATAAAAAGGAAGTGGAGCAAGTAAAGTAAAGGCTTGCAGCAAAGTAAAACAGAAATTTAAACACTCACACAATCAAGACGCAGCATGTATAGTGGTTCGCCAAAGTGACCTACATCCACTTCCGAAGCCTTCTCCAATGAGGCTCCCTTCTTCCACTATCAAATCCTTTGAAGGGGAAGGATCAAATACCCCTCTTACAACCCTTTACAAGTGGTTCACACTCTTACAAGATTTCACAAGAAGAATGAGGTAAACACTTAACAAGAACAAGACTTTTCAAGACTTATTTTCAAAATCTAACTCTCTAAGAGTTGTGTTTTTCAGCTGAAAAGGAAGGGGTATTTATAAGTTTCAAAGTGATTCAAATTTGGAGCCCAAACATGGAGCCAAAATTTGAATCTTGCCCAAGCGCTACCCCACCGCTGCTTTCACGCACAAGCGCATCATTTCCCCTACAGGGCGGCATTAGTCACACCAGCGGTACTACCACCGCTACAGAGCGTGCGCTACCACCCAGCAAGCGTGCTACCGCTCACATAGAGTCGGCCATACAGAACTACTACATGCATGCACGTAGCATGCGTTGGCCGCTTGGGGCCAAAATCTTTGGCCCAAACGAAGGCCCAATGGCCCCTTCTTCGGGTTAAAGGATTAACACCTAATCCTAACCCAAATTAATGTGCTAACTACGAAATTCAAGATATTCCTAAGCTATTACAAAGTCCGTAAGTCAAGTCGTCTTCCGTCGAGCTTCCGGCGAACTTCTGACGGTCTTCCGACGATCCCTCAGAAACCATCTTGCGGACTCCCGACAAGCTCTCGGACTCCACGATGATTTTGGCGAGTTCCCCCGAGCTTCTTTGGCAAGCTCCGTGAACTTCCGACGAACCTCCCGGCGAACTTCCGAAAACCCTTCGGCAAGCTCCCTACTCATTCTCGGCCGCTCCGACAAAGACTCCCAACGAATCTTCGACTTTCCATCGAACACTCGAACTCCCAATGATCCATCGCACTTGACTTCAACCTTTGTTTCGCTTTTATGCCTTCATCCTTATCGTAGTTACTCCTGCACATAAACAACAAACACTCTACATCGATCTAGACAGTTATTACAACATGAATTGATATTCAGTTACCCGGTACGTCATTGGTCGACGCCTTGTCCGATCCTTCGGCACATCGTCCTCTCTTGCGGTCCGTTGCCCAATCGGTGATTGACCTCTGTAATCTTGATATCCTTGGCGTAACACGCTCTTCTTGTCCCGATGCCCGATGTACGAAGCCTCCTACCGATAGTCGACTGAACCTCTGGCTCGACATCCAATATCCTGACGTGATCACCTCCGTCGCAATGTCAATTCCTCCAGCGTCAACTATCTAATCCTGATCGAAAGTAGACTTGCGTAACTCAACACGTAGTTAGACCACAAATCACACTCAATTAGTTTCATCATCAAAATCCAAGATTCAACACTATTAACACTTAATAGCCCTCGTAAGGTTGGCTACCACTCCCAATGACCGGCTGTACTAGATCTGTAGCTTTCCAAACCTATAAGTTTGGTATCAAAGAGTGGAGTACTCATACAGGACATCCTTAGTGTCTCAAGTCTAAGGACCAGATACACTATTGGGACTACGGAATCGCTGTCTGCTGTGAGGTATCAATAACCATCCAGTATTCCATAGGCAGATTAATCGGTGAACTCATTCTCTAATGAGCACCTGCACTGTACTCTTAGTGTCCCCACACGAGTAGCTATGAGATTGATGCAGCATGTTACAGGTGCAATCACTCATGTGATTGACTTGTAGGGCACCTATAACTAGCAATCTCCCACTTAACCTAAAGCCAATCACCATCATGTTTGATCTCCATCAGACCTTTTTGACGCTCAAAGACAATCTGAATCAATGGCTTTGTCAATGAATCTGCAATGTTATCTTTGGATGGAACTCTTTCCATTACTACATCTTTTCGGGCCACGATCTCTCTAATTAGCTAGAACATCCTCAAAACACTTCTGATGAGACCTGGGTTCCCTTATTAGAGTAATCACCTCGTAGTTGTCGTAATATAGGGGAATCATATCCTCATTGCTCGATATGACTCCTAGGTCTGTGATGAACCTCTTCATCCAAACTCCCTCCTTTGTTATCTCTGCCACAGTAATGTATTCCGCCTTTGTGGTCGAGTCAGTAGTAGTGTCTTGCTTTGGAACTCTTCCAGCATACTGCTCCTCCATTCAGGGTGAACACATACCATGAATTAGACTTGCTATTATCGACATCGGACTGGAAGCTCGAGTCCCAATAGCCCTCAACCTTGAGGCTACTACCTCCATATACTAGTAAAAGATCCTTAGTCCTTCTTAAGTACTTAAGGATACATTTTACGGCTTTCCAATGCTCCAAGCCTGGATTTGCTCGTGACACTTAGAGCATGCACTATATCAGGCCTGGTACATAGCATAGCATACATGAAAGATCATATCGCTGATGCATATGATATCATATCCATGTGTGCCCTTTCATTAGGAGTCTTTAGGGATATACTCCTAGAAAGTGTTATTCCATGTCTCATTGGTATGAGACCTCTCTTGAAATTTTCCATGACAAACCTTTTGATAATGGTGTCTATATACCTGGATTGGGACAAGCCAAGCATTCTTTTGGATCTATCTCTATAGATCTGTATCCCCAATATGCAAGATGATTCTCCTAAGTCCTTCATAGAGAAGTGCCTAGATAACCAAGTCTTTACTGTAGAGAGCATTCATACATCATTCCCAATGATGAGGATGTCATCCATATATAATACCAAAAAGGTGATAGTGCTCCCACTTGATTTTCTGTACACACAAGGTTCATCTTCATTCTTAACGAAATCATAAGATCTGATCACCTCATCAAATCTTATGTTTCAACTTTGGGAAGCTTGCTTCAATCTATAAATGGACCTAAGTAACTTGCACACCTTATCTGAGTTATCCTTGGATACGAATCCCTCAGGCTGTATCATATACACCTCCTTATCGAGGTTACCATTGAGGAATGTGGTTTTGGCATCCATCTGCCAGATCTCATAATCATAGTGTGATGCAATAGCCAGTAGAATTTGAATGGATTTTAGCATGGCTACGGGTGAGAAAGTTTCATCATAGTCAACACATTACCTTTGACGATACCCCTTAGCTACTAGCCTTACTTTATAGGTATTCCATCTACTCCGATCTTTCTTTTGAAGATCTACTTGCAGCCAATGGGTACGATACCTTCGGGTGCATCAACTAGGTTCCAAACCTAGTTGGAGTACATGGAATCCATCTTTGAATTCATGGCTTGCCATTTCCAAGAGTCTATGCTCATAATAGCCTCCTCGTATGTCTGAGGATCAATATCCTCAACATCCTCTCTTTTGATATATCCCACATATCTCTCAGGAGGATGGGATACTCTATCGGACCTACATAAAGTTAGAACTTGTGTGTTAAGTATCTGAACAGATTCTAAAATGGTGCTTAAGCTAGGTTCTCCAACCTCACTCAACTCTATCATGCTCCCACTATCTCCACTAAGAATGTGTTCCTTCTCAAGGAACACTGCTCTCTTAGCTACAAAGACCTTTTGGTCCTCAGGGTGATAGAAATAATACCCACAAGTTTCCTTGGGGTATATCACAAACTTGCACCATTCCATCCTAGATTCCAACTTGTCAGGATTGTGCCTCTTAATGTGGGCAGGGCAGCCCCAAATCTTAACAATCTTAAGATCAAGCTTCTTCCCATTCCATATCTCATATGGAGTAGACATCACTTAGTTGGAATTCTGTTCATTAGGTAAGCTGTGGTTTCTAGGACATATCCCCAGAATGAGATGGATAGGTCGGCGAAACACATCATGGAACGCACCATGTCTAACAGTGTGCGATTCTTCCTTTCTGATACACCATTAAGCTATGGTGTATAAGGAGGTATCCATTGGGATAATATCCCATGGTCTTTAAGGAACTGGGTGAACTCTATACTCAAGTACTCACCTCCTCGATCTTATCGAATGGTTTTAATACTCTTTCCTGTTTGGTTCTCCACTTCTCGTTTCCTCTTAGACTCACTTACACTCATGATATGTGGAGCTATATTTAGCATAAATAAACTATTATGTATTGTTCCTCTCGTGATGATCTCATCATCTAATATTATTGAACAACCATTATTCTCAAAAACTAATTTATATCCACTAACTATTAAACATGAAATGGAAATAATATTTTTGATAATAGAAGAAACATAATAGCATGCATCTAATGCAATAATAGCTCCACCAGGCAGATGTAAGGTGACCTTGCCAATAGCCAATGCAGCAACCTTTGCTCCAATGCTCATCTTAAGGTCCATCTCATCTCTGTTCAATCTCCTAGGTCCTACCAGAACCTACAACGAATTGCAGATATAATAAGTACTTTAGGTATCCAATACCAATGTGTTATTATAAGATTCTGACAAATGGAGACTGATCATGAATGTGCCTAAAGCTTCTGTAAGCTTCTGTTTCGCCCACTCTACAAGGTACTCTTTGCAGTTCCTCTTCCAATGCCCATCTTTGCCGCAGTGGAAGCACTGGCCATTGTCCTTTATTGGATCTTTCTTGGCAAACTTTGCCTTACCCATTTTGCCCTTGCCCTTCTTAAGGGTCTTCTCAGCCTTCCTTTTCTTTCTGGTCTCACCAGTATAGAGAACTGGCTTCTCTTTCTTGATGGTGCTCTCTGCTTCTCTCAACATATTGAGGAGCTTTGGGAGGGTCACCTCAAGTTTGTTCATATTAAAATTCATTATGAACTGAGAAAAGGAATCTAGTAGGGACTGAAGCACAAGATCCACACATAGGTTATCCTCTAGGACCATTCCTAGACTTGTGAGTTTCTCGATCCACTCAATCATCTTAAGGACATGGTTATGAACAAATGTCCCCTCAGTCATCCTAGTATGGAAAAGACTCTTTGATATCTCATATCGCTGAGTTCTTCCTTGTTCCTCAAACAGTTTACGGAGATGTAGGAGTATGGAATTAGCATCCATATTTTCATGCTATCTCTGTAACTCAATAGTCATAGAGGCCAACATATAACACTGAGTAAGAGTGGAATCATTCAAGTACTTCACATAACGAGTGATCTCATCCTCGCTTGCCCCTTCGTCGGGCGTAGGGATCACTGTATCAAGGGCATACGTGATTTTCTCCGCCATGAGAATGATTCTCAGATTGCAAAGCCAATTCGTATAGTTTGGACTAGTGAGGTAGTTCGCATCAAGTATGCGACGTAAAGGATTTGAAAGTGACATTTTTCTGAAATAAAAAATGTAGTAGAAATAAATAACATGTAGACTTTGCAAAAATTTAAACAATTAAGATAAGGACTTTTATATTAATGTATTCTCACTAATTTTTCACGAGACACATACCACCCTCCGGTATATGAATCGGAGACCCCCGGCAGATCTCTAGTGGGGATCAGGATCCAATCGGCGTCTTAACGTAACCTCGAGGAACTCGACTAATCACGTTAAGCCCGTAAAGGTAGGCAACTCTTGCCAATCACAACTCCTTGTGATTCCCGTCCTGTTCGGCCTCCGAACCACCATGGCCTCGAGGGACTCGACCAACCATGATGTTCGGTTAAGTCATTAACATCGTTACCAGATGAGTTTGATTAGGTGATATACTCTCGAGGGACTCGACCAAGCATACCATGTCCTCAGGTCACCTCTGACATCTCTATGTCATAGATAAGATGGCGAGACGCGATATAGGTGAGTCTCGAGGGACTCGACCAACTCAACCTACACCGGGAATCGGCTCCTAGCTATAACGATGGAAGGCCACATGGGTCAATCTAATTGCCTCACGTTTACCGACTTAATATTATTAATAGAGGGGATTTTGGTTTGGTTTCCTAATATAATGTGTCACAAACATACTTATTTAATATATGTATCTATATCACATGCAAATATATATATACATATCTAGTAGGTGTATATCTAATCACACATCACATGAGCAATCACATCAGATGATCATGGACCACATCCTAATGTGATCAGGCCCGAACTAGTGGGCCCAATCACTTACATCAAGATCTATATGTGCTTCAGTGCATCTCCATGCCCTGTGATCGCCCTTCTTGCTTCGTCGGATCCGTTGACATCTCAACACATCTCCATGTGTCGGATCGTCCGTCTCGGCCTCGTGAGTCATGCTATCGCTGTGCCTCCTCATATAATTACAACATAATTATAAGCACGCAAGCCTAACAATAAAAGAGAAAAGAATAGAGGCTCGCAGGCCCCAATAATAATAATCACATATACACACATCACATCACAAGTCCATAATCAACTGTCCACATCATACATCATATGTATATGTTACTTTATAGGACTACTAGATAAAAAAATAATAGTTAATTAAACTATTTAATTAACGTATTTAATTTTCTGAAATCAGAGACATAGAGGGAACTTTCTGAATTCCCATGAGTATTTTGGTAATTTTGTCAAAAGGACAGAATTTAAAATTTTCAAAATTCCGAGGGGCAAAACTATCTTTTGCCCAAAAACCCTAACACCTTTCCTTCGAGCTGCGCTGCCGCCACCTTGCCGCACGCCGCGCTAGGCGCATCGCTCGCGGGCACAACGCCCGTAGCGCCTATCACGCGGTGCGCCTTGTGGTTGCGCCACATCCGCAGTGACGCCTCGCAGCGCGCTGCTCGCAGCACGCGGCATTGCTCACGGACGCCACGGGCAGCATTGCCCGCTGGGCTAGCCACGGCGGCGCTACTTGTGGGCTGCGCGCGGCGGCGCTGCCTCGTGGGTGCAGCGCCACGCGCCCATGCCCTACGCGGCGCCGCATGGCAACGCCGCAAGCGTGCCAATTCTCGCAAGTCGCTAGCATAGGCGCTGTGCTGCCTCGCTGGTGGTCCGCAGCGCCTATCGGCCGCCGCTGCAGCAGGGCGATTGCTGCCGTAGGCAAGGCTGCAAGCAGTACGTGCGTTGCTGAACGAGCGGGCAGCAATAGTAGCTGCCCTTCCTAGCCCTACACGCCAACGATTTTGGCGTCAATTGTAGATCTAAAACACAACACACGCAGTTTAAGATCCGTTCATCGCACGAACAACCTAGCTCTAATACCACTATTGGGAAATTTGTCAAGGGAGCGACATCACATGCGCAGCGGAAGAACAGAAAACAAAACCCCAGATTTCCCATAGAAAGTTTTTATCATCGTGCGAAGATCGGTGCATCAAAAACAAATCCACAAAACTGCACGTGCAAAAGAAGATACCTAGGGAGATTGTATATTCCTGAATTCCTACAGATCTATGGGAGAGGATGAAGGAGGTCAAACATCCTCTTCTCTAGCGGTATCCACACGGCAAGGATTGCGACGATGCACCTCTCTTTGGGGAGAGAACAAGAGGTGGCTACCAAAAACTCTTAGCCTATAGAGCTTTGGTTCCCTCCTATTTATAGAGGCCCCCTAAAAACCCTAATGGATCTTTTGCCCTATTGGGTATTTAGATCTCCATCCAATTATCCAAGCCTCTTGGATTAGTGGGTCTCTACCCAATAATCTCTTATTAGCAATTATTGAATCTCATCTCAAGATCTAATAATTCAAGGGCTTAATGGATATCCAATAAGATATGGGGTTCAGTGGATATCTCATATCTGAACCACTACTCATCGCAACACCTACCATATGTGTGTGACCCTCTAGGCCCAATATCGAGCTGGCCGTGAGTCATACTTGTCAGAACTCCTTCTGACTTAGTGAATTATTATCTCTATAATAATTCACCCAACTCATCGATTGCGGATGTACTAGGCCACTACGCCACAGCCCCCAGACGATATAAGGGAATCCAACTTTGGACCTATCTCGTCTCGCTACTATGTATCTATAATCTCTCATCCATCTAATATCCAGACCCTATACACTGCACATGGTCACACAGCCTATATGGTCTCTCCTCGAGTCTTGCTCTTGTTGAATTCTCCTAGAGAATCCTTTCTCTCTCAATCCGAATAATCTTGGCCAAGGATTTGTTCGAGCAAGAACACATGAGATATTCCTCTCATGATACCGAGAGTAGATGATCCTCTATTGACACTTAATAGCCCTCGTAAGGTTGGCTACCACTCCCAATGACCGATTGTACTAGATCTGGAGCTTTCCAAACCTATAAGTCCGGTATCAAAGAGTGGAGTACTCATATAGGATATCCTTGGTGTCTCAAGTCTAAGGACCAGATACACTACTGGGACTACAGAATTGCTGTCTGACGTGAGGTATCAATAACCATCCAGCATTCCGTTGGTGAATCAATCAGTGAACTCATTCTCCAATGAGCACCTCCACTGTACCCTTAGTGTCCCCACACGAGTAGCTATGAGATCAGCTACCTCCATCATATGAATGAGTATACAACACACCAGTCTATCTAGCTATCTCGATGTCCTTCTCGAGTAACCTATGACCAGGATAATTTAGGGTCTGTGTTTAAAGGTGAATCAGTCTCATTATTGTAATCTCATCATGATCCAATTCTCATTGCATAGTTCCAAGGACATCACAATATACATCTAGATAATGTGAGATAATGCCAATAATCATAAGCAAAGAGATTGATGCAGCGTGTTAGAGGTGCAATCACTCATGTGATTGGCTTGTAGGGCACCTATAACTAGCAATATATACCCGTTTCACGGATGCCGTCAATAACTTGAAAAGTCTTGGTAAATGTTTTTTGAATTTTAAACTCACTAACAAGATCTTAAGATCCCTTCCAAAAAGGTGAGATCCACAAGCAATGGCGATACAAAAATTAAAAGATTTAAATAACTTTTTATTGGAAGAACTAATAGGGTTTTTAATGACTTATGAAATAAGTTTCTTAGAACCTGATGAATACATGAACCACCTTCCAAAGAATAAGAAAGATTTAAAACTCTGGACTATGAAATGCCACTTGAGTAATGACTCAAATAATGAGGACAATATTAAGGACCTTGAACTTTTAATGAATTTTAATAAATTTATTAAATAAAAATCTAAAATCAAAAATGAACTTGAACAGAGGATGAGGCCAAAGAAGAGGGAGGCACCCACGGACGAATCAAGAACTTCCGAAAGCAAAATGACAAATTGGGTTTTGATAGGTTTCGTCAATAAAGTAAGTATCTTACCCGAAATGCTTTTACTTTATTTTGAAATTACATGATCTTTTCATGAGTTGTTTAGTTTAGTTAGTAGGAAATAAATAATTATTTTTTAAAAAATTATATCATGCTTTTCTTTCTAGTATTTTTGAAAAGTAAAAATTAAAATGATACTTGCATGATTTGTGATAATGCGTGCACACCTAATATGATTAATACATGCATGTGTATCTTGATGTTTTATATTATTTTTTATCTCTAAACACGATGCTTGACTATTTTATATTATGCATAAGTTTTTGAAGTGATATTGATTTGAAACTCTATGTTTTGGAAATGTGTTTTTGGTCTAATCATTCTAATGACAAATTAAGATGACATAACGTATGTACACCTAAAAGGATAAAATCCATATATGCTTTCCATATCGATTTTCAATTTTAAACATGATACATATCTATGTATGAATTTCTTAAAAATCTTTTGATAATAGATGTGTGTATCATGCTTATTATTTGAAAACTTCCATCTTGGATTAATAGGTCTTAATTGTTTTTATGATGAAATTTATAAAATGATGCATGATTTTGACAAAAATTTGAGCATTGATCATCTTGTTATAACTAATGAAAGAAAGAATTAAAATGATTTTGATGATGCTTTCATTTTTAAATATGATGCATGACATTTTCATATGAAAAGTTTGTACATTCTTATGAAAGATCAAATCACTTAAATTGAAACTCATAAAAATGAGAAAATGCACTATCATGATGTTTTATGTGTGATGCATTTGATCTTAATGGGTTTAATAACAAAACTTATATTTTGAATTTATATAATCATGGCTTTCGTATAAAATATTTGAACATACTCGCATAAGATCAATCACATGAAATAAAACACCTAAAAATGAAAAATGTGCTATCATGATATTTTTGTGTTTTATGTGTTTGATCTTGCTAGCTTTGATGAAATCACCTTTTCGATCTTAAACTTGATACACAACGTTTATAGAAAAAGGACTTGAGCATGCTTACATGTAATTAATCTACATTGTTCTAAATAAAATTTTCGAATGAAAAATTTTGATAATAATATCCAATTTGTATGATGATACATGACTTTCAAATAAAAAATCTTGAACATACCTTTTGAAATCATACTTGATGATGAATATCTCGATATTAAAAGGATGTTATCATGCTTGAAAGTTATGGAATCATGCTTGATGAATTGTTTTATGAAATTTATCTTTTTGATCTTGAATATTGATACTTGTTTTACTAAAGGCAAAGGCATGATTATAGGATGAAACACATAAAAAGAGATTGCATTTTCTATCCTATTGAGGTTAATGAATTCATTTTATGAATCTTATGAATCTCTTGAAGATAATCATGATCAATGCTTTGAAAACAAATGTGTGTATCATGTTTTTGGTCTCAGTGATTTCTCTTGAAACTTGATTTCGGATTTATATGATAATACATATTATGATTTGTTATATAAAATTTTGCCTTCAAGTCTTGAACCTTCATACTCATTTTGATTTGACATAAAAAGACAAAGGCATGTTTATATGAAATCAATGCATGAATTGAAATTACTAAAAGAGAAATGCATGTTTCTTGAACATCTCCCTTTCTCTAATGTTTATGATTTTTCAATAAAAGACAAGTAATAAATTCATTTATGATATCCTATTTATCACTTGAATTATGAATGAGATTTTGATGATGTGTTAAAGAATCCATTTAAATGAATCATGTTCATCTTGATTTTTTCTTGACTCTTAATGACTTAGAAATGACATGATCACTTTGGTTTGTATGCCTTATATGGTGATTTAAAATTAATTTGCTTTATTATGAATCATTGAATTATGATCTTGATACCTCCTAAAAGAAATATTTATGAACCATGAATAATATCTGTTGATCCTTATTGATTTTTCATATTGATATCATTCATAACATGATTTCTTTATATGCTTTGTATAATGATTAAATTTTGGCCATTGAGTCCTCACTTCATTTGACAATAACTAAGCGGAAGCTAGCTTGTTGGCTTGAATGTTGAATTCATATTCATGACATGAATTTTGATGATAGAAATATTTATGTTAATATTTGTTTCCAATATCTCATTTGTCATTTTGATGAAAAGGGAAATCAATTACAACATTGCATCCTCCCTTCTTTTTGAGAATGATAAAGGGGGAGAAAAATTGCTAGCTTGTAGCAAAATTACTAGCTTAGAGAAAACTTGCTAGCTTGTGTATCACAAGAAAAAGGTAGCTAGCTAAAACTTGCAAATATTGCTATCTTGCCTATCTCAAGAAGAGAAAATGCAAAACTTAGAAAATTTACATTCCTACACTTGCTATGCTTCTATGCTTGTATGTTGTAATGAAAATTTAGTATACATGTTTAAAGTGATTATACAAAATTGCTAGCTTATTGATAGCTTACAAAGGCAAAATTTAGAAAGATACTAGCTTGAAGTATTGCAAAAAGAAGCAAAGTGCTATATCTCTTGAACAATCATAAGAAACTTGTTATGATTGAATGTTGAATGTTGATGAAAATCTAGCTAGTATGATTATAAAATTGGCATATCTTTTAAACTAGTTATAATGTTACTTTTTCTTTTTGTTGATGACAAAGGAAAGAAGTAGATTAATGAACTCATGCAATGTAATATTGATTGAATATTTTATATATTTGCATGATATTTTTGTTGACATGACTTTGATACATGTTGCTTGGATTAGGGATAATCCAAGTATTCTATCAATGGCATGTTGATATGGGGAGTTTATTTAAACTCCGAGGAGTTAAGGTTAACTCTATTAATCATCAATTAGTTATCATCTTAAAAAAGAGGGAGATTATTGGGTCTCAGATTTTGATGATGAAACTAATTGATTGTGTTTTGTTATCTAACGGTGTTTTGAGTGACGCAGGTCTACTATCGATCAGGATTAGATAATTGTCACAGGATGGATCAGCGTTGCACTGGAAGAGATCACATCAGTATATTAGACGTCGTGTTGGAGGATAGGTCGACAATTGGTAAAAGGTTTCGGACCTTAGGCATCAGACCAAGAAGAGTAATGTTGCAACAAGGATATTGGGGTTGTGGAAGTCAACCACCGATTGGGCAACAAGCCAAAAGAGAGGACGATATGCTGAAGAACTAGATGAAGCACCGACCAATGACGTGCCGGGCACTAAGATGTTGATTCGTGTAATAATTATCTAGATAGAAGTAGGATTAAGATTTACTTAATGTGCAAGATTAACTATGATAACGATGAAGACATAAAATGAAACAAAGTGCCGGAGTCAAGTGCGATGGAATCATTGGGAGTTCGAGAGTTTGACGGAAGTCCGAAGATTCATCGGGATGCTACCGGAATTGGCCGAGAATGAGTAGGGAGCTTGTCAAAGGATTTTTAAAAGTTTGCCGGAAGGTTCATTGGAAGTTCATGGAGCTCACCGAGAAAGATCGGAGCTTACTGAAGAAGCTCGTCGGAACTCACCAAGATTAATCGAGAAGTCCAAGAGCTTGCCGGGAGTCTACAAAATGGTGTTTGAGAGTTCATCGGAACACCACCGGAAGTTTGCCGGAAGCTCGTCAGAAGAAGTCTTGACCTTCTAGACTTTGTATTAAGTGAGGAAATCTCTTTAATTTCATAGTTAGCATGTAATTAGGGTTAGGATTAAGTGTTAATCCTATAACTCTAGTAGGGGCCAACTGGGCCC
Organism: Musa troglodytarum; assembly: GCA_023547065.1. Lineage (NCBI taxonomy): Eukaryota > Viridiplantae > Streptophyta > Magnoliopsida > Zingiberales > Musaceae > Musa > Musa troglodytarum. The sequence continues at coordinate 33,854,936 of CP097511.1, forward strand.
AGTATTGGATTGTTTTGGGTTGGGTTTAAGGCCCAATCAGAAGTGCTGGACCCTATCTGGTGGTGGCACTGTTAGATTGGGGCAATGGCACCGCTCAGGTCTAGTTCCCTAGGTTGTACTGGGTGGTGGTACCGCCTTGTGGTAGAACACCTAGGTAGTGGTACCGCCTAGACAGGGTAGTGGTACCACCCAATACACTGACCATGTTAGTATGTCAGGAAATGGTACCGTCAGACTGGCGATAGTATCACCAGTGTCATGGTCAAACTAGCAGTGGTACCGTTAGTGATAGGCGGTGGTACCGCTAATACTCGGTAAACCTGGGATGGGAAGGTTTTTGGCTCCAAGTTTGAAATAGATTGGAGCCTATAAAAAGCTTTCCCATCCCTAGGTTGAATATATAAGCACATACACTTTGAAAGCAGAAAAACTCTATTCAAATCTCTCTAGAAATCCCTCATATAGTTTTCTCTTATATTCGATTTAAAAGAGAGAGAGTGCTTGTAAGGGTTACCTCCTAATCCCGTCAAAAGGAGAGAGCTATAAGGGAGTCTGTCCTCGCCCATTGGAAGGAGGACAACTAGTAGAAAAGCCAGTGGCCTCAAGTGAAGAGGAATCGGGAGTAGATGTAGGTCGTATGACCAAACTACTATAAACTCGATTTGTATTTACTTTCTTGTAATTTACATTTCAACAAACTATCTTCACTTGCTACTCTATTTCTTCATCTCTAAATGCTTGCAAGTTAAATACATTTCCGATACACTTTAATCGAAATTAGTTTTCATCAAAATATAATTTTATCCTACGAAGTTTTCAATGTATGAACTTGTTTAAATCACCGAAATTTTTCATTATCAACCGCTACACTAATTCACCCCCCTCTTAGTACCGCTCTAGATCCCAACAACTAAGTGGAGCAAGTCTTAACTACCTGACATGTGATAAGGAATTTTATGCTATGGTAAGAGTGTTAGAGACATGGCAGCACTATCTTTGGTATAAGGAATTCATTATACACACCGATCATGAGTCTTTGAAATATCTCAAAGGATAAGGAAAACTAAGTCATAGGCATTCAAAATGGATGGAGTTTATTGAATTCTTTCCATACATCATCAAGTATAAACAAGATAAGGAAAATGTGGTCGCAGATGCTCTTTCTAGAAGGTATGCTCTAATATCTAAACTTGATGCAAAATTATTAGGTTTTGAATACATTAAAGATTTATACAATTCTAACTATAATTTTGCTAATGTTTATGGGGCATGTGAGAAAGGAGGTTTTGATAAGTTCTTTAGGCATGATGGTTTTCTTTTCAAAGAAAACAAGTTGTGTGTTCCTCAATATTCAATGAGAGAATTACTTATGAGAGAAGCACATAGTGGAGGTTTAATGGGACATTTTGGAGTTAGAAAAACTTTAGATGTGCTAAGTGATCATTTTTTTTTGCCACGCATGAAAAAGAAATGTTAAAAGATTGTGTGAGAAATGCATCACTTGTAAACAAGCTAAATCTAAAGTAATGCCTCATGGGTTGTATACACCCTTTCCTATAGCTAGTGAGCCTTGGGTTGATATATCTATAGACTTTGTCTTAGATTTACTTAGGTCAAAAGGAAGGAGAGATTCTATTTTTGTTGTTGTTGATAGGTTTAGCAAGATGGCACATTTCATTCCTTGCCATAAAATAGATGATGCAACACATGTTATGGGGCTATTTTTCAAAGAAATTGTGAGGTTACATGGCATCCCAAGGACAGTTGTGAGTGATAGAAATGTGAAGTTCCTTTGCCACTTTTGGAAAATACTTTGGAGTAAGTTGGGTTCAAGACTATTGTATTCAACCACTTGTCATCCACAAACAGATGGACAAATGGAGGTGGTAAATCGAATTTTATTGACACTTTTGAGGGCCATAATTCAATAGAATTTGAAAAATTAGGAGGAATGTTTGCCACATGTGGAGTTTGCTTATAATAGAAGTGTGCATGCTACAACAAACCATTCCCCATTTGAAGTTGTATATGGGTTCAATCCATTAACTCCTATGGATTTGCTACCTTTACTATTGAAAAAGGCCAATTTGGATGGTAAGCAAAAAGCTGATTTTGTCAAAGCATTGCATGAAAAAGTCCGAACACAAATTGAAAAGAAAACTTTACAATATGAGAAACAACACAACAAAGGCTGAAAGCAAGTAGTATTTGAACCTGGTGATTGGGTTTGGGTACACTTAAGGAAGAAAAGATTTTCTAGTTATAGGAAGTCTAAACTAATGCCAAGAGGAGATGGTCCATTTTAAGTCCTTCAAAAAATCAATGACAATGCACACAAGTTGGAACTACCAAGTTAGTATGGCAATATTATGTAACATTCAACATTTTTTATTTATGTTTATTTGATGTAGGTGATGGAGGCATTGATTCGAGGACAAATCCTTTTAAAGAAAGGGTAAATAATATAAAACCAGCATGTTGATCAAAATTCTATTAAAAACCCTTTAACTATTCATGGAGGACTAATGACAAGTGCTAAAGCTAAGAGGATAAAAGAAGCTTTAACTTATTAGAAAATATTTAGAAAGATCAAGCTAGTCAAGACTCAGTCAAGGTTCAATGGTTGCAAGAAGAGCCTAAAATGGTTAACATGATCATGAAGAGAGAAGGATAAATTTGAAGACCTCATCTTGAAGAATAAAAGTCCATTCAGTCATGCTTACCAAAATTCATGAATTAGGAATATGAATGTTATTTAATGTATTTATTCCCATTATACTTAGCCTCATACTATATAAATGAGGATAACTCCCAATGTAAGACAGACAATTTGAGAAGTATAACAATTCTTCAACATCGGTGAGTGTTTTGTTTTTAAGTTCTTGCATAAACTTTAGAACTTATCAAGCTTTTCTGCTTATGGCCTTTTAAAACCAAGTCTTTGCTTTTCCTTTGACTTATTAAACTTGTTAGTTTGTGGCGTCTTAAGATAATTCAAAGTACTAATCTAATTATTTTATTAATTTTCTATTGATAAGTGATTAGAATAGTTTCCTTTACTTCATTCATGAATGATCCGTCTTGTTTTCAATTCGTTGGAGGGTGTCAATTTGCATTCCATATATATCATAGCACTTTAGCTATCGAGGTATATGGTTACTAAGTTGATTATTTCCATCACTCAGTATCATGAGAGGAATATCCCATGTATTCTTGCTCAAGCAAATCTTTGGTCAAGGTCATTCGGATTGAGAGAGAAAGAGTTCTCCGGGAGAATCTGGTTAGAGCGAAACTCGAGCAAAAACCTTTTGGGCCTGATAGTACCATGCTAATATATGATCTTTGGGATCTTAGATGCATAAGGGACATAGATATATAGTAACTAAGGACAAATAGGTCCAAAGGATTGGATTCCCTTGTATCGTCTAGGGACTGTGACGTAGTGGCCTAGTACATCCGCAGTCGATTAGTCGAGTGAATTATTATGGAGATAATAATTCACTAAGTCAAAAGGAGTTCTGATAGGTATGACTCATGGCTAGCTCGATATTGGGCCTAGAGGGTCACACACATATGGTAGGTGTTGCGATGAGTAGAGGTTTGGATATGAGATATTCGTCGAAGCCTCTATCTTATTGGATATCCAATAAGCCCTTGTATTATTAGATCCTATGGATGAGATCCAATAAAGGCTAGATTATTGGGTAGAGACCTATTAATCTAAGAGGCTTGGATAATTGGATGAAGATCTAATACCTAATAAGGCAAGATCTATTACGATTGATAGAGGGCCTCTATAAATAGGAGGGAACCAAAAGTCTATAAGCTAGGGTCTTCTTAGTAGCCACTTTCTATTACCCTCTCCCTAGAGAGGAGCATCATCATAGCTCTTGTTGTGTGGCTCGCCGCTAGAGAGGAGGGTGCTCGACCTCCTTCATCCATCCCACAGATCTGTAGGAATTCAGGGATATACAATCTCCCTAGGTACTATCTTTTCCGCATACATAGTTTTCTGATTCATGGATTTATTTTTCGCACCGATCTTTACACGATGACAAAACCTTTCACAAAAATTTAGAATGTTTTATTTTTTGTTCTTTTGCTATGTATGTGATGTCGCTCCTAAATTTCCTAACAATTGTATCAAAGCTAGGTTGTTTGTGTGAAGATTGGATTTTAACTGCGTGTGTTATGATTTAGAGAGGCTTTGACGTCAAAATCGTTGACGCAAAAGTGGAAAAGGGCAGCAACTGTTGTTGCCCTTATGGATGGTAGCCTTGGCTACTATCTGCATGTAGGCGCCAGCCAGTGGCCAACTTGCAAGGGGCGGGTGGCCTGCCCATAAGGGTGGTCGGTGCCCGTGGTGGTAGCATCGCTTGAGGCCGACCTGCCCACAGGAATGGGTGCACCCATGGGGCAATGCCACCCATGGGGGCAGCATTCACCTGTGGCACCTGTAAGGGCTACGTGTGAGTCACCTATAGGGGTGCCTGCAGGCAGGGGCCGTCATGCCCCCAACCCTTCAGAATTCAAAAAATTCCCTATATGTCCTTATTTTCAAAAAAAAATATTAGTTAATTAAAATATTTAATTAACTCTTATTATTTATCTAGTAGTCCTATATAATAATATATACATGTGATATATGATGTGTTAGGAAATCCTTCAGGGGAGCGACATCATATGCGCAACAGAAGAACAGAAACAAAACACTCCAGATTTCCCGTAGAAAGTTTTCGTCATCATACGAAGATCGGTGCGTCAAAACAAATTCACGAAAACTACACGTATAAAAGAAAGTACCTAGGGAGATCGTATATCCCTAAATCCCTGTAGATTTGTGGGAGAGGATGAAGGAGGTCAAGCGTCCTCCTCTCTAGCGGTATCCATACAGCAAGGATTGCGACGATGTACCTATCTCTCTTGGGAGAGGAGAACAGGAGGTGGCTACCAAAAGAAAACCCTAAGCCTATAGAGCTTTGGTTCCCTCTTATTTATAGAGGCCCCCTAAAAATCCTAATGGATCTTTGGCCCTATTGGGTATTTGGATCTCTATCCAATTACCCAAGCCTCTTGGATTAGTGGGTCTCTACCCAATAATCTCTTATTAGTAATTATTGGATCTCATCTCAGGATCCAATAATTCAGGGGCTTAATGGATATCCAATAAGATAAGAGGCTTAGCGGATATCTCATATCTGAACCTCTACTCATCGCAACACCTACCATATGTGTGTGACCCTCTAGGCCCAATATCGAGTTGGCCGTGAGTCATACTTATCAGAACTTCTTCTGACTTTGTGAATTATTATCTCTATAATAATTCACCCAACTCATCGACTGTAGATATACCAGGCCACTACGCTGCAGCCCCAGACGATACAAGGGAATCCAATCCTTTGGACCTATCTGTCCTCAGTTACCATGTATCTATAATCTCTCATCCATCTAGTATCCCAGAGACCCTATACCGGGCATGGTGCTGTCAGGCCTATACAATCTCTCCTCGAGTCTTGCTCTTGTTGAATTCTCCCGGAGAATCCTTTCTCTCTCAATCCGAATAACCTTGGCCAAGGATTTGTTCGAACAAGAACACATGGGATATTCCTCTCATGATACTGAGGGCGGATGATTCTCTATTGACACTCAATAGCCCTCGTAAGTTTGGCTACCACTCCCAATGACTGGCTATACTAGATTTGGAATTTTTCAAACCTATAAGTCCGATATCAAAGAGTGGAGTACTCATATAGGACATCCTTGGTGTCTCAAGTCTAAGGACCAAATACACTACTGGGACTACAGAATCGCTGTCTGACGTGAGGTATCATTAACCATCCAATATTCCATAGGCAGATCAATCAGTGAACTCATTCTCCAATGAGCACTTGCACTGTACCCTTAGTGTCCCCACACGAGTAGCTATGAGACCAGCTACCTCCATCATATAAACGAGTATATAGCATACTAGTCTTTCCGATTATCTCGATGTCCTTCTCGAATAACCTATGACCAAGATAATTTAGGATCTGTGTTTAAAGATGAATCGGTCTCATTATCATGATCTCATCACGATCCGATTCCCATTGCGCAGATCCAAGGACATTACAATATATGCAACATGCAAGATAAAGTGATAAAATGTCTAATAATAAGTAAAGAGATAAAGTGCATATTAAGTCACAAGTGTCATCACTCATGTGATTGGCTTACAGGGAACATATAACCAGCAATCTCCCACTTGACCTAAAGCCAATCACCAACATGTCTGATCCCCATCAGACCTCTGTGATGCTCAAAGACAATCTGAGTCAATGGCTTTGTCAGTGGATCTGCAATGTTATCTTCGGATGAAACTCTTTCCATTGCTACATCTCTTTGGGCCATGATCTCTCTAATAAGTTGGAACCTCCTCAGAACACTTCTGATGAGACCCGGGTTCCCTTATTTCAGTAATCGTCTCATATTTGTCGCAATATAAAGGAATCAGCTCCTTGCTGCTCAGGATGACACCTAGATCTATGATAAACTAATTTATCCAGACTCCCTCCTTTGCTACCTCTACCGCAGCAATATATTCCGCCTCTATGGTCGAGTCAGCAGTAGTGTCTTGCTTGGAACTCTTCCAGCATACTGCTCTTCCATACAGGGTGAACATATACCCTGAATTAGACTTGCTATCATCGACATCGGACTGAAACCTTGAATCCGTGTAGCCCTCAACCCTGAGCCTACTACCTCCATTTACCAGTAAAAGATCCTTAGTCCTCAAGTACCTAAGGATACTTTTTTCTGCTTTCCAGTGCTCCAAGCCTAGATATGCTTGATATCTGCTCGTGACACTTAGAGCATGCGCTATATCAGGCCTGGTATATAGCATAGCATACATGATAGATCCTATCGCTGATGCATATGGTATCATATCCATGTGTGCCCTTTCTTTAGGAGTTTTTGGGGACATACTCCTAGAAAGTGATATTCCATATCTCATTGGTATGAGACCTCTTTTGAATTTTTTCATGCTAAACCTTTTGATAATGATGTCTATGTACCTTGAATGGGACAAGCCAAGCATCCTCTTGGATCTATCTCTATAGATCCGTATCCCTAATATGTAGGATGCTTCCCCTAAGTCCTTTATGGAGAAGTGCCTAGATAACCAAGTCTTTACTATGGAGAGCATTCCTACATCATTCCCAATGATCAGGATGTCATCCACATATAATACCAAAAAGGTGATAGTGCTCCCACTTACTTTTCTGTACACACAAGACTTATGTTCGTTCTTAACGAAGTCATAAGATGTGATCGCCTCATCAAATCTTTTGTTCCAACTTCGGAAAGCTTGCTTCAATCAATAAATGGACCTAAGCAACCTGCACACCTTATCTGGGTTATCCCTGGATAGGAATCTTTCAGGTTGTCTCATATACACCTCCTTCTCGAGATTACCATTGAGGAATACGGCTTTGACGTCTATCTATCAGATCTCATAATCATAGTGTGCTGCAATAGCCAATAGAATTTGAATGGATTTTAGCATGGCTACAACTAAGAAAGTTTCGTCATAGTCAACACCTTGCCTTTGACGATACCCTTTAGCCACTAGCCTTGCATTATAGGTGTCTACATTTCCATCTACTCCAATCTTCTTTTTGAATATCCACTTACAGCCAATGGGTACAATACCCTTGGGTGCATTAACTAGGTTCCAAACCTTATTAGAGTACTTGGAATCCATTTTTGAATCCATGGCTTCTTACCATTTCCTGGAGTCTAGGCTCATAATAGCCTCCTCGTAGGTCTGAGGATCAATATCCTCACCGTCCTCTCTTCTGATATGTCCCACATATCTCTCAGGAGGATGGGATACTCTATCGGACCTACGTAAAGTTAGAACTTGTGTGTTAGGTATCTGAACAGATTCTGGAATGGTGCTTGAGCTAGGTTCTCCAACCTCGCTCAACTCTATTATGCTCCCACTATCTCCACCAAGAATGTGTTCCTTCTCAAGGAACACTACTCTCTTGGCTACAAAGACCTTTCGGTCCTCAGGGTGATAGAAATAATATCCACAAGTTTCTTTGGGGTATCCCATGAACTTAAACCGTTCCTTCCTTGATTTCAACTTGTCAGGGTTGTGTCTCTTAATGTGGGCAGGGCAGCCCCAAATCTTAACAACTTTAAAATCAGGCTTCTTCCCATTCTATATCTCATATGGAGTAGACATCACTAATTTAGTTAGAATTCTATTCAGAAGGTAAGTTGCGGTCTCTAAGGCATATCCCTAGAATGAGATGGGTAGGTCGACGAAACACATCATGGAATGTAGCATGTCTAACAGTGTGCGATTCCTCCTTTCTGATACACCATTAAGCTGTGGTGTATAAAGAGGTGTCCATTGGGATAAAATCCCATGGTCTTTGAGGAACTGGGTGAACTCTATACTCAAGTACTCACCTCCTCGATCTTATCGAAGGGTTTTAATACTCATTCCTGTCTGGTTCTCGACTTCTTATTTCCTATTAGACTCACTTACACTCATGATATGTGGAGCTGTATCTAGCATAAATAAACCATTATGCAATGTTCCTCTCGTGATGATCTGATCATCTAATATTATTGAACAATCATTATTCTCAAAAACTAATTTATATCCAAACTATCAAACATGAAATGAAAATAATATTTTTAATAATAGAAGGAACATAATAGCATGTATCTATTGCAATAATAGCTCCACCAAGCAAATGTAAAGTGACCTTGCCAATAGCCACTGCAGCAACCTTTGCTCCATTGCCCATCTTAAGGTTCATCTCGCCTCTGTTCAATCTCCTAGGTCCTACTAGAACCTACAACAAATTGCAGATATGATAAGCACTCCCGATATCTAATACCCATGTGTTATCATAAGATTCTGACAAATGGAGACTGATCATAAATGTACCTGAAGCTTCTATAAACTTCTGTTTCGCCTTTTCTGTAAGGTACTTTTTGCAGTTCCTCTTTCAATGCCCATCTTTGCCACAGTGGAAGCACTAGCCTTTGTCCTTTATTGGGTCTTTCTTGGCAACCTTTGCCTTACCCATTTTGCCCTTGCCCTTGCCCTTCTTAAGGGTCTTCTCAATCTTTCTTTTCTTTCTGGTCTCACCAGTGTAGAGAATCGGTTTCTCTTTCTTGATGGTGCTCTCTGCTTCTCTAAACATATTGAGGAGCTCTGGGAGGGTCACCTCAAGTTTGTTCATATTAAAATTTATTATAAACTAAGAAAAGGAATCTGGTAGGGATTGATTGAGTTTCTCGATCCACTCAATCATCTTAAGGACATGGTTCTAAACTGGTGTCCCCTAAGTCATCCTAGCACGGAAAAGACTCTTGATATCTCATATCGCTGAGTTCTTCACTGTTCCTCAAATAGTTTATGGAGATCTAGGAGTATGGAATTAGCATCCATATTTTCATACTGTCTCTGTAACTCAGTAGTCATAGAGGCCAATATATAACACTGAGCAAGAGTGGAATCATCTAAGTACTTCACATAACGAGTGACCTCATCCTCGCTTGCCCCTTCATCGGGCGTAGGGATCACTATATCAAGGACATACGCAATTTTCTCTACCATGGGAATGATTCTCATATTGCGAAGCCAATCCGAATAATTTAGACCAGTGAAGCGATTAGCATCAAGTATGCCACGTAAAGGATTTGAAAGCAACATTGTTCTGAAATAAAAGATGTAGCATAAATAAATAACATGCAGACATTGTAGAAATTTAAACAATTAAGATAAGGACTTCTATCTTAATGTATTCCCACTAATTTTTTGAGAAACACACAACACCATCCGATATGTGAATCGGAGACCCCCGACGGATCTCTAGTGGGGATCAGGATCCAATCGATATCTTAACGTAACCTCGAGGGACTCGACCAATCACGTTAAGCTTGTAAAGGTAGGCAACTCTTGCCAATCACAACTCCTTGTGATTCCCATCTTGTTCGGCCTCTGAACCACCATGGCCTCGAGGGACTTGACCAACCATGATGTTCGGTTAAGTCATCACTATCGTTACCAATTGAGTCTGATTCGGTGATATACTCTCGAGGGACTCAACCAAGTATACCATGTCCTCAGGTCACCTACGACATCTCTATGTCGTAGATAAGATAGCGAGACACGATATAGGTGAGTCTCGAGGGACTCGACCAACTCAACCTACACCGGGAATCGGTTCCTAGCTATAACGATGGAAGGCCATGTGGGTTAATCTAATTGTCTCATGTTTACCAACTTAATATTATTAATGGAGAGAATTTTGGTTTGGTCTCCTAATATAATGTGTCACACACATACGTATATATATCTACATCGCATGCAAATATATATATACATATCTAGTAGGTGTATATCTAATCACACATCACATGAGCAATCACACCAGATGATCATGGACCACATCCTAATGTGATCAGGCCCGAACTAGTGGGCCCAATCACTCACATCAAGATCAATGTGTACTTCGCTGCATCTCTATGCCTTGTGATCGTCCATCTCGCTTCGTCGGATCCGTCGGCATCTCAACGCATCTCCATGCGTCAGATCGTCCGTCTCGGCCTCGTGAGTCATGCTACCGCTGTGCCTCCTCATGTAATTACAACATAATTACAGGCACGTAGACCCAATAATAAATGAGAAAAGAATAGAGGCTCGTAAGCCCCAATAATAATAATCACATGTACACACATCACATCACAGGTCCATGATCATCTATCCACATCATACATCACATGTATATGTTATTTTATAGGACTACTAGATAAAAATAATAGTTAATTAAACTATTTAATTAACATATTTATTTTTCTAAAATTAGGGACATAAATAGAATTTTTGAATTCCCAGGGGTATTTTGGTAATTCGGCAAAAAGGGTATTTTGGTAATTCTGTCAAATGGGACAGAATCTGGAATTCTGAAATTCGAGGGGTATTTTGATAATTCTATCAAAAGGGGCAGAATCTATAATTTCTAAAATTTTGAGGGGCAAAATCATCTTTTGCCCTAAAATCCTAATCCCTCACCTTTACTGCCGCGCGGCCACGCTACGCGGCGCACGCGCCGGCGCCGCGCAGCGGCGCTACGCCGCTGCGGCCTCTGGCGCTGGCGCAGCGCGGGCGCCAGGCGTGCCGTGCCGCCCACGCGCAACGCCCGGCGCGCGCTGTTGGCGCCACGCGCTGGCGCCGCGGCGGCGCACTAGCCGGCCGCAGGTAGCCCGCCGTGCTGCGCCGCTAGCGCCGCGGCTGGCCCGCAGTACCGCTGCTCAGGTAGCAGCAAGGCCGCAAGCAGCCTTGCTTGCAGACGAGCGAGCAGCAACAATTGCTGCCCTTTCTCACTCTTCGCACTAATGATATTGGCGTCAAAAGCAGATCTAAAACACAACACACGTAGTTTAAGATTCGATCTTCGCACGAATAACCTGGCTCTGATATCACTGTTGGGAAATCCTTCAGGGGAGCGACATCACATGCGCAGCGGAAGAACTGGAACAAAACACCCTAGATTTCCTGTATAAAGTTTTCATCATCATGCGAAGATCAGTGCGTTAAAAAAAATCTGTGAAAACTGCACGTGTAAAAGAAAGTACCTAGGGAGATCGTATATCCCTAAATCCCTGCAGATCTGTGGGAAATGATGAAGGAGGTCAAGCGTCCTCCTCGCTAGCAGTATCCACATGGCAAGGATTGCGACGATGAACCTCTCTCTCTAGGGAGAGGAGAATAGGAGGTGGCTACCAAAAGAAAACCCTCAGCTTATAGAGCTTTGGTTCCCTCTTATTTATAGAGGCCCTCTGAAAACCCTAATGGATATTTTTCCCTATTGGGTATTGGATCTCCATCCAATTACCCAAACCTCTTGGATTAGTGGGTCTCTACCCAATAATCTCTTATTAGCAATTATTGGATCTCATCTCAGGATCCAATAATTCAAGGGCTTAATGGATATCCAATAAGATAGGGGTTTAGCGGATATCTCATATCCGAACCTCTACTCGTCGCAACACCTACCATATGTGTGTGACCCTCAAGGCCTAATATCGAGCTGGCCATGAGTCATACTTGTCAGAACTCCTTCTGACTTAGTGAATTATTATCTCTATAATAATTCACCCAACTCATCGACTACGGACGTACCAGGCCACTACGCCGCAACCCCCAGCCGATACAAGGGAATCCAATCCTTTGGACCTATCTGTCCTGAGTTATCATGTATCTATAATCTCTCATCCATCTAGTATCCCAGAGACCCTATACCGGGCATGGTGCTGTCAGGCCCAGGCACATACGGTCTCTCCTCGAGTCTTGCTCTTGTCGGATTCTCCCAGAGAACCCTTTCTCTCTCAATCCGAATAACCTTAGCCAAGGATTTGTTCGAGCAAGAACACATAGGATATTCCTCTCATGATACCGAGAGCGGATGATCCTCTATTGACACTCAATAGCCCTCGTAAGGTTGGCTATCACTCCCAATGACCGGCTGTACTAGATCTGGAACTTTCCAAACCTATAAGTCCGGTATCAAAGAGTGGAGTACTCATATAGGACATCCTTGGTGTCTCAAGTCTAAGGATCAGATACACTACTGGGACTACGAAATCGCTGTCTGACATGAGGTATCAATAACCATCCAGCATTCTGTAGGCGGATCAATGAGTAAACTCATTCTCCAATGAGCACTTGCACTATACCCTTAGTGTCCCCACACGAGTAGCTTTGAGACCAGCTACCTCCATCATATGAACGGGTATACAACATACCAGTTTTTTTGGTTATCTCGATGTCCTTCTCGAATAACCTATAACCAGGATAATTTATGGTCTATGTTTAAAGATGAATTGGTCTCATTATTGTGATCTCATCACGATCCGATTCCCATTGCGCAGATCCAAGGACATCATAGTATATACAACACGCAAGATAAAGTGATAAAACACCTAATAATAAAGTACATATTAAGTCATAAGTGCCATCACTCATGTGATTGGCTTGTACGGCACATATGACTAGCATGATGTGGACAGATGATCATGGACCATGTGATGTGATGTATATGTATAATGTGATCATTATTATAATTGGGGCTTGTGAGCCTTTATTTTTCTCATTTATTATCAGGCTTGTGTGCTTGTAATTATGTTATAATTATACGAGGAGATGCAGTAGGAGCATGGAAGTGATAGCAGGACCCATGAGGTTGAGATGGATGATATGACGCATAGAGATGCATTAAGATGCCGACGGAACCGATGAAGCGAGATTGACTATCATAGGGCATGGAGATGCGCCGATACATACATAGATCTTGATGTGAGTGATTGGGTCCATTGGCTCGAGCTTGATCATATTAAAATGTGATCCATGATCATCTGGTATGATTGCTCATGTGATGTGTGATTGGTTATACACATACTAGATATGTATATATATTTGCATATGATGTAGATATATATTAAATATGTATGTGTATGACACGTCATATTAGGAGACTAAATCTAAAATCTCCTCTTCGATAATATTAAGTCAGTAAATGTAAGATAATTAGATTGACCCACATGGCCTTCGATCGTTATAGGTCCCAATATAGGTTGAGTTGGTTGAGTCCATCGAGACTCACCTATATCGTGATTCACTATCTTATTTATGATATAGAGATGTTATCGGTGATCAGAGGACATAGTATACTTGGTTGAGTCTCTCGAGGGTATATCATCGAATCAGACTCATCTTGTAAAGATGGTGATGACTTAACTAAATATCATGGTTGATCGAGTCCCTCGAGACCATGGTGGTTCGGAGGCCAAACACGATGAAAATCGTAAGGAGTTGTAATTGACAAGAGTTGCCTACCTTTTAGACTTAGTGTGATTGGTCGAGTCCCTCAAGGTTACACTAAGATGCTGATTAGATCTCGATCCCCACTAAAAGTCTGTCGGAGACTTCCGTTTCACGTGTTGAGGGTATCGCGTGATGTGTTAGAAAAATAGTAGGAGCATGCTAAGATAGAAGTCCTTATCCTAATTGTTTATATTTTTATAAAATCTGCATGTTATTTATTTTTATTGTATCCTTTTTTTAGAAAATTTCGTAATTAGACTCTCTATATGGCATACTTGATGCCAACTGTCTTATTAGTCCAAATTATATGGATTGGCTCCACAACTTGAGAATTATTCCCATGATAGAGAAAATCACGTATGTCCTTGATATAGTGATGCCTATACCCAAGGAAGGAGCAAGCGAGGATGAGATCGCTCGTCGTGTGAAGTACATAGATGACTCCACTATTGCTTAGTATTACATGTTGGGCTCCATGACTCCTGAGTTATAGAAACAACATGAAAAAATGGATGGCAGATCAATACTCCTACATCTCCATAAATTGTTTGAGGAATAGGTAAGAACTCAACGATATGAGTGAAAAGAATAAGAAGTATAATGGAAAAGCACACTTCAATAAGGTGAATACAATATCTATTTATACAGGTTGAGGGAGAGGATTTTTCTCAACCAAACATCGAGATTTCCTCATACGGTTGGGAAAAATCTTATCTTCTATCATGCCCCCGCAAGATGGAGCTCCTGTTAAGGATATCGACCTTGGATCGATACAACGAAAATAGTTTACGAGCAAGAGGCTTCGTGAGGGAGTCTGCTAGTTGATTAGCTGTATATACATGAGAGACACGTAGTTGATTTCTGACCACTTGATCTTGTACGAAGTGAAAGTCTATAGCAATGTGTTTCATGCATGAGTGGAATACTAGATTGGCACACAAGTAGGTAGCTCCAATATTATCATAATATATTATTAGAGTAATAGTAGAGTTGATGTTGAGTTCTTTGAGGAGATTTGTGGCCCAATTAAGTTCAGCAACAACAGTGGCGATGGCACGATATTCAGCCTCAGTTGTAGATCGGACGATTGTCTTTTGCTTTTTAATGTTGAATCTTAGATTTTGATGATGAAACTAATTAATTATGGTTTATTGTTTAATTATATTTTGAGTTACGCAAGTCTACTATCGATAAGGATTAGACAATTGACGTTGTGCCGGAGGTGATCCGTCAGGATATTGGATGTCGAGCCAGAGGTTCGGTCGACAATCGACAGAAGGCTTCATACGTCAAGCATCGGGCCAAGAAAAGCATGTTACGCCAAGGATATCAGGGTTGTGGAGGTCAACCGCCGATTGGGCAATGGACCGTAAACAGACGATATGTCAAGGATCGACGGCGTCACCAATGACGCGGCCGTAAATCGAATGTCAATTCGTGTTGTAATAAATGTCTAGATCGAAGTAGAGTTTTTGTTTGTATGCATGCAGGATTAACTATGATGACAATGAAAATATAAAGTGAAACAAAGTGCCGGAAGATAAGTGTGATGGATCATTGGGAGTTCGAGAGTTCGACGGAAGTCCGAAGATTCATTGGGAGTGTTGCCGGAACTGGCCGAGAATGAGTAGGGAGCTTGCCGAAGGGTTTTCGGAAGTTTATCAGAAGGTTCATCGGAAGTTCACGGAGCTTGCCAAAGAAGCTCAGTGGAACTCACCAAGATCATTGTGAAGTCCGGGAGCTTGCCAGGAGTCCGCGAAATGGTTTCCGAGGGTTCGATGGAAGACCGTCAGAAGTTTGCCGGAAGCTCGCCGGAAGAAGTCTGACTTGTCAAACTTTGTAATAGCTTAGAAAATGTCTTTAAATTCATAGTTAGCATGTAATTTGGTTTAGGATTAGGTGTTAATCCTATAAACCAAGTTAGGGCCCATTTGGGGCTGGTTTGGACCAGTTTGGGCCGAAAATTCCCCTCTCCCCCCCCCCCTCTTTCTCAGTTGAAAGGGAACCCTTTGAGAGTTAGAAATTGGGCAAAAGGCTTGGGAAAGTATAGTTTTCAATAGCTTGAGTTCACCTCATTCTTTCTCTTTAAAAAATCTGTAAGAGTGTGAACTTCTTGTAAAAGGGTTGTAAGAGGGGTGTTTGGTCCTTCCCCTTCAAAAGGATTTGCTAGTGGAAGTTAGGAGCCTCATTGGAGAAGGCTTCGGAAGTGGATGTAAGTCGAATGATCGAACCACTATAAATCGGTTTGCATTTACTTTCTCGTAACTTACTTTGCTACAAACCATCTTCATTTGCTGCTTTACTTACTCAACTTTCTCTTCATCTTCATACGTATCATTTTAAGTTTATACGCAATCGAAACGGTTTCAAACGAAACATTGATTTTTATTGTATGAAGTTTTTGAACTTGTTTAAATCGCTGAAAATCTATTGTTCTTTACTGCTGCACTAATTCACCCCCCCCCCCTCTTAGTGCCGCTAGATCCCTAACATTTAAAACTCCAACTTATTGGATTATGTCATGCCCCCTGAATTTTTGATCTCATTCAGGAGGTGTGACCCTGTCTTAAAATCCATAACATTAAGATTAAATAGTAATACAAATTTAGGATCCAAACTAAACAATTTGAGGATACTAAGAATCAATCAAATCAATATTCACATACTCAAAAATTCATACTTCATAAACCTGTACAGTTTCATAAAAGTACTACTCCACTTTATTCATTGATTCATAAAATCTAAAACTAACTCAACTAAACAACATCCACATCACTAAAATCCACAAGTGTGGGAATCCATATAATTACAAATCCAACATTTGCCACATGATCATATCATTATATAATTTAAACTTAACATTTCAAATCCTAACATGAGAGGTTCTTTAACTTTTATAAAACACATAAGTTCAGATTTATCATAGACATTTCCTTAATCACAAAATATTCTTGTACAACAAAACTTATCATCCATTAAAGCTCAAGCCAAAATCTTCTAGCATTCTGTTCCTCAACCAATTTTAAACATTCCAGAAACTGATAAGCTAACCTGAAAAAAAAAGTTATAGCAATCGGAGTGGCATAATAGAGCTCAGCAAGTGACTAATTTATCCATGACGATAGGGGAAGTTCAAGCAGGCTTGGTATTAAAAATACAAAAGCATAGATACAAGTGTTCATTGAAAGTATCTTATTTGATATAAAATCAGGTAGGGTTACCTCATTCGAAACATGCTTTAAGCACAACGATAGGAGAAAGAAAATTTGGAGCATATCATTGGCATAAGAAACATTTAGGCAAGTATCAAATGACATATGAAGCATTTAGATGCATATCAAAAGCATAAGAGTATTTAAAAGCATAACAATGACATACAAAACATTTCAAAGCATAATAAGCGAACCGAATAACAAACATAAGTTTGTATGTCATTTTCGATGTTGTATGCATTTCAAATTTTATCCAAAGCATAAATATAAACACATAAGCAATGCTTTGGATCTCATATTAAAAACATAGAGGATGCTATGGGACCACATACATAACATGGTTCATCCATTTCTAGATGACCACCAAACATAAGTCTCCCACATCTGGGAGCTCCATCCACCCACGTTTGAGTGAAGTCAATGGGGTCGGCAGAGCAATCGCGAGGCTCTCATCATAACTCTCTTTACCATTTCTAGCAAAGGTTCACATTATCCTACAAAACACCAGAGTATAAAAGGGTAGCATGTACAATAATATTAGCACATATCGGAAGCACATGCGGAACAACGAAAATATACGCGTGCTGTTACGAAACAGGTAATGCAAGCATGAATATTACATAATAGATTTCAGGTATACAAATGATTTCAGGTTGAATAATACAAGAATTTCAAAGGACTAATATAAAGCTCCATTGAAGAAGAATTTAGCATAACTTAGATTTCCAATAGGATGAAACTTGAATAGGCAAAGCTCAACAAAATTTCAGGTCTGATAGAAATTGAGTGGTACATTTCCTGAATGGTTTGAGTAACCAATTATACTCCAATTATGCTCCAATTTACTCAAAAAAGATTTCATTAGAAAGCTATATCAATCTATTTTTGGATAAACTTAGTTTTGTAAATTTTTGAGTTCCTAATAGGGAGTTAGGACAAATAAAGTAAAGTAGGGTCAGAATTTATCATCTCTGTTTTGTAGGCTTGGTAGAATAAATTTAAACAGATGCTTCAGTAGGAAAATATACTTCAAAATTTCCAATTTTGATATCAAAAGAAAGATATATGAATCTAGTTTCCAAAGAATTAAATTTTACATAGTTCAGAGTTTCCACCAGAGAGTTATGGATAATTTAGTAATAGAAGGTCAAACATTGTAGTATCTGTTATATTGAATACATAAGGTCATTTCATTCATATGTTTGGATAGGTAAATTTACTCCAAATCCTTCATTTTATATGAAAGATGTTTTTCCTAAATCAAAATTTAGTGTAAAAAGTTATGGCCACAAGAGTACTGAAAGGTCAAAATCTAAAAAATTTCAGATTCAACATTTAATGTATAAACGACATAGATATCTTGCATGGAGCCACAATCTTCCAATTTTCTCAAAATCATGATGAAAATAGGGATCAAAATTTTCTCTAGGATGGGGTTAGAACACTTGCCTTAAAAAGTTTTGATTCCTAAATGTGGGAGAATTGATGCAAGAACTTGAGCCAAGACAAAAATTCTTCTTCTTCTCCTTTAATTCCTTCTCCTTTTCTTCTACGTTGGCAGCAAGCTTCCGACCTCTTTGTTAAGTTTTTCTTAACTCCTCATCTATTTGCTTAAAATGGTAAGGTGGCAAATATGCATGATGGAGGCTTAGGTGTCATTCTTAGAATAAACACAAGTGGCTCATTCTTAGGTTAGCTAATGCCACATGTCTTCTCTTTTTCTTTCATTCTTCTTTTTCTTTAAACTGAATACCAATCTTTTATAAATCCTATCTAATCATTAGTATTCACATTTTGGTCCCTAGCACTAAACTTTTAATATAAAAAATTATTTAGTGCTAAAGGATTATTAAATAATTTTTTTTATTTTGGTCCTTACATTACAAACAAGCCCTTACAAAAATTTTAAAAATAATGAGGGATATTACATATTAGCTCTAAGAAAGATAATATACCCTGATGTAGATGTTCTATCATCAAAATTTCTTGCCTAGTTAGCATCAGCAAAGGCACAGAGATTAAGTCGATTATGTTTGTGGAGAAAGAGGCCATAACTAAGGGTCCCTTTAAGATATCGTAGAATACGTTTGGCCGCAGACCAATGCATAGTAGATGGTTGATACATAAATTGAGATAATTTATTTATTGCAAAGGAGATGTCTGGACGAGTGAGAGCCAGATATTATAAGGAGCCAAGTACTTATCGATGTTGAGTAGAGTCTGTAGTAAGGCTTCCATCACATAATTTGAGTGATGCACTAGTAGCGAGGGGAGTTGTAACTTCTTTTGCATCCTACATATTTGTCTTTGATAATAGGTCTTGAATATACTTTCTTTGTGATAGGAGACCGAAAGATGTAAATATTACTTTGACTCCAAGAAAGCAACTCAAGGGTCCTAGATCTTTGAGAGAGAATCGATCAACCAATTACTTTAGGAATGTTTGAACCTCCAAGGGATCATTGCTTATGATAACGATATCATCTACATACACTAGAAGATATATTGTATTACTATTTTGTTGTCACAAAAAAAATGAGGTATCAGACTTGGAGTTGATGAAGCCAATTGATGTCAAAAACATGCCAAGTTCAATATACCAAGCTCTTGGAGCTTGACGAAGTCTATAAATGGCTTTTTGTAATTTGCAAATATGTTGTGGATACTCAGGATGAACGAAGCCAAGGGGTTGCTGCATGAAAACATCTTCAATTGGAGTCTCCTGTAAAAAGACAATGTTAACATCCAATTATCGTAAGTACTAGCATTTTGAGATGGCCAAACTTAGGATAAACTGGATTGTTGTGGATTTAACAATGAGACTGAATGTCTCTGAAAAGTTAACACCAGGTCATTGTTGAAACCTTTGGCTACTAAACGTGCTTTGTGTCTGGCAACGGATTCATCTGGGTTCCGCTTAATTCGAAAGATCCATTTACACCCGATAATGTTTTGCATATGATGAAATGGTACTAGGGTCCATGTAGAATTATGAAGAAGAGCATCATATTCTTCACACATGGTTTTACGCCAATGAGGAGATTTTTGAGCTTGAGTGATTGTAGTGGGTTCACTGGCCTCAAGGGAGGAGTTTGCTACAGCATGTAGATCAAGAACTTAACGTGGTTTGAAAATACCATTCTTGGAGCATGTTGTCATTGGATATCTAGGGGCTATGGTAGGTTGTGTTGTTAGTATAGCTAGTAGTGAGTTATGGACATGAGTCAGGCCAGCGTGCGACACTTCAATATCACTAGGTCTAGGAGAAGGTAAAGCTAGTGGTGATGTTGCCAAGGCTATTGTTTCAGCAATAGGGACAGCTTGTGAGGAGGCGAGTGGAGTAAGGAGCTATTGAACCAGAGGAGCAATAGTTTATAGATCCTGAAGGTAAAGAGTGGATGGTGTTATAGGAGGTTCGTGTGACGGGATCGGAGGGATACTCCAGTGATGTATGTTTGTCTGAACAGCTTGTATGGTAGGATGGTTTTGAAAAAGAAAAGTTAACTCCACAAAAATAACATGACGTGATATAAAGACTTTGAGTTTAGGGTTCATAACATCGAAAAGCATTATGTTCCAAAGAGTATCCTATAAAGGTGCAAGGCTTGGATCGTGGTGTTAACTTATGTGAGGTATAAGGTCATAGTCATGGATAACATAAACAACCAAAGACTTTGAGTTTTTGAAGATTTGGAGGGTTGTGAAAAAGTTTTTCAAATGGTGACTAGTATTGTAGGACTGGAGTGAGCATACGATTAATTAGATAGACTGTAGTTTGAAAAGCTACTGACCAAAAGGTTGGGGGCATGGATGCTTGATGTAGAAGTGAGAGACCAATTTCAACTATATACCGATGTTTGCATTCGGCAGAACTAACTAATTGAGGAGTATATGGGGGTGACTTGAGGTGTTGTATACCACAAGCTAAGAGGTTGGATGTGAGGGCTTGATATTCACCTCCGCCATCAAAGAAAACCGTTTTGATTGAAGACTAAAAAAAATTCTTAACCAACTTTCGAAAGTTGGTAAAGACTATTGAAACGTCAGATTTATGTTGAAGAGGATATAACCATGTGTACTTAGTAAAATAATTAACAAAAATGACATAAAATTTAAACTTGTCGAAAGAAGGGGTTGGGATAGGGCCCCAAACATTTGTATAAATAATTTTAAATGATTTAGAGCAAGATATGAAAGATGTTCCAAAAGGTAGTCTTTGACTTTTATTGCTAAGACAAGCATCACAATACATGTTAATGCTACTAGTTTTAAAAGTAAGAAGAGAAAAATGAGAAAATAATTTTTGCTGGATAAGGGATGAGGGATGACCAAGACGACGATGCCACACATTAACTGGAGCTACAACTGAAGTGTGAATAGTATGCTGGGTAAGTTGCGAAGCTGATGGCCACTCATAAATATTATCTTTATTTTGGCCTTGGACTAAGGATGCCCCCGTGCTCAAATCCTTGACAAGAAAAGAGTTAGGAAAGAATTCAATTGAGGTATTATTTTATTTACAGAATTAAGAAACGGAAATGAGATTTCGTTTAATGTGAGGTGCACACAAAACATTATCAAGTGTAAAAGTTATTGTAAGTGAATTAAGTGTTGTGGAACCAGTATGAGAAATGAGAACTCTTTTACCATCACCGATGATGATATCTTCATTGCAGCCATAGTTGTTGTGGATGGACAAGTTCTGAAGATTAGAGGTGATGTGATGAGAGGCTCCAAAATCCATAAGCCAATTAGGTTAGCTAGTGGTCAGAGTAGTCATGAGATTCGCCTAAGACCATAGTGATGAAGCAGGGAGTCTAGGTTGAGACTGGAAGACTTACACAGAATGTTCAACTTTATCACACAATTGGCAAACAACTCGTTGTTGGCTTGTGAAATCAGGATGCCAAGGCTATTGAGTATTGAAGTCACTATGTTGAACGTGATGATTGAAATGATGATGTGGATGAGAGGGGGTTTGTTTGGGACCCATAGAGTCATGAGGCAACTGAGCCAGACTTTTGTTGATGTACTTATTATACTGGTTGCTCTTCCTCTTAGATTTTTGACTGACCTAAGCTGTAATAGTTGGTCCAGACAACTTGTCATGGCACTTCATGTACATCTCATAGTCAGTTAACTTGTTATAGAGTTCTTCAAATGATATTGGTGAGTCACGTATCCGAATCGCTGCTGCTAGTTCTTTATACTCGTCTCCTAAGCCATTAAGATTATGGACTAGGACTTCTTCATCACTCATGGAATGACCTATCAAAGCTAAGTCATCGACGATAACTTTGATATTTTGTAGATAATCAGCAAGAGTACTTCCCTCTTGTTTCATTTTCATTAGATTGGACAGTAATCCGAGCATGCGAGTACATGAGCGATTTGCTAAGGTGGTTTATAGTTTGTACCATGCTTCTGTAGTAGTTTTACATGAAGATATCAATGGAGCGACGGACCCAATGATTGAGGCTTGAATAGCTTGAAGAATGAGACGATCTTGACGCAACCATAGTTTGTGGGCTGGATTTGGTACTGGATTAGATTCTCCTGTGACGTTGATCATTGCTGGTGGACAATGAAAAGAGCCATTGATATAGCCTAGTAAATCATATCCAAATAGAATATTAGAAAATTGTGCACGCCAAGATGCGTAGTTGTCGCCTTTGGATAACTTGAAGGGAATGAGCATTGTAGCATTGATGGTGATAAGACATGTAGGTTGAGAAGTGTTGTGGTTCCCTATAGGGACAACAATTAGAGTGTCAGAGGTAGATGATGAAGACATTCTGAGGATACACAACTGAGGGAGTTGTCGACTATAGACAAAGGATGGAATAAAGCTGCGACGTGGAGCAATGTTGCTATCGGAGGCACGATAGCTGCAATTTTATAGATCTTGTGATAGATGATTGGAGCGGTGAAGTAGTAGTGGGAAGAAGATAGGAAGGGGTGCTTGGGGCAGACAGAATGCCCTACGGTGCTCTTCTACTAGTAGGGAGAGACACGAACTCCCTAATCCTTTATCGAAGAAGGGCTGTAGCGATAGTGACAGGAATGTGAAATCTATTGGGTGTCAGCTACTGCGATGGGCAAGAGAAAGACATGGCAGAAGAAGATGTGGCCTAGATTGCTGAGTTGTAGGCGGCTGGGCGGCGACAGCAGGATGCGTTTGGTGGCCGACTTCAATGTCATAAAGAAGCATCACAGTCACTACTGGGAAGAAAGCGACTCGTGTAGAGGCAGAAGAGGAGGCCCAGAGAAATTGATGGCGAAAGTAGGATCAAGTGAGGTTTTCCAGAGTTGGGCAACCACCTAGAGGGTGAGGGAGCAAGTAGAGAGGTCTCGGCATTTGCGGTGGCAGCCGGCGCTTACGACAGTCGTGGGGAGGGTTATATTTCGTCATAGTGCAAGGGTTGTTGGAAGATAGCAGTGATGTGGGGAGAAAGCAACTGTGGCTGTGGTCCAAGAGGAGGCAACAAAGAGCATCGAGGCAGAGATCGATGGCGCTGCCCTGTTTCTATCACACTGCACGCTGGCTGTGGCGGTTGCTACTTATGTTAACAGCGAAAAAGGGGGTGTGTAGTGCTGCCCTGTTTCTGTCGCACTGTACAGGAGGAGGCAGCGAAGAGCAGGGGCGCTTCTTCCTCCTTTCTACTTGTCTTTTCTACCACGTTGAGGGAGGAGTTTGGTTCTGCCTCCGCAAGAAGAAGATGAGGACGATTCCGTCCTGCTATCCACTGGTGGCTTGAAGTCTGTTGACTGTGATTAGATTGGCGACGAAGAGAGAAGGCCGTTGAGCAACGATCGTTGTGAGCAGATTGGCGTAGGTGACAACCTTGTTGTCACAGGTTCATCACAGTAGAGAGCTCTTCGCCAACAGATCTCGGCTGAGATCCATTTTCGATGGTGCGACCGGGGAGGGGTTGTTATCGCTGGAGGGAATGCCGGTGAGCTGCTGTGATTAGAAGGGGTGATGCAGCACCTATGTCTCCTTTGGGAGCATCGTCCATAGGGGAGTGAGGAGGATCCGTGGAAGACGTAGGCAGTACGACGTAGACAGTAGTAGGCGACGAGGGGATGGTGGTCCGCTAGCCAGAAACTACGGTGTCGACCTTTCTTCTTCCTCGGCTTCTTCTTCTTTTATCGAGGGTCATTACCCTCACACTGCTCTCGGGTGGGAGGTGCGACGGCTGTTGTTGCGACCCAAAGAGAGGCGACGAGGGGAGCTTGCTTTAGGCAAGCAGCTCTGATACCATGAAGAGAATGAGAAGTATAATGGAAAAGCACACTTCAATAAGGTGAATACAATATCTATTTATACAGGTTG
This sequence comes from Musa troglodytarum, assembly GCA_023547065.1. Lineage (NCBI taxonomy): Eukaryota > Viridiplantae > Streptophyta > Magnoliopsida > Zingiberales > Musaceae > Musa > Musa troglodytarum. The sequence continues at coordinate 33,879,375 of CP097511.1, forward strand.
AGGGAGAGGATTTTTCTCAACCAAACATCGAGATTTCCTTATACGGTTAGGGGAAAATCTTATCTTCTATCAATGAGATACCGAAGAGTCTCTTCCATAGCAGGATGACTGAGGGGACACTGGTTTAGAACCATATCCTTAAGATGATTTAGTGGATAGAGAAACTCACAGGTCTAGGAATAGTCCTAGAGGATAACATATGTGTGGATCTTGTGCTTTAGTCCCTACTAGATTCCTTTTCATAATTCTGTTAGGAAATCTGAGGGGGTGACATCTCACGTGCAATGGAAGAACAGAAAACAAAAACCTTAGATTTCCATGAAAGGTTCTGTCATCATGTGAAGATCGGTATGTTTCAAAACATAAATCTATGAAAACTGCATGTGTAAAAAAAATTACCTAGGGAGATCATATTTCTCTGAATCCCTGCAGATCTGTAGGAGAGGTTGAAGAAGGTCAAGCATCCTCCTCTCTAGCGGTATCCACATGACAAAGATTATGACGATGCTCCTCTCTTGGGTATAGGAGAATAGAAGGTGGCTACGGAGAGAACCCCAGCCTATGGGCCTTTAATTCCCTCCTATTTATAGAGGCCCCCTATAAACCCTAATGGATCCTATCCTATTGGATATTGGATCTCTCTCCAATTACCCAAGCCTCTTAGATTAATGGGTCTCTACCTAATAAATTCTTATTAGCTCTTATTGGATCTCATCTTAGGATCCAATAATTCAGGGGCTTATTGGATATCTAATAAGATAGGGGCTTCGACGAATATCTTATATCTAAACCTCTACTCGTCGCAACATCTACCATATGTATGTGACCCTCTAGGCCCAATATCGAGCTGGCCGTGAGTAATACTTATCAAAACTCCTTCTAACTTAGTGAATTATTATCTTCATAATAATTCACCCAACTCATCGACTATAGACGTACTAGGCCACTATACCGTAGTTCCCAAATGATACAGGGGAATCCAATCCTTTGGACCTATGTGTCCTTAGTTACCATATATCTATAGTCCCTCATCCATTTGATATCCTAGAGACCCTATACCAGGCATGGTGCTATCAGGCCCATACGGTCGCTCCTCGAGTCTCGCTCTTATCAGATTCTCCCGGAGAACTCTTTCTCTCTCAATCCGAATAACCTTGGCCAAGGATTTGTTTGAGCAAGAATACATGAGATGTTCCTTTCATGATATTGAGAGCGGATGATCCTCTATTGACATTCAATGACCCTCGTAAGGTTGGCTACCACTTCCAATAACCAGTTATACTAGATCTCGAACTTCTAAACCTATAAATCCGGTATCAAAGAGTGGAGTACTCATATAGGACATCCTTGGTGTCTAAAGTCTAAGAACTAGATATACTACTGGGACTATGGAATTTCTATCTAACGTGAGGTATCAATAACCATCCAGCATTCCGTAAGCGGATCAATCAGTAAACTCATTCTCCAATTAGCACCTGTATTGTATCCTTAGTGTCTCCACACGAGTAGCTATGGATAGCACACCAATCTATCCGATTATCTCGATGTCCCTTTCGAGTAACCTATGACCGAGATTATTTAGGGTCTATGTTTAAAGATGAATTGGTCTCATTATTGTGATCTCATCATGATTCGATTCCCATTGCACAGATCCAAGGACATCACAATATATGCAACACATAAGATAAAGTGATAAAATACCTAATAATAAGCAAAAGAAAGAGTACATGTCAAGTCACAAGTACCATCACTCATGTGATTAGCTTACAGGGCACCTATAACTAGCAAGTTCTCTATATTGGTAAGACTAGAAAAAAAAGGAAGATAAAAAAATCCCTTAAGAAGGGCAAAGGCAAGGGCAGACCGGGTAAAGCAAAGGTTACTAAGAAGACCCAGAAAAGGACAAAAGTCAGTGCTTCCACTGTGGCAAAGACGGGCACTGGAAGAGGAACTACAAAGAGTACATTACAGAGAAGGCAAAACAAAAGCTTAGAGAAGCTTCGATTACATTCATGATTATCTTTATTTGTTAGACTCATATGATAACATATTGGTATTGGATACTGGTAGTGTTTATCATATCTGCAATTCGTTACATGTTTTGGTAAGAACTAGGAGATTGATGAGAGGCAAGGCGAACCTCAAGATGGGCAACGGAGCAAGAGTTGCTACTGTTGTTATTTGCAAGGTCACCTTATATTTGCCTGGTGGAGCTACTATTACATTAGATGCATATTATTTTATTCTCTATCATAAAAAATATTATTTTCATTTTATGTTTGACATTGAATAGTTATAAAGTAGTTTTTGGAAATAATAGTTGCTCAACTATTGAGAATGATAAGATCATCACGAGAGGAACATTGCATAATGGTTTGTTTATGCTAGAAACTACTCTACATATCATGAGTGTGAGTGAGTCCAAAAAGAAATAAGATGAGGTTAACAATGCATACATATGGCATTGTAGGCTAGGTTATATCCACGAGGGAAGGATTCAAAAGTTATTGACAAATGGATACCTAGATCTATTTGACTATGAGTCAAATGCGACTTACGAACCTTGCTTTCATAAAAAGATGACCAACTCTCCATTTAGTGGAACTAGAGAGACAGCCACTGAGTTGTTGGTACTCATACATAGTGATGTATGTGGTCCTATGTCAACTCAGGACATAAGTGGTTATTCCTACTTCATTATTTTCACTAATGATTTCTCTAAATACTTATAAAGTATAAGTCCAAAGCCTTCGAGAAATTTAGGGAGTATGAGAATAAAGTAGAGGTTTAGACTGGAAAGAGTCTCAAGACTCTTTGATCAGATCAAGGAGGTGAGTACTTGAGCACAGAGTTCACCCAATTTTGTAAGGACCATAGGATTCTGTCCCAGTAGACACCTCCTTATACACCCTAACTCAATGGTGTATCCAAAAGGAGGAATCACATACTGTTAGACATGGTGCAGTCCATGATGATTTTCGCCGACCTACCCATCTCATTCTGGGGATATGCCCTAGAGTTTGCAGCATACATTCTGAACAGAGTTCCAACTTAGTCGGTAGTGTCTACACCATATGAGATATGAAAAGAAAAGCCCGATCTTAAAGTTGTTAAGTTGTTAAGATCTTAAAGCCCTACCCACGTTAAGAGACACAACCTCGATAAGTTGGAATCTAGGATGAAATGGTACAAGTTCATGGGATAACCCAAGGAAACTTGTGGGTATTATTACTATCACCCCAAGGACCAAAAGGTCTTTGTAGCCAAGAGAGTTATAATCCTTGAGAAGGAACACATTCTTAGTGGAGATAATAGGAGCGTGATAGAGTTGAGCAAGGTTGGAGAACCTAACTCAAGCACAATTCCATAACCAAAGTCTATTCAGATATCTAGCACATAAGTTCTGACTTTATGTAGGTTTGGAAGAGTATCCCATCCTCCTGAGAGATATGTGGGACATATTAGAGGAGAGGATATTAAGGATATTGATCATCAGACCTATGAAGAGACTATTACAAGTATAGACTCTGGGAAGTGGCAGGAAGCCATGAATTTAAAGATGGATTCCATGTACTTCAAGAAGGTTTAGAACCTAGTTGATGCATCCGAGGGTATCATGCCCATTGGCTGCAAGTGAATCTTCAAGAAGAAAATCGAAGTAGATGGAAAGTTAGAGACCTATAAAGCAAGGCTAGTGGCTATAAAGGGTATCGTCAAAGCCAAGGTGTTGGCTATGATGAAACCTTCTCACCCGTAGCTATGCTAAATCCATCTAAATTCTATTAGCTATTATAGCATACTATGATTATGAGATCTAGCATATGGATGTGAAAATTGTATTCCTCAATGACAACCTCAAGGAGGAGGTATATGATACAGCTTGAGAGATTTATGTCTAAGGATAGTCCAGATAGGGCATGCAGGTTGCTTAGGTTCATGTATGGACTGAAGCAAGCTTCCTAAAATTGGAACATAAGATTTGATGAGGTGATCAAATCTTATGACTTCGTTAAGAACGAAGATAAGCCTTGTATATACAGGAAGGTAAGTGGGAGCACTATCACCTTCTTGGTATTATATGTGGATGACATCCTAATCATTGGGAATGATGTAGGAATGCTCTCCACGGTAAAGGCTTAGCTATCTAGACACTTCTCCATGAAGGACTTTGGAGAAGCATCCTACATATTGGGGATTTGGATCTATAGAGATAGATCTAAGAGGTTGCTTAGCTTGTCTCAGTCTAGGTATATAGACACCATTGTCAAAAAGTTTGACATAAAAAATTCCAAAAGAAGTCTCATACTAATAAGATATAGGCTATCACTTTCTAGAAGTATGTTCCCAAAGACTCCTGAAGAAAGGGTACACATGGATATGATACCTTATGCCTTAGCGATAGGGTCTATCATGTATGCTATGCTATATACTAGGTTTGATATAGCGCATACTTTAAGTGTCACGAGCCGGTATTAGGAGGATCCAAACTTGGAGTACTAGAAAGCAATAAAGTGTATCCTTAAGTAGTTGAGAATGACTAAGGATCTTTTACTAGTATTTGAAGAAAGTAGCCTCAAGATTGAGGGCTACATGGACTCGAGCTTCTAATCTGATGTTGATGATGATAAGTCTAATTCAAGGTATATGTTTGCCTTGAATAGAGGAGCAGTATGCTGGAAGGGTTCCATGCAAGATACTACTATTGACTCGACCATAAAGGCGAAGTACATTGCTATGACAAAGGTAGTAAAGGAGGGAGTCTAGATGAAACAGTTCATCAAAGATCAAGGAGTCGTGCTAAGCAGCGAGGAGCTGATTCCCATATATTGCGATGACTATGGGACGATTACTCAAATGAGGGAACCCGGGTCTCATTAGAAATGTCCTAAGGAGGTTCTAGTTTATTAGAGAGATCGTGGCCCGATGAGATGTAGTAGTGGATGTTGAATCTCGGATTTTGATGATGAAACTAATTGATTATGTTTTGTGATCTAACTGAGTTTTGAGTGACGCAGGTCTACTATCGATCAAGATTAGATAGTTGATACTAGAGAAATTGACGTTATGTCGGGTGATTATGTCGGGATATTGGATGTCGAGCCGGAGGTTCGGTCGACAATTGGCAGAAGGCTTCGGACGTTGGGCATTGGGCCAAGAAGAGCCTATTACACCAAGGATATCGGAGTTATGAAGGTCAATCGCCGATTGGGCAACAAAATGTAAGAGAGGATGATGCGCTGAAGAATCGAACGAAGCACCGACCAATGACGTGCTGGGCAACTGAATGCAATTCGCGTTGTAAAAATTGTCTAGATCAAAGTAGAGTTTTGTTTGTATGTGTGTAGGATTAACTACGATAATGATGAAGATGTAAAGTGAAACAAAGTGTTAGAAGATAAGTGTGATAGATCGTTGGGAGTTTGAGAGTTCGACGGAAGTCCGAAGATTCGTTGGGAGTGCTACTGGAACTGGCCGAGAACGAGTAGGGAGCTTGCTGAAGGGTTTTCGAAAGTTTGCCAGAAGGTTTATCAGAAGTTCACGGAGCTTGCCAAAGAAGCTTGTTGGAACTCACCAAGATCATCGTGAAGTCCAAGAGCTTGCCGAGAGTCTACAGAATGGTTTCCGAGAGTTCGTCGGAAGACCGCCGGAAGCTCACCGGAAGAAGTCTTGATTTGTGGACTTTGTAATAGCTTAGGAAATGTCTTTAATTTTGTAGTTAGTATATTAATTTAGGTTAAGATTAGGTGTTAATCCTATAACCCAAGTAGGGGCCAAATGGGTCTTGTTTTGGACTGGTTTAGGTCAAGTTTAAGGCCCAAACTAATGTGCTGAAAAGGCCCGAGCGGTGGCACCGCCCAGGACCTGAGAGCCCAGGCTGGGTGGTGGCGCCGCCAGGCTAGGCGGTGGTACCATCGCTGGGCAGCAAGCGTAGGCGATGGCTGGCACCACCCTTGGTGGGTGGTGTTGACACTAATGGCGATGCAAATTTGGGCTCCAAATTTGAATCCTCTTGAGCCCTATAAATACTCCTCTCATTCATGGTTGAAAGGGAGTCTAGAACTGAGAAAGAAAATGGGAAAACTCTCTTAAAATAGTGTCAAAATCTTCCCTCTAAGCCTTTAGTGTGTTCTAGTCTGAGAGAAGGGTAAGAGGCCTTGTAAGGGTTACCTCCTAAGCCCGTCAAAAGGAAAGGTGTTGTAAGGGAGTTCATCCTCGCCCGTTAGAAGGAGGATAGCTAGTGGAAAAGCCAGTGGCCTCAAGTGAAGAGGAATCGGGAGTGGACGTAGGTTGTATGACCGAACCACTATAAATCAGTTTATGTTTATATTCTTGCAATTTACTTTACTGCAAACTATCTTCACTTTGATGCTCTACCTTCTCATCTCCTTCTTATGAATCAATTTACTTCTAAAGCATCTTTTGTTGTGGATTTAATTGAAACAATATTTTCAACATACGAAGTTTCCAAAACTTATTTTAAAATGCCAAAAGTTTATCGTTCTTTCCCGCTGCACTAATTCACCCCCTGCCCTCTCTTAGTGCCACTCGATCCCTAACAATTAGTATCAGAGCCTTTTTATTTCTCATTCAGATTTACACCCGTAAGAAATGGCTCTTCATGGTTTTCAAGAGGGCTTTTCGGTTATTTGTCCACCATTCTTTAATGGATCAGACTACACCTATTGAAAAACTCGAATGATAGTTTTCTTGCTTTTAATAGATTTGGATTTGTAGAACATTGTTGAAAACCATTTTCAACTTCCCTCTAAACCGATGAATGAATAGTCAAACGTAGAGAAAAAATCTTTTTCTTTAAATGCAAAGGAATGTCTAATTTTGCTCTTTAGACAAAAATGAGTTCAATCGGATTTCTACGTGTGAAATGACTTTTGATATTTGGTGAAAACTTGAAATCACACATGAGGGAACTAGTAGAGTTAAAGACTTGAAAGTAAACCTCTTATTACATGATTTTGAGCTCTTCTAAATGAAACCAAGCGAGACTATCAGCGATATGTACACCCGTTTCACGGATGTTGTCAATAGTCTAAGAGCTCTTGGTAAATCTTTTTCGGATTTTGAACTCATAAATAAGATCTTAAGATCTCTTCCAAAAAGGTGAGATCCTAAAATAACCTCAATACAAGAGGCTAAAGATTTAAATAATTTACCTATTGAAGAACTAATTGGCTCTTTAATGACCTATGAAATGGCATTCTTGTAATACAATGAACTCAATGAACATATGGACCACCTTCCAAAGAACATGAAGGATTTGACACTTCAGACTATAAAATGTCACTTGAGTTATGACTCAAGTGATGAGGACAATATTGAGGACATTGAACATTTAATGTTAAAATTTAAAAAGTTCATTAAACAAAAATTAAAGAACACAAATGAAAAGATCACCAACTCTTGCTATGAACGTAAGAAACCGGAACACTTCAAAGACGAGTACACAAAAATGAAGAAGAGGAAAGCGCGCAACAAAGATGAAGATGCAAACTATGCCTTATTGGTTTTCGATAATGAGGTAAGAAACTCACCCAAGTTGTTTTTACCTTATTTTGAAATTACATGATCCTTTCATGAGTTGCTTGATATAGTTGGTAGGAATTTTTTTTGTTATGCTTTTTCTTTCTAGTAATTTTTGAAAATTAAAAATATGGATGATGATTGCATGATTTGTGATAATGCTTAGGATTAATCCATGAATGTGTATCTTGATGTTTTATATTGATTTTCATTTCTAAACATGATACTTGATGATTTTATAACATGCATTAGTTTTTGAAGTTATGTTGATTTGACTCTATGTTTTGGATTAACATGTTTTTGGTCTAATTGTTTTCATGACAAATTAAGATGACATTTTGAGATGATGAAATTCCATGTATATTTTTCATATTGGTTTTCGATCTTAAACATGATACATATCTATGTATGAATTTCTTGAAAGTCTTTTGATGATAGATGTGTGTATCTTGCTTATAATTTGAAAACTTCCATCTTGGATTAATAGGTCTTAATCATTTTTATGATGAAATTTATAAAATGATTTTAGCAAAAAATTAAGCACCGATCATCTTGTTATAACTAATTAAAGAAAGAATTAAAATGATTTTGATGATGTTTTTATTTTTAAATATGATGCATGACATTTTCATATGAAAATTTTGAACATTCTTATGAAAGATCAAATCACTTAAATTGAAACTCATAAAGATGAGAAAATGCACTATCATGATGTTTGATACATTTGATCTTAATGGGTTTAATGTCAAACTTGTATTTCAAATTTATATAATGATGGCTTTCATATAAATATTTGAACATACCTTATGAAATCATTATTGATAATGATGAAATGAAAATATTAAAAGTTTGTTATCATGCTTAATGATTTTATGATATCATGAGAATTTAAAGGTGTTATATCTTGATGACAAACTCATATTTGGTTTTAAAATTTAATGCTCATCTTTTGAAACATGAGTACACTTATATGGGACAAACAACTTAAAATGAAATACATTATCATGATAAATTGAATCTCATGTCATGAAATAATGTATTATATTTTTGTCTTGATGATTTTTATAATGAAACTTACCATTCGTTTTTGAATACTTATTTTGATTTGGCATAAAAAGAAAAATGATGAATCCATGTATACTATGTTCATATAAATCTCTTGAATCTCGAGAATGATTTTGATAATTTGATTATGAGTTTCGAGTTGACAAAATGAGTTTGAATGATTTTATGACGTCTCTCTTGATCTCTAGAAATTATAACTTTAAATTCTTGACTTGAGATATTTTTGTGAATCAAAATACTTTCCTCGCTTCTTTTTATCATTTACCAAAGAGGAAAACAATTCAAATCCATGTCATTTATGAATCTCATAAACTATATTAATGATTTTGATGATTCGAACTTGAATGAGCTTTATCATAATCCAAGTCTTGATATCTTGATATTTGATACTTGGAATTCCTATGCATGAATCAAGTGGTTTTGTACTCAAATGAATCACTTTTCGATATATCTTTTTGAAATATCTTTTTAATGTGATATTGATAACTTGAGATATCTTTTGTAATTCATGACATGAGATTTAGCCTTTATGTCTTAAACGTTCATGCTTGTTTCTATTCGATATAAAAAAAGGACAAAGGCATGTTCATACGAAATCAACGCAAATCACTAAAAGAGAAATGTATGTTTCTTAAACATCTCTCTTTCTCTAAAGTTTTGGATTTTTTCAAATGAAAGACAAGTGATGAATTCATTTGTGACCTTATATGAATCTCGAAAGTAATTTTGATGAAGAGCTTGAAGTTGATGAATTAAATTTAAACTTTTACTCATGACTCTTCTCTTGATCTCTTAGAATCATGACTTTTTGAGATGTTTGTAATGCTTGAATCAAGCTCTATACTTCTCAAAGGAGAATAGAAAAACTTGTGATCATGAATACCATCACAATAAGTGCTATCTTACATATCTTGAAACCTGCTATGATTGAATGGTATGATTGGATGTTGTATTGCAAAGCTATGCTTAAATGTTGTATGATATAATTAATATCTAGTATATTGTAAAACTTGCATATCTTTTAAACTAGCTGTGATGCAACTTCTCCTTTTTGTTGATGACATAAGGGGAGAAGTAGATTGATGACTTCATGCATTGAATTGAATATTTTATATATTTGCATGATGATTTGTTAATTCTCATATTTTATGATAAATGTTGCTTAGATTTGGGATAATACAAGTGTTCTATCAATGGCATACTGATAAGGGGAGTTTGGTTAAACTCTGAGGAGTTAAGGTTAACTCCGTTAGTCATCAATTAGTTATCATCATTAAAAAGGGGGAGATTATTGAATCTCGGATATTGATGATGAAACTAATTGATTGTGTTTTATGATCTAACTGCATTTTGAGTGACGCAGGTCTACTATCGATCAAGATTAGATAGTTGACGCTAGAGGAATTGACGTTGCATCGGGTGATTATGTCGGGATATTGGATGTCGAGCCAGAGGATCGGTCAACAATCGGTAGAAGGCTTCGGACATCAGGCATCGGGCCAGGAAGAGCGTGTTACGCCAAGGATATCAGGGTTGCAGAGGTCAACCGCCGATTAGGCAACAAAACACAAGAGAGGATGATGCCCCGAAGAATCGGACGAAGTGCCGACCAATGACGTGCTAAGCAACTGAATGTCAATTCACATTGTAATAATTGTCTAGATCGAAGTAGAGTTTTGTTTGTGTGTGTGCAGGATTAACTACGATAATGATAAAGACGTAAAGTGAAACAAAGTGCCGGAAGATAAGTGTGATGGATCATTGGGAGTTTGAGAGTTCGACGGAAGTTCAAAGATTCATTGGGAGTACTGCCGGAACTAGCCGAGAATGAGTAGGGAGCTTGCCGAAGGGTTTTCAGAAGTTCATCGGAACGTTTGTCGGAAGTTCGCGAAGCTTGCCAAGAAAGATCAGAGCTTGCTAAAGAAGCTCGTTGGAACTCACCAAGATCATCGTGAAGTCCAGGAGCTTGCCGGGAGTTTGCAGAATGGTTTCCGAGGGTTCGTCGGAAGACTGCCGGAAGTTCGTCGGAAACTCGCCAGAAGAAGTCTTGACTTGTGGACTTTGTAATAGCTTAGGAAATATTTTTAATTTTATAGTTAGCATATTAATTTGGGTTAGGATTAAGTGTTAATCCTATAACCCAAGTATGGGCCAAATGGGCCTTGTTTCGGACTAGTTTGGACTGAATTTAAGGCCCAAACCAACAAAGTAAAAGGTCCGAAGCGTGGCACCACCTAGGCCGACGATCAGACGCCCAAGACCCGAGAGTTTCAGGGCCAAAGTGCGGCACCGCCTGCTTGAGAGCTTCCGGGCGTGGCACCGTCGAGTTGGACGGTGGTACCGCCAATGGGCAAAAAGCCCAGGTGGTGGCAGTGATTCAAATTTGGGCTCCAAATATAAATCGTCTTGTGGCCTATAAATACCCTTCTCATTCATGGTTGAAAGGGGGTCTAGAACTAAGAAAGAAAAGGGGAAAACTCTCTTGAAATAGTATCAAAATCTTTTCTCTAAGCCTTGAGTGTGTTCTAGTCCAAGAGAGGGGTAAGAGGCCTTGTAAGGGTTACCTCCTAAGCCCGTCAAAAGGAGAGGTGTTGTAAGGGAGTTCATCCTTACCCGTTGGAAGGAGGATAGCTAGTGGAAAAGCCAGTGGCCTCAAATAAAGAGGAATCGAGAGTGAACGTAGGTCGTATGATCGAACCACTATAAATCAGTTTGCGTTTATATTCTTACAATTTATTTTACTACAAAGTATCTTCACTTTGATGCTCTACCATCTCATCTCCTTCTTACGAATCAATTTACTTCTAAAGCATCTTTTGTTGCGGATTTAATCGAAGCATCATTTTCAACATACGAAGTTTCTAAAACTTATTTTAAAATGCTGAAAGTTTATCGTTCTTTATCATTGTACTAATTCACCCCCCCCCCCCTCTTAGTACCACTCGATCCCTAATTGTGGAAAGAGTTATATCCGAAGATAACATTATAGATCCACCGATAAAACCATTTCTCATATTGTCTTTGAGCATCACATAGGTCTGATGGGGATCAGACACATACATGATTGGCTTTAGGTTAAGTGGGAGATTGCTAATTATAAGTGCCCTACAAGTCAATCACGTGAGTGATGATACCTGCAACATACTACGTCAATCTTTTGACTTATGATTATTAGTATTTTCTCATATTATCTGGATAAATATTGTGATGTCCTTAGATCTATGCAATAGGAATCAGATCGTGATGAGATCATGATAATGAGATCGATTCACCTTTAAACACAAACTCTAAATAATCCTAGTCGTAGGTTACTCGAGAGGGATATTAAGATAACCGGACAAACTGGTGTGCTATATACCCGTCCATATGATGGAGGTGGCTGGTCTCATAGCTACTCATGTGGGGACACTAAGGGTACAATGCAGGTACTCATTGGAGAATGAGTTCACTGATTGATCCGCTTACGAAATGCTGGATAGTTATTGATACCTGATGTCAGACAGTGATTTCGTAGTCCTAGTAGTATATCTAGTCCTTAGACTTGAGACACCAAGGATGTCTTATGTGAGTACTCTACTCTTTGATACCGAACTTATAGGTTTGGAAGTTCTAGATCTAGTACAACCGGTTATTGGGAGTGGCAACTAATTTTACAAGGGTTATTGAGTGTCAATAGAGGATCATCCACTCTCGGTATCATGAGAGAAATATCCCATGTGTTCTTGTTCAGGCAAATCCCTAGCCAGGGTCATTTGGATTGAGAGAGAAAGAGTTCTTCGGAAGAATTCGATTAGAACGAGACTCGAGCGGAAACTGCATAAGCCTGATCGTACCATATCCAATATATAATCTCTGAGATATTAGATGGATGAGGGACTATAGGTACATGATAATTGAGAACAGATAGGTCCAAAAGATTGGATTCCCCTATATCGTCTAGGGACTACGGCATAGTGGCCTGGTATATCTATAATCGATGAGTCAAGTGAATTATTATGGAGATAATAATTCAATAAGTCAAAAGGAGTTCTGATAGGTATGACTCATGACCAGCTCGATATTGGGCCTAGAGGATCATACACATATGGTAGGTGTTGCGACGAGTAGAGGTTCGGATATGAGATATCCGTCGGAGCTCGTATCTTATTGGATATCCAATAAGCCCCTGTATTATTGGATCCTATGGATGAGATACAATAAGAGCTAGATTATTGGGTAAAGACCCATTAATCTAAGAGGCTTGGGTAATTGGCTAAAGATCTAATACTCAATAGGGCAAGATCCATTAGAGTTTATAGGGGACTCTATAAATAGGAGGGAACCAAAGGTCCAAAAGCTAGGGTCTTCTTGGTAGCCACCTTCTATTCTCCTCTCCCTAGAGAGGAGCATCGGCATAGCTCCTACTATATGGATCACTACTAGAGAGGAGGATACTTGACCTCTTTCATCCACCCCATGGATTTGCAGGAATTCAAGGATATACGATCTCCCTAGGTATTACCTTTCCTACATATATAGTTTTCTAATTCGTGGATTTATTTTTCGCACCAATCTTCGCACGACAATGAAACCTTTCATAGAAATCTAGGATATTTTTATTTTTTATTCTTTCGCTACGCATGTGATGTCACCCTTGGATTTTCCAATACTATGCAAACTAGAAGTATAATCACCAATGATTTCTCCCTTAACATAAATTAATTGCTATAAATAATGTATTGCTTTATTATTAACTTCTATATTTGTGTATTATAGTTAAAAATAATAATTAAATTTAATTTCGTTAATCACATGGATAAGTTAGGAATCTTACTAATCAATTAGATTATTGATTGATTTATTTCCTAATAAGTGATATGATTTTTAGGAAGTAAATAATATACATTCTATTTTTATGTGTAAACTATAATAAATAAATATTATATTTCTATCTTTGTGTGTGAAAGTAAAATATAAATAAATTTAAAATAAAACTTAAATATTTACTTACCTTTTGAGGGAGATCTCATCTTCTCATACATAAATGGGCTTCTCTTCCCTCATTCCTCACCAAGCCTAACAATGGGAGGATCGAGGAGAGGACTTCCCGAGGAGATGATCTTGAGGAAAGAATAGCCGAGAAGAAGTAGGATTCTTTCTTTAGCTTTGATTTATGTTTTAAAATCTTGATATTAGGATTGTTATAATTTTATGATGCATAATAATGTTTTAATTTCGAAATTTTATGATTTATAAATAATGATAATTAATTTATGATATTTGAATAATTATTTGATTGATATTAGTCTTTAAAGTTTAAGTGAGTTTTAAAATTGATTTAACTATTAAAATTCTTACCCTTAGATTAATGGTTCTAATTTATTTAATTAGATATATCTTTATTTTAAGAATTATTTATGAATTTATATGATTTAATTAGTTTTAAATTTAAGATTATGAATTTAAGTTCTTTAATTCATGGATTTGAGTTATTATGTGATAATTTATATTTTTGAAATCTAATTTGATAAGAGAAGTTTAATTGGGGTCTGACTTGAGTGAAGTTAATCTATCAAATTAAATCGACTTAGCCCATGTGGTTTTGTATGACCTAGCCCATATAGCTAGGTACAATCAGCCCATATGACTAGGCATGACCTAGCCTATGTGACCAGGTAGAAGCCAGCCCATGTGGTAAGGTATGACCTAACCCATGTGGCCAAGCATGACCCAACCATGTGGCCAAGTATGATCCAATCTATATGGCTATGTACGACCTAGTCCATGTGGCCATGTATAACCCAATCATGTGGCTAAGCATAGACCAACTCATGTGACTAGGTACGACTTAGTTTATATGGTCAGAAATGACCCTAAATCATATGTCTAGGCATGACCCAACTCGCGAGCCAAGTATGACTTAGTTTAGTGGTAAGGCTCAGCCCAACTTATGAGTGAGGCATAGCCTAGTCCATAAAGTTAAGCATGCCTAGTGATGTGATTGGCATTAGACACATTGTCGCTCCTTGATTTAGTCCGTTGTACCTCAACTTAACCTATTTCTTGGGACAGGTATGTTCAACGCATTTGACTCATCCAAGACTCAAGTGTTGGTTCAGTTTAGGCTAACACTATATGATATAATCTGATTTCCTCTTCCTTTATTGGTTTGAGCTCTTTTGACTAAATCAAATAGGTTTGATCGATTAAGGTGAGTTTAGGGTGATTCTAGACTAACTTGATCAATTCGAATCTACTTGACTTAATCGAGATCAATCAAATCTAAACTAGACCAGTCTATGGTGATTCCAGACCGGTTGTATAAGGATTTGAGATTGGTTTTATTATGTTATAATTGAATTAAATTTGGTTTAAGTCAATTGAGCTATTCCAATTAGGGTTTTGGTTGATTGAGGACTATTGAGGTATTGATATTTTAAGCTTTTATGATTTAATGAATTTAATGGTTTTATTTTAAGATATTATTTGAAAATGATTATTGGTTTTCTACTTTTCTTAAGTTTATGATATTAAGATGATTGTTATCATGTACTCGATATAACTAGGCTAATGACCCATATTGGAAGTGCAACTTGTTAAAAGAGCTACGGGCCCATCATAGTGAGGAGCCACCAATGGACATAGTCTAGTAGATAGTACATAAATGGGTTTATAAATTGAAGACTAAAAATAATAGGTTACAACAAAGATACAAGATATGACTAGTTGTGAAAGGATTCAGTCAGAAGAAAAGTATTGACTTTGAAGAAATATTTCCTCCTATAGTAAAAATGTCCTCTATCGAAGTTGTTCTTGGTTTGGCTGCTTGTTTGAATTTAGAAGTTGAGCAACTTGATGTGAAAACTGCATTCCTTCATAATGACCTAAAAGAAGAAATTTATATAAAACAATCAAAAGGTTTCAAATTCAAAGAAAAAGAAAATCTAGTATGCAAGAAAGAAAAACTTATATGGTCTCAAACAAGCACCCAAATAGTGGTACAAGAAGTTTAATTTCTTTATGATGAGCCAAGGGTACAATAGAACCATATATGATCATTGTGTGTTTACAAAGAAGTTATCAAATGATAATTTTATTATTCTCCTGCTATATGTTGATGATATGTTGATTGTTAGCCACGATGCTAATAAAATTGAAAAACTTAAAAGAGAGCTAAGTAAGTTTTTTGCTATGAAAGACTTGGGATCGGCAAAACAAATACTTGGCATAAAGATTCTTCGTGATATGAAGAAAGGAAAGATTTGGCTATCTCAAGAGACCTATATTAAAAAGGTTCTTGAAAGATTCAATATGAGTAAAGCCAAAGCAGTTTATTTTCCACTTGCAGGTCATTTTAAGCTCAGTTCAAAATAATATCTAATAAATGAGAAAGAAAAAGAAGAAATATCCAAAGTGCCTTACTCATCTGTGATAGATAGTTTGATATATGTTATAGTTTATACTAGGTCAGATATAACTCATGTAGTTGGAGTTAGCCCATTTCTCTCTAATCTTGAAAAAGAACATTAGGTAGTAAAATGGATATTAAGATATCTAAGAGGTACTTTTAAGTTGTGTTTATATTTTGGCAATGGTGGATCTATGTTATAAGGGCACACAAATACAGACATAGCAGGTGATACTGATTCCAAGAAGTCCACTTCAGGATTCATGATGAGATTTACAAGATGAGCAGTCTCTTAGCAACCTAAGTTACAGAATTATGTTGTTTTATCAATCATAGAAGAAGAATATATAGCAATTACTGAAGCCTGTAAGGAAGCTTTATAGATGAAAAAGTTTCTATAGGAATTAGACTTGAAACATGAAGGATATACTATTTTCTGTGATAGTCAGAGTGTCATACACCTCTCCAAGAATTCAACATACTATTCTAGATCCAAGCATATTGATGCAAGATATCACTAGATTCATGATGTGCTTGAGATGAAAGAATTATAATTGGAAAAGGTATATACCAATGAGAATGAATCAAATATGCTGACAGACTCTTTACCTAAGGAAAATCTTGAAGCATGTCGATAAAGAGCGAGCTTAGTACAACCCACCATATGAGGTGGAGGGGGAAAATTATTGGGTTTAACCCATATGTAGGCTTGGACTAGACAATTAGGCTATTGAGCCCAAATCAGTAATTAAAAAAAAGAAAAAAGAAGAAAAGAAGACGTGCATGCAGTTGAGGGCAACGAACTGTGGTGGCGTAAAGAGAAAGAATAAAGAGAGAAAGAGGAGAGAGAAAATTAGGATATTGAGTTTTTTGGTTGATGATTAGTGGCCAAACTTCGTTGGTTTTAGCCCAAATTTGATGTAGAGAATCCTAACAAGCTCTACAATCCTAACAGTGCTGATCTACAGTTTATCCTCTCTGAGGTACTTTTCTACTATATCCACTTGGTGAGATCTAAATCTTTTCTTTGATGAGATCCATCTATGTGATGATGATATGCAATTGTTGAGCCAAGATATATGGTCTTGATGTTGTTATGATCCTTTTGTTATTTTAGAGAAGACTTATTATAAACCTGTTATCATTATCAGTGATAGTGGAAGTTTGAATTGGACTACGGTCTCATAGTTTTTCTCCCATCGAATTTTTTATATAAAAATTCGATATCTCACTTTGTACTTGATTCATTGTTCTACTGTTTATGCTATTCTGGTTAATATTTGCTTTTGATATCAAGTTGATATTCTAACAAGAAATCCATTTTGATACACAGGGGAAAAAAATTATTCTGTTTTAATAGATTTTTTCTCAACAGTAACTCCATAAGTGTTGAACTCGCAAACGACGAAGGACTTATACATAGGTTGTGCATATTCTATTCCACTTCCTTCTTTAGACGCAGTTCGGCAACTCCTTATAGGGTTATGTGCATTACACTATCTTTTAGCTCTCATACCTGTACGTGGCTCAAGGCCTTGTTCTGCGTCTGTGTTTTGGAGGTTACTCAATTCATTCTATTTCTATTATAAAGATGTGGTGCACTCTATTCTCCTCAATAAGCAAGTGTGCTTGATATTCAATGATTTTGCAGCACTCATTTGAACTTTGCCACTCAATTAACAATCTGAGCAAGTGATAAGTTTGGTTAGGTTGCCTATTTGTATTATGTGGGGGAATTTCTTTTCTTAAATGCAATTCTATTGTTCTTGAATAAATTCTGTAATTGCTGGTTTACTGGCCCGACTTAAGGTTGATTCTCGCAAGGGTAGCAAGTAACCAGGTCAGGTCTCTCAACGGCTCTCGCAAGATAAGTCAAAAGTTAAGTGGAAAGCTGGATGCAGATATTATATGTTACATTACTCTACGGGAACAGACAAGTAAAGGGTGGAGTCAGCAGTTAAGTTAGCAAGGGTTGTCAGCGGAGCAGTGAGGTTAGGTTTCAAGGAGTCTAAAGTAAGGGTAGCCAAATAAAGAGGATCTCGCCCTCAAACATCGGTTTCCAGAGACTCGGCCTAATAAAGAAAGATGAATTGAATACACCTGTTATAGAAAGATGTCAACTATCTGCTTTGCTATTCTCAAAGTGGAACAGAGAGAGTCATATGGGTTAAACGACGCAAAAAGGAATCACCGGATTGTCTGTCACGTGCTAAGATCAGAGTAAAGGGGAATCACCAAGATCAGTTTCAGTTAAAAGATCTTCAGCTGGATACAGATCAGAAGCAGTTTCAACCGAATCTCAAAGTATACGAGTTCCGGTCAAGAAGGATGGTGGGTATTTACTTAAGTCTATAATAGGTGGCAAGATAATAAATGAATGTTTGAATTGACAGTTAAAGTTGATGAGTTGAATAGTATTTATTCTCAGTGCTGTCAGCGGGACAATTAGTCCAGGACTTGTTGAATTGAATGTAGGTACAATCGTAGAAGTGGTTTTTCACATTGCACCTATGACTGCAGGTTCTGCTATTCCTGCTTTTTGCTTTGAACTCAGATATAATAAATTAATAATAATCAGGGGCTTTCGAAAGGGTCCCTACTATTCCTTTCTTGAACTTAGCTTAACCTTTGCCTTTGCCTAGAGTACGGTTGGTTTACTGTATTGTCGACTCTCAATCAATTGTTGCTTCATCAATGCTAAAGTAAGCAGGACAATTAGTCAAGTTTTTGGGTGTTGAACGACCAGACGAGATAATATACTTGATACATGCAGAAATGTGTAACTTGATACGAGTATAAAGATTTGAATCTAGATAAGAGCGAGCAAGCTTTGTGTAGTATAGAATTCCAGTAAGAGGACACTCCAAAACTACCTGGTAAGAGGACACTCCTGAAAGTTGGAATTGTACTAACTCTACGTAACCGCTGCTAAGCTAAACTTAATTTTACGTTATTTGTTCCTTTGCCCGAAGACAAAGTGAGTGAGCGACCTGTTCCTGTTCGAGCAGTAGGATGAGAAGAGGCTAAAGCATAAACAACATCAGCATTAGAACAAGGACCAGAATACAAAGCTAAAGATGGATCAAAAGACTACGTATAATCTCCTCTCGAATCTTCTTCTTGTCTTTTAGTTCGAAAGAGGAAGGAAGGAGAATGCCCTGTACCTGTTCTGTTAGTCTTATCCTATTGTTCCAGTTCTTGTTGACCGGGCAATGCCAGTTCCATTTAAATTGCATTCTACATGTAAGGGAAGGCGGGGAGTTTCTTCATCAGCGTAAGGAGTTCTCTGATCTGATGCTTCCGCTTGTGCGAGAGATTCAATTAACGCTTAAGTCTAGTTTGAAAATTCAAGTGTAGTTTGAGTTGAAAGATAAAGAGAAGGATCAGAATACAGATCTTCATAATAGGAACATAATTCGAAGCTTTAAGATAAGGGACAGGGGTAAGAAAAAGAACGAGTCCTGTTTTTGAGATCGGAATAAAGAGTAGGAATAGGAACTTGAGAAGCTCCCGTTAGCATCCCAACTGCCGCGGTTTAAAGATAAGAAGCTAGATCTGCTGAGGAAGAAATGGAATCCGTCCTGTTCCCTGCTAGGTATGATAGAAAGAATCCACTGTCCGAGTTAGGTATCCAGTTGCAAGTTCTGTCTTCATCGGTTCGACTTACGTGAGTTATTTTAGCGTTAGTTGAGTTCTAGGTCTTAGGGGTAGAAAGATCAAGCATGCAACAACACTCTACAACATTACATTTCAGCACCTGAACCCTTAACTAAAACATAAGGAGGAGGCACCATTATCTATGATCTCTTATTTCCCTTCACTGCCTATTTGTTTGAGGAAGCCATGTTTAGACTGTTTTATTGATATGTAGGAGGAGGAAGCCAAGTTGAGACTGTTTTCTTGAGACCCTACCTACTTTCTATTCCACTTGCATTAACTACTTGATACCCTACTACTTGATATCCTATTTCTCTATTCCACTTGCATTGACTCCTAAGTCGGGAGAGTGGTTCCCCTTACGTAAGCGCTACTTTATTATACGTTGCGTAAGAAAATGAGATGATAGGAACGACAACTAGTATTCATTCTTAACAACACTCTAAGACCGACACGACACATATATAATACAAGAAAGTAACAACCCTCTAAACAAGAATATGACTTTTAGAACTCATATAGGCATGCATTTATGGAGATGGAATTTCTCCGCATAACTGTTCTTTCATTTGTGTGTTCGGAAAGAGCCACATATCATACCAACTACATTATTACACTAAATTTCCATAAGTATTCTAATCCTGTGTATAAATATAAATTGAAAAGATTGGGTCCCATTGGATCACTTACAATCTCATTATTTTTGACATGAAGAAATAAGGAAACCATTGCAATTGCCGGAAATACTATAGGCAGGCCCACTAAAGGCACAAAAATAGAGGGTAAGCAGGGATGGGATCTGTCATCCAAGAGGGTAGGGTCCGTTTTCGATGATAGAGGTTTGAGTGTCGGTGCAAGTGCAATGAAAAGTGTTATTCGAGGCAGAATCAAATACTCGTGTGCGAAAGCTAGTTTCTGTTTGAATTGAAAAGGATCAGGAGCTGGAAGGGATGAAGCAATGAAAGTGGAGTTTTCGTCCTAAAGTCGAGTGACGGTGCAGGGACAGTATTGGGGAGAAGCATCTCTTGACACAGTTATGTTTTACTTTATTTAATCATGTGATTTAGAACAGAATGAGTTCAGGTTTGAATACATTAGCGAAAGAAGAGAAAGAAGACTTATCGGAATGCAAGCGAAAGAAGGGCAAGAAGGCAACTCGTGTTCCGCTTTAGTGAGTGGTGCGAGTTCCACTAGTTGAATTGAGTTAGGAAACCTCCTTATTAAATATTAAAGGATAGAGAGAGGGTTAAAAGATAGAGCGAGATAGAGTTGAGTATAAATGAGGATAGAGAGAGGGTTAAAGGACAAAGAGAGGCAGAGTTGAGTATAAATTAGGACAAAGCAAGCAATAAATCAAATAAGTTGTTGAGTTCACCAAAGTGCTAACTAACGTGTTATGATTTGGAGTTTAGGGTAGCATTAGATTCATGAGTTTCTGAAGCCATTGTTTAGTGAGTTAGGAGTTGAGTTCAGTGTCAGCATTAGTTCTTGTATTCTGAGTCACCTATACTGAGCCCACATATAGTGGTAAAGAACTGGTTTATAGTAAGCCTACTAGCGGTTAAGAATAAAGGAAACTAGAAAGAAAGATGGGTTCAAGGAGATGAACAACTACTACAAAGGTAAAAGAGCCAAGCAACTATTAACAACCAAGCTTAGGACGTAAGACGTGTGGTGGCTATGAATAATGAACAAGCAACTACACAAGTGACAAAAAGCAAGACTCGTAAATAACTCATACAATATGGTTAGTTGTTATGAAGAAGTCCACCAAGTAACTACTAATATTACATGTCAGTAAATAATAAGTTATAACGAAGTTATTACAAGTCTAGTTTTTACTAGTGTTAGTTGTTATGGAGTCCTGTGTTTTAGAGTTATGAACAAGTATTGTGTTTGTGTGTGGTAGCAACCAATAATGAGTTATAACTTGTTATAAGCAAGTCTTATGTTCATGACGGCAGGAGCCCATTTAAGTTATAACTGACAAACAATGTATACAAAAAGCAAGAATGGAGTGGTTCAGTGAGAATACATGCGCTTTCGCTTAAACCAAGTTCCATTACTATTTTCCTCACCATAAGAAAGAAATATTCCTAAGGGTTTGACTTGGAACCATAAAGAGCAATTCAAGTATTGTTCTTGT
Organism: Musa troglodytarum; assembly: GCA_023547065.1. Taxonomy (NCBI): domain Eukaryota; kingdom Viridiplantae; phylum Streptophyta; class Magnoliopsida; order Zingiberales; family Musaceae; genus Musa; species Musa troglodytarum. The sequence continues at coordinate 33,901,169 of CP097511.1, forward strand.
GTGAGTAAAGTCCAAGTGATTAGCTTGATGTCGTAGAGAAAGAAAGTAGGCAAACTTTAGAGCTAGTAGTTCTACATCGATTAATTCTAAAGTAGGAAAGATAGATGGGTTTGGGTTTACTGCTCTAGTTCGCGTGCTTATTGTTCATTGCTTGTTTGAGCTTAACACCATTCTTCACTACCCTTAACGTAAAGTTTTGAAATTTGATATTGGGATTATTATAATTTTATTATGCATAATAAGATTTAAATTTTCGAAATTTTATTATTTATAAATAATGATAATTGATTTATGATTTTGGAATGATTATTTGATGGATATTGGTCTCTTAAGTTTAAGTAAGTTTTAATATTGATTTAACTATTAAAATTCTTACATTTAGATTAATGGTTCTAATTTATTTAATTAGATATGTTTATATTTTAAGAATTATGTATAAATTTGTATAATTTAGTTAGTTTTAAATTTAAGATTATGAATTTAAATTATTTAATTTATGGATTTGAGTTATTATGTGATAATTTAGATTTTTAAAATCTAATTTAATAAGAGGAGTCTAATTGGGGTCTAACATGAGTGTTGTCAACGAGAATAGACTGGAAAGGTAAGGGAAAAGGGCCGGGCCGACATTCCGTGATTCAAGGGCTAGCGGTTCAATTCAAAAGGGAAGCCGTGTGCATAAAAGTGGCTGAGTCAAATTCGTCATCTGCAATCGGAAAGTTCCCTGAAAGTCGAGGCATATATAATAAGTCCAAGAACCGGTGGAGAGAGGTTTGGTGCGAGAGTGCTAAAGTGCGGAAAGGAAGCATCATGCTCATCTATACACGGAACGGTTAAGTAGAAAGTTTCAGCGCCGGGTCCGTTCCTTCAGTATAGTCCTCTTATGATCGAGGTCAATAGACCCCTTCACCGCCCTACCCTAAGCAAAGGTCTCGCTAGGCCATAAGCAAAGGGATAACTAGATTCAATTCAATGATCACTTTCGGTCTCGGCTCGGGGTTGCGCCTATTTTCGCTTTTCTTAAAGTCAGCAGTAATGTAGTTCATCTTCCTCTTTAAAGTAAGTAGTAACACAGTGAGCTTAGGTAACTTTTGGGGTGCGATGCTAAATAAGAGAATGTAGTACCAAGCAATAAGAGAATATAGGCCTTTGAATAAGTGAGCTTCTTCACACTTCTATGGATTCTTGAGTAAATTACTTTTGAATAGGCCTTTCTATGTTGGGAGCTGCGGATTCAATAACCTAGTCTATCCCTTTTACCTCTATCCCTTAGTCTTTCCCTTTTACTTCTATCCCCGAGTCTTTCCCTTTGACTTCTATCCTTGTAATGCCGACTCAGATCCGCCGCTATATCATATATCGCCTTTCACTCCTACGGTCTTTCTTCAAGAGAATGCCCTTAGTCCAAATCTCCTAATTACCTGACTCAAACAAAACCACCAATAGGTTCACTATAGCATTTTCTAAGAGTAGCCCTTATTCCTTCATCGACAGCAATAGGATGGTCTATGATCAGTTCTATAATATAATATAATATAATATAATATAATATAATATAACATAATCTAATCTAATCTAATATCGGAGTGGAAGGGCAATTCAATTCTTCCGAACCCCATAATGGAAAAAAGATTCGAATTTGGCTTACGCCCTATGGCCCTGCTACTCTGATGCTTTGCCGAGCGTCCCTCCCGACCGATGTCTCGATCCAGCACATTTCTAATGGAAGCGCTTTCTTTTTGATTTCATATAGTTTTGGAATACATTAGTTTAGACTACATAACTCGCTCGACCACGCTTTAATTCGAGACAAGGCTCAAACCTACAATACAGGAAAAGCGGGACAGAGGAGGAAGCACAAGAAGACCTACCAAAAGCATAACAGAATCCATCAACAAAGCGTGTAGGATCACTTAGTTTCAACTCGATTGAAAAAGAGAATCTTATGGCGGTGAAACAATAATATCCCCTAATCTAATGAAAATTCTCTAAATCTAACTCTAACGAGAAAGCACATACTTCTTTCATAGACTCATAAAATAGACTTCCTTCCTTTAGTGGAAAAATTCCATTGGGTTAAGGAGAACAATTAGCATTAGCCATTCAAAAAAACTCCTACAAGAACTTCAGGAGGAGGGGTGGAAACTCTATGCCCTTATAAAATAGAATTGAAGAAGGGAAAGGAGAAGGACTGGTTTACGGGATTGGCTATTAGGGCATTTTTACTCGAGTGGCTCTATCCCCGATATTTTGGATAAGGAAAACTCTTATGATTGGACTGACATTACTTGAAACAGAATTCAAAGAAAAGAAAGGCCAACTTCCACTCTCCCAACTGTAAATGTCACTCAAACTCAAAATGAATTGAACACACCTCGCCTGGCTTACATCGACAGCGAAGGAAACACCTAATAGCTAACAAAAGAAAAGGCTTTAGACTGTCTAAGCTACCATGTTAGTGAACAATAGTTAGGTGCCCTTCTTATGTTCTATGCACAATTAGTAGTTAGCTTATGCGTTGAGCCCGTAGTCATAGGTGCTTTGCTTTTTGACTCAACTACATCAATCATAGGTGCTTTTTTGACTCTTTTACATGAGTTGTGCTTTTAATTCCATAAGTGAGTTCCATTCGAGATCGAGATGCATTAGCATGAGTGCGTTAGTTTCGGTGTAGAGTCTGAAGTGTTGTTACCGCAGAGTGGGTCTATCATATGCTTCGATGGATTCAATTCTTTGAGGAGAGTCGGGAGTGAGCGATTCTTCCTTCACTTCAAGTGGAGCTCTTGTTTAAGAGTTTGTAAGAAGGCGAATCCCAGTTTCAGTTAGTTCTTTTAGCAAGTCCTTTCTTCTGCATTGAACTACTTCTCAATGGTTGCTAAGACCTAAACGTCAACCATCAAGCTCTAAGTCAGTAATAAGTGGGTAATCTGAAAGTCAAGTTTGAGCGGAATCTTTACAAAGAAGAAGATCTCGAATCGAATGCTTTGATGAAGTATACAGTTTCATTTATACCGTTAGCTCACAATCCAATCCAGTTTTATAGCGCCCCGAAAGCTCTAATGAGAAAGATGCGAATTCCCTCACTGCTATGATATTCCCCCCTGCTTGCTTGTTTCTCTAAGCTCACTAAAGCACCCAGCCTCCTTGCTCACGTTAGCCCTTGCTTTAAGATCTTGGTATTAAGAATGGAGTGTGCACCTCTTATATCATTTAGTAATAATACTCCTACCTCTAGCCTTTCCCCATAAAACACTCACTCATTGCATTGCTATTACTAGAACAAGTTTAGTACTTAATTCTCTAGTTGGTAACATCCCTTCTTGTCTTGCTGTTCTACGTAGAGATCATAAGACTAATAGTAATAATTTAAATATATGATTAGGAAAAAGAGCATTCTTAAATCCGAGTGATTATTCAATATAAACTTTTTCAGAAATAAAGTCATTTAAAAAAGTACTTTTAACATCCATTTGAAACAATTTAAAATCATTACAATAAGCATAGGTAAGGAGTATCCTTATGGTTTCTAATCTTGCCACAGGAGCGAAGGTTTCATCATAATTGATACTTTCTTCTTAGTTGAAATCTTTGACCACTAATCTAGCATTATTTCTAACCATGATCCAAGTTCATCTTACTTATTTCTAAAGATCTATTTAGTACCAATCACTAAATGGTCACTAGGTCTAGGAATAAGCTTCCACACCTTATTTCTTTCAAATTGATTTAGCTCTTTTTGCATTACGATAACCCATGAATCATCTTTCAGGGCTTTATCAATGCATTTTGGTTCAATTTGAGATAAAAAGATAGCGTTAGCACCAAAATTTTTAAAGGAAGAATGAGTTTGAACACCTTTTGATGTTTCTCATATGATTAGCTCCTTAGGATGAGCATCTACATACTTCAATTCTTTAGGTAAGGATGCTTTGGAAGAAGATGCATCCAAGTTGCTAGTGGGAGGAGAGGTTTTATTAAAATTTAAAGCATCAAAATCAAAATCATCATCAAAATTATTTTCTTAAATTAAAAAATCTCATTAGAAATAACATGAATTAATTTTTCTATAACCAAAGTTATCTTATTAAAGACACGAAATGCTTTAAAAATAGAAGAATAGCTAAGAAAAATACCTTCATCGAATTTTACATCAAATTTTTCTAAGGTATCATTTTCATTTAAAACAAAACATTTACAACTAAAAACTTTGAAATACGAAATATTGAGTCTTTTGTTTTGTTGTTCCATAATTTATAAGGAGTTTTAAAATGTAATGGTCTTACTAGAACCCTATTCATGACATAGCATGTCGTCTTAACTACTTCGGCCTACAAATATTTGGATAGACTATGTTCGTTTAATATGGTTCTTGTCATTTCTTGTAAGCTCATATTTTTTCTTTCAACTATTCCATTTTGTTATAGGTTTCTTAGAGTAGAGAAATTGTGATTATACCTATTTGATTCACAAAATTTTTGGAAATCATGGTTTTGAAATTCACTACCGTGATCAGTACAAATAGATGAAATCATATACCCTTTTTCATTTTGAATAAGTTTATAAAATTTTAAAAAATACTTAAAATAATTACTTTTATGTGTCAAGAAGTATGCCCAAGTGTGTCTACTATAATCATCTACAATTACAAAGGCATATTTGCTACCTCCTAGGCTCATTATGTCAATTGGTCCAAATAAATCTATATAGATTAATTACAATGGTCTAGAGGTGTTTATTTAATTCTTTGATTTGAAACTACTTTTCATTTATTTTCTTAATTGACATACATCACAAATTTTATTTTTGACAAACTTGACGCTAGGCATTCCTCTTAAAATTTCTCTAATTGAAATTTGAGAGATTAGTTTTATGCTAGCATGACCTAATCTCCTGTGCTAAAGCCATGCATTATCATTTAAAGTCGAAAAGCATGTTTCATCACAAAGATATAGTATACACATTGTTATGTTTTAAAGCAATCATAGATGTATTTTTGTGTGGTATTTCAATTATGCAAGCATTAGATTTGAATCTTACGATATATCATTTATCACATAATTGATAATACTTTGTAAATTATGCTTTAAACCATCTACTAATAACACATCTTCAATCAAGAGATTTGACTTATTACCTATGGTTTCTTTGTCAATAATTTTATCTTTATTTTTATCTCTGAAGATGACATACCTTTCGTCTTGGTTAATGAGCTTAGAGAATTGAGTTAGATTTCTAGTCATGTGCCTTTAGTATCCACAATCTAGGTACTATCTCTTGCTCCTAGCTTATATTTGTAAACATATCTATAAGAAAAGAGGTTTTCTTTTAGGTACTAATTTGACTTTGGGTGCCACATTAATTGATCTACCTAACTTATCAATTTTTATAAAGTTATTTATGGTTCCTTTAGGAACCCAAATTAACTTATGTGAACTGTACTTCTTAATGGACATTTATAAGCATAATGTCTAAATTTACAACAAAAGTTGTATTTGTTTTAGGGTGAGACATGTAATGTTGGGCCTTTAATGAAGATAGTTGGCTTTTGTTGAGTATTGCTTACAAAGCCAATTCCTTCCTTTTTATGAACATGACCCTTATTAGTAAGGATCATGTTTAAGGAATTGCTTTTGATTTTAAACTTTTCTAGAGTTTGTTGTAGTAACAAAATTTCCCTTTTAAGTGTCTCTAATTCTTCACATTTTATGTAAGGAGGCAACATCTCATTATCATGCTCAAATTTTAATTTATCAAATTCACTAATAAGAGAGGCATGCTCCTTTTTTAACAATTTATACTTTTACTAACTAATTTTTATTTATCAAATAAATAATGAAAAGCATTCAATAATTTATCAAAAGATAAATGAGCTTCGATTGAGTCACTTACCTCATCCCCAAGTGCTATTAATACGTAGTTTGCAACTTCTTTATTGGTTGTCTTCTCGTATTCGGATGCGCTTGAATCACCCAAAGTAGCTTTGAATGTTTTCTTTTTCTTTAGTTAGTTTTTCTTCACTTGGGGGCATTCATTTTTGAAATGCTCTGACTTCTTACATTCATAGAAAATTATTTGGTCCTTTTTTAGTTCACTTTTATTTTTAGTGTCATGTTCAATTTTATTTCTTTTTATGAATTTCTTAAATTTTCTTGTAAGAAGTGCCAAGTCATCATCATCATCATCATCATCATCATCATCATCATCATCATCATCATCGTCACTTGAGTTTTCTCTCAAGTGGTTTTTTTGAGTTCTGAGTGCCAAAACCTTTCTGTCCTTTAGAAGGTTGTTCTCAAGTTTATCATGTGCAATGTATGTTATTTTGTAGGTCATCAAAAACTTGATAAGTTCTTCGAGCGGAAAGCTGTTCAAGTCCTTGACTTCTTGTATTGCCGTTACTTTAAGATCCCAATTTTTTAGAAGGGATCTTCATATCTTGTTAACAAGTTCAAAATTAGAAAAACTTTTACTAAGTGCTTTTAGACTATTGACGACATTCGTAAACCAGGTGTACATGTCTCCAATGGTGTCACTTGGTTTTATATGAAACAATTCATAGCTATGAATCAAAAAATTAATTTTTGACTCCTTAAACCTACTTGTGCCTTCATATGTGATTTCAAGTGTGTGCCAAATCTCATAAGCAATTTTGCAAATAGAAACCTAATTGAACTCATTTTTATTCAAAGTACAAAACAAAGCATTTATAATTTTGACTTTCAAAGAGAAAGTCTTCTTCTCCAAATCATTCCATTTGTTCATTAGATTAGAAGACTTTTGAAATACATTTTCAATAATATTCCACAACTCAAAATCCATTGAAATAAAAAAAATTCTCATTATAGTTTTTCAATATGTGTAGCCCATCCCATTGAACAAAGGAGGATGTGTGATAGAATGACCCTCATGATTACCAGCAAAAGCCATCTCTCTTGGGTTTTAAACTAAATTGAGAGTAATCTTACTTTGGTACCAATTCTTAGGATCAAGTCAGCATTAAGAGGGGGGGTGAATTAGTGCATGTGTTAAAAATGTCGACGATTTGGAATACTTTTGGCTTAATAAAAGTCAAATCGAAAAAATGTTTAACTTCAAAAACATTCATAAAGCAAGGTAGTATGTAGCATAACTAAATAGCAAAGATGAGAAGGAAGAGAGTGCATACCAAATTTATAGTGGTTCGGTCGTTGTGACCTACGTCCATTTCTGATTCCTCCTCCATTGAGGTCACCGACTTCCACTATTAATCTTCCTTCAATGGGCGAAGATCAACTACCCCTTTATAGATCTTTTCTTCTTTTAACAAGTTCAGGAGACAACATTTTACACTTTGCTCACTCCTCCTAAAACATATTTATAAACTAAAACAAGAGGAGGTGAACTCTCAAGGGATTACAATAGTATTTTTACTTAGATCTCAGAATTTTTGTTCACTTTTCTGTATTCTATAAGTAAAAAAGTGTGGGGGTATTTATAAGTCTTAATTGGCTTCAAAAATGAAGTAAAAAAGTCTCATTCTAGATTTTCGAGATACTGGCGGTACCATTACTTATGTTGGGTAGTACCACCGCCAGTACTCTCTAATATTGAGTGATACCATTGCCTAGTTTAGTGGTACTACCACTAGACAAAGTCTTGATTATTAGACCAAGGTGGTACCATCGCTTGGTAGCGTTAATTATCGATGGTACCATCGTCCAGTTTAGACGATACCATCGCCTAGGCCTCCCGGGAGACTAAGCCCTGGGTAGTTCCACTACCCAGTCTTAGCGGTGCCAGCACTAAACAGATTCTAAGTCACTATTTAGGTCATAAGTCCGGCCCAAACCAGTCTTGATTAGGGCTCAATTGGTCCCTAATTGAGTTAGTAAGATTACCTCCCAATCCTAACTCAAACTAAGTTCTAACTATGACAATTAAGATATTAACAAAGCAAATTAAGTCTGGTATGTCAAATGTTCTTCCAGTGAAATCCCGATAAGCTTTTGGCGATCTTCTGGTGGACTTTCGATGGACTCTCAGTGAACTTTTGACGGACTCCCAGCAAGCTCTTGGCGAACTACCGACAATCTTTTTAGTGAATTCCTAATGAACTTTTTGGCAAACTCTCGATAAACTTCTCGATGCAATTCGACAAACTGCCGACGAACTCTTGGCGAACTCCGATGAATCATTCAATCTTTGACTATGGCACAACATCTGTTTTATGCCTTATTCATGATCGTAGTGAATCTGGCAATACTTTTCTCAATATCTAGATTAGATCAATAATTTATCAATTGATTTCATCATCAAAATCCGAGATTCAATAGGATCTATTAGGGTTAAGTTGATAGGAGACTTCTATAAATAGGAGGAAACCAAATGCCCATAGGCTAGGGCTTTTTGGTAGCCACCTTATATTCTTTTCCCCCTCTCCTCATATAGTAGCCTAATTTTGGGGTGTATGGACAATAAGAAGGGTCGACCCTTTCTTAATTGCGTGGTACACACAGCGAAAAGCTTTGAGTAGTGATTTGAGGAGCATCGTCGCAGGCCCTATCATGTGAATTACCTCTAGAGAGGAGGGCATTCGAACTCCTTCATCCAATCATACAGATCTGTAAGAATTCAAGTATATACAATCTCCCTAGGTAATTTTCTTGCACATAATTTTTTGGTTTTATGGGTTTTTGTGTACCAACTTTTGCATTACCATGAGAACCCTTTTTCTTGTAGGAAATCTATGATTTTTATTTCTGTTCTTCTATTGCACATATGATGTCACTCCATATTTCTCAACAGGAGTTTGGAAGAACCAATGACATGCTGGACAATGCAAGATCTTATATTTTATATTCATTTAAATCATGACCGTCGTAGTTAGGTCTTAAATTAAGTTAGTTTGGGTGTAACCTTACTAACTCAATTAGGGGCCCATTGGACCTGAATTGAGACTAATTTGGGCTCATTGGGAGGCCCATTCGATGTCTCAAAGAGTTGGTCAGGTAGTGGCACTACCAAACTAGCGATGGAACCACCTATAAGCTAGAAAAGTCAAAAAGTACACTTTTTCAAGCTACAGGCGATGGTACCACCAATTCTGTTTAAGGAAGGTGTGAGACCTATAGAGGTTATCTCCTAAATGTATAAAAAGAAGAAAGAGTTATAAAAGAGTGGTTGATCTATGTCCATTGAAAAAAGATCATTAGTGAAAGCTAATGTCCTCAACGGAGGAGGAATCGAGAGTGGACGTAGGTCGGAGGATCGAACCATTATAAATTCGGGGTGCTCTTTTTCCTTTATGTTTTACTAAGCTAGTTACTGAATACTTTTACTTATATTCCAAGTCAAAATGCATTTCCTATATATTTCATCGAATAAATTTTTTAAATTAATATAATTTTTCAAAAGTACTAATTCAAACCCCCCCAGGTGCCACTACAATCCTAACAGTTTGTATTAGAGCCAAGTTTCTCTCAGTTGGTTTAACACCCAAGAGAGACTAAATAGCTTTTGCCAACAATTTAGAGGGTCATTTTATTACTCATCCTCCTATGTATAATGGGACAGACTACACTTATTAGAAAACACATACAGATTTTCTTGATTTCCATATATTTTGATTTATGAAATATGATTGAAATTATTTTTCAAAAGTCTTCTAAACCAATGAATGAATGGAATAATTTAGAGAAGAAGACTTTTTCTTTGAATGCTAAAGCAATAAATATTTTGTTTTGTGCTTTTGATAAAAATAAATTTAATCAGGTTTCTATATGTAAAACTATACATGATATTTGGCATATACTCAAAGTCACACATGAAGGCACTAAGTAGAGAAAAAGAGTCTAAAATTAATCTACGTAGCATTAGTCAATTATATGATAAGAGTTATAATATCAAATTAGGATCTAATGCTTATATTATAGATATATCACACAAAAATAGATCAATAATTACCTTAAGGACTAATAATGTGTATACTATTAATCTTAATGATTTTTGTGATGAAACTTATTTTTTGGCTTTAAATGATAATGCATGACTTTGGCATAGGAGACTAGGTTATGCTAGTATAAAACTAATCTTACAAGTCACAACTAAAGAACTGGTAAGAGGAATACCTAGCATTAAATTTGTCAAAGACATAGCTTGTGATGCATGCCAACTAGGTAAACAAATAAAGAGTAGTTTTAAATCTAAAAATCAAATAAGCACCTTTAGACTATTATAATTAATCCATATAGATTTATTAGGACCACTTGACATCATAAGTTTAGGAGGTAGTAAATATGTTTTTGTAATTATTAATGACTTTAGTATATACACTTGGATATACTTCTTAGCACACAAAAGTAATACTTTTAAATATTTTATAAAATTTTGTAAACTAGTTTAAAATGAAAAGGATTTTATGATTTCGTATATTCATAGTGATCATGGTAGTGAATTTAAAAATCATAATTTTCAAGATTTTTGTGAGTTAAGTAGGTATGATCACAATTTTTCTACTCCAAGAAATCCACGAAAACATGGAGTTGTGGAGAGAAAAAATAAGAGTTTACAAGAGATGATAAGAATTATGCTAAATGAACATAACCTACCTAAATACTTTTAGGCTGAAGCCGTTAACACGGTATGTTATGTCATGAACAGGGTTCTCATAAGACTACTCTTATTTAAAACTCTCTATGAATTGTGGAACAACAAAAGACCCAAATTTTATATTTTAAAGTTTTCGATTGTAAATGTTTTATCTTGAATGAAAATGATGCCATAGGAAAATTTGATGTAAAATCCGAAGGTATTTTTCTTGGATATTCCTCTATTTCTAAAGCTTATTATGTTTTTAATAAAAAAACTTTAGTCATTGAGGAATCTATTCATGTTGTCATTAATAAAATTTTTAAATTTAAGAAAAATAATTTTGATAATGATTTTGTTGAATCTCGAATTTTGATGATGAAATCAATTGATGAATTATTGATCTAATCCATATGTTGAGAAAAGTGATGTAGGATTAACTATGATTATAAAAAAGGCATAAAGTAGAAAAATCAGATGTTGGGTCAGAGTCAAAGATTGGATGATACACCGAACGTTTAGACGATGCACCGGAAGCTCATCGGGGGTTCATCGAAAGCTCGCTAGGAGTTCGCTGAAAGCTTGTCGGAGTTCATCGAGAGATCGTCAAGAGCTTGCCAGAAGTTTGCTGGGAGTTTGCCGAGAGTTTATCAGGAGTTCACCAAAAGCTTGTTGGAAGTTTGCCAAAAGTTCACCAGAAGGTCATCGGAAGATCGTCGGAAGTTTGCTAGGATTTCATCGGAAGAATAATTAACATATCAGACAATTACGATTACCTAGTTAATGCCTTAATTATTATAGTTAGGACTTAGATTAAGTTAAGTTTGAGAAGTAATCCCACTAACTCAATTAGGGACCAATTGGACCCGAATCAAGGTTGGTATGGCCAGATTGATAGCTCAAACAGTGATTTGGAGCTATGTCAAGCAGACTGCTAGGACTGGGCGGTGGAACTGCCCGTGGCTCGATCTCTCAAGAGGTCTCTATTGAGTAGTGGTACCACCGACAGTTAATGCTGCTAAGCGGTTGTACCGCCCAAGCAGGTGGTGATATCGCCAGAGTCCAGTATCTGAGAATTTATTAGGCAATAGTACTAGGCGATGGTACCGCCTGGTGTCAAAGAGTAATGACAGTGGTACCACCCAGGATTAGCGGTGGTACTGCTAGTACCTTGAGAATTTGGAATGAGATACTTTTTAGCTCCATTTTTGAAGCCATTTAGGGTCTATAAATATCACTCTCATCCCAATTCAGCATATACATGATTTTGAAAAAAAAACTTGTGAGAAAACTCTGTAAATCATTGAAAAGTTCCCTTTCCTAAGTTTCAAATTTTGATTTTAGCTTGAGAGAAAGGCTATAAAACTATAAAGATTATCTCCTAAACCTATTAAAAGGAGACAAGAATTGTAAGAGGATAGTTAGTCTTTTTTTATTGAAAGAAGACTGTTAGTGGACGTCGATGGACTTAATAGAAGAGAAATCGGGAAGTGGACGTAGGTCGTGATGATCGAACCACTATAAATCCGATGTGCTCCTTTCTGTTCTACTCTTTACAATTTCTATTTCATACTTTTCATTACTCCTCTCACCCACACTTTAAGTTAAAAGCATTTTTGATATGACTTCCATCGAACCGAGTTTTTTGAATCAAATCATTTTATCAAAAACACTAATTCAACACCACCCCCTCATACACCAATCCCCCTTCGTCTCCCCTCCTCACCCTTCCCCTACCACCCCACCCCACCCACCCTCCCACGCCTCTTAGTGCCAATTTTAGTCCTAATAGTTAGTATCAAAGGCATATTCTTTCTCATTTGGTTTAACATTTAAGAGAAATGACTTTTATCGACAATCAAGAGGGACTTTCTATCACTCATCCTCTTATATTCAATGGGATGAACTACACATATTGGAAAACTAGAATGAAAATCTTTTTGCTTTTTATAGATTTTGATTTATGGAATATCACTAAAAACGATTTTGAAAAGTCTTCCAAACCAATGAACGAATGGAATGATTTGGAAAAGAAGATTTTTTCTTTAAATGCAAAAGTGTTGAATGCTTTGTTTTGCCTTCTTGATAAAAATAAATTTAATCGAGTTTCTATATGTGAAACTACACATGAGATTTGCACACACTTGAAGTCACATATGAAGGCATAAGTAGGGTTAAGGAGTCAAAAATTAATCTTTTGGTTTATAGTTATGAGTTGTTTCATATAAAACCAAGTGTGACCATTGGACACATGTACACCCATTTTACGGGTGTTGTTAATGGTCTAAAAGCATTTAGTAATAGTTTTTCTAACTTTGAACTTGTTAATAAAATACTAAGATCCCTTCCTAAAAGTTGGGATCCTAAAGTAACGACAATATAAGAAGCAAAAGACTTGAACAATTTTTCGCTTAACGAATTTATTGGGTCTTTGTTAACCTCCAAAATGACATGTATTGCATATAATAAACTTGAGAACAATCTTCCAAAGAATAAGAAGGATTTGACACTTAGAACCAAAGAAGACCACTTGGGAGAAAACTTGAGTGATGATGATGATGACTTGGCACTTCTCACAAGAAAGTTTAAAAAATTCATAAAAAGAAACAAAACTAAACAAGACACTAAGAATAAAAGTGAACTAAAAAATAACTCAATAATATGCTATGAGTGCAAGTAGTCGGGACATTTCAAAAATAAATGTCTCAAATGAAGAAGAAGCTCTCGAAGAAAAAAAAGGCACACAAAGCTACCTGGGATGACTCAAGCGCATCCGAAGACGAGGAGCCTACCAACAAAGAAGAAGTTGCAAATTATATGCTAATGGCATTTGGCAACGAGGTATGTAACTTAAACGAATCTTCATTATCTTACGATGAATTATTAAATGCTTTTCATGAGTTGTTTGATAATTAAAATTAGTTTGTAAAAAGTATAAATTGTTAAAAAAGGAGCATGCTTCTCTTGTTAGTGAATTTAATAAATAAAAATTAAGCATGTTAATAATGTGTTACCTCCTTGCACTAAATATGAAGAATTAGAGTATTTAAAAAGAAAATTTTATTATCATAACAAACTTTAGAAAAATTTAAAATCGGAAACAAATCCTTAAACATGATCCTTGTAAGTTAGGGTCATATTTATAGAAAGGAAGGAATTGGTTTTATGAGTAACACTCAACAAAAGCCAACTATCTTCGTTAAGGAGCCAACTTTACATATTTTGCCCCAAAACAAATGTAACTTTCATTGTAAATTTAGACATTATGCCTATAAATATCCTAAATGTACCATAAATGTGTTAGGATCAAGAACGACACTAAGGGGGGGGGGGGTGTGAATTAGTGCAATGGTAAAAATGTTCGATTTCGAATTTAGAAAACCTTTGGTTTGTACGACGAAAGCCTTATCGATGAAAATCGATTTCGATTGCACTTTAACTTAAAAAGATTTGTAAGTGAAAGAGGATAGTGATGAGGAGCATAAAACAATAAATAGTAGACTAGAGAGAGAGGCACACCAATTTTGTATTGGTTTGGTCATCTGACCTACATGCACTCTCGATTCCTCCTTCGTCGAGGCCACCGGCTTTCACTATCAGTTTTCTTTCAACCAGGCAAAGACTAACTATCCTTACAACCCTCTTCTCCTTTTATAGGTTTATGAAAATAACCTTTACAAAACCTCTCACCCCTCTCTTAAACTTGACCAGGACTTAGAGCTAGAGGGGAGGATTTCTCAAGTGATTATAGCAAAATTTTCTCTCTTTTATTCTCAGTTGATGTATGTTTAAACAAGGATGATAGGGGAATTTATAGGCCTTAAAGGGATTTAAATTTGGAGCCTAAATTTGAATCACCCCGGTCTTCAGGATACTGGTGATGCCATCGCTTAGGCTTTCTATCACTAGGCGGTACCGCTACCTGGCACATTGGGCTAATAGTGTACTGGGCAGTACCACTGCCCAGGCTGCCTGACACTAGGTAGCAGTACCACCGCCCAGACTCAACCTTGGAGGCTGAGCCTTCAGGTGGTTCCATCGCCCACTATGATGGTGCCATCGCCTGATGTGGCACTAGGTCACTGTTTAGGCCTTTCACTTAGCCCAACATAGCCTTTATTTGGGCCTAGTTGGCCCTTAATTGAGTTGGTTCAATTCCAACTCAATTACACCTTAATCCTACTTTGATCTAGACAAATATTATAAAGCTTAATCGAATTTTTTTAGCATGTCATTGGTCCATCGGTGCTTCGTTCGATTCTTCGATGCATCATCTTCTCTTGTGGCCTATTGCCTAATCGATAGTTGTCCTCCGTAACTCCGATCTTTTTGGCGTAATTCTGCTCTTCTTTTCTCGATGCCCAAATCCCTTGTCCGAAGCCTTCTGCCGATACATCGACCGATCCTTCGGCTCGACATCCAATCTTCTAACATATTCTCATATGACCTAATGTCGATTCTTCTTGCTTTAATTGTCTAATCCTGATTGAAAGTAGTCCTACATTACTCAAAATATAGTTAGATCACAAACACTATCAATTGGTTTCATCATCAAAATCCTAGATTCAACAAAATGACTCAATGTCATTAGTTAAGATAGATAAATCTGTTAACGAGGTACCAAAAGTAAAATGGGTGCCTAAAAGAAAACCCCTTTCTTGTAAATATGTTTTCAATCAACAGCTAGGAGTGAGAGATGGTACCTTGATAGTGGATGCTTAAGACATATGACTAAAGATCCAACACACTTCTCTATGCTCACTAGCTAATATGAAGGATACATCACCTTCGGAGACAATAATAAAGGGAAAATTATTGACAAAGGAACCATAGGTAATAAGTCAAACCTTTTAATTGAAGATGTGCTATTAGTAGATGAGCTAAAATATAATCTACTAAGCATTAGTCAATTGTGTGATAAAGAATATATCATTAAATTTGAATCTAATGCTTGTATAATTAAAATACCATATAAAAATAGACCTATCATCAAATTTGAATCTAATGCTTGTATAATTGAAATACAACATAAAAATGGACCTATGATTGTCTAAAAAAATAATAATGTGTATACCATTGATGTTGATGATTTTTGTAAAGAAATATATTTTTTAGCTTTAAATGATGGTGCATGGCTTTGGCATAGGAGATTAGGTCATGCTAGCATAAAACTAATCTCTAAAATTTCAACTAGAGAACTTATAAGAGGAATGCCTAATATCAAGTTCGTCAAAGACAAAGTTTGTGATCCATG
Source organism: Musa troglodytarum (assembly GCA_023547065.1). Classification (NCBI taxonomy): domain Eukaryota; kingdom Viridiplantae; phylum Streptophyta; class Magnoliopsida; order Zingiberales; family Musaceae; genus Musa; species Musa troglodytarum. The sequence goes on from CP097511.1 coordinate 33,916,989, forward strand.
TCAATTAGAAAAATAAATAAAAAGTAGATTCAAATAAAAAAATTAATTAAGTACCTCTCGACCACTACAATTGATCCACATTGATTTATTTGGACTAATTGATATGATAAGTCTAAGAGGTAGTAAATATGTTTTTGTAATCATTGATGATTATAGTAGATACACTTGGACTTATTTCTTAGCATACAAAAGTGATTGCTTTAAATATTTTTAAAAATTTTATACACTTATTCAAAATGAAAAAGGTTTTATGATTTCGTCTATTCGAAGTGATCACGATGGTGAATTTCAAAATCATGATTTTCTAAATTTTTGTGAATCAAATGTGTACAACCATAACTTATTTGCTCCAAGGAATCTACAACAAAATAGAGTAGTTGAAAGAAAAATATAAGCTTACAAGAGATGGTAAGAACCATGTTAAACGAATATAATCTACCCAGATATTTTTAGGCCGAAGCCATTAACACGACATGCTATGTCATGAATAGAATTCTAGCAAGACCATTACTTTACAAAAGTCCTTATGAATTATGAAATAATAAAAGACCCAATATTTCGTACTTTATAATTTTTGGGTGTAAATATTTTATTTTAAACGAAAAAGATGCTTTAGAAAAATTTGATGTAAAATTCAGTGAAGGTATATTTGTTGGTTATTTCTCTATTTCTAAAGTTTTTTGTCTTTAATAAAAGAACCTTAGTTATAGAAGAATCTATTCATATTATTTTTAATGAGTTTCCCGAATTTAATGATGATTTTCATTTTGATGCTTTAAATTTGAATGAAAACTCTCCTCCCCCAAGCAACTTGGATGCATCTTCTTTCAAAGACTCTTTATCTAAGGAATGAGTGTGTAGATGCTCATCTTAATGAGCTAATCATGGGAGATACATCAAAAGGTGTTCAAACTCTCTCTTCATTTAAGAATTTTTGTGCTAACACTGCCTTATTATCTCAAATTGAATCAAAATGCACTAACGAAGCCCTAAACGATGATTCATGGGTTATCATAATGCAAAAGGAATTAAATTAATTTAAGAGAAATGAAGTGTGGAAGCTTGTTCCTAAACCTAATGACTATTTAGTAATTGGTTCTAAATGGGTCTTTAGAAGCAAGCAAGATGAACTTAGTAACGTGGTTAGAAATAAAGCTAGATTAGTAGCCAAAGGTTTTAACTAAGAAAACTTTAATAAAAAAACTTGTAGAGATATGATAGACAGTTTTTACTATACCTCATCGCCACTAGACTAGATATTATGTTTAGTGTTGGACTTTGCACTAGATTTCAATTTAATCCCAAGGTATCTCACTTTAAAGCTATTAAAAGGATCTTTAGATACCTGAAAAGAACCCTTAATTTAGGACTCTCGTATCCAAAATCCAAGAACTTTGAATTAGTTGTTTATGCTGATGCTGATTTTGCTGGATTAGAATATATAGAAAAAGCACATTTGGAACATATCAACTCTTAGATCATGCATTTGTCTCTTAGTCTTTCAAGAAATAAAATTCGATTACACTATTTACAGTTGAAGCCAAGTATATAGTAGTAGGTGCATGTTGTGCATAAGTTGTATGGATCAAAAACACATTAGAAGATTATGTAATTCATTTGAAAAATATTTCTATAAAATGTGATAATACTAGTGCAATATGTTTAACAAAAAAATCTTATTTAATACTCTAGAACTAAACATATTGATATTAGGTATCATTTTATAAGAGATCATATTAATAACCATAATATATCTTTAGAATTTATTAATATATAAAATCAATTAGCTAATATTTTCATAAAACTTTTAAATGAGGAATAATTTGATTTTATTAGAAGAGAATTAGGCATGTTAAATATTCTAAATGCATGAGGTTCTTTTATACATTTTTTGGATTTCTCGATTTCTTGAAATTGAGTTTTCTTTTTCGAAATTTAGTTTTCTTTTTTATCAAGATCATTTCCTATCACCTTCTTGCAATTTTATTCATGGATTTATGACATAGTAGTATTCATGGATTTCCTATATTTCATTTGATGATCTTTTCCTATAAAAGAAGATTTGTCCTTCATTATGGACTTTTGGTATATCATGAATCCATCTTCTTCCTATTTATAAGAGTAGGGATTTGAATTATAAATTTTAGTATGCACATCTTGATCTTTTATATGATGAAATCCCTCTCCTTCTACGAAATTAAAAGTTTCATTCATGGACTTTTTGTTCTTATGATTTTTTTTTGTGATGAATTAATTCCTCCCTTCTTCTTCTTTCTCTTATCTTTAATGACAAAGGGGAGAAAGAAACTTGTTAGCATTTCAAAAAGCAAAAGTTGCTACCTTGAAAAGCAAAAGTGCTTAACTTGCAAAAATTGCTACATTGAAAAGTTGCTAGCTTGCACATCTCAAGAATAACCAAAAGTGCTTGCATATCTAAAGAGAAGTGCTAGCTTACCCCACTTCAAGAAGTAACAGTTGCTATCTTGCAAAAATTTTTGCTTAACTTCACATTTCACAAATTTGCTAGCTTGTATAAAGTGGTGTAAAACTTGCTTATATAGTCTAAAGTGATGCAAAACTTGCTAAAATACTAGCTTACATGATCAAAATATTTGTTGAATATTTCTCTTTTTTGTTGATGACAAAGGGGAAGAAATGATGAATGTTTGGTATCATGAAATGATGAATGCTATCATGCCTAAAATAATATAAATTTTGGTATCATGCTGTCATGCCCCCTGAATTATCATATTTAAGAGGTATGACCCTATCTTAAAAATCGATAATATTATAATTCATCCATAATGAAAATCTAGGATCCAAACTAATATTTGAGAACACTAAGAAACATTTAAACATCAAAATTCATATCCACAAAATCTGTGCAGATTATAATTGTACATTATATCACTCAAATATTTATGAAACCCAAAGCCAACTTAAACAATATTAACCACACTTATAAATTCACTAGTTTCAAAATTTATACAATTAGAACTCTAACCATTTGCCATAAGTTATTATCATCGTAAACTAAATTTAACATTCCAAAATTTTAAACCTGAGAGATCATTTAAAATTTTTACATGATTCATCAATTCAAAACTATCGATAACATTTCATTATATATAAAATATACTTATACATCAACCATAATATATCACCCAACAAGACCTACCCAAGATCTAAATAGTTTTCCACTACCCAAGATCTAATACTTCAGTGAGTGATAAGCTAACATGAAAAAAAGATTATATAGCAATAGAGTAAGCTACAAAATTATGTTAGGAAATCCCAGGGATGACATCCATGCGCAATGGAAGAACAGAAAATAAAAAATCCTAGATTTCCATGAGAGGTTCCGTCATCATGTGAAGATCGGTGCATGAAAAAAATAAATCCATGAATCCAAAAACTATGTGTATAAAAAGAAAGTACCTAGGGAGATCGTATATCCCTGAATTCTTATAGATCCATGGGATGGATAAAGGAGGTCAAGCGTCCTCCTTTCTAGCGGTATCCACACAGTAGGGACTACAACAATGCTCCTCTCTTGGGGAGAGGAGAACAAGAGGTGCCTAATGATATAAGTTAAGATTTTCTTTGATAAATAGTTAAGATTTCCCTAACTACATGAGGAAATCTCGTAGATCTGTTGAGAAAATCTTCATCCTAACATAAGGAAACCTTCATCCTAACATGTATAAATAGGGAGCACCACTACCAAATTATTGAGGGAACATCTTCTTATGCTTCTTTCTTTTAGCTACTAAGAAAAACCTCAGCATATGGGCCTTTGGTTCCCTCCTATTTATAGAGGACCCCTATCAACCCTAATGGATCTAGCCCTATTGGGTATTGGATCTCTATCCAATTACCCAAACCTTTTAGATTAATGGGTTTCTACCCAATAATCTAGCTCTTATTGGATCTCATCCATAGGATCCAATAATACAAGAGGCTTATTAAATATCCAATAAGATAGAGGCTCCAGCGGATATATCATATCCAAACCTCTACTTGTTGTAACACCCACCATATGTGTGTGACCCTCTAGACCCAATATCAAGCTGGTCGTGAGTCATACTTGTCAGAAGTCCTTTTAACTCAGTGAATTATTATCTCCATAATAATTCACTCGATTCATTGACTACAGACGTACTAAGCCACTATGCCGTAGTCCCCAAACGATACAGGGGAATCCAATCCTTTAGACATATCTGTCCTCAGTTACTATGTATCTATAGTCCCTCATCTATCTAATATCTCAAAGACCATATATTAGATATGGTGTTGTCAGGCCCATACGGTTTCCAATCGAGTCTCACTCTAATCGGATTCTCTTGGAGAACTCTTTCTCTTTGAATCTGAATAACCCTAGCTAGGGATTTTCCTGAGCAAGAATATAAGGGATATTCCTCTCTTGATACCAAGAGTGGATGATCCTCTATTGATACTCAATAGCCCTCGTAAGGTTGGTGCCACTATTGAATCTCAGATTTTGATGATAAAGTCAAATGATAGGTTATTTGATCTAATCCATATTATTGAGATAAGTGTGTAGTGTTAGAGATCGAGTGACACTAAGAGGAGGCCAGGGGGGGGGGTTTGAATTAGTGTAGCGGTTAATAACGATAACTTTTTCGGTAATTTAAAACAACTTCGAAAACTTTGTATGACAAAATTATGTTTCAATGAAATCTAGTTTCGATTGTGAATAAAACTTAAAATGATTCATAAGAAAGTGAGATGGAAGCAAAGTATATAAAAGAAAAGTTTGCAGAAATGTAAATAACAATATTAAAATGCAAACCAGAAGTTTTATAGTGGTTCGGTCATACGACCTACGTCCACTCTGATTCCTCTTCTTTTGAGGCCACCGACTTTCCACTAGGTGTCTTCCTTCCAAGGGCGAAGACCAATTCCCTTTTACAGTGCTTTCTCCTTTTGACGGGCTTAGGAGATAACTCTTACAAGCACTAACTCCTTTCTTTTGAATCGAATACAAGAGAAAACTTGAGGGATTTCTAGAGATTTGAATAGAGTTTTTTTGCTTTCAAAGTGTATGTGCTTGCATGCTGCAACCTAGGGATGGGACAGGTTTTTATAGACTCCAAGATGATTCAAATTTAGAGCCCAAATTTGAATTTTCTTGATTTTTCAGGCTACTAGTGGTACCACCACCTGACACTAGTAGTACCATCGCCTGACAAAGTCCTCGGGCTCTGTGGTCTGGTGGTACCACCGCCTGCTAGGCATTTAAGTTGGCGGTACCACCACTGACCTGGGGTGGTGCCACCGCCCAGAATACCTAGAATTTCGGTCCCTGGGCGGTGCCACTGCCTGGGTCTAGCGGTGCCACCACCAAACTATTCCAGCAAAGCTGAATGGGCCCTGACTTCGGCCCAAATCAGCCCAAATAAAGCCCAGTTGGCCCCTACAAGGGTTAATAGGATTATTACCTAATCCTAACTTCCGATGCACCCTTGAATTTCTTTCGACGGATTCCCAGTAGGCTCTCAGACTTTGTGGCAAGTTTGATGAGTCTTTGGCAAGCTTTTAAACCTTCTCAGTGAGCTCCGTGAACCTCCGACGATCTTTCCGATGAACTTCCGAAACCTTCAGCAAGTTTCCAATTCTTTCTCAGTTGGTTCCGGCAGCACCTCCAACATTCCTTCGGACTTCCGGTGGACTCTCGAACTCCCAACTACTTGACTCCGGTAATTTGCTTTATGTCTTCAAGCTATCGTAGTTAATTCTGCACACTTATCTCAATAATATGGATTAGATCAAATAACCCATCAATTGACTTCATCATCAAAATTCAAGATTCAACAATCTCCCCCTTTTTTATGATGACAATCAATTGATAATTGAGTTAATCTTAACTCCCCCTATCTATATGCCATATTATGAGAAAAAAATGCTTGAATTCAATCTTTTTGAATTTAAATCAAAACCGATAAGTTTCATATGTTGAACTTATCATCATGCTTAACAAGCATGTTTTTTCATCGATAAATATGAAACTTCATATTTTTTACAATATCATGGCATGACACGTATTTTCAAGTCAAATGATAGACATTCATCATTTCAACAAGAGATACCAATTATAATTTGAAATACGATATGTATCAAATGATATCGATATAAAAACCATAAATGCAAGGCATGATATCATTAAGCGATACATCATCAAATGATAACTTATCATATCAATGAAAGATACTAATTATTAATCATGACATGATAGCAAATTTTTTTAAGAAAGCATTTGCGATACATGTGATATGATACAATACACATTTTATTGTGATGCTTTTAAAGATATCAACCAACTTTCAATTATAAAGCATGGCAAAAGCAATTAAATTGTAATATAAAATATATAAGACATTTTCATTCCATCATATTATAATACACAGCATATAAGCCATTTGTTTATTTGTCATATTCTTCTCAATATGATGTATGCAAGGCATTTTATCAAGTCATTTGCACATGTCATCAATTTATTTGCATATTCTTCTCCCCCTTTGTCATCATCAATTTATTTGCATATTCTTCTCCCCATTTGATAAAAATGGTCATCATAAGGTATCAACATGCATATCAAACACACATGATGTGTCATCCTCGACGGATAAATCCGAAAGATGTTTTGATCATTTTTGTTCATATTTATGAAATCCGAAAAAAGATAAATCATAAAAGATTTATTCATGAAGGAGGATGTAAGGCTTAAGATGCAATTTTGTAAAATAATAAAATAATTCGATAGATCATTCATCAAACATCTCATATCAATTTTAAGGTAAGATCCATAAAGCTTCAACATGGCATTTACGAATCAATATCAAAAATTTTATAGAAGATTCAACATGGCATTATTATTCATGAGGGGAAGACATTAAGTTTTAAAGCTTCAAATTATAAAAATCCAAAATGAACATTTAAGAGCTTAATTTTTGTTAAAGCAAAATTCATGACATTAATTTATGCATATGTCAAACTTTGTATAAAATGTGTATAAAATGTAAGTCATGAAATAGCTTTTGTCATGCTTAAAGGAGGTGGAGGGAGCATAAAATCAACTTTACTACATTAAGATTCATCATTCAAAGAAGGAGGAAAGCAACATCATGATATCAAATCATCTAAAACATCATGAAGGCTTTAAAAATATTATGATCCAAAATGACAGCTTTATTAAAATATTACAATCGAAGAAAAAAAATGAGAGTGTAAAAATATCATCCAAAATAATATCAAGGTTGAGATTTATCAAAACTAATTGTACCATTTCATCAAAAGGCATGACATAACTCAAAAATTCATCAATCGAAGAGGAGAATCAAAATATTATTATCGAAGGATAAGAATGAGAACTCCACTCAAAAGATGATATTGTAAAGATGTCATCCGAAAACAAGAAGATAATATCAAGATGAGACAATGAAAGCCAAAGTTGAAAACTTTCGAAAAAAGAATATATAACATCTTCATGTATTAGGACAATTTAACATGCCTAATTCTCTTCTAATGAAGTCAAATTGTTCTTCATTTAGGGGTTTTGTGAAAATATCCGCTAATTGATATTTTGTATCAATAAATTCTAGAATAACATCATTATTATTGATATAATCTCGTATAAAATGATGCCTAATGTCAATGTGCTTAGTTCTAGAGTGTTGAATGAGATTCTTGATTAAACAAATAGCACTTATGTTATCACATTTTATGGGAATATTCTTTAAATGAATTCTATAGTCTTCTAAAGTATTTTTCATTTAAACAACTTGTGCACAACATGTACTAGTGGCTATGTATTCGGCTTCCGTCATGGATAGTGCAACCGAGTTTTGTTTCTTAGAAGTCCAAGAAATAAGTACATGTCCTAAAAATTGGTGTGGTCCGGATGTGCTTTTTCTATCTATTCTACATTCGCCAAAATCTGAATCCGCATAGGCTTTTAAATCAAAGTCATCAGATTTTGGATATCATAATCCTAAGTTTGCAATGTCTTTAAGATATCTAAGGATTCTTGTAACAGCTTTAAGATGAGACAACTTAGGATTAGCTTGAAATCTTGCATAAAGTCCTATACTAAACATTATATCTGGTCTAGTTATGGTGAGATAAAGTAAACTACCTATCATTCCCTTATATGTTTTTTGATCAAAATTTTCTCTACTTTCATCCAAATCTAACTTAATGGAAGTGCTCATAGGAGTGTATATAGCTTTTGAACCATCCATGTTAAATCGTTTTAATAATTCTAATGTATAATTTGTTTGATTAAGAAATATACCATCACTAAGTTATTTAATTTGTAATCCTAAAAAGAAAGTTAATTCACCCATTAGACGCATTTCAAATTCATGACTCATACATTTGGCAAATGATTCACATAGTGATTCATTCGAAAAACCAAAAATAATATCATCAATATAGAATTGAACAATAAGAAAATTATTTTCAAAATATTTAATAAACAATGTAGTATCAATCTTGCCTTTAGTAAAATTATTTAAAATAAGAAAGGAACTAAGCCACTCATACCAAGCTCTAGGGGCTTGTTTTAACCCATAGAGAGCCTTAGTTAGTTTAAACACATGATTGGGAATAAGAGAGTTTTCAAATCCGAGTGATTGTTCAACATACACTTCTTCGAAAATAAAGCCATTTAAGAAAGCACTTTTGACATCTATTTGAAAAAGCTTAAAGTTATTACTACTAGCATAGGCAAGGAGCATCCTAATGGCTTCTAATCTTGCCACAAGAGCGAAAGTTTTTTCGTAATCGATACATTCCTCTTGGTTAAAACCTTTGGCCACTAATCTAGTCTTATTTCTAACTACGATACCACATTCATCTTGCTTGTTTCTAAAGACCTATTTAGTACCAATAACTAAATGGTCACTAGATTTAGGAACAAGCTTACATACCTCATTCCTCTCAAATTGATTCAATTCTTTTTGCATTGTGATAACTCAAGAATCATCTTTCAAGGCATCGTCAATGCACTTAGGTTCAATTTGAGAAAGAAAAGCAGCATGAGCATAAAAATTTTTAAAAGAAGAATGAGTTTGAACCCCTTTTGATGTGTCTCCTATAATTAACTCTTTTGGATGGGCATCTACATACTTTCATTCCTTGGGTAAGGAAATCTGGGAAGAAGATGCATCCAAGTTGCTATTTTGAGGAGAGGATTCATTTAAATTTAAACCATCAAAACCAAGATCATCATCAAAATCATTTTTCTTAAGTTCGAAAACTTCATTAAAAACAACATGAATATACTCTTCTATAACTAATGTTCTTTTGTTAAAAACACGAAAAGCTTTAGAAACAGAAGAGTAACCAAGAAAGATGCCTTCATCGGATTTAGCATCGAATTTTCCTAAGGCATCCTTTTCATTCAAGATAAAGCATTTGTAATCAAAAACTTTAAAATAAGAAACATTTAGTTTTTTGTTATTCCATAATTCATAAGGGGTTTTGGATAGAGATGGTCTTACTAGAACCCTATTCGTGATATAGTAAGTCATATTAATGATTTCGGCCCAAAAGTATTTGGGTAAACTATGTTAATTTAATATGGTTCTTACCATTTCTTGTAAATTTCTATTCTTTCTTTCTACTACTCCATTTTGTTGAGGATTCCTTAGAGTAAAGAAGTTGTGGTTATACCCATTAGATTCACAAAAATTTTGGAAGTCATGGTTTTGGAATTCTCCACCATGATCCCTTAGAATCGATGAAATTATGAAACCCTTTTCGTTTTGAGTAAGTTTACAAAATTTAGAAAAATATTTAAAGTAATCACTTTTGTGAGCCAAAAATTAGGTCCAAGTATATCTACTATAGTCATCTATAATGATAAACATATATTTGCTACCTCCTAGACTTGTTGTATTTATTGGTCCAAATAAATCCATATGGATCAATTGTAATGGTCTAGAGGTGCTTATTTGATTCTTTGATTTGAAACTAATTTTTATTGGTTTTCCTAGTTGACATGCATCACATACTTTGTCCTTGACAAACTTGATATTAGGAATTCCTCGTACTAGTTCTCTAGATGAAATTTTAGATATTAGTTTCATGCTTGCATGACCTAATCTCCTATGCCAAAGCCAAGCATCATCATTTAAAATGAAAAAGCACATTTCATTACTAAGTTCTTCAATGTTAATGGTGTAGACATTATTTTATTTTAACGTAATCATGGATATGTTATTGTTTGGTTTTCAATGATGCAAGCATTAGATTCAAATCTAACAATGTAACTTTTATCTCATAATTGACTAATGCTCAAAAGATTATTTTTTAATCTATCAACCAGTAACACATCATCAATTGAAAAACTTAATTTGTTACCTATGGTTCCCTTACCAATGATTTTACCCTTGTTATTGTCTTCGAAGGTTACATACCCTTCTTCTTTGCTAGTGAGCATAAAGAATTGAGATGGATCTCCGGTCATGTGCCTTGAGCATCCACTATCAAGATACCATCTCTTGCTCCTAGCTTGTGAGTGTGTCTAGAAAAGAGGATGGTTTTTAGATATCCATTTGATTTTGGGTGTCTCAAAAATTGATCTACTAATTTTGTCATTTAGCATTAAATTATTTATGGTTCCTTTAGGAACTTATATCAATTTGCATGGACTAATTTTTTAAAACGGACATTTGTAAACAACATGTCCAGATTTATAATAAAAATTGGATTTCAAACAAGGAGATACATGTAGTGTGGGTCCTTTAATGAAGGTGGTAGGATTTTGGTGAGATCCACTTACAAATCCAATTCCACTTCTATTTGCGACATAACCCTTGTTTGCAAGGATCATGTCTAAGCCCTTGCTACCGACCTTAAACTTATTTAGGATCTCTTTAAGTAGCAAGTTCTTATTTTTTATTGCTTATAAGTGTTTACACTTAGAGCATAGAGGTGAAGAGGGAGTTTGAAGACTATCAAGTTTATCTAGTAATAAAGCATGTTCCTTCTTTAATAAATCGAACTTTTTACTAATAGTTCTACACTTATCAAATAATTCATGAAAAGCTATTGAAAGTTTATCGAAAGATAAGTCTTCATTAATTAAATCATATACCTCTTCTCCTAAAGCCATTAGCACGAAGTTGGCCTCCTCTTTGTTGTTTGTTTCTTTATTCTCGGAGTCACTTGAGTCATCCCACGTCGCCTTTAAAGCTTTCTTCTTTTTCGATTGCTTCTTCTTGGCTTGGGGACATTCATTTTTGAAGTGCCCTAGCTTCTTGCATTCGTAACATATGACTTGGTCCTTTTTTTATTCAAGTTTATTTTTAGTGTCATTTTTAAATTTATTCCTTCTTATGAATTTTTTAAATTTTTGAGTTAAGAGTACAATGTCATCATCACTGTCCTCATCACTTGATGTTCTTTTCAAGTGGTCTTCTTGTTTTCTTAGTGTCATATCCTTCCTATTCTTTGGAAGGGGGTTCTCGAGCTCTTCATGAGCATGACATGTCATTTCGTAGGTCATTAGAGACCCAATAAGTTCTTCAAGAGGAAAAGTTTTAATGTCCTTGGCCTCTTGAATGGTCGTAACCTTTGAATCCTAACTCTTTGGAGGAGATCTTAAGATTTTAGTTACAAGTTCAAAATTAGAAAAACCTTTACCAAGTGCTTTGAGTCCATTGACGACATCCATAAAACGGGTGTACATGTCTCTAATAGACTCACTTGGTTTAATTCAAAAAAGTTCATAAGAATGCACGAGAATATTGATTTTTGACTCTTTCACTCGGTTACTACCTTCATGAGTGATTTTTAGAGTACGCCAAATATTAAAAGTCGATTCATAAATTGAAACGCAATTAAACTCATTTTTATCAAGTGCAAAAAATAAAGCATTCATAGCCTTTACATTTAAAGCAAAAACCTTCTTCTCTGATTCATTCCATTCACTTATCAGAAGAGAAGATTTTTGAAATCTATTTTCAATGATATTCCAAAGTTCGAAGTCCATGGAAATAAGAAAGATCCTCATACGAGTCTTCTAATATATGTAATCTGACCCATTGAACATGGGTGGACCTGTAATTGAATGATTCTCTTGCATACCGAAATAAGCCATCTCTCTTGGGTTTTAAACTAGATGAGAATGACCAAGCTCTGATACCAATTGTTAGGGATCGAGCGACACTAAGAGGGGGGGTGAATTAGTACAACGGTTAATAACGATAACTTTTTGGTGATTTAAAACAACCTCAGAAACTTTGTACGACAAAATTACGTTTCGATGAAATCCGATTTCGATTGCATATAAACTTAAAATGATTTGTAAGAAAGTGAGGAGAAAGCAGAGTAAGTAAATGAACAAGTTTACAGAAATGTAAATAATAATATTGAAATGTAAACCAGAATTTTTATAATGGTTCGGTCATATGACCAACGTCCACTCCTGATTCCTCTTCTCTTGAGGCCACCGGCTTTCCACTAGATGTCTTCCTTCCACTAGATGTCTTCCTTACAGTGCTTTCTCCTTTTGACGGGCTTAGGAGACAACCCTTACAAGCACCCACTCCTTTCTTTTGAATCGAATACAAGTGAAAACTTAAGGAAGGATTTCTAGAGATTTGAACAGAGCTTTTTTGCTTTCAAAGTATATATGCTTGCAAGCTGCAACCCAGGGATGGGAGGGGTTTTTATAGGCTCCAAGAGGTTTCAAATTTGGAGCCCAAATTTGAATTTTCTCGGTTTTCTAGGCTATTGGTGATACCACCACCTGACACTGGTGGCACCACTGCCTGACAGAGTTCTCGGGCTCTATAGTCTGGTGGTACCATCACCTGCCAAGCATTTAAGTCGGCGATACAACCGTTAACCTAGGGCGGTGCCATCGCCCAGAACACTTAGGATTTTGGTCCCTGGGCAATGCCACCGCTTGGGTCTAGTGGTGCCACCACCAAACTATTCCAGTAAAACTGAATGGGCCCTGACTTCAGTCCAGATTAGCCCAAATAAGGCCCAATTGGCCCCTACAATGGTTAAACAGGATTATTACCTAATCTTTACCCTAATTATGTACTAACTACGAAATTAAAACATAATTCTAAGCAAATTAACAACCGACAATGTTGAGTCTTCTTCTGGTGAGCTTTCCGGCGAACTTTCGATGGACTTCCGACGCACCCTTGAATTTCTTCTAACGGATTCCCAACATGCTCATGGACTCTGTGGTGAGTTCAATGAGTCTTTGGCAAGCTTCTGAACCTTCTTGGTGAGCTCCGCAAACCTCTGACGATCTTTCTGATGAACTTCTGAAACCTTCGGCAAGTTCTCGATTCTTTCTCGGTTGGATCCGGCAGCACCTCCGACGATCCTTCGGACTTCCGGTGGACTCTTGAACTCCTACCTACTTGACTCTAGTAATTTACTTTATGTCTTCAAGCTATCGTAGTTAATCCTGCACATTTATCTCAATAATATAGATTAGATCAAATAACCCATCAATTGACTTCATCATCAAAATCCGAGATTCAACATGCAGGAGTAACTATGATAGCATGAAGACATAAAGCAAAATTATCGGAGTCAAGTACGTTAGAAGTTTGAGAGTCCATCGGAATTCCGAAGGATTATCGAAAGTACTATCGGAACTAATCGAGAAAGAATCGGGGACTTGCCGAAGGTTTCGGAAGTTCACCAAAAAGATCGTCAGAGGTTTGCAGAGCTTACTAAGCAGGTTTAGAAGCTTGCCAAAGATTTGTCAAACTCGCCATAAAGTCTGAGAGCTTGTTTGGAGTCCGTTGGAAGAAATCTGAGGGTTTGTCGAAAGTCTGTCGGAAGTTCACCGAAAGAAGACTTGATGTTGCCAGTTGTTAATTTACTTAGAATTATGTTTCAATTTCATAGTTAGTACATAATTATGGTAAGAATTAGATGATAATCCTGATTAACCTTAGTAGGGGCTAACTAGGCCTTATGTGGACTGAATTGGACTGAATTCAAGGCCCATTCAGTAGTGTTGAACAAGGTCTGGCGGTGTCACCGCCAGACTGGGGCAATGGCACCACCCCGGGAACAACTTCCCAGATGGTCTAGGCGGTACTATTGCCCCAGGTCAGTAGTGGTACCGCTAGCAGTTATTACTTGCCAACGGTGGTATCGCTTGAGAAGCGATAGTACCGCTAGCCATAGAGCTCGAGGACTCTATCAAGTGGTGGTATTGCTAGGCTGGGTGGTGGTATCACCCAGTACACTAATAGAATGAGGTCAACCGACGGTGATACCACTAGTGCCAGGTGATGGTATCGCCAGTACCTGAAAATCTAGGATATGACTCTTTTTGGCTTAATTTTTAAAAGCCAATTGAGTCTATAACTTTTCTTTGTTGGTAAAGCACCTTTTTTGAGAAGTTAAAAACTGAGTCAAAATTATAGCAAAATCTTGTTTCGATAGCTTAAGTGTTCACCTCTCTTTTTCTCTTTGTCAAAAATTTGTAAGAGTGTGAACCACTTGTAAAAGTTTGTAAGAGGGGTGTTTGGTCCTTCCCCTTCAAAGAGATTTGACATTGGACGTTAGGAGCCTCATCGGGGGAGGCTTCAGAAGTAGACATAGGTCATTTGACCAAATCACTATACATCGCTGTGTACTTTGGATGTGTGAGTTTTTAAATTTCTGTATCTTATTTTTACTTAGCTATAAATTGTTCGGTCTTCTTCTCTCTACTCTCAATTGTATTCACTCAAACCATTTTTAGCTAAAATCTCTTTCGTCGAATTGAAATTTCTATACCAACCAACTATCTCCAAAATTAGTTTCAAATTTACGAGTTTTAATCTGCTGCACTAATTCACCCCCCGCCCTCCTCTTAGTGCCGCCCAAATCCTAACAATTGGTATCAGAGCTTGGTCACTCTCATCTGGTTTAAAACCCAAGAGGGATGGCTTATTCCAGCATACAAGAGGGTCATTCCATTACGCATCTGCTTATATTTAATGAGTCAGATTACGCCTATTAAAAGACTCATATGAAGGTCTTTTTAATTTCTATGGATTTCGAGCTTTGGAATATTATTGAAAATAGATTTAAAAAATCTTTTCTTCCGATGAATGAATGGAATGAATCGGAGAAGAAGGTTTTCACTCTTAATATAAAGGCTATGAATGCCTTGTTTTGTGCACTTGATAAAAATGAGTTTAATCGCGTTATGATTTGAGTCAGCTTTTGATATTTGGCACACTCTTGAAATCACTCATGAAGGTACTAGCGGAGTGGAAGAGTCCAAAATTAATCTTTTGATTCATTCTTTTGAATTATTTCGAATGAAACCAAGTGAGTCCATCGGAGACATATACACCCATTTCACGGATGTCGTCAATGGACTCAAAGCACTTGGTAAAAGTTTTTCTAATTTCGAACTTGTCACTAAAATTTTAAGATCCCTTCCAAAGAGTTGGGATTCGAAAGTTATGGCCATTCAAGAGGCCAAGGACCTTAAAAATTTTCCTCTTGAAGAACTCATTACATTTTTGATGACCTATGAAATAACATGCCAAGCTCATGATGAGCTAGAGAACCCCCTTCCAAAGAACAGGAAGGATATGACATTAAGAATGTAAGAAGACCATTTGAAGGAAGTTTCAAGTGATGAGGATCTTGATGATGAACTTGCACTCCTAACTCGAAAATTCAAAAAATTTATAAGAAATAATAAATTTAAAAATGATATTAAAATCAAATTTGAACCAAAGAAGGATCAAGTCATATGTTACGAATGCAAGAAGCCGAGGTACTTCAAAAGTGAATTCTCCTAAGCCAAGAAGAAGCTACCAAAGAGGAAGAAAACTCTAAAGGCAACATGGGACGACTCAAGTGGCTCCGAAGATGAAGAAGTAAGCAACAAAGAGGAGGCCAACTTCGTATTGATGGTTTTAGGAGAAGAGGTAAGTGAGTCATTTAATGAAGATTTATCTTTCGATGAACTTTCAATTACTTTCCATAAATTGTTTAATGAATGTAGAACTATTACTAAAAGGTTTAATTTATTAAAAAAGGAGCATGCTTTTTTACTAGACAAACTTGAAAGTCTTGAACATGATATTCCTTCTTTACTCCCATGCTCTAAATGTAAATAATTAAAGGTAATTAAAAATGAAAACTTACTACTTAAAGAGACCCTAAACAAGTTTAAGTTTAGTAACAAAAGCCTAGACATGATCCTTGCAAACAAGGGTCATGTTGGAAATAGAAGTGGAATTGGATTCGTGAGTGGATCTTACCGAACTCAAACCACCTTCATTAAAGGACCTACACTATATATATCATCTCACTTAAAATGTAATTTTTGTTGTATATCCGGACATATTGCTTATTGTAATCAAATCAAATATTTGATTTAAGATTTAAATATTATTTCCTTACATGCTAGTATAAAATAGGGAAAAAGATAATGCAATCAAATCAAATATTTGATTTAAGATTTAAATATTATTTCCTTACATGCTAGTATAAAATAGGGAAAGATAATGCAATCAAATCAAATATTTGATTTAAGATTTAAATATTATTTCCTTACATGCTAGTATAAATTAGGGAAAGATAATCCTATTTCCTTGTTTGCTATTACGAATTAGGAAATACTTATTAAGCATTTCCAAATAAGATGAGATTGTATTTGTCAGTATATTAAATGAAAATAATTTATATTAAATAAATACGAAAATTTAGGAAATTTTCCTTTAATGGAGGTTCACCTCCTCCTATTTAAGGGGAGGGATTTCTCTCCTTCGTTCCTCGCCGAGCAGAACTCAACAACGGGAGGAACGAGGAGTTTCATCTTGCTAAAAAGAAGTAGGTTCTCCCTACTTTTCTTGAAATTAAAGTTTTTGTTTAGATTTTATGTTGAAATTCTTTTATTGATATTAGTTTGAATTAAAACACCTTATCCTTTGGTACTCTTTAAAAGTTTTCATTATGAAATTATATATGTTTTATGATATCAGATATTTAAGAATGTTATTTCATTTTATTACAGTTACCTTCTAATCTTATTCAGATTTAAATATAATATGAGTAGTTAAAAAAAAGAGAAAATTCTTAATCCTTTAGATATTAAAATTTTTATTAGAATATGTTATTTAAAATTTCTATCCTTTTTAGATTTGAAATGTTATTATTTGATCATGTTGAAATTATTCATATGATTTCAAGTTCTTATTGAATTAAAAATATTATTTTCTCATATTGAAGCTTATCCTATCATTTATTTAATATGTTGTTATGTTTTGATGTATTATTATTATCAATAGTGAATATATATTGTTGTAATTCAAAATTATGAAATTGGATTGGGTTAAAATAGTCGCAGCCGTGCCCCACCCATGGGTCGGGCCTAGCCCATGTTAACTTGACCCAATGTGGGCGATCATGGGCTAAGGTTGGCCCAACCGGTGTGATGCATGTACATGCATGCGGCACAAGACCGATATGTGGGTTGGCTCAACCTAGTCCAATATTATGTAATTATTGGATTTGAGCCCAAATATTGATTGAACTAAACTGCACTTGATTAGTCTAGATCAATTCAGTGGTTCCAATTGATTTAACCTTTCAAGTCTGTTAACCTAAATTGAACCTAATCTAGTCCAAATTATACTAGTTTAGGATGGTTCCAGACCAGTTAAATGAGGATTAGAGATCGGTCCAGTTAGGTCCTAGTGAATCGAGTTTGATTAGACCGATTTAACTAGGGTTCAAGTCAATTGGGGGCTATTTGGTATTATTGATATTGTTATTATTGAAAAGAGATGTTTTGAATGTGTTGTTTCATCCCGAATAGACATGATTAGTATGAGATTATATTTCCCTGCCAAGAGCAGGAAGGGCGATTCCCTTCGGGGATTAGCGTGTCAGACGTGACGATCGGACCAGTTCCTCCATCCGTTGGGAGGAACGCGCCCCACTTTGGCGTGAGGGATGCCACTCCATCCGCTATTGGGAGTGTGATATGAGTTTGTCTCTATCCGCTGTTGGGAGAATCACAAACTCATCTGTAAGATAAAGCCTCCATCCGTTGGGAGAGTGCTCCTTCGGGTATTTGATATACGCTAATGGGATAATGAATTTTTGATTATGCATTAATTGACTTTTGGGATTCCTACTCAGCGTTGCTGAATTTTCTTTGTTTTTGATTTTCAGAGCAACCTTCCACTAGCACTGAATCAGATCCCAGTGGAGAGCGGACCTTTCTCTACCGCTAGGTAGAGCCACTTGAATAATTCTCCGAATTAACATCACTATGTTTATTTTTACTCATGAATTGAGGAAATAAATAGATTGTAATAAATGTTTATGATGATGAATAAAGTGATGTTTACTTATTTGGCTCTGTATATATGGAAAGATATAATCCTGGAAAAAAAAAATCCAGGATGTGACACTTACAAATGTCCATATAAGAAACTTAGCCCACATAGGTTGATATGGGTTCCTAAAGGAATAATTAGGAACTCAATGAACAATGACAAGTTTAGTAGATCAATTTTTGAGGCACCCAAGTTCAAATGGGTACCTAGAAATCATCCTCTTTTGTAGACATACCTACCCACATAAGTTAAGAGCGAGTAGCAATATAATTCTTAATCATAATTAAGTTCACTAGCTCAAGCAATAAAAGATCCTTGAGTGTTATACATTGTATACCATAACTTCCATTAAGTTTCTTGAAAATTGATTTCGGTAGAACCAATTGTGCCACCTTACAATTTGAAATCCTTCATTTTAAAATGATGTGATACTAGTTTTTTTTCTTCCTTGAACATTAATGTAGATTGACTCATTTGGAAAATCCCTGTATATAATTGTAATGATGAATTTAGAGTTGATGAATTCCTCAAAATGATTCATGACTTCAAATTCTTGGAATCACAACTTCATAAATTTCATGACTCGATTGAAAAAACTTGATTCTCCCAATGCATAAATCACATACTCACTTGATGTTTACGACTACAATATATTCTTCTTAAAATGCCTAGTGATGTATGCTTTAAATCATATTTGACGATCTTTTACCTTTCTTGAAATAATTTATGATAAGTAATGCAATGGTACTCCTTCACCCGATCTCTAAATATCTCGAATGCCTAATCTGAGATAATATGAGGAAGACATCTCTTGATTGAGTCTTACCTTCTTCATGATAAAAAAAATGATCATTGTCGATACGAAAGTCCTTGTAACCTTCATAAATTTCCCTTCATTTATCATTTGAAAATTTCCTATATCTATGTTCTCTCTCGATCCACTTAAAAAATTATTTTCAATGTCTCTTGATAACAACACTTCATAATTCGATGAGTCATTGTGCGTAACTTCTTTTTATTGTATGATTATCATGTGATTGGAAGTAATAGAATGACATCACTCTATAAAAAATATAGTGATCAGACACCTATAAGATGAATGCGAAACAACAAAGCAATTTGATCAAAATAAGGTGTTATAGCCCTCCCTAAAAAGTCTAAGTCAGGGTGCCAATGGTGGCACTGCCAAAGCTAGCGGTAGTACCACCTGAACATTCTGTTCTCAAGCGGTGGCATTGCTCAATTAGTGGTGGCACTGCTCCTGAGGCCCCTTTTATAAGGAGGACTTAGGGCCGACGGTGGAACCGCCCCCAACTCGTGGATTAGCTCCCAGGAATAGTTCCTCCTCTCTCTAAGCTTCATCTTCCCTCTCAAGAAGACCAAGAGAGGCTTCCATCCCCTTGAATCTTGGACCAAGACCTTCATTTCTCAAGTAACCTCATCCAAGGTAACATTTGATTCTCCCTTTTTGTTTTTCTCAATACATGGCTGTTTCCTTAAAATTTCTTTGTTCTATCGTTATGTTTAGATAAATGACTCATAGGAGATTATCTAGGGACAAAGGAAAGAGGAGGGAAGGAGATTCACATGGCCAATCGCTCTTTAGGTCTAATAAAAAAGCCCTTAGGTATCCTAGTTTTGAAGCAAGAACCATGCATAAGGGAAAACATGTTGATTTATGTGAACTAGGAAACCTAGAATCCATTAGATGGTTTGCCGATTTAGATGTCTTGCCCATCTTATAAATACACGAATATTTTTACCCTAGATTCGTTAGGTTGTTTTACGCTAATTTGAGCTTAGATGATGATGATAATATGTCAACCTACCTCTTAGGAAACCAAATTCCAATTATAAACAACACAATATGTGACCTAATTGGAATCTTCGAAAAGGATAGGGGTTGTTACTTTAGAGGACAATGGGATATAGATGCAATCGGAGTAACCTACTCCGAGGCTTTAGGGACCATTTTTGGAAATCCTAACCTAGCCATAGTCCCTAAAAGCTATGAACACTTGTTACCATTTAGCTCTAAAATCCTCCATCACATTATAATAAGTATCCTAATTCCTAAATAGTATCACCACGATGAAATTAGTCAAATGGAGTTAGGTACCATGTACTGGATAATGACCGAGCAAAACAACTATTTTGGATATCTCATCCAGCAAAATATGATAGAAGTAGAGTTGGGAAATCCTATGTGGCGACATCTCATACGCAGCGGAAGAACAGAAAAAATAAACCATTGATTTTCAGTAGAAATGTTCTATCATCGTGCGAAGATCGATGCGTGAAAAACAAATCCTCAAAAACTACATGTGTAAAAGAAAATACCTAGGGAGATCGTATATCCCTGAATTCTTACAGATCTGTAGGAGAGGATGAAGAAGGTCAAGCATCCTCCTCTCTAGCGATATCCACACCATAGGGACTGTGATGATGCACCTCTATGGGGAGAGGAGAATAGGAGGTGGCTACCAAATGAACCCCTAGCCTATAGAGCTTTGGTTCCCTCCTATTTATAGAGACCCCCTATAAACCCTAATGGATCTTGCCTTGCTAAGTATTGGATCTTCATCCAATTATCCAAGCTTCTTGGATTAGTGGGTCTTTACCCAATAATCTCTTATTAGAAATTATTGGATCTCATCTTAGGATCCAATAATTTAGGGGCTTAATGGATATCCAATAAGATAGGGGCTCCAGCGGATATCTCATATCTGAACCTCTACTCGTAGCAACACCTACCATATGTGTGTGACCCTCTAAGCCTAATATCATGCTGGCCATGAGTCATACTTGTCAGAACACCTTTTGACTTAATAAATTATTATCTTTATAATAATTCACCCAACTCATCGACTATAGACATACTAGGCCACTACGCCGTAGCCCCCAGATGATATAGGGGAATTCAATCTTTTGGACTTATCTATCCTCAGTTACCATGTGTCTATAGACTATATCGAGCATGGTGTTGTCATGCCCATACGGTCTCTCCTCGAGTCTTGCTCTTATCGGATTCTCCCGGAGAACTCTTTCTCTCTCAATCCGAATAACCTTGGCCAAGGATTTGTTTGAGCAAGAATACATGGAATATTTCTCTCATGATACCGAGAGCAGATGATCCTCTATTGACACTCAATAATCCTCGTAAGGTTGGCTACCACTTCCAATAACCGACTGTACTAAATTTAGAACTTTCCAAACCTATAAGTCCAGTATCAAAGAGTGGAGAACTCTTATAGGACATCCTTGGTGTCTCAAGTATAAGAACCAGATACACTATTGGGACTATAGAATCACTGTCTAACGTGAGGTATCAATAACCATCTAGCATTCCGTAGGCAGATTAATTAGTGAACTTATTCCTCAATGAGCACTTGCATTATACCCTTAGTGTCTCCGCATTAGTAGCTATGAGACCAGCCACCTCCATCATATGGATGGGTATACAGCACATCAGTCTATCTGGTTGTCTCGATGTCCCTCTCGAGTAACCTATGACCAGGATTATTTAGGGTCTATGTTTAAAGGTGAATCGGTCTTATTATCGTGATCTCATCACGATCCGATTCTCATTACACAGATCCAAGGACATCACAATATATGCAACACGCAAGATAAAGTGATAAAATACCTAATAATAAGCAAAGAGAAAGAGTGCATATCAAGTCACAAGTGCCATCACTCATGTGATTGGCTTGCAGGGCACATATGACTAGCAAGTAGCCTCTAACGACTTAATGTTACCATATTGGGGCTTAATCACTAGAATGTTACATATATATAATATTAGAATACTACCCGACGAAGAAGTGATAAAAATAGATTGATATAACACCATAAACAAAAACTTGCTCAAGAGACAGGTGTATTTTTAGAAATGAAATATGGACTAGGTAGCCTAGAAGAACCGATCTAGCTCCCCCTCATGTAGAACAACTTAAAACACCAATTTTTAGGGGTAGTGAATCTCCCCCTCCTAGTCCCTTTGGTGCAGCAACATCAGAACCAACACCTGCTCCATTTACTGAAGATCCGATCATGTCAGAGATAAATCAAATCAAATCACAGCAAGCTGAAATTTTGAGTGAAGTACAATAGATGAATCGAAAGTTAGATCACTTGTATAGGCACTTCGGTATTCCACCTAAGGAATAGTTGTTGTAATGAATCTTTTAACTTATGTTTTGTAAACCTCTATGCTATTATGGTACACTTTTGAGATTGTCCTAATACATGATGTTGTATGTTTCTTTTCAAAATGTTTAAACTTCGGTTTTGATAGTCTCAACTTGTTATTATTCTCGGATTTTTAATGACATCTTTATATCATCTTTTGAATGGAGCTCTCATTTTTATCCTTCGATCGTAATATTTAAATAAAGCTATCATTTTCGATTGTCATATTTTTAATCTTGATGAAGCCTTCATAATGTTGTAATATTTTGGAAGATTTGGTATCATGATGTTGTTCTCCTCCTTCGAATGATAGATCTTAATGATAGAGTAAAATTGATTTTATACTCCCTCCACCTCCTTCAAGCTTGACTAAAGAAATTTCATAACTTGCATTTCACATGAAGCTTAACATATGCATAAATTAATATCATGAATTTTGCTTAAAAATTAAGCTCTTAAATGTGCATTTCAAATTTTTATTCTTGTACTAATCTCTACAATTCGAGGTTTTAAGAATTAATATCTTTCACCTCATGTTTTCTATAAGAATGCTAAGTTAAATCCTTCTATGAAATTTTTGATGTTGATATGTTTCACTTCATAAATTCGTAAATGCTAAGTTAAAGCTTTATGAATTTTGACATCTCTTTCTCACGGATTTTACCTTAAAATTGATATGAGATGTTTGATGAATGGCTTTAATGATCTATCCTTCCACTTTATAATTTTATTCTTGGATTTTCAAAATTACATCTTAAGCCTTTCAAAATTGCATCTTTTAAGTATGAATCTTTCATAGCTTGATAAATGATGATTGATCATTTTTCAGATTTCATAAACATGAATTAAAATGATGATCAAAATATTTTTCGGATTTATCCATTGAGGATGACATATTTTGCATTATAATTCAACTCGATTTCTAAGCATATATTAGCTGCATATATCATGTATTTGATATGCTTGATAAATGACTACTCTTACATTCACCTCCTTTTTGTTGATGACAAAGGGGGAGAAGAATGTGTAAATAAATTGAAGAATGTGCAAATGACTTGATAAATGTCTAGCATGCATCATATTGAGAAGAATATGACAAATAAATTGACAAATGTCTTATATGTTTTGTATTACAAATATGATGGAATGTTAAATGTCTTATATGTTTTAAATTATAATATGATTGCATTTGTCATGCTTTATAATCAAAAATTGGTTGATGTCTTTAAAAGCATCACAATAAAATTTATATCGTATCACAATGTTCACATGTATCGTAAATGCTTAACATATAAATTTTTTTAAAAAATTATTATCATATCATGTTTAAAATTTGGCATCCTTTATTGATATGATAAGATATCATCTCATTTGATGATGTATCAAAAATGATATCATGCCTTGCATTTGTGCTCTTTATATCGATATCATTTGATCCATGTTGTATTTTAAATTATAATTGGTATCTCTTGTCGAAGTGATAAATATCTATCATTTGACTTGAAATAGGTGTCATGCTTTGACATTATGAAAAATATGAAGTTTCATATTTATGGATGAAAAATCATGCTTGTTAAGCATGATGATAAGTTCAACGGATGAAATTTATCGATTGCAGCTTGAATTCAAGGAGATTGAATTCAAGTGTTCTATTTCTCATAATATGGCATATAAATATGGGGAGTTAAAATTAACTTCATCATCAATCGATTGTCATCATAAAAAATGGGGAGATTATTGAATCTCGGATTTTGATGATGAAGTCAATTGATAGGTTCTTTGATCTAATCCATATTATTGAGATAAGTGTACAGGAGTAACTATGATAGCATGAAGAAATAAAGAAAAATTATCAGAGTTAAGTACGTTAGAAGTTGGAGAGTCCACCGGAAGTCCGAAAGATCATTGGAAGTGCTGCCAGAACCAACCATGAAAGAATCGAGGACTTGCTGAAGGTTTCGAAAGTTCATCGAAAAGATCGTTGGAGGTTCACGGAGCTTACCAAGAAGATTCGGAAGCTTGCCAAAGATTCGTCGAACTCGCCATAAAGTTTGGGAGCCTATTGGGAGTGCACCGAAAGAAATCCGAGGGTGTGTCGGAAGTCCATCGGAAGTTCGTTGGAAGAAGACTCGACATTGCCAGTTATTAATTTTCTTCGAATTATGTTTTAATTTCATAGTTAGCACATAATTAGGGTAATGATTAGATGATAATCTTGATTAACCCTAGTAGGGGACATTTGGGCCTTATGTGGACTGAATTGGGCCGGATTCAGGGCCCATTCAGTAGTGTTGAACCTGGTTTGGTGGTGGCACCACCAGACTAGGGCGGTGCCACCACCAGACTAGGGCGGTGGCACCATCCCGAGAACAACTTCCTAGATGGTTTGGGCGATGGTATCACCCCAGGTTAGCGGTGGTACTACTGGCAGTTATTACTTGCCAATGGTGGTACCGTCAGTCCACAGAGCCTGAGAACTCTATCAAGCAGTGGTACCGTTAGATTAGGTAGTGGTACCGCCCAGTATATTGATAGAAGGAGGTCAACTAATGGTGGTACCGCTAGTGCCAAGCGGTGGTACCGCCAATACCCAAAAATCCGGGATGTGACTCTTTTTAGCTCCATTTTTGAAAGTCAATTGAGTCTATAAATACCCCTCTTTTCTCAGCTGAGAAAGCATCTTTTGAGAAGTTGAAAACTGAGTCAAAGTTATAGCAAAATCTTATTTCAATAGCTTAAGTATTCACCTCCCTCTTTCTCCTTGTAAAAATTTTGTAAGAGTGCGAACCACTTATAATAGTTTGTAAGAGGGGTATTTGGTCCTTCCCCTTCAAAGAGACTTAATAGTGGAAGTTGGGAGCCTCATCAGAGAAGGCTTCGAAAGTGGACGTAGGTCATTTGACCAAACCACTATACATCGCTATGTACTATGGATGTGTGATTTTTAAAATTTTTGTATCTTACCTTTACTTAGCTGCAAATTATTTGGTCTTCTTCTCCCTACTCTCAATTGCATTCACTCAAACCATTTTAGCTAAAACCTCTTTCGTTGAATCAAAATTTCTACATGAACCAACTATCTTAGAAATTGGATTTAAATTTATGAGTTTTAATCCGCTGCACTAATTTACCGCCCCCCCCCCCTCTTAGTGCCGCTCAGATCCTAACAGCCACTCCCAATAACCTCTATACTAGATCTGGAACTTCCAAATCTATAAGTCTCAGAGAATGGAGTACTCATACAGGACATCCTTGGTGTCTCAAGTTTAATGACCAAATACACTACTAGGACTACAGAATCGTTGTCTGACATGAGATATCAATAACTATCCAGCATTCCATAAAATGATTAATTAGTGAACTCATTTTCCAATAAGCACCTGCATTGTATCCTTAGTGTCCCCACACAAGTAGCTATGAGACCAGCCACCTCCATCATATGGATGGGTATACAACACACTAGTCTGTCCGATTATCTCGATGTCTCTCTTGTGTAACCTATAATCGGGTATTATTTAAGGTCTATGTTTAAAGGTGAATCGATTTCATTATTGTAATCTCATCATGATCCGATTCCCATTGCATAGATTTAAGGACATCACAATATACATCTAGATAATATGAGAAAATGCCAATAATCATAAGCAAAGAGATTGACACAGCATGTTACAGGTGTCATCACTCATGTGATTGGCTTGTAGGGCACCTATAACTAGCAATCTCTCACTTGACCTAAAGTCAATCACTGATCCTCATCAGACCTTTGTGACGCTCAAAGATAATCTAAGTCAATGGCTTTGTTAATGGATCTGTAATGTTATATTTGGATGGAACTCTTTCCACTGCTATATCTCTTCGGATCACGATCTCTTTAATAAGCTGAAACCTCCTCAGAATACTTTTGATGAGACCTGGGTTCCCTTATTTGAGTAATCACCTATAGTTGTCGCAATATAAGGGAATTAGCTCCTCGTTGCTCGACACGACTCCCAAATCTATGTTGAACTACTTCATCCATACTTCCTCCTTTACTACCTCTACTACAACAATGTACTCTACCTTTGTAGTCAATTTAGCAGTAGTTTGTTGCTTGAAACTCTTCTAGCATACTGCTCTAATATTTAGGGTGAACACATACCCTAAATTAGACTTGCTATCATTTACATCGGACTAGAAGCTCGAGTCCATGTAGCCCTCAATCCTAAGGCTAATTTCTCCATAAACTAGTAAAAGATCCTTAGTTCTTCTCAAATACCTAAGGATACACTTTACTACTTTCTAGTGCTCTAAGCCTGAATTCGCTTGATATCTACTCGTGACACTTAGAGTATACGTTATATCAGGCCTAGTATATAGCATATCATACTTGATAGTCCCTATCGCTAAGGTATAGGGTATTCTATCCAATGTGTGCTCTTTTTTCAAGAGCCTTTGGAGATATACTCCTAGAAAGTGATAGCCTATGTCTCATCAGTATGAGATCTCTCTTAAAAATTTTCATTTCAAACCTTTTGACAATGGTGTCTATGTACCTAGACTTGGACAAGCCAAGCATCTACTTGGATCTATCTCTATAGATTTGAATCCCTAATAAGTAGGATGCTTCCCCAGAGTCGTTCATGGAGAAGTATCTAGATAGCCAAGCCTTTAGCGTGGAGAGCATTCCTACATCATTCTCAATAATTAGGATGTCATCCATATACAGCACCAAAAAGGTGATAGCGCTCCCATTTACCTTCCTGTACACACAAGGCTCATCTTCGTTCTTAACGAACTCATAAGATCTGATCGCCTCATCAAATCTTATGTTCCAACTTTAGAAAGCTTGCTTCAGTCCGTAGATGGACCTAAGCAACCTGGACACCTTATCTGGACTATCCTTGGACATGAATCTCTTAGGTTGTATTATATACACCTCCTCCTCGAGGTTGCTGTTAAGGAATACAATTTTTATATCCATATGTCAGATCTTATAATCAAGGTGTACTATAATAGCCAATAGAATTCAGATGGATTTTAGCATGGCTATAGGTGAGAAGGTTTCGTCATAGTCAACATATTAGCTTTAACGAGAACCCTTAGCCATTAGCCTTGCTTTATAGGTTTCTACTTTTTTATTTACTTCAATCTTCTTCTTGAAGATCCACTTACAGCTAATGGGTATGATACCCTCAGGTGCATCAACTAGGTTCCAAACCTAGTTGGAGTACATGGAATCCATCTTTGAATTAATGGCTTCTTACCACTTCTCGGAGTCTATACTCGTAATAGGCTCCTCGTAGGTCTCAGGATCAATATCCTCAAAACTTGCTCCTCTGATATATCCTACATATTCTTAGGAGGATGGGATACTCTATCGCACATACGTAAAGTCAGAACTTGTGTGTTAGGTATCTGAACAAATTCTAGTTATGGAATGGTGCATGAGCTGGGTACTCCAATCTCGCTCAACTCTATCATGCTCCCATTGTCTCCACCAAGAATGTGTTCTTTCTCAAGGAACACTACTCTCTTGGCTACAAAGACCTTTTGGTCCTTAGGGTGATAGAAATAATACCCATAAGTTTCCTTAGGGTATCCCACGAACTTACACCATTTCATCCTAGATTTTAATTTGTCGGGCTTATGTCTCTTAACGTGGGCAAGGTAGCTCCAAATCATAATAACTAAAGATTGAGCTTCCCTTTTCATATTTTATATGGTGTAGACACTACTAACTTAGTTAGAACTCTGTTCAGAAGGTAAGCTATGGACTCTAGGGCATATCTTAAGAATGAGATAGGTAAGTCAATGAAACTCATCATGGACTGCACCATGTCTAACAGTGTACGATTCCTCTTTTCGAATATACCATTGAGCTAGGATGTATAAGAAGGTGTCTATTGGGACAGAATCCCTTGGTCCTTGAGGAACTGGGTGAACTCTGTACTTAAGTACTCACCTCCTCGATCTGATCAAAGAATCTTGATACTTTTTCCAGTCTTAACCTCTACTTCATTCTTATACTCCCTGAATTTCTCGAAGGCTTCAGACTTGTACTTCATCAAGTACACATGTTCGTACCTAGAGAAATTGTTAGTGAAAATAATGAAGTAGGAATAACCACTAATGGCTTAAGTTGACATGGGACAACATTCATCACTATGTATTAGTACCAATAACTCTATGGCTCTCTCTCCAATTTTGCTAAATGAAGAGTTGGTCATCTTTCCACGAAAGTAAGGTTCGCAAGTTGCATATGACTCTTAGTCAAATGAATCTAGGGATCCATCTGCCAGCAACTTTTGAATCCTTCCCTTAGAAATATGACATAGCCTACAATGCCATAGGTATGCACTGTTCACCTCATCTCGTTTCCTCCTGGACTTACTCACACTTATGATATATGGAGTAGTTTCTAGCATAATCAAACCATTATATAATGTTCCTCTCATGATGATCTTATCATCCTCAATAATTGAATAACTATTGTTCTTAAAAACTACTTTATAACCATTCAATGTCAAACATAAAATAGAAATAATATTTTTGATGATAGAGAGAACAAAATAAAATGCATCTAATGTAATAGTAGCTCCAATAGGCAAATGTAGGATGACCTTGCTAATAGCAATAGTAGTAACTCTTGCATCATTGCCTATCTTAAGGTGCATCCTACCTCTCATCAATCTCCTAGGTCTTGCTATAATCTGCAATGAATTACAGATATGATAAACACTATCGATATCTAATACCTATGTATTATCATATAAGTCTTATAGATAGAGACTAATCATGAATGCATATCGAAAGCTTCTCTAAGCTTATGTTTCGCCTTTTCTGTAATGTACTCTTTGTAGTTCCTCTTCTAGTGCCCGTTATTATCATATTAGAAGCACTGGCTTTTATCCTTTACTAGGTCCTTCGTAGCAACCTTTGCTTTACCCGATTTGCCCTTGCCCTTCTCAAGGGACTTTTCTATCTTTCTTTTCTTTCTAGTCTTACAAGTATAGAAAACTGTGAAAAGAAATCTAAAAAGGGGTTGAAGCACAAGATCCATGCATAAGTTATCCTCTAAGACCATTCCTAGACTTGTGAGTTTCTCTATCCACTCAATCATCTTAACGACATGGTTCTGAACTGGTGTTCTCTCAGTCATCCTAGCATGGAAGAGACTCTTCAATATCTCATATCGTTAAGGTCTTCCCTATTCCTCAAACAATTTATGGAGATACAAGAGTATGGATCTGCTATCCAACTTTTTATATTGTCTTTATAATTCAGGAGTCATGGAGCCTAACATGTAATATTGAGCAAGAGTGGAGTCATCTAGGTACTTCACATAGTGAGTGATCTCATCCTCACTTGCCCCTTCCTTGGGTATAGGCATCACTATTTCAAGGACATATACGATTTTCTCCGTTGTGAGAACTATTCTCGGGTTACGGAGTCAGTCCGCATAGTTTTGACTAGTGAGGCGATTGACATCAAGTATGCTATGTAGAGAGTCTAATAGCGATATTTTCAAAAAATAAAGATGTAGCATAAATAAATAACATGTAAATTTTATAGAAATATAAATAATCAAGATATGGACTTCTATCTTGACGTACTCCCACTATTTTTCTAACGAATCACGCGACACCCTCAGCATATGAAACGAAAGTCTCCGGTAGACTTTTAGTAGGGATTGAGATCCAATCAACATCTTAGTGTAACCTCGAGGGACTCGATCAATCACACTAAGCCTAAAAGGTAGGCAACTCTTATCGATCACAACTCCTTAAGATTCCCATCCTGTTCGACCTCCGAACCACCATGGCCTTGAGGGACTTGACCAACTATAATATTCGGTTAAGTCATCACTATCGTTACAAGATGAGTTTAATTCGATTGTATACCCTCAAGGGACTCAAACAAACATACCATGTCTTCAGGTCATTGGTGACATCTCTGCTATTATAGGTGCCCTGCAGGTTAATCACATGAATGATGACACTTGTGACATAACATGTACTCTTTCTTTTGCTTATTATTAGGCATTTTATCACTTTATCTTACGTGTTGCATATATTATGATGTCGTTGGATCTGTGCAATGAGAATCGAATCGTGATGAGATCACGATAATGAGACCGATTCACCTTTAAACACAGACCCTAAATAATCCCAGTCATAGGTTACTCGAGAGGGACATCGAGATAACTGGATAGACTGGTGTGCTATATATCTATCCATATGATGGAGGTGGTTGGTCTCATAGCTACTCATGTGGAGACACTAAGGATACAGTACAGGTGCTCATTGGAGAATAAGTTCACTAATTGATCTGCTTACGGAATGCTGGATGGTTATTAATATCTCACATCAAATAGCGATTCTGTAGTCCTAGTAGTGTATCTGGTCCTTAGACTTGAGACACCAAGGATGTCTTGTATGGGTACTCCACTCTTTGATACTAGACTTATAGGTTTGGAAGTTTCAAATCTGGTACAGCCGGTTATTGGGAGCGATAGCCAACCTTACGAGGGCTATTGAGTATCAATAAAGGATCATCCACTCTCGATATCATGAGAGAGATATCCCATGTTTTCTTGCTCGAACAAATCCTTAGCCAAGGTTATTTGGATTAAGAGAGAAAGAGTTCTCTAGGAGAATCTAATAAGAGCAAGACTCGAGGAGAGACCATATAGGTTTGACAGGACCAGGCCCAGTATTGGGTCTCTAGGATATTAGATGGATGAGAGAATATAGATACATGATAACTGAGGATAGATAGGCCCAAAGGATTGGATTCCCTTGTATCATCTGGGGACTACAACGTAGTGGCTTAGTACATCCGTAGTCGATGAGTCGGGTGAATTTTTATGGAGATAATAATCTACTAAGTCAAAAGTGTTGGGAAATCCAATGGGGCAACATCATATCCGTAGCGGAAGAACAAAAAATAAAACCATAAATTTCTCGTAGAAAGGTTCTATCGTCGTGCAAAAATCGGTGCATCAAAACAAATCCGTAAAAACTATATGTATAAAAGAAAATACCTAGGGAGATCGTATATCCCTGAATCCTTGCAGATCTGTAGGAAGGATAAAGGAGGTCAAGCATCCTCCTCTCTAGCGGTATCCACATGGCAGGAACTATGACGGTGCACCTCTCTAGGGAGAGGAGAACAAAAGGTGGCTACCAAAAGAACACCCCAACCTATAGAGCATTGGTTCCCTCCTATTTGGATTAAGAGAGAAAGAGTTCTCTTGGAGAATCTAATAAGAGCAAGACTCGAGGAGAGACCATATAGGTTTGACAGGACCAGGCCCAGTATTGGGTCTCTAGGATATTAGATGGATGAGGGACTATAGATACATGATAACTGAGGAAGGATAGGTCCAAAGGATCAGATTCTCCTATATCGTCTCGGGACTACGGCGTAGTGGCCTAGTACATCCGTAGTCGATGAGTCGGGTGAATTTTTATGGAGATAATAATCTACTAAGTCAAAAGTGTTGGGAAATCCAATGGGGCAACATCATATCCGTAGCGGAAGAACAAAAAATAAAACCATAAATTTCTCGTAGAAAGGTTCTATCGTCGTGCAAAAATCGGTGCATCAAAACAAATCCGTAAAAACTATATGTATAAAAGAAAATACCTAGGGAGATCGTATATCCCTGAATCCTTGCAGATCTGTAGGAAGGATAAAGGAGGTCAAGCATCCTACTCTCTAGCGGTATCCACATGGCAGGAACTATGACGGTGCACCTCTCTAGGGAGAGGAGAACAAAAGGTGGCTACCAAAAGAACACCCCAACCTATAGAGCATTGGTTCCCTCCTATTTAAGAGGCCCCCTATAAACCCTAATGGATCTTGCCCTATTCGGTATTAGATCTCCATCCAATTACCTAAGCCTCTTAGATTAGTGGGTCTCTACCTAATAATCTATTATTAGCAATTATTGGATCTTATCTTAGGATCCAATAATTCAGGGGCTTAATGGATATCCAATAAGATAGGGGCTCCAGCAAATATTTCATATCTGAACCTCTACTCGTCGCAACACCTACCATATGTGTGTGACCCTCTATGCCCAATATCGAGCTGGCTATGAGTCATATTTGTTAGAACTCCTTCTAACTTAATGAATTATTATCTCTATAATAATTCACCAAACTCATCGACTACGGACGTACTAGGCCACTATGCCATAGCTCCTAGACGATACAGGGAAATCTAATCTTTTAGACCTATTTATCCTCAATTATCATGTATCTATAGTCCCTCATCCAACTAATATCCTAGAGACCCTATACCAGGCATGGTGCTGTCAGGCCCATACGGTCTCTCCTCGAGTCTTGCTCTTGTCGGATTCTCCCACATAACTCTTTCTCTCTCAATCCGAATAACCTTGGCCAAGGATTTGTTCGAGCAAGAATACATGGAATATTCCTCTCATGATACCGAGAGTGAATGATCCTTTATTAATACTCAATAGCCCTCGTAAGGTTGGCTACCATTTTCAATAACGCGCTGTACTAGATCTGAAATTTTTCAAACCTATAAGTCCAGTATCAAAGAGTACAGTACTCATACAGGACATCTTTAGTGTCTTAAGTCTAAAGACTAGATACACTATTAGGACTACGGAATTGTTAGTTGATGTGAGGTATTAATAACCATCCAACATTTCGTAAGAAATTCAATCAGTGTACTCATTCCACAATGAGCACCTGCACTATACCCTTAGTGTCCCCACACGAGTAGCTATTAGACCATTCACCTCCATCATATGGATGGGTATACAGTATACCAGTCTATCTAGTTGTCTCGATGTCCCTCTCAAGTAACATGTGACTTGGATTATTTAGAGTTTATGTTTAAAGGAGAATCGGTCTCATTATCGTGACCTCATCACGATCCGATTCCCATTGCACAGATCCAAGGACATCACAATATATGCAACATGTAAGATTAAGTGATAAAATACCTAATAATAAGCAAAGAGAAAGAGTGTATATCAAGTCACAAGTGTCATCACTCATGTGATTGGCTTGTAGGGCACATATGACTAGCAATCTCCTACTTAACCTAAAACCAATCACCAACATGTCTGATCCCCATCAAACCTCTATGATGCTCAAAGACAATTTGAGTCAATGGCTTTGTTAGTGGATCTACAATATTATCTTCGGATGAAACTCTTTCCACTACTACATCTCTTCGGGCCACGATCTCTCTAATAAGCTAGAACCTCTTCAGAACACTTTTGATGAGACCCTGGTTCCCTTATTTGAGTAATCACCCCATATTTATCATAATTTAAGGGAATCAGCTACTTGCTGCTCGACATAACTCCCAAATCTGTGATGAACTTCTTCATCCAGACTCCCTCCTTTGCTGCCTTTGCCGCAGCAATGTATTCCGCCTCTGTGGTCGAGTCAGCAGTAGTGTCTTGCTTGGAACTCTTCCAGCATACTGCTCCTCCATTTAAGGTGAACACATATCCTAAATTAGACTTGCTATCATCGATATCAGACTGGAAGCTCGAGTTTATGTAGCCCTTAACCCTAAGGCCTCCATATACTAGTAAAAGATCCTCAGTCCTTCTCAAGTACTTAAGGATACATTTTACTATTTTTCAGTGCTCCAATCTTGGATCTTCCTGATACTTACTCGTGACACTCAGAGCATGCGCTATATCAGGCCTGGTATATAGCATATCATACATGATAGATCCTATAGCTGAGGCATATGATATCATATATATGTGTGCCCTTTTTTTAGGAGTCTTTAGGGACATACTTCTAGAAAGTGATATTCCATGTCTCATTGGTATGAGACCTCTCTTAGAATGCTAGACCTTTTGACAATGGTGTCTATGTACTTGGACTAGGACAAGCCAAGCATCCTTTTGGATCTATCTTTATAGATACGTATCCCTAATATGCAGGATGCTTTCCCTAAGTCATTCATGGAGAAGTGCCTAGATAGCCAAGCCTTTACTGTGCAGACATTCCTACATCATTCTCAATGATCAGGATGTCATCTACATATAATACCAAAAATATGATAGTGCTCCCACTTACCTTTCTGTACACACAAGGCTCATCTTCGTTCTTAACGAAGTCATAAGATCTGATCGCCTCATTAAATCTTATGTTCCAACTTCGGGATACTTGCTTCAGTCCATAAATGGACCTAAGTAACCTACACACCTTATCTAGGTTAACCTTGGACACGAATCCCTTAGGCTATATCATATACACCTCCTCCTCAAGGTTGTCATTGAGGAATGTGGTTTTGACGTCCATCTACCAGATCTCATAATCATAGTGTGCTGCTATAGTTAATAGAATTCAAATGGATTTTAACATAGCTATAGGTGAGAAAGTTTCGTCATAGTCAACACCTTGCCTTTGACGATACCTCTTAGCTACTACCCTTGCTTTATAGGTCTCTACCTTTCCATCTACTTCGATCTTCTTCTTGAAAATATATTTGCAGCCAATGGGTACGATATTCTTGGGTGTATCAACTAGGTTCCAAACCTTGTTGGTGTACATGGAATCCATTTTTGAATTCATGGTTTCTTACCATTTCCCAGAGTCTATGCTCATAATAGCCTCCTCGTAGGTCTAAGGATTAATATCCTCAACATCCTCTCTTCTGATATGTCCCACATTAGAATGTACTTGAGCTAGGTTCTCCAACCTTGCTCAACTCTATCATGGTCCCATTGTCTCCACCAAGAATATGTTCCTTCTCAAGGAACATTGCTCTTTTGGCTACAAAGACCTTTTGGTCCTCAGGGTGATAGAAATAATACCCACAAGTTTCCTTGGGGTATCCCACGAACTTGCATCGTTCGATCTTGGATTCCAACTTGTCAGGGTTGTGTCTCTTGACATGGGCAAGATAGCCTCAAATCTTAACAACCTTAAGATCAGGCTTCTTCCCATTCCATATCTTATATGGAGTAGACATTACTGACTTAGTTGAAATTCTGTTCAGAAGGTAAGCTGCGGTCTCTAGGGCATATCCCCAGAATGAGATGAGTAGGTCGGCGAAACTCATCATGGAACGTACCATATCTAACATTGTACGATTCCTCCTTTCTGATACACCATTAAACTATAGTGTATAAGGAGATGTCTATTAGGATAAAATCCCATAGTCTTTGAGGAACTAGGTGAACTCTATACTAAGTACTCACCTTCTCGATCTGATCGAAGGGTTTTAATACTCTTTCCTGTCTGGTTCTCCACTTCATTCTTATATTCTCTGAATTTCTCAAAAGCTTCAGACTTATACTTCATCAAGTACACATGTCCATATCTTGAGAAATCATCAATGAAAGTAATGAAGTAGGAGTAACCACCTATGACATGAGTCAACATGGGACAACATACATCACTATGTGCGAGATCTAGTAACTCAGTGGCTCTCTCTCCAGTTTCACTAAATGGAGAATTGGTCATCTTTCCCTGAAGGCAAGATTCACAAGTCGCATATGACTCATAGTCAAATGGATCTAGATATCCATTCTTCAATAACTTTTGAATTCTTCCCTCATGGATGTGACCTAGCTTACAATGCCACAGATATGCATTATTCACCTCTTCTCGTTTCCTCTTAGACTCACTTACACTCATGATATGTAGAGCTATATCTAGCATAAATAAACCATTATGCAATGTTCCTCTCGTGATGATCTCACCATCTAATATTATTGAACAACCATTGTTCTCAAAAACTAATTTATATCCACTAACTATCAAACATAAAAAGAAAATCATATTTTTGATAATAGAAGGAACATAATAGCATGTATCTAATGCAATAATAGCTCCACCAGGCAAATGTAAGGTGACCTTGCCAACAGCCACTACAGTAACCTTTGCTCCATTGCCTATCTTAAGGTCCATCTCGCCTCTGTTTAATCTCCTAGGTCCCATTAGAACCTGCAATGAATTACAGATATGATAAGCACTCCCAGTATCCAATGCCCATGTTTTATCTATCATAAGATTCTGACAAATGGAGACTAATCATGAATGTACCTAAAGCTTTTCTAAGCTTCTGTTTCGCCCTCTCTGCAAGGTACTCTTTGTAGTACCTCTTCCAGTGCCCATCTTTGCCGTAGTGGAAGCACTAGTCTTTGTCCTTTGTTGGGTCTTTCTTGGCAACCTTTGCTTTACCCAATTTACCCTTGTCCTTGCCCTTCTTAAGGGACTTCTTAGTCTTCCCTTTCTTTTTGGTCTCGCCAGCATAGAGAACTAGCTTCTCTTTCTTGATGGTGCTCTTGGCTTCTCTCAACATATTGAGGAGCTATGGGAGGGTCACCTCAAGTTTGTTCATATTAAAATTCATTATGAACTAAAAAAAGGAATCTAGTAGGGACTGAAGCACAAGATCCACACATAGGTTATCCTCTACGATCATTCCTAGACTTGTGAGTTTCTCGATCCACTCAATCATCTTAAGGACATGGTTCTAAACCAGTGTCCCCTCAGTCATCCTGGCATGGAAAAGACTCTTTGATATCTTATATCGCTGAGTTCTTCCCTGTTCCTCAAACAATTTGCGGAGATATAGGAATATGAAATTAATATCCATATATTCATGCTGTCTCTGTAACTTAGTAGTCATAGAGGCCAACATATAATACTAAGCAAGAGTGGAATCATCTATGTACTTTACATAACGAGGGATCTCATCCTCGCTTGCCCCTTCGTCGGGGGTAGGGATCATTGTATCATGGACGTACACGATTTTCTCCACTATGAGAATGATTCTCAGATTGCGAAGCCAATCCATATAATTTGGACCAGTGAGGTGATCGGCATCAAGTATGCCAAGTAAAGGATTTGAAAGCGATATTTTTTTGAAATTAAAGATGTAGCAAAAATATGTAAAAATTAAATAGTTAAGATAAGAACTTCTATCTTAATGTTTTCCCACTAATTTTTCATGAGATACATAACAACCTCCGGTATGTGAATCGGAGACCCCCAACGGATCTCTAGTAGGGATCAGGATCTAATCAGCATCTTAACGTAACCTCACGGGACTCGACCAATCACATTAAGTCTGTAAAGATAGGCAACTCTTACCAATCACAACTCCTTGTGATTCCTATCCTGTTCAGCCTTCAAACCACCATGGCCTCGAGGGACTCGACCAACTATGATGTTTGGTTAAGTCATCACCATCGTTATAAGATGAGTCTGATTCGATGATATACTCTTGAGGGACTCGACCAAGCATACCATGTCCTCAAATCACCGGTGACATCTCTATGTCGTAGATAAGATAGCGAAACGCGATATAGGTGAGTCTCGAGGACTCGACCAACTCAACCTACACCGAGAATCGGTTTCTAGCTATAACGATGGAAGGCCACATAGGTCAATCTAATTGCCTCACGTTTACCAACTTAATATTATTAATAGAGGAGATTTTTTTTTTAATTTGGTCTCCTAACATAATGTGTCACACACATACATATTTAATATATATATCTACATCGCATGCAAATATATATACATATCTAGTAGGTGTATAACCAATCACACATCACATGAACAATCATACCAAATGATCATGGACCACATCCTAATGTGATCAGGCCCGAGCCATTGGGCCCAATCATTCATATCAAGATCTATGTGTGCTTCGACACATCTCCATGCCCTATGATCATCCTTCTTGCTTCGTCGGTTCCGTCGGCATCTCAATGCATCTCTATACGTCGGATCGTCCATCTCGGCCTCATGGGTCCCACTATCGATTTCATGCTCCCATTGCGCCTCCTCATATAATTACAATAAATTATAAGCACGTAGGCCCGAAAATAAATGAGAAAAATAGAGGCTCATAGGCCCCAATAATAATCATCACATGTACACACATCACATCACAAGTCCATGATCATCTATCCACATCATACATCACATGTATATGTTATTTTATAGGACTACTAGATAAATAATAATAGATAATTAAATTATTTAATTAACACATATATTTTTCTTGAAAAATAGGGATATTCAGAGAATTTTTTGAATTCTGAGGGGTATTTTTGTTATTCTATCAAAAGGGACAAAAATCAAAATTTTTAAAATTCCGAGGGGTAAAAATATCTTTTGCCCAAAAAACCCTAATCCCCTTTCTACTTGTTGCGTTGCGGCGTTGTGGCTGCTGCCACCCTACCGGCGGCGGCCACTACCCGCGGGCACCGTTGCAACAACCGTTTCTGCTCGCGAGTGAGTGCCGCTGCCCCGCAGGCAGAGTTGCCACCATAGGTGTCGCCCGTAAGGACCTCGTGGGCACCGCTGCCCCGTAGGCAGTGCTGCCGTCACGGGTGCCTTTGCCCGTGGGTTGCGGGGTAGCGCCTGCAGCTGCCGCTGCCCCCGCGAGCGTATCTACTCGTGCCTTATAGGTAGGCAGTAGGCCACCGACCACCTGTCACCGCTACCGTTGTAGGCAGCAAGGCTGCAAGTAGCCTTGAGGCCGTTGTGCGAGCATAGTAAGGGCAGCAACACTTGCTGCCCTTCCTCACCTTTTGCGTCAATGATTTTGATGACAAAAACTATTCTAAATCATAACACACGCACTTTAAGACCCGATCTTCACACGAACAACCTGGCTCTGATATCACTATTAGGAAATCCTATGGGGCGACATCACATGTGCAGCGGAAGAACAAAAAATAAAATCACAGATTTCCCATAGAAAGGTTCCGTCATTGTGCGAAGATCGGTGTGTTAAAATAAATCTACGAAAACTACATGTGTAAAAGAAAATACTTAGGGAGATCGTATATCCCTGAATCCCTACAGATGTGTAGGAAGGATGAAGGAGGTCAAGCGTCCTTCTCTCTAGCGGAATCCACACGACAGGGACTGCGATGATACACCTCTCTGGGAAAAGGAGAATAAAAGGTGGCCACCAAAAGAACCCCCTAGCCTATAGAGCTTTGGTGCCCTCCTATTTATAGAGGCCCCCTATAAACCCTAATGTCAGAACTCCTTACGACTTAGTGAATTAATATCTCTATAATAATTCACCCAACTCATCGACTGCGGATGTACTAAGCCACTACGCCGTCGCCCCAGACGATACAAGGGAATCCAATCCTTTGGACCTATCTGTCCTCAGTTACCATGTATCTATAGTCCCTCATCCAACTAATATCCAAGAGACCCTATACCGGGCATGGTGCTGTCAGGCCCATACGGTTTCTCCTTGAGTCTCGCTCTTGTCGGATTCTCCTGGAGAACTCTTTCTTTCTCAATCCGAATAACCTTAGCCAAGGATTTGTTCGAGCAAGAATACATGAGATATTCCTCTCATGATACTGAGGGCGAATGATCCTCTATTGACACTCAATAGCCCTCATAAGGTTGGCTACCATTCCTAATAACCTGTTGTACTAGATCTAGAACTTTCCAAACCTATAAGTCTGGTATTAAAGAGTGGAGTACTCATACAGGACATCCTTGGTGTCTCAAGTCTAAGGACTAGATACACTACTGGGACTACGGAACCACTATTTGACGTGAGGTATCAATAACCATCCAGCATTCTATA
Source organism: Musa troglodytarum (assembly GCA_023547065.1). Taxonomy (NCBI): domain Eukaryota; kingdom Viridiplantae; phylum Streptophyta; class Magnoliopsida; order Zingiberales; family Musaceae; genus Musa; species Musa troglodytarum. The sequence continues at coordinate 33,957,107 of CP097511.1, forward strand.
AGTGGATGAATCAGTGAACTCATTCCCCAATGAGCACCTACACTATACCCTTAGTGTTCCCACACGAGTAGCTATGAGATCAGCCAATTCTATCATATGGATGGGTATACAATACACCAGTCTATCCGGTTGTCTCGATGTCCCTCTCGAGTAACCTATAATCAGGATTATTTAGGGTATGTGTTTAAAGGTGAATTGGTCTTATTATCGTGATCTCATCATGATCTGATTCTCATTGCACAGATCCAAGGACATTACAATATATATAAAACGTAAGATAAAGTGATAAAATACTTAATACTAAGCAAAGAGAAAGAGTGCATATCAAGTCACAAGTGTCATCACCATGTGATTGGCTTGTAGGGCACATATGACTAGCAAAAAGGAGTTATGACAAGTATGACTTACGGTCAACTCGATATTGGGCCTAGAGGGTCACACACATATGGTAGGTATTGCGACGAGTAGAGGTTCGGATATGAGATATCCACCAGAGTCCCTATCTTATTGGATATCTAATAAGCCCTAGAATTATTGGATCGTAAGATGAGATCCAATAAGAGCTAATAAGATATTATTGGGTAGAGACCCATTAATCTAAGAGGCTTGGGTAATTGGATAGAGATCCAATACCCAATAGGGTAGGATCCATTAGGGTTTACAAGGGACCTTTATAAATAGGAGGGAATTGAAGGCCCATAGGCCGGGGTTCTCTCAGTAGCTATATTTTATTCTCCTCTGCCCAAGAGAGGAGCATCGTCGTAGTCCCTACCATATAGATACTGTTACAAAGGAGGACGCTTAACCTTCTTCTTCCTCTCCTACAGATCTGCAGAGATTCAGGAATATACGATCTCCCTAGGTACTTTCTTTTACATATGTAATTTTCGCGGATTTGTTTTTGAAGCACGTCGATCTTCACATGACGATGGAACCTTTCATGGAAATCCAAGGATTTTTGGATTTTGTTCTTCTACTGCGCATGAGATATCGCCCCCTTGGATTTCCCAATAGTGGTATCAAAGCCAAGTTGTTCATGTGAAGATCGGATCTTAAACTTCGTGTGTTATGATTTAGAACAACTTTTATCATCAAAATCGTTGACATAAAAGGTGAGGAAGGGCAACAACTGTTGCTACCCTTGCTGCGCTCGCATAGCGACCGTGGGGCTACTTGCACCGACGGTGGCGATGGCTACGGGCACATGGCCTGTTGGCAGGTGGCCGTCGGCCCACCTGTAGTAGCAGCCCCTATGGGGCAGCCTATCCGCAAGGGTGGGTAGCGCTCGCCAAGGCAACGCTACCTGCGGCAGCCTACGGGCACTGACCCCATGGGCAAAAGAGCCCCAAGGGGTGGCACGCACCCGTTGTGGTGGCCTCGCCTGCAGGGTCGACCGCCGCCCGGGGCACATAGCTGCGAGGGCACGGCCTCTGGCGACAAGCCTGATGGTGCTCGACGGTGTGCTCCCGCATGGCGTCGCGATAGGAGGCGGCGCTTCGCTCGCAAAGCGGCAGCGCCGCGCGGCGGCCGCCCGCGGGGAGAGGTCGGCACACTCACTGCGAAGTGGCCACCACACCGGTGGTGGCCACATCATAGCAAAGTAGGGAGGAATTAGGGCTTTTTAGGTAAAAGACAATTTTGCCCTTGGAAATTTTAAAAATTTTAGTTTTGTCTTTTTGGCTGAATGACTAAAATACCCTTCAGAATTCAGAAATTTTTTAATATATATCCCTATTTTCAGAAAATATTAGTTAATTAAAATATTTAATTAATTATTATTATTTATCTAGTAGTCCTATATAATAACATATACATGTGATGTATGATATGGACAAATGATCATGGACCGTGTGATTTGATGTGTGTACATATGATTATTATTATTGGGACCTACGAGCCTTTATTTTTCTCGTTTATTATCAGGCCTGCGTGCCTATAATTTATTGTAATTATATGAGGAGGTGTAATGAGAGTGTGGAATCGATAGCGGGACCCACGAGATCGAGACGTACGATCCGACGCATAGAGATACGTTGAGATGCCGACGGAATCGATGAAGTGAGATGGATGATCACAGGGCATGGAGATGCATCGATACACACATAGATCTTGATGTAAGTGATTGGGCATACTAGCTCGGGCCTGATCACATTAGGATATGGTCCATGTTCCTCGGTGTGATTGCTCATATGATGTGTGATTGATTATACACCTATTAGATATGTATATATATTTGCATGTGATATAGATATATATATTAAATATGTATGTGTGTGACATATTATGTTAGGAGACCAAATAAAAAATCTCCTATATTAATAATATTAACTCGGTAAACATGAGACAATTAGATTAACCCACGTGGCCTTCCATCGTTATAGGTATGAACCCATTCGTGGTATAGGTTGAATTGGTCGAGTTCCTTGAGACTCACCTATATCGCGTTTCGCTATCTTATCTACGACATAGAGATGTCACCGGTGACCTGAGGATATGGTATGCTTGGTCGAGTCCCTTGAGAGTATATCATCGAATCAGACTCATCTTGTAACAATGGTGATGACTTAACTGAACATCATGGTTGGTCGAGTCCCTCAAGGCTATGGTGGTTCAGAGGCCAAACAAGACGAGAATCATAAGTTGTGATTGGCAAGAGTTGCCTACCTTTACGGGCTTAATGTGATTGGTTAAGTCCCTCGAGGTTACGTTAAGACATTGATTGGATCCCAATCCCCACTAGAGATCCGTCGGGGGTCTCCGATTCACATACCGGAGGGTGTTGTGTGTCTCATGAAAAATTAGTGGGAATACATTAAGATAGAAGTCCTTATCTTAACTGTTTAATTTTTGCAAAGTCTGTATGTTATTTATTTCTACTACATCTTTAATTTCAGAAAAATATTACTTTTAAATCCTTTACGTGGCATACTTGATGCCAACTGCCTCACTGGTCCAAATTATATGGATTGGCTTCACAATCTGAGAATCGTTCTCATGGTGGAGAAAATCACGTACGTCCTTGATATAGTGATCCCTACGCCCGATGAAGAGGCAAGCGAGGATGAGATCGCTTGTTATGTAAAGTACATAGATGATTCCACTCTTGTTTAGTGTTATATGGTGGCCTCTATGACTTCTAAGTTACAAACATAGTATGAAAATATGGATGCTAATTCCATACTCCTACATCTCCACAAACTGTTTGAGGAATAGGAAAGAACTCAATGATATGAGATGTTAAAGAGTCTTTTCCGTGCTAGGATGATTGAGGGGACACCGGTTCAGAACCATGTCCTTAAGATGATTGAGTGGATCAAGAAACTCACAGGTCTATGAATGGTCCTAGAGGATAACCTGTGTGTAGATCTTGTGCTTCAGTCCCTACCAGATTTCTTTTCTCAATTTATAATAAATTTTAATATGAACAAGCTTGAGGTGACCCTCCGAGAGCTCCTCAATATGTTGAGAGAAGCCGAGAGCACCATCAAGAAAGAGAAGACAGTTCTCTATGCTGGTGAGACCAGAAAGAAAAGGAAGGCTGAGAAGTCCCTTAAGAAGGACAAGGGCAAGGGCAAAATGGGTAAGGCAAAGGTTGCCAAGAAAGACCCAATAAAAAAACAAAGGCCATTGCTTCCACTAGGGCAAAGATGAGCATTGGAAGAGGAACTACAAAGAGTACTTTGTAGAGAAGGCAAAACAAAAGCTTGGAGAAGCTTCAAGTATATTCATGATCAGTCTCCATTTGTTAGAATCTTATGATAACATATGGGTATTGGATACCGAGAGTGCTTATCATATCTGCAATTCGTTATAGGTTCTAGCAGAACTTAGGAGATTAAAGAGAGGTAAGATGGACCTTAAGTTGGGTAATGGAGCAAAGGTTGCTGTAGTTGCTGTTGGTAAGGTCACTTTACATCTGCTTGTTGGAGCTATTATTACATTAGATGCATACTATTATGTTTCTTTTATTATCAAAAATATTATTTCCATTTTATGTTTGACAATTAGTGAATATAAATTAGTTTTTAAGAATAATGATTGTTTAATAGCATTAAATAATGAGATCATCATGAGAGGAGCATTGTATAATGGTTTATTTATGCTAGATACACATATCATGAGTGTAAGTGAGTCTAAGAGGAAACAAGAAGAGGTGAACAATACATATCTATGACATTATAGGCTAGGTCACATCCATGAGGGATGGATTAAAAAATTATTGAAGAATAGATATCTAGATCCATTCGACTATGAGTTATTTGCGACTTACGAACCTTACCTTCGGGGAAAGATGACCAACTCTCCATTTAGTAGAACTGGAGAGAGAGCCATTGAGTTATTAGAACTTATACATAGTGATATATGTGGTCCCATGTTGACTCATGCCATAGGTGGTTACTCCTATTTTATTACTTTCATTGATGATTTCTCAAGATACGGACATATGTACTTGATGAAGTACAAGTCTGAGGCTTTTGAGAAATTCAAGGAATATAAGAATAAAGTGAAAAATCAGATTGGAAAGAGTATTAAATCCCTTCGATCAGATCGAGGAGGTGAGTACTTGAGTACAGAGTTCACCCAGTTCCTCAAAGACCATAGGATTTTATCCCAATGGACACCTCCGTATACACTACAGCTTAATGGTGTATCAGAAAGGAGGAATCACATACTGTTAGATATGGTGCGTTCCATGATGAGTTTCACCGACCTACCCATCTCATTCTGGGGATATGCCCTAGAGACCACAGCTTATCTTCTGAACAGAATTCCAACTAAGTCAGTAGTGTCTACTCCATATGAGATATAGAATGGGAAGAAGCCAGATCTTAAGGTTGTTAAGATTTGGGGCTGCCCTGCCCACGTCCAGAGACACAACCCCGATAAGTTAGAATCTAAGATGAAACGGTGCAAGTTCGTGGGATACCCCAAGGAAACTTATGGGTATTATTTCTATCACCCTGAGGACCAAAAGGTCTTTGTAGCCAAAAGAGTAGTGTTCCTTGAGAAGGAACATATTCTTGGTGGAGATAGTGGGAGTATGATAGAGTTGAGCGGGGTTGGAGAACCTAGCTCAGGCACCATTCCACAGCTAGAATCTGTTCAAGTACCTAGCACACAAGTTCCAACTTTACGTAGTTTCAGTAGAGTATCCCATTCTCCTAAGAGATTTATGGGACATATCAAAAGAGAGGATATTGAGGATATTGATCCTCAGACCTATAAAGAGGCTATTATGAGCATAGACTCTTGGAAATGGCAAGAAGCCATGAATTCAGAAATGGATTCCATCTACTCCAACAAGGTTTGAAACCTAGTTGTTGCACCCGAGAGTATTATACCCATTGGCTGCAAGTGGATCTTCAAAAAGAAGATTGGAGTAGATGGAAAGGTAGAGACCTATAAAGCAAGGCTAGTGGCTAAGGGGTATCGTTAAAGGCAACATATTAACTATGACGAAACTCTTCACCCATAGCCATGCTAAAATCTATTTGAATTCTATTAGCTATTGCAACACACTATGATTATGAGATCTTGCATATGGACGTTAAAACTGTATTCATCAATGGCAACCTTGAGGAGGAGGTGTATATGATATAGCCTAAGGGATTCAAGACTAGGGATAACCAAAACAAGGTGTGCAAGTTACTTAGGTCCATCTATGGACTAAAGTAAGCTTCCCGAAGTGAAACATAAGATTTGATGAGGTGATCAGATCTTATGACTTCGTTAAGAATGAAGATAAGCCTTGTGTGTACAAGAAAGTAAGTGGAAGTGATATCACCTTTTTGGTACTGTATGTGGATGACATCCTGATCATTGGGAATGATATAGGAATGCTCTCCACAGTAAAGGCTTGGCTATCTAGGCACTTCTTCATGAAGGACTTAGGGGAAGCATCCTATGTATTGGGGATACGAATCTATAGAGATAGATCCAAGAGGATACTTGGCTTATCCCAGTCTAGGTATATAGACACCATTGTCAAAAGGTTTGGCATGAAAAATTCCAAGAGATGTTTCATACTAATGAGACATAGAATATTACTTTCTAGGAGTATGTCCCCAAAGACTCATAAAGAAAGGGTACATATGGATATAATACCCTATGCCTTAGCGATAGGGTATATCATGTATGTTATGCTATCTACCAAGCCTGATATAGTGCATGCTTTGAGTGTCACGAGTAAGTATCAAGTAGATCTAGGCTTGGAGCACTGGAAAGCAATAAAATGCATCCTTAAGTACTTGAGAAGGACTAAGGATCTTTTACTAGTATATGGAGGCAGTAGCCTCAGGGTTGAGGACTACACGGACTCGAGTTTCCAGTCCGATATTGATGATAGCAAGTCTAATTCAGGGTATGTGTTCACCCTGAATGGAGGAGCAGTATACTAGATGAGTTCCAAGTGAGACACTACTGCTAACTCGACCACAGAAGCGGAATACAATACTACGACAAAGGCAGCAAAGGAGGGAGACCCAGGATATCCAATAAGCCCCTGAATTATTTGATCTCATCCATGGGATATCCAATAATACAGGGGCTTATTGGATATCTAATAAGATAGGGGCTCCGGTGGATATCTCATATCCGAACCTCTACTCATCGTAACACCTACCATATATGTGTGACCCTCTAGGCCCAATATTGAGCTGGCCGTGAGTCATACTTGTTAGAACTCCTTCTGACTTAATGAATTATTATCTCCATAATAATTCACTTGACTCATCGACTACGGACGTACTAAGCCATTACGCCGTAGTCCCCAAACGATATAGAGGAATCCAATCCTTTGGATCTATCCTCAGTTACCATGTATCTATAGTTCCTCATCTATATATTATCCTAGAGATCATATATTATGCATGGTGTTGTCAGGTCCATATGGTTTCTAGTCGAGTCTCGCTCTAATCGGATTCTCCCGGAGAACTCTTTCTCTCTTAATCCGAATGACCCTGGCCAGGGATTTTCCTGAGTAAGAATATATGGGATATTCCTCTCATGATACCGAGAGTGGATGATCCTCTATTGACACTCAATAGTCATTGTAAGATTGGTTGCCACTCCCAATAACCAGATATACTAGATCTGGAACTTCCAAATCTACAAGTCCGGTATCAAAGAGTGGAGTACTCATAAAGGAAATCCTTAGTGTCTCAAGTCTAAGGACCAGATACACTATTGGGACTACGGAATCACTGTCTGATGTGAGATATCAATAACCATCCAGCATTCCGTAAGCGGATTAATCAGTGAACTCATTCTCCAATGAGCACCTGCACTATATCTTTAGTGCCCCCATATAAGAAGCTATGAGACCAACCACCTTCATCATATGGATGGGTATACAACACATTAGTCTATCCGGTTATCTCGATTTTCCTCTTGAGTAACCTATGATCGAGATTATTTTGGGTTTGTGTTTAAAGGTGAATCGGTCTCATTATTGTGATCTTATTATGATCCAATTCCCATTGTATAGATCCAAGGACATTACAATATACATCCAGATAATGTGAGAAAATACCAATAATCTTAAGTAAAGAGATTGACGCAGCGTGTTACAAGTGCCATCACTCACATGATTGGCTTATAGGGTATCTATAACTAGCAAGTTCAGCAAGTGACAAATATATCAATGGCAAAAAAGGTTAATTTCAAACAAATTTGATATCAAAATGTAAGGTAGAGATACAAGAATTCATGAATAATAGCTCATTAGATACAGAATCACAAATGTCATTTCATTTAAAATATATTTGATTCATAGCAAATGGAATAAAGAGTAACTAGAGCATATCAATGATGTAAGAAGTATTTCAGGGCATATCAATTGTGTATGAAATGTTTCGGAGTATATCAATGGCATATGAAATATTTCGGAGCATATCAATGGCATATAAAATGTTTTGAAACTTGTCAACAACTTATGAAACATTTTAGAGTATATCAATGATGTATCAAATGTTTCGGAGCATTTCAAGGATGTATGAAACATTTCAAGGGCGTATAAATAATTCAGAGGCATAAGAAATATTTCAGAGCATATCAAAAGAATAAATATGGGATAAAAGCTTAAATGTCATATTTGATGTTGCATTCATTTTATTTTTATCCAAAGCACATATAGAAACATATAACTAAAGCTTTAGATATTATATCAAACATATAAAAGGTGAAGCAAGATCCCAAATAGACTCTCTCATGCTTGGGAGCATCATCCATCCACGTGTGGATAAATATAGAGGTGGCCGACAAAGCATCGCGGGCTCTAAACATATATCTTTTATCATTTCTAGAAAAAGGTTCAAATAATCACTTTACCATTTCTAGCAAAGGTCCAAATGATCCCATAAATACTAGAGTACAAAAGGATATATGAGCAATAAAATTGGCATATATCGGAAAGCACATGCAAAACAACGAAACATGCATGTGCATATACAAATCTTTACGATACAAATAAAAACTATACACAATAAATTCAAGTAAGCAAATAATTGAAAGACGAGCATATAAGAATTCAAAAGATTAATGCAAAGCTCAATTAAAGTAAGGATTTTAGCTAAAATCAATTTTCAAAGTAATGAAACAAGATTAGGTAGAATCGATAAAAGCTTGATTTTGGCAAAATTTGAGAGGCACATTATATAAATTATTTGGACAACTAATTCTACTCTAAATTACTCAAGAAAGGTATCATTAGAGAGCTATATCAGTCTATTTTCAGATGAATCTAGATTTATAAATTTTTGAGCTTCTAACAAAGAGTTACAAATAATTTAGTATACAAGGGTTAGAATTTATCATCCCTATTTTACAGAATCAATAGGATTAATTAAAAAATATGTTTCAGTAGGAAAATGTACTTCAAATCTTTCAAATCAAGTATGAAAAAAAAATATATGAATTTATTTTTAGATAAGCTAGGTTTTTACTAAATCATAGTTTGGTGCAGATGGTTATGGCTAGAAAAATACAAAAAGGTCAGAATCTGAAAAAATTCCAGATTCATCATTTAATGCCTAAACGGTAGAGATATCATGTATGAAGCTAGAATCTTCTAAATTTTTAGAATTAAAATATTAGAGATCAAAATTATGGTAGGATGGGGTTAGAGCACTTTCCTTTGAGAATTTTTGATCCCAAATGAGAAATTTTGAGCGAAAATACCATAAGCCCCAAATTTTCTCATCTTCTTCTTTTTTTCTTCTTCTTTCTCTCTCTCTCTTCTCCAATGCAAGCTGCCTTCTCAGGTTCCTTGGTCCAAATAACCTTACAAACACTAAAGTATAAAAAGACATATGAGTAATAAAATTGGCATATATCATAAAGTATATACGAAACAATGAAACATACATGTGCCTATACAAAACTTTACGATACAAACATAAACTCTACATAATAAATTCAAGTAGGCAAATAATTGAAGGACAAGAGCATACTTGATTTCAAAGGATTAATGTAAAGCTTAATTGAAGTAAAAATTTTAGCTAAAATCAATTTTTAAATTAATGAAACAAGAATAGGCAGAATCGATAAAAGCTTGATTCTAGTAAAATTTGAGAGGCATATTATATAAATTATTTAGGTAACCAGTTCTACTCTAAATTACTCATGAAAGATATCATTGGAAAGATATATTAGTCTATTTTTAGATAAATATATATTTGTAAAGTTTTAAGCTCCTAACAAGGAGTTACAAATAATTTAGTATACAAGGGTAAGAATTTATCATCCCTATTTTACAAAATCAATATGATCAATTAAAATAGATGTTTTAGTAGGAAAATATACTTCAAATCTTTTAAATCAGGTATGGAAAGAGAGATCTATAAGTATATTTTCAGAAGAGCTAGGCTTTTTTCTAAATCAAAGTTTGGTGCAGAATGTTATGGCTAGAAAAATACAAAAAGGTCAGAATCTGAAAAAATTCTAAATTCATCGTTTAATACCTAAATGGCAGAGATAACATGTATGAGCTAGAATCTTCTAAAATTTTCAGAATTAAGATAAAATCAGAGTGGGGTTAGAATACTCGCCTTTAAAAATTTTTGATCCCAAATGAGAAATTTTGAGCAAAAAGACCCTAAGCCCCAAATTTTCTCATATTCTTCTCTTTTTTTCTTCTTCTTTCTCTCTTCCTCTCTTCTCCAATACAAGCTGCCTTCATAGGTTCTTACGAATGAAGGCAGAGAGGCTTAGGCAGTAAAAGTTATTATTTTATATATTTTATAGTTTAGTCCTTGCATTATTTACTTTTACGATTAGGTTCTAAGTTCTTTTACAAATAGATCTTTAGATTTTTATAAATAGATCCTCAGATTTTATAAATAGATTTTTAAGTTTATTTGGACTCTTCTATAGAATTTAAAATGAGTACTAATATTATAATTAGATTCTTATACAAAAATTTAAAAACGAGGGATGTTACACATGCCCAAAATAATGGTATCCTACATGAAGTGATAAATGGCTAAAATTAATGTTGATTTATTTTTTAGTATGCCCAAAGTAATATTGATTTATTTTTGTATCATACATGAAGTGATGATGAGTTGTAATGTTATGAAATTATGCACATGCACAATGTATGAAATTTTGATATGATCACTAAGATCAAAATTGTTTAACTTGAATTCAAAGGTTGTGATTCCTTTTGAATTCATGTTTGCTTTATCTCAAATATGGTATATAAATAGGGAGAGTTAAGGTTAACTTCGTCATCAATTGGTTGTCATCATAAAAAAAGGAGAGATTGTTGAATCTCAGATTTTGACGATGAAATCAATTGATGAATTATTGATCTAATCCATGCGTTGAGAAAATGGATACAGGATTAACTATAATCATAAAAAAGGCATAAAGCAGAAAAATCAAATGTTGGGCTAGAATAAAAAATCGGGCGATACACTATAAAGGTTCAAACGATGCACCGAAAGCTCACCAAGAGTTCGTCGAAAACTCGCTTGGAGTTCACCAAGAGTTCATTGGGAGCTTGCAATAAGTTTGTCAAGAGTTCATCAGGAGTTTACCAAAAGCTTGCTAGAAGTTTGCTAGAAGTTCACCAAAATTTCACCGGAAGCTCACCGGAATATCGATGGAAGTTTGTTGGGATTTTGCTGGAAGAACAATTGATATACCGGACATCTAAGATTGTCTAGTTAATGCCTTAATTGTTATAGTTGGGACTAGGTTGAGTTAGGTTTCGGAGGTAATACCACTAACTTAGTTAGAGGCCAATTGGGCCCAAATCATGATTGATTTAGGTTAGATTAATATCCCAAATAGTGATCTGGGGCCATGTTAAGTGGTGGCACTGCTAGGACTGGGTGGTGGAATCGCCCGAGGCTTAGTCCTCGAGGAGATTTGGGTGATGGTGCCGCTAGAGTCTATTATCTAAGACTTTATCAGGTAGTAGTACTGCTAGATTGGGTGGTAGTATCACCTAGTATCAGAGAGTAATGGTGGTGGTACCACCAATACCCCGAGAATCCGGGATGAAACACTTTTTGGTTCTATTTTTGAAGTCATTTGGGGTCTATAAATACCCCTCTCATTCTAGTTCAGTATATACATGATCTTGAAAAAATATTTGTGAGAAAACTCTATGTAAATACTTGAAAAGTTCCCTTTCTATAGTTTTAAATTTTGATTTCGGTTTGAGTGAAGGGTTAGAAAACTGTAAAGGTTATCTCCTAAACCTATTAAAAGGTGAAAAGGATTATAAGAGAGTAATTAGTCTTTACCCATTGAATGAAGATTGTTAGTAGATGTAGGTGGCCTCGACATAAGAGGAATCGAGAAGTAGACATTGGTCGCAACAACCGAACCATTACAAATCTAGTATGCACCTTTCTATTATACTCTTTACAATTTCTGTTTTATGCTTTTCATTACTGCTCTCACCCACACTTTAAGTTAAAATCATTTCCGATATGGCTTCCATTGAATCAAGTTTTTCGAATCAAATCGTTTTATTGAAATTACTAATTCACCCCCCTCTTAGTGCTGATTTTGTTCCTAATAGATTTTGATTTTGATACCTTGAATTTAAATGAAAATTCTCCTCTCCCTAGCAACTTGGATGCATCTGCTTCCAAGGAATCCTTATCTAAGGAATGAAAGTATATAGATGCTCATCCTAAGGAGCTAATCATTGGAGATACATCAAAAAATATTTAAACTCATTCTTCTTTTAAAAAATTTTATGCAAATGCAGCCTTTTTATCTCAAATGGAACTTAAATGCATTGATGATGCTCTAAAAAATGATTTATGAGTTTTTACAATACATGAGGAGTTAAATCAATTTGAGAGAAATGAGGTGTGGAAGTTTGTTCCTAGACCTAGTGACAATCTAGTAATTGGCACTAAATGAGTCTTTAGAATTAAGCAAGATAAACTTGATATCATGGTTCAAAATAAGGCTAGATTAGTGGCCAAAGATTTCAACTAAGAAAAAGGTATCGATTATAAAGAAACCTTCGCTCCTATGGCAAGACTTGAAGCCATAAGGATATTTCTTGCTTATGCTTATTATAATAATTTTAAGTTATTTTAAATGAATATCAAAAGTACTTTTCTTAATGGGTTTACTTCCAAAGAAGTTTATGTGAACAACCACCCAGATTTGAAAACATTCATTTTCCAAATCATGTTTACAAGTTATCTAAGGCTCTCTATGGATTAAAGCAAGCCCCAAGGGCTTGGTATGAGAGACTTAGTTCATTTTTTATTAAGAATGACTTTTTGAAAGGCAAAGTCGATACTACATTGTTTATTAAATATTTTAAAAATAATTTTCTTATTATTCAAATTTATGTTGATGATATTATTTTTGGTTCTACAAATGAGTCTTTGTGTGAAATTTTTATCAAAACTATGAGTTAAGAATTTGAAATGAGCTTAATGGACGAATTAACTTTTTTTTAGAATTATAAATTAAGCAACTAAGTGATGGAACCTTTGTTAGTCAAACTAAGTATACTTTAGATTTATTAAAATGCTTTAATATGGATAGTGTTAAGACTATTAACATACCAATGGGTACTTCTATAAAATTAGATATGGACCATGATGGACAATATTTTGATCAAAAGACTTATAGGAGTTGATAGGTAGTTTACTGTACCTTACTGCCACTAGACCTGATATTTGTTGAATCTTAGATTTTAATGATGAAATCAATTAATAAATTATTCATCTAATCTATATGTTGAGAAAAGTGTCCAGGATTAACTACGATAGCGAACAAGACATAAAGCAAACATAGTGCATGAGTCAAAGATTTAACAATTCGTCAGGAGTTCGAGAGTTCGTCAGCAATCCGAGAGTTCATCGGGAGCATGCTAAAATGTACGTTGGAAGTTTGCCGAGAAGTTTGTCGAAAGTTCATCGAAGCTCGTAGAGAAGATCGGAGCTCACCAAAGAAACTCGTCGGAACTTACCAAGAAGATCGTCGAGAGTTTAAGAGCTTGTCGGGAGTTTGTTAGAAGACTATCGAGAGTTCATCGGAAGTCCACCAGAAGATTGTCGGAAGAAATTTTGTTCTACCAAACTTATGTGCTTTAGTATATGACTTAAATATCATAGTTAGGGTGTAATTAGAGTTAGAGTTAGGAGGTAATCCTACTAACTATGTTATGAGCCGATTGGGCCCAAGTCTGAATTTTTTTGGGTTGGACTCATGGCTCAAGTAGTGTTATTGAACCTTGTCTAGTGATGGCACCACCAGAACTGGGTAGTAGAACCGCCCAAGGCTCAGTCTCCCAGGTGTCTGGGCAGTGGTACCACTAGCAGTTATTAACTGCCAAGCGATGGTACCACCAGACTAGGCGGTGGTATCGCCTAGTTCTAGTACCCAAGACTTTGTCAGGTGGTAGTACCGTTAAACTGGGCGGTGGTATCACCCAGTGTCAGAGTCCATTGGCGGTGGTACCGCTAGTAACTCGGAAATCTAAGATGAGACCTTTTTTTGCTCTATTTTTTAAGGCAATTGAGGCTTATAAATACCCCTTATTTCTCAGCTTGTTAGACACAGAGAAGTGAACAAAAAGAACTGAAACTATAGTGAAATCACTTATAAACTTTGAGAGTTCACCTCCACCGATTCCAAGGGATCGAAACTTGTATAAGGAGAGTGAGCTACTTGTAAAGAGTTATATAAAGGGGTGATTGATCTTTGCCCTTGAAGAAAGATTAATAGTGGAAGCTGGTGATCTCATCGGAGGAGGTATCAGGAGTGGACGTAGGTCGGACGACCAAACTACTATAAATTGGTGTGTTCTCTTCTTGCTGTGCACTTTTCTTTTACTACTTATCTTCTTTAATTAACTACAACTACCTTACTTCTTCTCAACACTCTTGTGAACGTATTCAAAGTTAAACGTCTTTGTCGACACGTGTTTTCATCGAACGAAACATTTTCACCAAAATGGTTTTCCGAAATCGATATTTTTAACTACTGCACTAATTCATGTTGGGAAATCTAAAGGGGGCAACATCTCATGCACAGCAGAAGAATAGAAAAACAAAACACCCTAGATTTTCACAAAAGGTTCCATCATCATGCGAAGATTGATGCATCAAAACAAATTCACGAATCCAAAAATTGCGTGTGTAAAAGAAACAATAGTACCTAGGGAGATCGTATACCCCTGAGATTCCTATAGATCCATGGGGGAGGATGAAGGAGGTCAAGCATCCTCGTTTCTAGCAGTATCCACATGGTAGAGACTACAATGATGCTCCTCTCTAGAGAGAGGAAAATAGAAGGTGGTTACCAAGAAAACCCCAACCTATGGGCCTTTGGTTCCCTCCTATTTATAGAGGCCCCCTGTAAACCCTAATGGATCCTGCCCTATTAGGTATTGGATCTCCATCCAATTACCCAAGCCTCTTAGATTAATGGGTCTCTACCCAATAATCTAGCTCTTATTGGATCTCATCCATGGGATCCAATAATATAAGGGCTTATTGGATATCCAATAAGATAGAGGCTCCTGTGGATATCTCATATTCGAACCTCTACTCGTCGTAACACCGACCATATGTGTGTGACCCTCTAGGCCCAATATCGAGCTGGCCATGAGTCGTACTTATCAAAACTCCTTCAGACTCAGTGAATTATTATCTCTATAATAATTCACTCGACTCATCGACTGCGGACGTACTAGGCCACTACGTCGTAGTCCTCAAACGATATAGGGGAATCCAATCCTTTGGACCTATCTGCTCTCAGTTACCATGCACCTATAGTCCCTCATCCATCTAATATCCCAGAGATCGTATATTGGGCATGGTACTATCAGGCCTATACGGTTTTCACTCGAGTCTCGCTCTAATTGGATTCTCCCGGAGAACTCTTTCTCTCTCAATCCGAATGACCCTAGCCAAGGATTTGCCTAAACAAGAACACATGAGATATTCCTCTCAGGATACCGAGAGTGGATAATCCTTTATTGACACTCAATAGCCCTCGTAAGATTGGCTACCACTCCCAATAACTGGTTGTACTAGATCTAGAACTTCGAAACCTATAAGTTTGGTATCAAAGAGTGGAGTACTCATATAGGACTTCCTTGGTATCTTAAGTCTAAGGACCAGATACACTACTGGAACTACAGAATTGCTGTTTGATGTGAGGTATCAATAATCATCCAGCATTCCGTATGCGGATCAATTAGTGAACTCATTCTCCAATGAGCACATGTACTGTATCCTTAGTGTCCCCACATGAGTAGCTATAAGACCAGCCACCTTCATCATATAGGTGGGTATACAGCACACTAGTCTATCCAGTTATCTCGATGTCTCTCTCGAGTAACCTATAACCGGGATTATTTAGGGTCTGTGTTTAAAGGTGAATCGGTCTCATTATCGTAATCTTATCATGATTCGATTCCCATTGTATAGATCCAAGGATATCATAATATACATTGAGATAATATGAGAAAATGCTAATAATCATAAGCCAAGATATTGACGCAGCATGTTACAGGTTTCATCACTCACGTGATTGGCTTATAGGGCACCTATAACTAGTAATTCAACCTCTCCCTCTTAGTACTGATCTTGATCCTATCAATTGGTATCAGAGTAAGGTTACTCTCATTTTGGTTTGAAACCCCAGAGAGATGACATTTGCTGACAATCAAGAGGGTCATTTAATCATACGTCCACCCATGTCCAATGGAATAGAATACACATATTGGAAAACTAGGATGAGAATCTTTTTGATTTCTATGGATTGAGTTATGGAAGATTATCAAAAATGGTTTTCAAAAGTCTTTTCTTCTAATAAACGATTGGAATGAGTTGGAGAAGAAGACTTTCGCTTTAAATGCCAAGGCTATGAATACCTTGTTTTACACCTTATATAAAAATGAATTCAATCGAGTTTCTATTAGTGAAACAACTTTTGATATTTAACATACACTCGAAATCACACACGAAGCCACTAGTAGAGTAAAAGAGTATAAAATAAATCTTTTAATTCATAGTTACGAATTGTTTCGTATGAAACTAAGTAAGACCATTAGAGACATGTACACATAATTTACGAATGTCGTTAATGGTCTAAAAGCTCTTGGTAAAAGTTTTTCTTACTTTGAACTCGTTAAAAAAATATTAAGATCCCTTCCAAAGAATTGGGACTCTAAAGTAATAGCTATTCAAAAGCTAAGGATTTGAATAATTTCCCACTCGAATAACTTATCGGGTCTCTAATGACCTATAAAATGATATGCAATGCTCATGAAGAACTTGAGAACAATCTTCCAAAGAACAGGAAGGATTTGACACTAAGAACCCATGAAGACCACTTGAAAGAAAGTTCAAGTCATGAGGACTATAATGATGACTCGACACTCTTAACAAGAAAGTTCAAAAAATTCATAAGAAGAAGCAAATCTAAAAATGATATCAAAAACAAAATTGAACTCAAGAAAGAATAAATTATTTGCTATAAATGCAAGAAGCCAGAACACTTCAAAAGCGAATGTCCCCAAGTGAAGAAGAAACAACCAAAGAAGAAGAAGACCCTCAAAGCTACATGGGATGATTTAAGCACTTCCGAAGACGAGGAGAAAAACAACAAGGAGGTTGCAAACTTCGCGCTAATGGCAATCGATGACGATGTAAGTAGTTCTTTTGATGCAAATTTATCTTTTGATAAATTATTGAGTGCTTTTCATGATTTATTCAATGAATGTAGATTAATTAGCAAAAAGTATAATTCATTGAAAAAAGAGCATGCCCTTCTAAATAGTGAATTTGAAAAATTAAAAATTGAGTATGACAATGATATGTCGCCTCCATGCACCAAGTGTGAACACTTAGAGGCACTTAAAAAAGAAAACTTACTACTAAATAAAACTTTAGAAAAGTTTAAGATTAGTAGCAAATCCTTGAACATGATCCTTGCCAATAAGGGTCATGTTCATAGAAGAGATGGAATCGGCTTTATAAGTAGCACTCACCAAAAGCCAACCATATTTGTTAAAGGCTCTACCTCGCATGTTTCACCCCGCACTAAATGCAACTTTTGTTGCAAACTTGGACATTATGCTCATAAATGTCCATTTAAGAAATATAGCCCATACAAGTTAATGTGGGTCCTAAATGAACTATAAAGGACTCTATGCAAAATGATAAGTTAGGTAGATCGATTTTTTAGGCACCCAAAG
Source organism: Musa troglodytarum (assembly GCA_023547065.1). NCBI lineage: Eukaryota > Viridiplantae > Streptophyta > Magnoliopsida > Zingiberales > Musaceae > Musa > Musa troglodytarum. Next base: position 33,974,799 of record CP097511.1, read on the forward strand.
TCAAATGGGTACCTAAAAACCACCCTTTCTTGTAGATATGTCTATAATCATAAGCTAGGAGCAAAATATGGTACCTTGGTAGTAAATGCTCAAGACACATGACTGGAGATCCAACTCAATTCTCTAAGCTCACTAGCCAAGACAAATGGTATATCACCTTCAGAGACAACAACAAAGGTAAAATCATTAGCAAAGGAACTATAGACAACAAATCAAACTTCTTGATTGAAGATATGTTATTAGTAGATAGCTTAAAGCATAATCTCTTGAGCATTAGTCAATTATGTGATAAAGGATATATCATAAAATTTGAATCAAATGCTTGCATTGTTAAAAAACCACACGAAAACACATCTATGATTGCCCTAAAACATAATAACATATATATTATTGACATTGATGATCTTTGTAATGAAATGTGCTTCTCAACTTTAAATGATGATGCTTGACTTTGGCATAGGAGATTAGGTAATGCTAGTACAAAACTAATCTCTCAAATCTTATCTAGAGAACTTGTAAGAGGTATTCCTAACATTAAGTTTATCAAAGACAAAGTGTGTGATGCATGTCAACTAGGAAAACAAATAAAAAGTAGTTTCAAATCAAAGAGTTAAATAAGTACCTCTAAACCATTACAATTGATCAATATGGATTTATTTGGACCAATTGATATAACAAGTCTAGGAGGTAGCAAATATACCTTTATAATTATAGACAATTATAGTAGATACACTTGGATATAGTTCTTGGCACACAAAAATAATTGTTTTAAGTATTTTTTAAAATTTTGTAAACTTGTTCAAAATGAAAAAGACTTTATGATTTCATCAATTCGTAGTGATCACGGTGGTGAGTTTCAAAATCGGGATTTTTAAAACTTTTATGAATCAAATGGGTATAGCCATAATTTTTTTACTCCAAGAAATTCTCAACAAAATGGAGTAGTTGAAAGAAAAAAATATGAGTTTACAAGAAATGACAAAAACTATGTTGAACGAACATAGCCTACCTAAATATTTTTGGGCCGAAGCCGTTAATACGGCATGCTATGTCATGAATAGCATTCTAGTAAGACCATTACTTTCCAAAACTCCTTATAAATTATGGAATAATGAAAAACCTAATGTATTATATTTTAAAGTTTTCAATTGTGTATGTTTTATCTTGAATGAAAAAGACACCTTAGGAAAGTTTGATGCAAAATCCGATGAAGGCATTTTTCTTAGTTATTCTTCTATTTCTAAAACCTTTTGTGTCTTTAATAAAAGAACTTTCGTTATAGAAGAATCTATTCATGTTATTTTTAATGAAGTTTTTAAATTTAAGAAAAATAATTTTGATGATGATCTTGATTTTGATACTTTAAATTTGAATTAAACCTCTCATTCACTAGCAACTTGGATGTATCTTCTTCTAAAACATCCTTACCTAAAGAATGGAAATATGTAGATGCTCATCCTAAGGAGCTAATTATAGGAGACTCATCAAAAAGTGTTCAAACTCGCTCTTCCTTTAAGAATTTTTGTGCTAATGCCACTTTTCTATCTCAAATTGAACTTAAATGCATTGATGAGGCCTTGAAAGATGATTCATGGGTTATCGCAATGCAAGAAGAGTTGAATAAATTTAAGAGAAATGAGATGTGGAAGCTTGTTCCTAGACCTAGTGATCAATTAATGATTAGTACTAAATGAGTCTTTAGAATCAAGCAAGATGAATTTGGTATCGTGGTTAGAAACAAGGCTAGATTAGTGGTCAAAAGTTTCAACTAAGAAGGTATTGATTATGAAGAAACCTTGGCTCCTATAGCAAGATTAGAAGCCATAAGGATGCTCCTTGCCTATGCTTGTTGTAATAATTTCAAACTATTTCAAATGGATGTCAAAAGTATTTTTTAAATGGCTTTATTTCCAAAGAAGTTTATGTTGAACAACTACCCAGATTTGAGAATACTTTTTTTCCTAATCATGTGTTTAAGGTAACTAAAGTTCTCTATGGATTAAAACAAACTCCAAGGGCTTAGTATGAGAGACTTTATTCATTTCGTATCCAAAATAATTTCTCCAAAGGCAAGGTCAATACTATATTGTTTATTAAAAATTTTAAAAATAATTTTCTTGTAGTTCAAATTTATGTTACGATATTATTTTTGGTTCTATAAATGAGTCCTTTTGTGAATCATTTGCTAAAAGTATGAGCCAAGAGTACGAAATAAGCATAATGGGTGAACTAACTTTCTTTCTACAAACAACTTAGTGATGGTATTTTTCTTAGTCAAGCTAAATATCTATTAGAGTTGCTAAAATGATTTAATATGGATGATTCAATGACTATCAATACACCAATGAGTACCCCCACTAAGTTAGATATGGACGAATGTAGAGAAAGCTTTGATAAAAAAACTTATAAGGATATGATAGGTAGTTTACTATACCTCATTGCAACTAGACTAGACATTATGTTTCATGAAGGACTTTGTACTATCTCATTTTAAATCCATTAAAATAATTCTTAAATACCTAAAAGGAACCCCTAATCTAGGATTTTGGTATTCAAAATATGAAAACTTTGAATTACTTGCTTATACTGATGCTGATTTTGGTGGATATAGAATAGATAGAAAAAGCACATCTAGAATATATAAATTCTTAGGTTATGCACTTGTCTCTTGGTCATCTAAGAAACAAAATTCGATTGCATTATGTACAACCGAAGCCGAATACATAGTAACGAGTGCTTGTTGTGCTCAAGTTTTTTGGATAAAGAACACATTAGAAGATTACATAATTCACTTAAAGAATATTTCCATAAAATGTGATAACATAAGTGTAATTTGTTTAACAAAAAATCCTATTCAACACTCTAGAACTAAACATATTGACATTATGCATCACTTTATATGAGATCAAGTTAATAATCATGATGTAACCTTAGCGTTTATTTATATGAAACATCAATTAGTTGATATTTTTACAAAACCTTTAAATGAAGAATAATTTGATTTCATTAGAAGAGAATTAGGCATGTTAAATTGTCCGAATGCATGAGTTTCTTATATAATTTTTTGGAATTTTTTGATCTTTCGTAAATGGAGCTTTTATCGAATTTATTTCATATCATCTTCCTCTTATCTTGGTATCGAGTTTATTTCATGAATTTTTGATTCTCTTGCTCTATTATTTGATGACTTTTGATACTCTTAGAACCCTCCCCTCACTCACAGATTTTATTGACTAACATATCATTCACAAATTTCATTCTTGTGTGAATTTTTGCAATGATTATGAATGGATTTTATTTGATAAAAGTGACATTCATGAATTTTTTATGGATTCCATATGTCATGAAATAATACATGACTCTTGTATGAATCTCTTCTCTTTATTCACAATTTTATGTCATTGGCTCTTGATGAAAAGTAGAAGTTTGATAAATTTTTTATAACTTGAATGATTTCTTTTTCTTTTACTATTCATGGACTTTTGATTGCTCAATACTTCTTGATGAATGGACTTTTTCTTGTACTCTCTGATATGAACCAGATCAAGCTAGTCAAGACTCAATTAAGATTCTATGGTTGCAAGAAGAGCTTAAAATGGTCAATATGATCATGAAGAGAGAAGGACAAATTTAAAAGACCTCATCTTGAAGAATAAAAGTCCATTCAGCCATGTTTATCAAAATTCATGAATTATGAATATGAATATTATTTAATGCATTCATTCCCTTTATACTATCCTCATACTATATAAATGAGATTGACTCTTGTGTAAGACAAATAATTTGGGAAGTATAACAATTCTTCAACACTAGTGAGTGTTTTGTTTTTAAGTTCTTGCATGAACTTTAGAACTTATTAGGCTTTTCTTCTTGTGGCGTTCAAACCAAATCTTTGCTTTTCCTTTGACTTATTAGACTTATTAGTTTATGGCGTCTTAAGGGAATTCAAAGTGCTATTCTAGTTATTTTATCAATTTTCTATTAATAAGTAATTAGAATAGTTTCCCTTACTTCATTCTTGAACGATCCTCCTTATTTCAATTCATTGGAGGGTGTCAATTTGCATTCCATATGTATCATAGCTCTTTAGCTATCGGGGTGTATGGTTGCTAAATTGATGATTTCCATCATTTGGTATCAGAGCACGGCTCAAGTTTGAGGTTTATTTATCTATTTATTTATTATCTTTTAGCTTTTCCCTGTTCTCTTATTCTTCTTTTATCACGATATCTATAATTGCTACTCTTTCTTTCTCCTTATTGTTGTGTTTCTTGTGCTACTGTTTGTTTTTCATTTTTTTTCCCCACTTTATCGTCAAAAAAAAGAAAGAGAGTATAAAGTTTAAAAAAAAAAGAGAGCAGAAAGTTAAAAAAAAGAGAGAGAAAATCAAAAGTAAAAAAAGGAGAGGAAATCAAGATCAAAGAAAAAAAAAAGAGAGGAGAAGATCAAAGGTCAAAAAAAAAAAGAAAGAAAGAAAGAAAGAGATCAAAATTATAAAAAAAAATTATGAATTCAGGGACTTCTTGAAAATTACAGAATTCTATCTTCATAATTTTGAATTCTTGTTTCAGGTTTGAAATTTTTTTTTCTCATTCCAGAAAATTTTTTTTATTCATTTGATACTTGAATTCTAATCTTTGCTTATTATTGAAGTGTATTACCCACACCTTTAAATTGGCTTACATTTTAAAGGCCAAACTTGGCTTACATTTTTTTTGCTTTCATGTCCAATTTCAAATACCCTTGAATTGCCACAATCTGAATTGTTTGTTTAAGTTTCTTAGTTAATCTAAGAACTCAAAGAATAAAACAAGAGGTAAAAGGCAAGAGTGGTGAGATCAATATCGAGAAAAGCCAAACATTGTGTGAAAACACGAGTGGAGTGAATCAAATCTTGAGTGAAACACGTGAGAGAGTGTTGGTGAGGCTATTCTAACTTTGTTTTTTAGGTTGCAAACATGTTTAAAGAAAAAGACGTGAGTTCTTCATCAAATGATCTTTTGCTTCAAGCAATGCAACAACAATTTGAACGTATGTTCAAAGTGATAGGAGATCTAAGAGATCATCTAGAAAAGCATGATAATGCAATTAATAGATTGGAAGGTGAACCACGGCATAGGAGACAACCAGCATTCGTCCACGATGAATATAATGGCGGAGATGACCTCGACGATAACCAAGTCACTCTAATTGGTCAAGATGTTAATCCTACGAGACAAACTAGGAGAGGACGTTTTGATGGTGTGGACAGAAACATAGGCAGCATCAAAATGAAAATTCCTTCTTTTCAAGGAAAGAATAATCCAGATACTTATTTGGAGTGGGAACGAAAAGTGGGGCTAATCTTTGAATATCATAACTACTCCGAAGAGAAAAAGGTAAAATTAGCCGTTGTTGAATTTTATGATTATGCTATAATTTGGTGGGATCAATTATACAAAGACAGACGTAGAAATGGTAAAAGGCCCGTAGAGACTTGGTTGGAGATGAAACAAATTATGAGGAGAAGATTCATCCCAAGTCATTACTATCGGGATTTGCATCAAAGACTACAAACTTTGACACAAGGTTCCATGAGTGTTGATGAATATCACAAGGAGATGGAGATAGCTATGATAAGGGCTAATGTGGAGGAAGATCGTGAGGCTATAATGGCTTGATTCCTGAGTAGATTAAATAAGAACATTGCTGATCTTGTGGAATTGTAGCATTATGTAGAGATTGAGGATATGGTGAATATGGCCATGAAGATTGAGAGACAACTCAAAAGAAAAGGCACAAGGTATGATTCAAAACCTTATTCGGGTTCTTCTTCATCTTGGAAATCGAATTGGAGTAAAAAGGATGATAAACCCATTGTTAAGCCTAAAATTGATGGAATTAAAGGCAAAAATAAATTTGGCAGCAAGGGTAAAGGTGAGAATCAACCTAATCAAAGTAGAGGTATTAAGTGTTTTAAGTGCCTTGGGCATGGACATATAGCACGTGAATGTCCTAATAAGAGAGTTATGATTATAAGAGATGGGAATATAGAATCTGAAAGTGAAAGAGAGGATGATGATGACATTCCAAAGGATACTAGTGACATAGAGTATGCTAAAGGTGAAATTTTGGTTATTCAACGCATACTTAGTTTGCAAAGTAAAAATGATGAACATGGTGAACAATGCGAAAATCTGTTTCATACTCATTGTTTGATTGCTAATAAGTTGTGCAATGTGATTGTTGGTAGCGGAAGTTGTACCAATGTGGCAAGTACCTTGCTCGTGGAGAAACTGAAATTGCCTAGTATCAAACATCCAAAACCTTACAAGTTGCACTAGTTGAATGATAGTGGTGTAGTAAAGGTAAATTGGCAAGTGTTAGTTCCTTTTTCAATTGGTATGGTAGATATAAGGATGAAGTTTGGTGTAATGTGGTACCTATGTATGCTGGTCACATGTTGTTGGGGAGACCATGGCAATATGATCGTAGGGTAACACATGATGGGTTCAAGAACCGTTATTCCTTGATCATTGATGGACAGAAATATCAGCTTGGACCGTTGCCTCCAAAGACAATTCTTGAAGACCAAATGCGCATAAAACAACAATATGAGGAGCTTCATTAACAAAACTTTTGAGAGGGAGCAAGAAAGAGAGAAAAAAGAAAAAGATGAGATGAGTGATAAAAATAAGAGTATTGGGAAACACAAGGGGAGAGAAAACAAGGAAGGCTTGAGTGAAAGAAAAATAAGTGTTTATGCCAAAATGAGTGATGTAAAAAATGCCTTAACCATGAGGCAGCCCTTACTTGTACTTATTTACAAGGACATTTTGATTTCTTCTAACAAAATTGATAAAAGTTTGCCTAGTGTTATTGTTGATCTTTTGCAGGAAAATGAGGATATCTTTCCCGAAGAAGTTCCCAATGGTTTGCCACCAATTAGAGGAATTGAGCATCAAATTGATTTCATTCCAGGTGCAAGCATACCAAATAGGCCAGCATATAGATGCAACCCCGAAGAGACCAAGGAAATCCAAAAGCTAAGTCGTAGCATGCAAAATGGGTGGAGTTTATTGAATCTTTTCCATACATCATCAAGTACAAACAAGGTGATGGAGGCTATGATTCGAGGACGAATCTTTTCCAGGAAAGGGGGAATGATATGAACCAGATCAAGCTAGTCAAGACTCAATCAAGGTTCTATGGTTGCAAGAAGAGCCTAAAATGGTCAATATGATCATGAAGAGAGAAGGACAAATTTGAAGACCTCATCTTGAAGAATAAAAGTCCATTCAGCCATGTTTACCAAAATTCATGAATTAGGAATATGAATGTTATTTAATGCATTCATTCCCTTTATACTATCCTCATACTATATAAATGTGGTTGACTCTTAGTGTAAGACAGACAATTTGGGAAGTATAACAATTCTTCAACACCGGTGAGTGTTTTGTTTTTAAGTTCTTGCATGAACTTTAGAACTTATCAGGCTTTTCTGCTTGTGGCGTTCAAACCAAATCTTTGCTTTTCCTTTGACTTATCAGACTTGTTAGTTTGTGGCGTCTTAAGGGAATTCAAAGTGCTATTCTAGTTATTTTATCAATTTTCTATTGATAAGTGATTAGAATAGTTTCCCTTACTTTATTCTTGAACAATCCGCCTTGTTTCAATTCGTTGGAGGGTGTCAATTTTCATTCCATATGTATCATAGCTCTTTAGCTATCGAGGTGTATGGTTGCTAAATTGATGATTTCCATCACTCTCCTTTTTCCCTTTCAGGAAGAATCCTACTCAAGTGCTAGCATGAGTAATGCTAGTTTGTACACTTCCTCTCCACTTGGCTATAAAGTCACTATCTTGCTATCATAATAATGAAAAATTTTGCTTACATGAAATAATTGCCCATATCCTTTTTGTTGATGATAAAGGGGTAGAAAGTGGTAAATTGATGAAAACTTATAATGTATTTGAAATATGTTTGTTATCATGAATGGTATCGTAAATGCTTGAAATGTATCGCAAATGCTTGAAATATGCTTGGTATCATGAAATGTATCATAAATACTTAAAATGTATCATAAATACTCGAAATATATTGTAAATACTTGAAATGTATCGTAAATGCTTGAAATGTATCATGAATGCTTGAAATACATCGTAAATACTTGAAATGTGTATCATGCTTAATATCCTAATTGAAATTGGTATCATACTTTGAAATGATGAATTATCATTTAGTATCGAACTTGAAGTTTGTATTATGCTAAATATCATATTTGGAGTTAGCATCATACTTTGAAATGATGAATATCTATCATCATTTGATATCAGACTTGAAAATAATTGTCATGCTTTGACATCATGATAAATGTGTGATATCATGTTTTGAAATCATGCTTAGTATCATGTTGTGCATATTGATAAGTTGAAATGCATGTAACTTGTTGGTTAGAGCTTGAATTCAAAGGTTTTGAATTCAAGTGTCTTTTCTCAAGTATGGAATATAGATAGGGGGAGTTAAGATTAACCACGTTATCAATTGGTTGTTGTCATCAAAAAGGGAGATATTGTTGAATCTCGAATTTTGATGATAAAATCAATTGATAAATTATTCATCTAATCTATATGTTGAGAATAGTGTGCAGGATTAACTATGATACCGAATAAGGCATAAAGCAAACATAATGCTAGAGTCAAAGATCGAACGATTCATCGAAAGTCCGAGAGTTCGTTAGGAGCTTGCCGAAATGTACGTCGGAAGTTCACCGAGAAGTTCATCGAAAGTTTACCAAGGCTCGCTGAAAAGATCGGAGCTCACTAAAGAAGCTCATCAAAACTTACCAAGAAGATCGTTGAGAGTTCAAAAGCTTGCCGGGAATCCATTGGAAGACCGTCGAGAGTTTGTCGGAAGTTTGCCGGAAGATCGTCGAAAGCTCGCTGGAAGAAATTTTGACCTACCAGACTTACGCGCTTTAGTATATGCCTTAAATATCATAGTTGGGGTGTAATTAGAGTTAGAGTTGGGAGGTAACCCCACTAACACTGTTAGGGACCAACTCGGCTCGAGTCCAAACTGTTTTAGGCCGGACTCATAGCCCAAACATTGTTGTTGAACCTTGTCTAGCAGTAGCACCACCAGAACTGGGTGGTGGAATTGCCCAGGGCTCAGTCTCCCAAGTGTCTGGGCAGTGGTACCACCTAGTTTCAGTACTTGAGACTCTATCTGGCGGTAGTACCACCAGACTAGGTGATGGTACCGCTAGTATCCTAGAAATTTAGGATGAGGCCTTTTTTAACTTTATTTTTGAAGCCAATTGAGACCTATAAATACCCCTTACTTCTCAACTTATTGGACACAGAGAAGTGAACAAAAAGAACTGAGACTATAGTGAAATCGCTTGTAAACTTTGAGAGTTCACCTCCACCGATTCCAAGTGTTAGAAACTTATATAATGAGAGTGAGCAACCTATAAAGAGTTCTGTAAAGGGGAGATTGATCTTTGGCCTTGAAGAAAGATTAATATTGAAAGCCGATGACCTCATCGGAGGAGGTATTTAGAGTGGACGTAGGTTGGACAATCGAACCACTATAAATTGGTGTGTTCTCTTCTTGCTGTGTACTTTTCTTTTACTACTTATCTTCTATATTTAACTACAATTGCCTTACTTCTTCTCAACCCACTTGTGAATATATTCAAAGTTAAACGTTTTTGCCGAAACGTGTTTTCGTCGAACAAAACATTTTCACCAAAATGGTTTACTGAAATCGATGTTTTTAACCGCTGCACTAATTCACCCACCCTCTTAGTGCCGCCGATCTTGATCCTAATAATATTATGTTTAGTTTTAGATTTTATGTTAGATTTCAATCTAATCCTGAGCAATCTCACTTTAAAGTTGTTAAAAGAATTTTTAGATACCTAAAAGGAACTCCTAATCTAGGATTATGGTATCTAAAATCCAAAAATTTTAAATTATTTGCTTATGTTGATGCTAACTTTGCTAGATATAGAATAGATAGAAAAAGTACTTTTGGAACATGTCAACTCTTAGGTCATGCATTTGTTTCTTGATCTTCCAAGAAGTAAAATTCTATTGTATTATCTACAACCGAAGCTGAATATATAGCAGTAGGTGCATGTTGTGCACAAGTTATATGGATGAAAAACATATTAGAAGATTATAGAATTAATTTGAAAAACATTCCTATAAAATGTGATAACACTAGTGCAATATCTTTAACAAAGAATCTCGTTCAACATTCTAGAACTAAATATATTAGATATCATTTTATTTGAGATCATGTTAATAATCATGATATACCTTTAGAATTTATTGATACAAAACATCAATTAGCATATATTTTTTATAAAACTATTGAATGAGGAATAATTTAATTTTATTAGAAGAGAATTAGACATGTTAAACTTTCAAAATGCATGAATTCTTCTTATATTTTTTGGATTGTTATCTTGATTTCTCGGTTTTCATGACTTGATTTTTTTTCGTTTGAATCAAGATCATTTCTTATGACTCTTCCTTTTGCTAAAGAGAAGATTTTCTTTCAAATGAATCATAATCATTCTCTTGATATTCTTGACTTGAGTTTTCTCTTGAATCAAGACCGCTTACTGTAATTCCTTCCTCTTGCTATTTACAAAAAGAAGAGCTTTGATTCATGGACTTTAGGAATTCATGACTTGATCTTTTATTTTTCATGTGATAATTGAAATATTTGTACCATTGAATCCTTCCCTTCTTCTTTTTATAATGACAAAGGGGAGAAATAAAATTACTAGCTTGCCCATCTCAAGAAGCAAAAAGTGCTAGCTTGTACAATCTCAAGAAGAAAAAATGCTAGCTTGTACAATCTCAAGAAGCAAAAATTACAAATTTTGCACTTCTCAAGAGAATCAAAATTTTGCTAACCTTCATGTTCTAAAGTGATGTAAAACTTGCTAAATTACTAACATGCAATGCTCTAAAATGATGCACTTTTCTCCTTTTTGTTGATGACAAAGGAGAAGAAGTATGATAATTTAAAATTTTTAATGTTTTGGTATCATACATGTTATGCCCAAAATTATAATAGTTTTATGATACACCTTGATATGAAATTATGATGCACAATATATATGAAGAATGCAATTTTGATATGATATATTGCATATGATCAAAATTATTTTGACTTGAATTCAAATGTTATCATTCTTTTAAATTCAAGTTTACTTTATTTCGATATGGCATATAGAGAGGGGGAGTTGAGTTTAACTCCGTCATCAATTTATTGTCGTCATAAAAAAGGGAGAGACTTTTGAATCTCGGATTTTGATGATGAAATCAATTAATAAGTTTATGATCTAATTTGTATTTTGAGAAAAGTGTTGTAGGACTATCTTTGATCATGAAAAGGCTGAATGATTAAAGCAAGAGAATTAGATGTTGGGTGAAAGTCAAAGATCGGGTATCGCACCGATAGAATTGGATATTGCGTTAAGATCGGACGTTGTTGGTGTCAACATGCCAATAGACCTTGTAATATGTTGAAAGAGAGCATGATGTGTTGAGAGGTTGAAAAAACTAATGACATGCCGGACAACACAAGATCTTATGTTTTGTAATCGTTTAAGTCATGATTATCATAGTTAGATCTTAAATTGAGTTAGTTTTAGGTATAACCTTACTAACTCAATTAGGGTCTATTGGGCTTGAATTGGAACTGAATTGAGCTCATAGGTAGGCCCATTCGATGATCCAAAGAGTTGGTCAGGCAATGGCATCGCTAAACTGACGATGGAATTGCCTATAAATTGGACAAGTTAAAAAGAACACTTTTCTAGGCTACAGGTAGTGGTACCACTAGCATTAAAGCTAGCAAGCGATAGTACCACCTTGACTAGCGATAGTAATGCTAGAGTCTCTATTTTTATGGTCTTGTAAGCGGTAGTACCACCTAATGCAGGTGGTGCTATCGCCCGTGTTGAATCTTAGATTTTGATGATAAAATCAATTGATGAATTATTAATCTAATCTATATGTTGAGAAAAGTGATGCAGGATTAATTACGATCATGAAAAAGACAAAGCAAAAAAATTAGATATTGGGCCAAAGTCAAAGATCGGGTGATATGCCGAAGGTTCGGATGATGTGCTGGAAGCTCGTCGATAGTTCGTCGGGAGTTCATCGAGAGTTCGTCAAGAGTTTGCCAAAACCTTGCTAGGAATTTGCTAGAAGCTCGTCGGAAGATCGTTGGAAGTTTGCCATGATTTCGTCGGAAGAACAATTGACATACCGAACAAATAAGATTGCTTAGTTAATGCCTTAATTATCATAGTTAGGACTTAGATTGAGTTAGGTTCGGGAGATAATCCCACTAATCAGTTAGGATCAAATTGGGCCCAAATCAAGTCTACTTGGGCTAAACTAATGGCCCAATCAGTGACCAAGAGCCATGTCAAGCGGTGGCACCACTAGAACTAGGCAGTGCAACTGCCTAGGATTCGGCCTCTCATATAGTTTGGGTGATGGTACCACCCAAACTGAGTAGTGGTACCACTAGAGTCTAGTATTCGAGACTCTGTCTAGCGATAGTACCACCAGACTGGGTGATGGTACCACCCAGTGTCAGAGAGTAATGGCACTAGTATTATCTAGTACTAGTAGTAATGTCACCAATACCTCAAGAACCCAAGATAAGCCACTTTTTGGCTCTATTTTTGAAGTCATTTGGGGACTAAAAAAACCCCTTCCATCCCAGTTCAGTATATACATAATCTTGAGAAAAAAAATATGTGAGAAAACACTATATAAATCCTTGAAGAGTTCCCTTTCTCCAGTTTCAAATTTTGATTTTAGTTTGAGAGAAGGGTTAGAAAACTGTAAAGGTTGTCTCTTAAACCTGTGAAAAGGAGAAAAGGATTGTAAGAGGGTAATTAGTCTTCATCTATTGAAACAAGACTATTAGTGGATATCGGTAGCCTTGATGGAAGAGGAATTGGGAAATGGACCTAGGTCATGACGATCGAACCACTATAAATCCGATGTGCTCCTTTCTGTTTTATTCTTTATAATTTATGTTTCATGCTTTTCATTACTGCTCTCACCCATACTTTAAGTTAAAAGCATTTTCGATACGGTTTCCATCGAACCGAGTTTTTTGAATCGATTCATTTTATCGAAAGCATTAATTCACCCCCCCCCCCCCCCCCCTCTAGTGTCGATTTCGATCCTAATGGTTGGTATTATTGCCATATTCTTTCTCTTTTGGTTTAACACCTAATAGAAAATGGCTTTTACTAGCAATCAAGAGGGACTTTCTATCACTCGTTCTTCTATATTCAATTAGAAAACTAGAATGAGAATCTTTTTGCTTTCTATCGATTTTGATTTATGGAATATCATTGAAACCGATTTTGAAATGCCTTCCAAACCAATGAATGAATGGAATGATTTGGAAAAGAAGACTTTTTCCTTAAATGCAAAAGCGATTAATGCTTTGTTTTGCTCTCTTGATAAAAATGAATTTAATCGGGTTTCTATATGTGAAACTGCATATGAGATTTGGCACACACTTAAAGTCACACACGAAGGCACAAGTAGAGTTAAAAAGTCAAAAATTAATCTTTTGGTTCATAGTTATGAGTTATTTCTTATGAAATCAAGCGAGACTATTGGAGACATATACACTTGTTTTGCAGATGTCGTCAATGGTCTAAAAGCACTTGGTAAAAGTTTTTCTAACTTTGAACTTTTTAATAAAATACTAAGATCTCTTCCTAAAAGTTGAGATCCTAAAGTAACGGTAATATAAGAAGCAAAGGACTTGAATAACTTTCTACTCGAAAAACTTATCAGGTCTTGAATGACCTACAAAATGACATGTATTGCATATGATGAACTTCAGAATAATTTTCAAAGAATGGGAAGGATTTGGCACTTAGAACCAAAGAAGATCACTTGGGAGAAAACTCAAGTGACGATGATGATGACTTAGCATTTCTTATAAGAAAGTCTAAAAAATTTATAAAAATAAATAAAACTAAATAAGACGCTAAGAATAAAAGTGAACTAAAATAAGACTCAATAATATGCTATGAGTGTAAGAAGTTGAGACATTTAAAAAATGAATGCCCTCAAATGAAGGAGAAACTCTTAAAGAAAAAGAAGGTGCTCAAAGCTACTTGGAACAACTCAAGCGCATCCAAAGACAGAGCCTACCAACAAAGAAGAAGTTACAAATTATGTGCTAATGACATCTGGCAATGAGGCATGTGACTTAAATGAATCTTCATTATCTTATAATGAATTATTAAATTTTTTCATGAGTTGTTTGATGAATGTAAATTAGTTAGTAAAAAGTATAAATTATTAAAAAAAGAGCATGCGTCTCTTGTTAGTGAATTTGATAAATTAAAAATTAAGCATGTTAATAATGTGTTACTTCCTTGCACTAAATATGAAAAATTATAGTCATTTAAAAAGAAAATTTTGTTATTACAATAAAATTTAGAAAAATTTAAAATTGAAAGAAATCCTTAAACATGATCCTTGCTAATAAGGATCATGTTCATAGAAAGGAAGGAATTGGCTTTATGAGTAATACTCAACAAAAGCCAACTATCTTCATTAAGAGGCCAACTTTACATGTTTCACCCCAAAACAAATATAACTTTTATTGTAAATTTGGATATTATGTCTATAAATGTCCATTTAAAAAGCCCCAAATTATTGTACTCAAGAAATGTGTGTTGAATCTTGGATTTTGATGATGAAACTAATTGATTGTGATTTATTATTTAACTACGTTTTGAGTTACGCAGGTCTACTATCGATCAGGATTAGATAGTTGACGCTAGAGGAATTGACGTTGTGCCAAAGGTGATCATGTAAGGATATTGGATATCGAGCCGGAGGTTCAGTCAATAATTGGCAGAAGGCTTCGTACGTCGGGCATCGGGCCAAGATGCATGTTGCGCCAAGGATATCGAGGTTGCGGAGGTCATCCGTCGATTGGGTAACGGACTACAAAAGAGGACGATGTGCTGAAGGATTGGATGAAGCACCGACCAATGACGTGTCGGGCAATTGAATGTCAATTCATGTTGTAATAACTGTCTAGATGGAAGTAGAGTGTTTGTTTATTTGTGTGTAGGATTAACAACGATGAAGATAAAGATGTAAAGTGAAACAAAGTGCCAGAAGACAAGTGAGATGGATCATTGAGAGTTCGAGAGTTCGATGGAACTCTGAAGATTCATTGGGAGTAGTTGCCGGAACCGACCGAGAACGAGTAGGGAGCTTGCCGAAGGGTTTTCGGAAGTTCGCCGAAAGGTTCGTCGGAAGTTCACGGAGCTTGACAAGAAAGATCGAAGCTTGCCAAAGAAGCTCGATGGAACTCGTCAAGATCATCATGAAGTTTGGGAGCTTGCCGGGAGTCCGTAGAATGGTTTTTGAGGGTTCGTCGGAAGACCGCCGGAAGTTTGTCGAAAGCTCACAAAAAGAAGTCTTGTCTTATGGACTTTGAAATAGCTTTTAAAATATCTTTAAAATTTATAGTTAGCACATAATTTGGTTTAGGATTAGGTGTTAATCCTATAAACTAAATTTGAGCCAATTCGGACTTCGTTTGGAACGGTTTCGGTCGAGTTTTCAGCCGAAACCACTATGTTGAAAAAAATGACCTGGGCGGTGGCACCGCCCAGAGGCTGAGACCTGGGTGGTGGAACCAGCCTAGGCAGATGGTAGCACCGCCCAGCACCTGCTGTGTCAGTCTGCCAGACTGACAGGCGATAGAACTGCCTCTGACAGGCGGTAGCACCGCCCGACACCAGGAAACTCAAAAAAATTCAAATTTGGAGCCCAAATTTGAATCACTTTGAGGCTTATAAATACCACTCATATTCTTGGATGAAGGAAGTCTAGAACTAAAAAAAAAGAAGGGGAAAACTCTCTTGAAAGTGTGTCAAATCTTTCCTCTAAGTCTTAAGAGTGTTCTAGTCCAAGAGAGGGGTAAGAGTGCTTGTAAGGGTTATCTCCTAAGCCCATCAAAAGGAGAAGTATTATAAGGGAGTTCATCCTCGCCCGTTGGAAGGAGGATAGCTAGTGGAGAAGCCGGTGGCCTCAAGTGAAGAGGAATCGGGAGTGGACGTAGGTCGCATGACCGAACCACTATAAAAATCTGGTTTGCATTTACGTTCTCGCAACTTACTTTGCTGCAAACCATTTCATTTGCTGCCTTATTTACTCAACTTCATCTTCATCTTATTACATATGCTTTAAAGTTAAAACACAATCTTTCCGGGTTCAAACGAAATGTTGCATTCATTCGTACGAAGTTTCCAAACTTGTTTTAATCACTGAAAAATTTATCGTTCCTTACCGCTGCACTAATTCACTCCCCTCTTAGTGCCGCTCGATCCCTAACAATTGGTATCAGAGCCACGTTCTTTCTCTTTCGGATTTACACCCATGAGAAATGGCTCTAAATGGTTTTCAAGAGGGTTTTTCGATTTTTTGTTCACCATTCTTTAACAGTTCGGACTACACATATTGGAAAACTCGAATGAGAGTTTTCATACTTTCAATGGATTTGGATTTATGGAACATCATCGAAAATGGCTTTCAACCTTCCTCTAAACCGACGAACGAATGGTCGGATTTGGAGAAAAGGTCATTTTCTTTAAACGCAAAGGCTATGAATGCCTTATTTTGCGCTTTAGATAAGAACGAGTTCAATCGGATTTCAATGTGCGAAACGGCTTTCAATATTTGGTGAACACTTGAAATCACACACGAGGAAATTAGTAGAGTTAAAGACTCGAAAGTAAACCTCTTACTGCATGATTTTAAGCTCTTTCAAATGACACCAAGCGAAACTATCGGCGATATATACACCCGCTTCACGAATGTCGTCAATAGCTTGAAAAGTCTTGGTAAATGTTTTTTGAACTTTGAACTCACTAACAAGATTTTAAGATCCCTCCTAAAGAGTTGGGATCCAAAAGTAACCGCAATACAAGAGACTAAAAATTTAAATGATTTTTCATTGGAAGAACTAATCGGTTCACTAATGACATATGAAATGAGTTTCTTCGAATATTTGGAACATGATGAACATATGAACAACCTTCTAAAGAACAAGAAGGATTTGGAATATCAGACAAATGAATGCCACTTGAGTGATGACTCAAGTGATGAGGATAATGAGGACATTGAACACATAACAATGAATGTTAATAAGTTCATTAAAAAAAATTAAAAAGTATAAATAAACTTTAACAGAGAAAGAGGCCAAAGAAGAAAAAGAAGACTTGCAAAGAAGAATCAAGTAAAGAAGAGGCGAAATGGGCTTTGACGGTTTTCGACAATGAGGTAAGAAACTCACCCAAGTGCTTGAAATTACATGATCCTTTCATGAGTTGCTTGAAATAGTTGGTAGGATTTTTTTATGCTTTTTCCTTTCTAGTAATTTTTAAAAATTAAAAATATGAATGATGCATGATTTGTGATAATGCTTAGGATTAATCCATGCATGTGTATCTTGATGTTTTATATTGCTTTTCATTTCTAAACATGATGCTTGATGATTTTGTAACATGCATTAGTTTTTGAAGTAATGTTGATTTGACTCTATGTTGTGGATTAACGTATTTTTTGGTCTAATTGTTTTTATGTCAAATTAAGATGACTTTTGAGATGATAAAATTTCATGTATACGTTCCATATCGGTTTTCAATCTTAAACATGATACATATCTATGTATGAATTTCTTGAAAATCTTTTGATGATAGATGTATGTATCTTGATTATAATTTGAAAACTTCCATCTTGGCTTAATGGTTTTTAACCCTTTTTATGATGAAATTTTTATTGATATATGTCTTCATGAAATCAATTATAAAGACCCAACCCATAAATTTTCAAAATGAAAGAAATGTGGCTTTGATGTTGCCTTGTGTTATATTTGAACTTAATGGGTTTCATGACGAAATTTTTTTTCAGATTTTTAAAATGATGCATGATTTTACCAAACATTTGAGCATCGATCATCTTGTTATAACTAATGTAAGAAAGAATTAAAATGATCTTGATGATATTTTCATTTTTGAATATGATGCATGACATTTTCATACAAAAATTTTGAACATTCTTTTGAAAAATCAAATCACTTAAATTGAAACTTATAAAGATGAGAAAATGCACTATCATGATATTTGATGCATTTGATCTTGATGGGTTTAATGACAAACTTGTATTTTGAATTTATACAATGATGGGTTCCATATAAATATTTGAACATACATTATGAAATCATCATTGAAATGAAAATATTAAAAGTTTGTTATTATGCTTAATGACTTTGTGATATCATATTTTGATGACAAACTCATGTTTTGGTCTTAAATTTGATAATCATCATTTGAAACATGAGCACACTTGTTTGAAACAAAATGAAATATATTATCATGATAAATTGAATCTCATAATGTGTTATATTTTTATCTTGATGAATTTTATGATGAAGTTTGTCTTTCAATGTTGAATGTTGATATTTCTATTTTATTTGACATCAAAAAACAAAGGCATGCTCATATGAAATAAATCATACAATGGAAATGCATGTTTCTTGAAATCTTTCAATTTTTTAAATAAAAGATAAGTGATAAATTCATTTATGATATTTTGTAAATCACGTGACTTATGAATGAGATTTTGATGATACGGCAATGACTTTATTCATGTTATGAATGTTAAAAATGATAATTTGATTAGGAGTTTCGAATTAACAAAATGAGTTTGAATAATTTTATGACTCCTCTCTTGATCTCTTGAAATCATGACCTTGAATTCTTGACTTGAGATATTTTTTGGAATCAAAATATTCTCCTCTATGATTATTTCTTTTTATCATTTACCAAAGAGGAAAACAATTCAAGTTTATGTCATTTGTGAATCTCACAAACTATGTTAATGATTTTGATGATTCGAACTTGAATGAGCTTTATCACAATCCAAGTCTTGATATTTTGATATTTGATACTTGGAATTCTTATGCATGAATCAAGTTACTCTTTGTGCTATATCTTTTCAAATGAATCATGAGCCTTGATGTCATATATTTCATGATATAGAAATGACAAGATTTCTTTGCCTTGTGTGGTAAATTGAACATTTGACATAAATGAAATTTGCTTTATGATGAATCATGAATGATGTCTTTTGGTGTTGATCCTTATTAATATTTCATATTGATATCTTTCATGAATTCTTTGCATCTATGTTTTGTATGCATCATAAAAAAATTGAAATATTGATTGATGCAAAATTATTTCATTGAAATATTATTCATCCCTTCTTTTCGATAGTGACAAAGGGGGAGTTAGCTTGCTAGCTTATGTATCACAAGTGAAAGTGGCAAACATAGCTAGCTAGAACTTGCAAAAGGCAAAACTTGCACTTCTCAAAATGAGAAGAAAGAAATTACAAAGTTGCATTATTTTTTAACTCATGAGTTTACAGTTTTAAAATGTTATAAATTTTACAAAAATTACTAACTCATTGCAAACAAAAAGTTGATGGCTTGCAAAAGGGAAACTTAGTTGCAAAAAAGAAAAATTGAAAGGAAGCTAGTTTGCATATCGCAAAGTATGCTAGCTTATCATTATTGCTTGCTTGTTTGTTATAAATTTTCCTCATACCATGATTTGTTTATGACTTCCTTGAATTCATGACCTGATATGTTAAAAATTCATGATGGAAATTTATTATTTTGTCATGATGGAAGCATTCATGTAAAGCGAAAAGAATTGTATTCTTCCCTTCTTTTTGACAAAATCAAAGGGGGAGAAGATTTATTGCTAGCTTGCATGATTAATTTGCTAGCTCATTCAAGAGGAAGAAAATTGCTAGCTTGTGCATCAAAAGAGAAAATTTTGCTAGCTTGAATATTGAGAAGCAAAAGTTGCTATCTCAGGAGAGGCAAAAATCTTGCTCAATTTCACTTCTTCAAAATTGCTTGCGTTTTGTTACAAATTATTGTTGAATCTCATGCAAGATTATTTGAAGTATTTGATCCTCCTTTCTTTTGATGCTAACAAAGGGGAGAAAGTTTTTAGCTCGAACATTGCAAAAATTTACCATCTTGATTCCTATTTTGCAACTTCATGAGAAGCTAAGAATTGTTATATCAAAGGATGCAAATATTGCTATCGTGAGAAACAAGGTGCAAACTTGCACATCTCAAGAAGCAAGTGAAAATTACCATCATTGCCCATCCTTAAAAACTTGCTATGATTGAATGGTATGATTGGATGTTGTAATGCAAAGCTATGCTTAAATGTTGTATGATGTATATCTAGATTGATAGCTAGTATGTTATAAAATTTGCATATCTTTTAAACTAGCTATGATGTAACTTCTCCTTTTTGTTGATGTCATAGGGGGAGAAGTAGATTGATGACTTCATGCATTGTATTGAATATTTTATATATTGCATGATGGTTTAAATGTATTCTCATAACATTGTGATGAATGTTGCTTAGATTTGGGATAATCCAAGTGTTCTATCAATGGCATATTGATAGAGGGAGTTTGGTTAAATTCCGGAGAGTTATGGTCAACTCCGTTAGTTATCAATTAATTGTCATCATCAAAAAGGGAGAGATTGTTGAATCTCGGATTTTGATGATGAAACTAATTGATTGTGATTTATTGTTTAACTACATTTTGAGTTACACAGGTCTACTATCGATCAGGATTAGACAATTGACGCTGGAGGAATTGACGTTGTGCTGAAGGTGATCATGTCAGGATATTAGATGTCGAGCCGGAGGTTCGGTCGACAATCGGCAGAAGGCTTCATACGTCGGGCATCGGGCCAAGATGCATGTTGCGCCAAGGATATCGGGGTTGCAGAGGTCATCCATTGATTGGGCAATGGACCGCAAAAGAGGACGATGTGCCGAAGGATCAGACGAAGTGCCGACCAATGACATGCCGGGCAACTGAATGTCAATTCGTGTTGTAATAACTGTCTAGATCGAAATAGAGTGTTTGTTTATTTGTGTGCAGGATTAACTACGATGAAGATAAAGACGTAAAGTGAAACAAAGTGCCGGAAGACAAGTGGGATGGATCATTGGGAGTTCGAGAATTCGATGGAAGTCCGAAGATTCATTGGGAGTAGTTGCCGGAACTGACCGAGAACGAGTAGGGAGCTTGCCGAAGGGTTTTTGAAAGTTCACCGAAAGGTTCGTTGGAAGTTCGCGGAGCTTCCCAAGAAAGATCAGAGCTTGCCAAAGAAGCTCGATGGAACTCACCAAGATCATCATAAAGTCTGGGAGCTTGCCGGGAATCCGCAGAATGGTTTCCGAGGGTTCGTCGGAAGACCGCCGGAAGTTCGCCGAAAGCTCACCGAAAGAAGTCTTATCTTATAGACTTTGAAATAGCTTAAAAAATGTCTTTAAAATTTGTATTTAGCACATAATTTGGTTTAGAATTAGGTGTTAATCCTATAAACCAAATTTGAGCTAATTCGGACTTCGTTTGAACTGGTTTCGGTCGAGTTTTCGGCCGAAACCATTGTGTTGAAAAAAATGACTTGGGCGGTAGCACCGCCCTAGGCTGGGCAGTGGCACCGCCCAGAGACCAAGACCTGGGCGGTGGAACCACACCAAGTAGGCGGTAGCACCGCCCAGCACTTGCTGTGTTAGTCTGCCAGACTGATAGGCGGTAGAACTGCCTCTGACAGGTGGTAGCACCGCTCGACACCGGGAAACTCAAAAAAATTCAAATTTAGAGCCCAAATTTGAATCACTTTGAGGCCTATAAATACTCCTCATATTCTTGGATGAAGGGAGTCTAGAACTGAAAAAAAGAAAGGGAAAACTCTCTTGAAAGTGTGTCAAATCTTCCCTCTAAGTCTTAAGAGTGTTCTAGTCCAAGAGAGGGGTAAGAGTGCTTGTAAGGGTTATCTCTTAAGCCCATCAAAAGGAGAAGTGTTGTAAGGGAGTTCATCCTCGCCCGTTGGAAGGAGGATAGCTAGTGGAGAAGCTGGTGGCCTCAAGTGAAGTGGAATCTGGAGTGGACGTAGGTCGCATGACCGAACCACTATAAAAATCTGGTTTGCATTTACGTTCTCGCAATTTACTTTGCTGCAAACCATTTTCATTTGCTGCCTTATTTACTCAACTTCATCTTTATCTTATTATGTATGCTTTAAAGTTAAAACGCAATCTTTCCGGGTTCAAATGAAATGTTGCATTCATTCGTACGAAGTTTCTGAACTTGTTTTAATCGCTGAAAAATTTATCGTTCCTTACCGCTGCACTAATTCACCCCTCCTCTTAGTGCCGCTCGATCCCTAACAATGTGACCTTATCTTAAATCCATAATATTATAATTTAACAACAAAATCCAATCCCAGAATCCAAACTAACATTTGAGGACGCTGAAAAACATTCAAACATCAAAATTCACATCCATAAAATCTGTGCAGTTTATAATCTAACATCATATCACTCAAATATTTATAAAACCCAAGCTAACTTAACTAAATAATAATCACATCATTATTCCATAAGTATGGGAATCTATACAATCACAACCTTAACATTTACCATAAGTTCATATCATTATACAAATTAAGCTTAACATTCTAAAATTTCAAACGTAAGAGGTATTTTTAAAACTTTTACATGATATATCAATTCAAATATGTCGATAACATTTCATTACATAAAAAATACATTTATATAAAATTAACATAATAACCCACAAAGACTAGCCATAATCTTAATAGCTTTCCACTACCTTAGCTCGATTCTAACACTTCAGTGTGTGACAAGCTAACCTAGAAAAGTATTATATAGCAACGGAGTGAGCTACAAAGCTTAGCAAGTGGCATACATATCCAGGACAAGAAGAGAATAGCTTCAACAAACTTGGTATCAAAATGTAAGGCAGAGATACAAGAATTCATAAATATTAGCTCATTAGATACAGAATCATAAATATCATTTCATTCAAAATATATTTAGTTCATAATAAATAGAGTAAAGAGTAATTAGAGCATATCATATGATGTAAGTAGTATTTCAGAGTATATTAAATGACACATAGGATATTTTGGAGCATATCAATGGTGCATAGCTCATTAGATATGCTACGGAGTGAGCTACAAAGCTCAACAAGTGGCAAATATATCCAGGACAATAAGAGAATAGCTTCAACAAACTTGGTATCAAAATGCAAGGCAGAGATACAAGAATTCATGGATATTAGCTCATTAGATATATAATCACAAATATCATTTCATTCAAAATATATTTAGTTCATAATAAATAGAGTAAAGAGTAATTAGAGCATATCAAATGACATAAGTAATATTTCAGAGTATATCAAATGACACATAGGATATTTTGGAGCAAATCAATAGTGCATAGGATATTTCAAAGCATATCAATGGTGCATAGGATATTTCAAAGCATATCAATGGTGGTGCATAGGATATTTTGGAGCATATCAATGACGTATGAAATGTTTCGAAGCATATCATGGGAAAACAAAATATTTCAAAAATTATCAATGATGTATGAAATGTTTCAGGACATATCAAGTGCAAATGAAATATTTTGGAATATTAATGACGTATAAAATGTTTCAAAATATATCAATGACATATGAAACATTTCGAAACATATCAATGATGTAAGAAGTATTTCGAGCATATCAATGAGCATATGAAACTTTTTTTAGCTTATAAATGGCAAATGAGATGTTTTGGAACATATTTTGAAGTATAACAATGGTATATGAGATATCTCATAGCATATCAATATAACAAATAAGAAACAGAAACTCAAATGTCATATTTGACATTATATTCATTTCATTCTCATCCAAAGCGCACATATAAACATATAAATAATGCTTTAGATATCGTATCAAAATCATAAAGGGTGTAGTGAGATCTCAAATAGAATCTCCCATGTTTGGGAGAGTCACCCATCCATGTCTGGATGAAGCTAAAGGGGGCCAACAAAGCATCGCGAGCTCTAAGCATATGCCCTTTATCATTTCTAGCAAAGGTCCAAATAATCCCTTTACCATTTCTGACAAAGGTCTAGACAATCTCATAACTACCAGAGTATAAAAGGATAGTGTTAACAATAAAATTGGTACATATTGAAAAGCACATGTGAAACAATGAAACATACATGTGCCTATACAAAACTTTATGATACAAACATAAACTCTACATAATAAATTCAAGTAGGAAAATAATTGAAGGACAAGAGCATACAAAAATTCAAAGGATTAATATAAAGCTCAATTGAAGTAAGGATCTTAGCTAAAATCAATTTCTAAAGCAATGAAATAAGAATAGGTAGAATCGACAAAAGCTCGATTCTGGCAAAATTTGAGAGGCACATTATATAAATTATTTGGATAACTAATTCTACTTTAAATTACTCAAGAAAGGTATCATTAGAGAGCTATATTTGACTATTTTTAAATAAATTTATATTTATAAAGTTTTGAGCTTCTAACAAGGAGTTACAAATAATTTAGTATATAAGGGTTAGAATTTATCATCCTTATTTTACATAATCAATAGGATCAGTTGAAATAGATGTTTCCAACAGATTGTATAAGCAAATCAGTAGCTAAAAGTCAAAAATATTGGTCTCTATTTTATCAAATTCATAGGGACTATTCAATTATATATTTATATAGGTAAATTAACTCCAAATCTATCAATCTCAGTATTAAAAGAAATATCTATGAGTCTCTTTTTAGATAAGCTAAGTTTTCCTAAATCAGAGTTCGCAGCATAATGTTATGGCTAGAATAATGTAGAAAGGTCAGAATCTAAGAAAATTCTAAATTCATCATTTAATGCCTAAATGATAGAGATATCACGCATGAAGCCAAAATCTTCTAAAATTTTTATAATTAAGATGGAATCAAAGATTAAAATTACTTTAGGATAGGGTTAGAATACTTGCCTGTGAGAATTTTTTAACCCAAATGAAAAGTTTTAAGCAAAAAGACCCTAAGCCCTAATTTTCTCCTCTTCTTCTCTTTTTTTTCTTCTTCTTTCTCTTTTCCTCTCTTCTCTAATGTGAGCTGCTTTCTTAGGTTCCTTAGGAATGAAGGTAGAGAGACTTAGCTAGTGGAATTTATTATTTTATATATTTTATAATTTAGTCCTTCTATTATTTATATTTACAAATAGGTCCTTAGATTTTACAAATAGCTCCTCAAATTTTTACAATCAAATCTTCGAATTTTATAAATAGATTTTTAGATTTATTTGGGCTCTTATATAGAATTTAAAATGGATACTAACATTACAATTAGATTCTTATATAAAAATTTAAAAACGAGGGATGCGAGGGATGTTACAATATAGTCCATACAAATTAATTTTGGTTCCTAAAGTAACCATAAATGACTAAATGTCATTAGTTAAGATAGATAAATCTATTAATAATGCACCCAAAGTAACATGGGTACCTAAAAGAAAACCCCTTTTCTTGTAGATATGTTTTCAATCAAAAGCTAGGAGCAAGTAATGGTACCTTAATAGTGGATGCTCAAGGTATATGACTGAAGATCCAATACTCTTCTCTATGCTCACTAGCCAAGATGAAGGGTATGTCACCTTTGCAGACAATAACAAAGAAAAAATTATTGGCAAAGGAACCATGGGTAACAAGTCAAACTTTTTGATTGAAGATGTACTATTGGTCGATAGGCTAAAACATAATCTACTAAACATTAGTTAATTGTGTGATAAAGAATATATCATCAAATTTGAATCTAATACTTGTAAAATTGAAATACCATATAAAAATATATTTATGATTATCTTAAAAAATAATAATGTGTATACCATTAATATTGATAATTTTTGTGGCTTTAAATGATGATGTATGGCTTTAGTATAGGAGATTAGGTCATACTAGCATAAAACTAATTTCTAAAATTTTAACTAGAGAACTTGATATGAACCAACAACTTGATCATAATTCTGTCAAAGACCCTTTAATTATTTATGGAGGACCAATGACAAGAGCTAAAACTAAAAGGATAAAAGAAGCCTTAACTTGTTATTGGAAAGTATTTGAAAGGAGCATGCTGGTCAATACTTAGTTAAGATTCTATGGTTGCAAGAAGAGCCTAAAATAGTCAACATGATTGTAAAGAGAGAAGGACAAATTTGAGAAGTCAATCTTGAAAAATAAAAATAATTTAGCCATGTTGGACCATATTCATAAATTGGGAATATGAATGTTATTTAATATATTTAATAGATTCATTCCCTTTATACTTAGCCTTGTACTATATAATCAAGGCTGTCTCCCATTGTAAGAACACAATTTGATAAATATAATTATCCTTTAACACTTGTGAGTATTTTGTTTTTAAGTTCTTGTATGAACTTTGAAACTTATCAAGCTTTTCTACTTGTGGCGTTCAAAATCCAAAATCTTTGATTTTTCTTTCAACATATCGAACTTCTTAGTTTATGACTTTTTAAGAGAATCAAAGTGTTATTCTAATTATTTTATTAATTTTTCATTGATAAAGTGATTAGAATAGTTTCTCTTACTTCAATCTTGAAAGATCCACTTTATTTTCAATTCGTTGGAGGGTGTAAATTTATATTCCATATGTATCATAGCTCTTTAGCTATCAGGGCATATGGTTGCAAAGTTGATGATTCCATCATTTGGTATTAGAGCTCGACTCAAGTTTGAGATTTACTTATCCATTTATTTATTATCCTTTGGCCTTTCCTTTTCTCTTCTTCTCATCTTCTCTTCTTTTATCACCACATCTATAATTGCTATTCTTCGTTCATCTTCATTGTTGTGTTTCTTGTGTTAATATTGTTCTTTATTATTTTTTTTCTCTTACTTTATAGTATAAAAAAAAGCAGAAAGTCAAAAAAAAAGAGAGAAAATCAAAAGTAAAAAAAAAGAAAGGAAATCAAAGGTCAAAAAAATAGAGAGGAAAAGATCAAAGGTTAAAAAAAAAAGAAAGAAAGAGATCAGAATTAAAAAAAATTATGGATTCAAGGAATTCTTACAAATTATAGAATTATATCTTCGTTCTTTTCAATTCTAGTTTCATGTTTTGAAATCTTTCTTCATTCCAAAAAATTTTACTTATTCATTTGATACTTGAATCTTTGCTTATGATTGAAGTGTATTTCATTGGCCTAACTTTTGTTTGCTTTTAGACCTGTCCAATTTCACTACCCTTAATTTGTTTAGGTGCTTTAGTTAATCTAAGAAATTAAAGAACAAAACAAGAGAGGTAAAAGACAAGAGTGGTGAGATCAATATTGAGAAAAGCCAAAAATTAAGTAAAACACATGAGGAGTGTTGGTGAGACTGTGCTAACTTTATTTTTCAGGTTGCAAACATGTCTAAAGATAAAGAAGTGAGTTCTTCATCAAATAATCTTTTGGTTCAAGCAATGCAATAATAATTTAAACATATGTTCAAAGTGATAGGAGATGTAAGAGATCATATAGAAAGGCATGATGATGCAATTAATAGATTACAAGGTGAACCACGGCATAGGAGACCACCAGCCTTTGTCAATGATGAATATGATGATAGGGACTTTATTGATAATGACCAAGTTACTCTAATTGGTCAAGATGTCAATCCTAGGAGACAAATTAGGAGAGGATGTTTTGATAGTGTGGATAGAAACACAAGTAGCATCAAATGAAAATTCCTCCTTTTCAAGAGAAGAATAATCCATATGCTTATTTGGTGTGGGAATGAAAAGTAGAGTTGATCTTTGAATGTCACAACTGCTCCGAAGAGAAAAAGATAAAATTAGCCGCTGTTAAATTTTATGATTATATTATAATTTGGTAGGATCAATTATATAAAGATAGGCATAGAAATGGTGAAAGGCCTATAGAGACTTAGTTGGAGATGAAATAAATCATAAGGAGAAGATTTGTCCCAAGCCATTACTATAGGGATTTGCATCAATAGCTATAAACTTTGACACAAGGTTCCATGAGTGTTGATGATTATCACAAGGAGATAGAGATAGCCATGATAAGGCCTAATGTGGAGGAAGACCATGAGGCTACCATGGTTCGATTCCTGAGTGGATTAAATAAGAACATTGTTGATCATGGAGAGTTGCAACATTATGTGGAGATTGAGGATATGGTGAATGTGGCCATGAAGATTGAGAGGCAACTCAAAAGAAAAGGCATAAAGTATGATTCAAAACCTTATTCGGATTCTTCTTCTTGGAAATCGAATTGGAGTAAAAATGATGATAAACCTATTGTTAAGCCTAAAATTGATGGAACTAAAGGCAAAAATAAATCAAGCAGCAAGGGTAAAGGTGAGAATCAACCTAATCAAAAGAAAGATATTAAGTGTTTTAAGTGCCTTGGGCATGGACATGTGGCATGTGAATGTCCTAATAAGAGAGTTATGATCATGAGAGATAGGATTATGGAATCTGAAAGTAAGAGAGAGGATAATGATGATATTCTAGAGGATGCTAGTGATGTAGAATATGCTAAAGGTGAAATTTTAGCTATTTAACGCACACTTAGTTTGCAGAGGAAAAATGATAAACATGGTGAACAATGTGAAAATCTGTTCCATACTCATTGTTTGATTTCTAACAAGTTGTGCAATATAATTGTTGATAGCGGAAGTTGTACAAATGTGACAAGTATCTTACTCATGGAGAAACTGAAATTACCTACTATCAAATATCTAAAACCTTACAAGTTACAATGGTTGAATGATAGTGGTGTAGTAAAGGTAAATCAACAAGTGTGTTTCTTTTTCAATCGATAGATATAAGGATGAAGTTTAGTGTGATGTGGTACCTATATATGCTGGTCACATGTTGTTGGGGAGACTATGGTAATATGATCAAAGGGTAATACATGTTGGATTAAAGAATCATTATTCCTTGATCATAGATGGATAGAAATATCAACTTTGGACCTTTGCCTCCAAAGTCAATTCTTGAAGACCAAATGCATATAAAACAATAATATGAGGAGCTTAAGTCTTCATTAACCAAAACTATGGGGAGGGAGCAAAAAAGAGAGAAAAAAAAAAGATGAGTTGAGTAGTTAAAATGAGAGTATTGGGAAACACAAGGTGAGAGAAAATAAGAAAGGCTTGAGTGAAAGAAAAATGAGTATTTATGCCAAAATGAGTGATGTGAAAAAAGTCTTGACCATGAGACAGCTCTTACTTGTTCTTATGTACAAGGATGTTTTGATTGCTTCTAATAAAATTAACAAAAGTTTGCCTAGTGTTATTGTTAATCTTTTGAAAGAAAATGAGAATCTCTTTTCCGAAGAAGTTCCTAATGGTTTGTCACCAATTAGAGGAATTGTGCATCAAATTGATTTCATTCTAGGTGCAAGCATAGCAAATAGGCTAGCATATAGATGCAACCTTGAAGAGACCAAGGAAACCCAAAAGCAAGTAAGTGAGCTTATAGAAAAGGGATATGTGCGAGAAAGCATGAGTCCATGTGCAGTTCTTATTCTGTTGGTGCCCAAAAAAGATGGATCTTAGAGAACATGTATTGATTGTAGAGCCATCAACAAAATCATGATAAAGTATTAATATCCTAATCCTAGGCTAGATGACATGTTAGATAATTGCATGGTTCTTGTCTATTTTAAAAAATTGATTTGAAATATATATATTATTAAATAAGAATTGCTAGTTATAGGAGCCCTACAAGCCAATAATGTGAGTGATGGCACTTGTAATATGTTGTATCAATCTCTTTGTTTATGATTATTGGTATTTTCTTACATTATCTGAATGAATATTGTGATGTCCTTAGATTTGTGCAACAAGAATCGGATCGTGATGAGATCATGATAATGAGACCAATTCATCTTTAAACACAGACCCTAAATAATCCCAATCATAGGTTACCCGAGAGGGACATCGAGATAACTGGATAGACTAGTGTACTGTATACCCGTCCATATGATGGAGATGGCTGGTCTCATAGCTACTTATGTGGGGACACTAAGGATACAATGTAGGTGCTCATTGGAAAATGAGTTAACTGATTGATCCGCTTACAGAATGCTGGATGGTTATTGATACCTCATGTCAAACAGCGATTCCATAATCCCAGTAGTGTATCTGGTCCTTAGAGTTGAGATACCAAGGATGTCCGGTATGAGTACTCCACTCTTTGATACCAGACTTATAGGTTTGGAAGTTCCAGATCTAATATAGTCGGCTATTAGGAGTGGCAACGAACCTTACAAGGGCTATTGAGTATCAAAAGATGATCATCCACTCTTGGTATCATGAGAGAAATATCTTATGTGTTCTTGCTTAAGCAAATCCCTAGCTAGAGTCATTCAGATTGAGAGAGAAAGAGTTCTCAGGGAGAATTCGATAAGAGCGAGATTCGAGTGGAAACTGTATGGGCCTGACAACACCATGCCCGATATACAAACTCTTGGATATTAGATGGATGAGGGACTATAGGTATATGATAACTAAGGATAGATAGGACCAAAGGATTGAATTCCTCTATATCGTTTGGGGACTATGGCATAGTGGCCTAGTACGTCCGTAGTCGATGGGTCGAGTGAATTATTATGGAGATAATAATTTATTAAGTCAGAAGGAGTTCTGACAGGTATGACTCATGGCCAGCTTGATATTGGGCCTAGAGGCGAGTAGAGGTTCGGATATGATATATCCGTCGGAGCCCCTATCTTATTAGATTTTCGATAAGCCATTGAATTATTGGATCCTATTAATGAGATCCAATAAGAGCTAGATTATTGGGTATAGACCGATTAATCTAAGAGGCTTGGGTACTTGGATGGAGATCCAATACCTAATAGAGTAGGATCCATTAGCATTTACAAGGGGCCTCTATAAATAGGAGGGAACCAAAGGTCTATATGCTAGGGCTTCTTGGTGGCTACCTCATATTCTCCTCTCCCTAGAGAGGAGCATCTTTACAGCCTTGTCATGTGGATCATCACTAGAGAGGAGGACACTTGACCTCCTTCATCCACCCCATGGATTTGTAGAAATTCAGGGATATACGATCTTCCTAAGTATTATCTTTTCATATACGTAGTTTTGGATTTGCGGATTTATTTTTATGCACTAATCTTCGAACGATGATCAAACCATTTTGTAAAAATTCAAGAGTTTTGTTTTCTATTATTTCGCTACGCATGTGATGTCACCCCTAGATTTTTCAATAGTGGTATCAGAGCTAGGTTAGTCGTGCGAAGATCGAATTTTAACTATGTGTGTTGTGAATCGGAGATGCTTTTGTCATCAAAATTATTGATGCAAAAGGCAAGGAAGGACAGTTAACTATTGCTGCCCTTGCTGCTCTCATAGAGCAACCACGACCAAGGCTATAACAAGCAATAGAAGCGGCTGTGGGCAAAGGGACCCATAAGTAGGGTGCCTGCGGGCTGCAGGCGGTGCCAACGGGCACACCCACGGGCCAACCCCCTACGTATACAGGCTGCTTATGCCTGCAAGTGGCGCCCCTCCTGTGGGTGAGCCGCTTGCGGGGCTACGCTCGCCTACTAGGGGCGGCCTCGCCACAAGGGCGACCGCCGTCGTGGGAACATCGCCCATAAGGGCACCCACCTATGGGTGAGTTGCCCATGGGTAGGGGTGGAGGTCGCTCGTAGTAGTGACTGCTTGCGGGCACATGCCTATGCGAGCAACAGTCACCCGCAATGGGGTGGAGCGACGACGTCCACGGCAAGGGCAATGCCTACAAGTGGTATGGCTACCTACTGCGACGACGTCGCCCGTAGGCGTGGGTGACACCCCACTGCGCCCCCCATGCAGAGGCCATCATTGGCAGGGTGGCGGCAACTGCATTATAGCACAGGCACGGAAGGGAGCTAGTCTTTTCGGCCAAAAGATACTTTTGCCCCTCAGAATTTTAAAAATTTCAATTTACATCCCTTCTAGCCGAATGATTAAAATGCCCTTCATAATTGAGAAAATTTTCTATATGTCCATGATTTTAGAAAAATATTAAAAAATTAAAAGATTTAATTAACTATTATTATTTATCTAGTAGTCCTACATGATGATGATGTGTACATGTGATGTATTATGTAGACAGATGATCATGGACCATGTGATGTGTGTGGACATATGATTATTATTATTGAGGCCTGCGAGCCTCTATTTTTCTTATTTATTGTTAGGCATATATGCCTGTAATTATATTGTAATTACATAAAGAGACAACTATTGAGTCTCGGATTTTGATGATGAAACTAATTGATAGTGTTTTATTGTCTAACTGCGTTTTGAATGACACAAGTCTACTATCGATCAGGATTAGACAGTTGACACAAGAGGAATCGACGTTACACCAGAGGAAATCATGTTAGGATATTGGACATCGAGCCGAAGGTCCAATCGACAATCAATAGAAGGCTTCGGACATTGAGCATCAGGCCAAGAAAAGTGGTGTTGCGCCAAGGAGATTGGGGTTGCGGAGGTCAACCACCGATTGGGCAACAGGCCACAAGAAAGGACGATACGCCAAAGAACTAGACAAAGCATCGACCAATAACGTGCTGAGTAACAAGAGGTTGATTCGTATAATTGACTAGATCGAAGTAGAGTTAAGGTTAATTAATGTGCAGGATTAACTCCGATAACGATGAAGACTTAAAAGTGAAACAAAGTGCTAGAGTCGAGTGTAATGGAATCGTTGGGAGTTCGAGAGTTCGACGAAAGTCTAAAGGTTCGTCGAAGTGCTGCCGAAACTGGCCGAGAATGAGTAGAGAGCTTTTCGAAGGGTTTTTGAAAGTTCACTGGAAGGTTCATCAAAAGTTCGCAAAGCTCGTCGAGAAAGATCAGAGCTCGTCGAAGAAGCTCATTGGAACTCACCAAGATCATTGTAACATTCAGGAGCTTGATGGGAGTCCACAGAATAGTATTTGAGGGTTCGTTGGAAGACCGCCGGAAGTTCACCGAAAGCTCATCGGAGGAAGGCTTGATGTGCCAGACTTTATATTAGCTTAGGAAATGTCTTTAAATTTATAGTTAGCACATAATTAGGGTTATAATTAAGTATTAATCCTATAACCCTGATAAGGGCCAACTAGGCCCAATAATAACTGATTTGGGTCAGGTTTAAGCCCTAACCAGGAGTGCTGAATCCTATATGGTGGTGGCACTACCAGATTAGGGCGGTGGCACCGCCCCAAGTCTAGCTCCGTAGGTTGTACTGGGTGGTGGTACCGCTTAGTGACAGAGTACTTGGGTGGTGGTACCACCTAGTACACTAACAACGTTAGTTTGCTAGACAGTGGTACCGCCAGACTAGTGATAGTATCGCTAGTGTTAGGGTCAAACTGGCGGTGGTATGGTTGAATCTCGGATTTTGATGATGAAGTCAATTAGTGAATTATTTATTCTAATCCATATTATTAAGATAAATGTGCAGGATTAACTATGATAGGATGAAAACATAAAGTGATTTACCAAGGCCAAGTTCGTCGGGAGTTCGAGAATTCATCGGAAGTCCGAAGGATCGTCGGAAGTGTTATCGGAACCAACCGAGATAG
This sequence comes from Musa troglodytarum, assembly GCA_023547065.1. Lineage (NCBI taxonomy): Eukaryota > Viridiplantae > Streptophyta > Magnoliopsida > Zingiberales > Musaceae > Musa > Musa troglodytarum. The sequence goes on from CP097511.1 coordinate 34,008,406, forward strand.
AATCAGGGACTTGCCAAAGGTTTCGAAAGTTCACCGGAAAGATTATCGGAGGTTCGTGGAGATCACCGAGAAGGTTCGGAAGCTTGCCAAAGACTCATTGAACTCGCCACAAGAATCCGAGAGCCTACTGGGAGTCTGCCGAAAGAAATCCAAAGGAGTGTCGGAAGTCCACTAGAAGTTCACCGAAAAGCTCGCTGGAAGAAAACTTGAAGAATGTTGGTTTAAATTGCTTAGAATTATATTTCAATTTCGTAGTTAGCATGTAATTAGGGTAAAGATTAGGAAATAATCCTATTTAAATCTAGTAGGGGCCAATCGAGCCCTTATTGGGCTGATTTGGGTTGAAAATTTGGGGTCATTCAGATTTGTGAAGGCAGGCAGTGGCTTCAGCACCGAGAGCCCAGTGCTAAGCAATGGCACCGCCTGTAACGAGAGCCCAGCGGTGTGGCCGGGTGACTGGTAGTACCACCCAAGACTTCCATCGGTCCTGACAAGCGATAGGCGGTGGTACCGCCACTGACAGGTGGTGGCATCGTCAGCACCGGGAAACCCAAAAGTAATTCAAATTTGGAGCCCAAATTTGAATCCTCTTGGGTCTATAAATACCCCTCTTTTCTCAATTAAGAGAGCAATTTTTTGAGAGTTAGAAATTGAGCAAAAGCTTTAGCAAAGTCTTGTTTTCGATAGCTAGTGTTCACCTCCCTCTTTCTCTTTGCAAAAATCTGTAAGAGTGTGAGCCACTTATAAAAAGGTTGTTAGAGGGGTATTTGGTCCTTCCCCTTCAACGTGACTTGCTAGTGGAAGTTGGGAGCCTTATCGAAGAAGGCTTCGAAAGTGGATGTAGGTCATTTGACCGAACCACTATACATCATGGTGTTCTTTGAATGTATGAGTGTTTAAATTTCTGAATCATTTTTCTACTTAGCTGCAAATCGTTCAATCTTCATCTCTTTTACTCAAGCTACTTTAACGAAGTCATCTTTCATCGAATCAAAATCTTCATCCGAACTAGCTATTTACGAAATCGGTTTCAAACTTATGAGTTTTAATCCGCTGCACTAATTCAGTGCCCCCCCTCTTAGTGCCTCTTCGATCCTAATAATTGGTATCAGAGGAAGGTTCACTCTCATATTTGGTTTAAAACCCAAGAGAGATGACTTATTTTGGCATGCAAGAGGGTCACTCCATTACACGTCTGCCTATGTTTAATGGGTCAGATTACATATATTGGAAGACTCATATGAGGATCTTTCTTATTTCCATGGATTTTGAGCTTTGGAGTATCATTGAAAATGGATTTTAAAAATCTTCTTTTCTGATGAGCAAATAGAATGAACCGGAGAAGAAGACTTTTGCTTTAAATGCAAAGGCTATGAATGTCTTGTTTTGCGCACTCAATAAAAATAAATTTAATCGTATTTCGATTTGTGGATCGGCTTTTGATATTTGGTATACTCTTGAGATCACTCATAAAGGCACTAGCCGAGTGAAAGAATCCAAAATCAACATTCTTGTGCATTCCTATGAACTTTTTCGAATGAAACCAAGTGAGTCCATTGGAGACATGTACACCCGTTTCACGGATATCATCAATGGACTCAAAGCACTTGGTAAAGGTTTTTCTAATTTTGAACTTGTAACTAAAATCTTAAGATCCCTTCCAAAGAGTTGAGATCTAAAAGTTACAGCCATTCAAGAGGCCAAGGATCTTAAAACTTTTCCTCTCGAAGAACTTATTGGGTCTCTAATGACCTACGAAATGATATGCCATGCTCATGAAGAGCTTGAGAACCCCCTTTCAAAGAATAGGAAGGATATGACATTAAGAACACAAGAAGGCCACTTGAAAGGAACATCAAGTGATGAGGACAGTGATGATGGCATTGCACTTTTAACTCGAAAGTTTAAAAAATTTATAAGAAGGAACAAATTTAAAAATGATACTAAAAATAAACTTGAACTAAAAAAGGACCAAGTCATATGTTACGAGTGCAAGAAGCCGGGGAACTTCAAAAATGAATGCCCCCAAGCCAAGAAGAAGCAATCGAAGAAGAAGAATGCGTTAAAGACAATATGAGACAACTCTAGTGACTCCGAGAATCAAGAGGCAAGCAACAAAGAGGACGCAAACTTTGCGCTAATGGCTTTAGGAGAAGAGGTTTGTGATTTACTTAATGAAGATTTATCTTTGGATAAACTCTCTATCGCTTTTCATGATTTATTTGATGAGTGTAGAACTATTAGTAAGAAGTTCAATCTATTAAAGAAAGAAATGTCTCATTACAAAATAAGTTTGATAGTCTTCAAACTCCTTCTTTACCCCCATGCTCTAAGTGTGAACACTTAGAGGAAATTAAAAATGAAAACTTGCTACTTAAAGAGACCTTACATAAGTTTAAAGTTGGTAGCAAGGGCCTTGACATGATCCTTGCAAACAAGGGTCACATCAGAAATAGAAGTGGAATTGGATTTGTGAGTAAATCTCACCAAAATCCTACCACCTTCATTAAAGGACCCACACTACATGTATCATCTCACTTGAGATGTAATTTTTGTTGTAAATCTGGACATGTTGTTTACAAATGTCCATTTAAGAAAGTTAGTCCACATAAATTGATATGGGTTCCTAAAGGAACCATAAATAATTCAATGTTAAATTACAAAATTAGTAGATCAATTTGTGGGGCACCCAAAATCAAATGGGGACCTAAAAACTACCCTCTTTTGTAGACAAACTCACAAGCTAGGAGCAAGAGATGGTATCTTGATAGTGGATGCTTAAGGCATATGACCGAAGATCCATCTCATTTCTCTATGCTCACTAGCAAAGAAGAAGGGTATGTCACATTTGGAGACAACAACAAGGGTAAAATCATTGGCAAGGGAACCATAGGTAACAAATCAAGTTTTTCAATTGATGATGTGTTGCTAGTTGATGGACTAAAACATAATCTTTTAAGCATTAGTCAATTATGCGATAAAGGTTATGTTGTTAGATTTGAATCTAATGTTTGCATCATTGAAAAACCAAACAATAACATATCCATGATTGCTTTAAAACAAAATAATATCTACACCATTAATATTGATGAACTAAGTAATGAAATATGTTTTTCAGTTTTGAATGATGATGCTTGGCTTTGGCATAGGAGATTAGGCCATGCAAGCATGAAACTAATATCTAAGATTTCATCTAGAGAGTTAGTACGAGAGATTCCCAATATGAAGTTTGTCAAGGAGAACGTGTGTGATGCTTGTCAACTAGAAAAACAAATAAAAACTAGTTTCAAACCAAAAAATCAAATTAGCACCACTAGACCATTGCAATTGATCCATTTGGACTTATTTGGACCAATTGACATAATAAGCCTAGGAGGTAGCAAATATGCCTTTGTAATTGTAGATGACTATAGTAGATACACTTGGACCTATTTCTTGGCTCACAAAAGTGATTGTTTCAAATGTTTTTCTAAATTTTGTAAACTTACTCAAAACGAAAAAGGTTTCATGATTTCATCAATTCAGAGTGATCACGGTGGTGAATTTCAAAACCGTGACTTTCAAAATTTTTGTGAAACAAATGGATATAACCATAACTTCTTTACTCCAAGGAATCCTTAACAAAATGGAGTAGTAGAAAGAAAAAATAGAAATTTACAAGAAATGACAAAAACCATGTTAAATGAATATAATTAACCCAAATATTTTTGGGCCGAAGCTGTGAACACGGCTTGCTATGTCATTAATAGAGTTCTAGTAAGACCATCTCTATCTAAAACTCTGTATGAATTATGGAATAATAAAAAACCCAATGTTTCTTACTTTAAAGTTTTTGGTTGCAAATGCTTTATTTTAAATGAAAAGGATGCTTTAGAAAAATTTGATACTAAATCGGATGAAAGCATCTTTCTTGGTTACTCTTCTATTTCTGAAGCTTTTCGGGTTTTCAATAAAAGAACCTTAATTATAGAAGAGTCTATTCATATAGTTTTTAATGAATTTTTTGAATTTAAGAAAAATAATTTTGATGATGATCTTGGTTTCGATGATTTAAATTTGAATGAACCTTCTCCTCAAAATGGCAACTTGGATGTATCTTCTTCCCAAATTTCCTTACCTAAGGAATGGAAGTATATAGATGCCCATCCCAAGGAGTTAATTATAGAAGATACATCGAAAGGGGTTCAAACTTGTTCTTTTTTAAAAAATTTTGTGCCCATGCCACTTTTCTTTCTCAAATTGAACCTAAGTGCATTGATGATGCCTTGAAAGATGATTCTTGGGTTATCGCAATGCAAGAAGAATTAAATCAATTTGAGAGGAATGAGGTACGGAAGCTTATTTATAGACCTAATGACCATTTAGTTGTTGGTACTAAATGAGTTTTTAGAAACAAGCAAGATGAATGCGGTATCATAGTTAGAAACAAGGCTAGACTAGTGGCCAAAGGTTTTAACCAAGAAGAAGGTATCGATTATAAAAAGACCTTCGCTCCTGTGGCAAGATTAGAAGCCATTAGGATGCTCCTTGCCTATGCTAGTAGTAATGATTTTAAATTATTTCAAATAGATGTCAAAAGTGCTTTCATGAATGGCTTTATTTTCGAAAAAGCTTATGTTGAACAACCTCCTGGGTTTGAAAACTCTCTTCTTTCTAACCATGTGTTTAAATTAACTAAGACTCTCTATGGATTAAAACAAGCTCATAGAGCTTGGTATGAAAGGTTTTGTTCTTTTCTTATTTCAAATAATTTTACAAAAGGTAAGGTTGATACTACATTGTTTATCAAACATTTTGAAAATAATTTTCTTATTGTTCAAATTTATGTTGACGATATTATTTTTGGTTCTTCGGATGAATCACTATGTGAATCATTTGCCAAGTGTATGAGTCATGAATTTGAAATGAGCCTAATGGGAGAATTAACCTTCTTTTTAGGATTACAAATTAAACAACTTAGTAATGGCATATTTCTTAATCAATCTAAATATACATTAGAATTGTTAAAAAGATTTAACATGGATGGTTCAAAAGCTATAAATACTCCTATGAGTACTTCCACTAAGTTAGATTTGGATGAAAGTGGAGAAAATTTCAATCAAAAGATATATAGGGGAATGATAGGCAGCTTACTCTATCTTACAATGGCTAGACCCGATATCATATTTACTATAGGACTTTGTGCGAGATTTCAAGCTGATCCTAAGCTGTCTTATCTTAAAGTCGTTAAAAGAATTCTTAGATATCTTAAAGGTACTCCTAATCTAGGATTATAGTATCCAAAATCAAATAACCTTGATTTAATAGTTTATGCAGATGCCGATTTTGGCGGATGTAGAATAGATAGAAAAAGCATATCTGGAACATATCAATTATTAGGACATGCACTCGTTTCTTGGTCTTCTAAGAAACAAAACTCGATTGCACTATCTACGGCCGAAGCTAAATACATATCTGCAAGTGCATGTTGTGCACATGTTATTTGGATAAAAAATACATTAGAAGATTATTGAATTCATTTAAAGAACATTCCCATAAAATGTGATAATACAAGCGTTATTTGTTTAACCAAAAATCCTATTCAACACTCTAAAACTAAGCATATTGACATTAGGCATCACTTTATACGAGATCATATCAATAGTAATGATATCATTCTGGAATTTATTGATACAAAACATCAATTAGTAGACATTTTTATAAAACCCTTAAATGAAGAACAATTTGACTTTATTAGAAGGGAATTAGGCATGGTGAATTATTCTCATGAATGAGCTTCATTGTAAGTCTTTTTCGAAATCCTTGTTATCCTCTTTTTGATTTTCGTGGACTTGACTTCCTTCTTTTCATTTTGTATTTTAAAGAGTGATCCAAGACACCATCCTATCTTAAATCAACACATTAAAACTTCTGAAAATAAAATAAAATATATAAAAAATTTTTTTGGCACCGCCCGAACACCCCTATATTTAAGGGGTGGGTTAGGGTCAGTGGTGGAACTACCCCCAACTCAAAAAATTTCTCTTCCTCCTCCTCCAAAGCCCTCTAATCCTCCCCACACCCCATCTTCTTCCTCTAAAAGCCTAAGAAAGAGTTTCTTCTAGAATTAAGATCTTCACCCCCAAGGAAACTCAAACAAGGTAAAATCTGAAATTTTTTCTTCTCTTCTCATTACTTGGTCTATTCCTTAATGTTTCTTCTTGATCCATCATCATGATTAGATATGGCTCCTAAGAGATCATCAAGAGGTAAAGGGAAAAGGTTGGAAGGAGATTCCTATGACCCAATCCTCTTTAGATCTAATGAAGTAACTCTAAGGTACCCCAATTTCGAATCAAAAGCCATACATTAGGGAAAACATGTTAATCTAGGTGAACTAGGAAACCTAGAACCTATTAGATGGTTTGCCAATTTAGATGTCTTGCCTATCTTACAAATTGATGAACCGATTTATGCTATGTTGGTTAAGTTGGTCCATGCAAACTTGAGTGTGGAAAATGATAGCTTGACTACCTACCTTTTGGGAACCGAAATTTAAATTTTTGATCATACGATATGTGAGCTAATTGAAATTGAAGAAAAGGATAGGGCTTGTTATTTTAGAGGCCAATGGGATATGGATGCAATCGGAGCAATCCACTCTGTGGCTTTAGAAACGATTTTTGCAAATGCTAACCTAGGCATTGTTCCCAAAAGCTACGAGCACTTGTTATCCTTTGATTCAAAAAATCTTCATCACATCATCATAAGCATCCTTCTTCCTAAACAATATCACCATGATGAGATTAGTATGCTAGAATTAAGCACCATGTATTGGATTATGACTAGACAAAATAACTGCTTTGGATACTTGATCCGGTAATATATGATGGAAATTATCTCTAGAAACTTAGTATTATCGTATGACGGGTTGATCACTAGATTAATACTTGCTCATGATATTTGTGTGTCACCCGATGAGGAAATAATATAAGTCGACAGATATAACACTATCAACAGAAACCTCCTCAAGAGACTTAGATACACATTTAGAAATGGTATATGGATTAGGCAACCTAGAAGGATTGATCTAGCTCCCTCACCAATAGAACAACTTGAAACACCAGTCATTAGAGGAAGTGAATCTCCTCCGCCTAGTCCCTTTGATCTAGCACCATCCGAGCTAGCTCTTGCTCCATCCACTAAAGATCCAATCATGTTAGCATTAAATCAAATCAAATCACAACAAGATCAAATCAACTTACAGCAAACTAAAATTTTGAAGGAAGTACGACAAATGAACCGGAAGATAGACCACCTGTATAGGCATTTTGAAATTCCTCCTGAGGAGTATTTGTTGCCTTTAACTCTTGTTTTGTAAACGTTATGACTACTATGGACATATTTTTGAAATACTTCTAAGTATGATGTTGTATGTTTCTTTCATATCATCTACTCTGATTTTAAATGACATCTCTTGAATTTTTCTTTCGATCATAACTTTTGGATGATGCCTTCATATTGTTGTAGTGTTTTATGATTTGATGTCTTCCTTGAATGATTAATCTTCATTGATTTCATTCTCCCTCTACCTACTTTAAGCATATTTCATTTCTTAAAGTTATAAATGCCAAGTTCATGTTTGATAAAATTTGATAAGTGAAGATTGATTTTTTTTTTCAGATTTCATAACCATATATGAATTTTTCATCTCCTTTTTGTTGATGATAAAGCAGGAGAAAAATGTGAAATTGATGACAAATGACTTATATGTAGCAATATGTTGGAATGAAAAATGACTTATATGTATCGCATCTCATCACAATAACTTATATGGTTCATATTGCAAATTACTTTTTTCATACTTTGAAATCAATAATTAATTGCTATGAAGCATCATAGTATATCACAATATATCTCAAATGCTTAAGATGTTTTTTTAAGCTATTAATTCATTTGATATCATGCCTTGATCTTGTGCACCTCATTGATATCATTTGATCCTTGTGTCATTTCAATTTGTGATTAGTTTCTCTTGTCGAAATGATAAATGTCTATCATTCGACTAGAAAATGCATATGCCATGACATTATGAAAAATATGAAGTTTCATATTTATGGATGAAAATTCATGCTTGTTAAGCATGATGATAAGTTTAATGAATAAAATATATCGGGTTTAGGATGAATTCAAGAGGATTGAATTCAAGTGTTTTTACCTTCTCATAATATGACATATAGATAGGGGGAGTTAAGATTAACTCTATCATCAATTGATTATCATCATCAAAAAGGGGGAGATTATTGAATCTCAGATTTTGATGATGAAGTCAATTGGTGAATTATTTATTCTAATCTATATTATTGAGATAAATGTGCAGGATTAACTACGATAGGATGAAAACATAAAGTGATTTACCAAGGTCAAGTTTACCAAGAGTTCGAGAATTCACCGGAAGTCCAAAGGATCGTCGGAAGTGTTGCCGGAACCAACCGAGATAGAATTAGGGACTTGCCGAAGGTTTCGAAAGTTCGCTGGAAAGATCGTCAGAGGTTCACGGAGATCACCGAGAAGATTCGGAAGCTTGCCAAAGACTCATTGAACTCACCATAAGAATCCGGGAGCCTGTTGGGAGTCCGTCGGAAGAAATCCGAAGGAGTGTCAGAAGTCCATCGGAAGTTTGTCGAAAAGCTCGCTGGAAGAATACTTGAAGAATGTCAGTTTAAATTACTTAGAATTATATTTTAATTTCATATTTAGTACGTAATTAGGGTAAGGATTAGAAAATAATCCTGTTTAAATCTAGTAGGGGCCAAGTGGGCCCTTATTGGGCTGATTTGGGCCGAAAATTTGAGGTCATTCAGCCTTGTTGAAAGGCCCGTGCGGTGGCACTGCCCAGCACCCGAGAGCCCAGGCTGGGCGGTGGCATCGCCCAGAGCCCGAGAGCCCAAGCGATGGCACCGTCAGGCTGGGCGGTGGTACCACCACTAGGCAGCAAGCCCAGGCGATGGCACCACCGGGCTGGGCGATGGCACCGCCCAGTACTCTGTTAGTCTGACAACTGACAAGCGGTGGCACCACTAGCATTGGGAGACCCAAAAGTAATTTAAATTTAGAGCCCAAATTTGAATCCTCTTGGGGTCTATAAATACCCCTCTTTTCTTAGCTGAGAGAGCAACCTTTTGATAGTTAGAAATTGAGCAAAAGCTTTAGCAAAGCCTTGTTTTCGATAGTTAGTGTTCACCTCCCTCTTTCTCTTTGCAAAAATCTGTAAGAGTGTAAACCACTTGTAAAAAGGTTGTAAGAGGGGTATTTGGTCCTTCCCCTTCAACGTGACTTGCTAGTGGAAGTTGGGAGCCTCATCGAAGAAGGCTTCGAAAGTGGATGTAAGTCATTTGACCGAACTACTATATATCGTGATGTTCTTTGAATATGTGAGTATTTAAATTTCTGAATCATTTCTCTACTTAGCTGCAAATCGTTCAGTCTTCATCTCCTTTACTCAAGCTACTTTAATGAAGTCATCTTTCGTCGAATCGAAATCTTTATCCGAATAAGCTATTTATGAAATCGATTTCAAACTTATGAGTTTTAATTTGCTACACTAATTCACCCCCCCCCCCCCTCTTAGTGCCTCTCCGATCCTAATAGGTACCACTAGTGACAGGAAGTGGTACCGCCAGTACTTGGTAAACTCGAGATGAGAAGGTTTTTGGCTCCAAGTTTGAATCAGATTAGAGCCTATAAAAACCCCTCTCATCCCTAGGTTGAATATACAAGTACACACACTTTGAAAGTAGAAAAATGCTGTTCAAATATCTATGAATCCCCTCCTCTAGTCCTTACTTGTATTCAAGTTAAAAGTGAGAAGAGAATATTTGTTAGGGTTACCTCCTAAGCCCGTTAAAAGAAGAGAGCGCTATAAGAGAATTGGTCTTCGCCCGTTAGAAGAAAGACAACTAATGGAAAAGCTAGTGGCCTCAAAAGAAGAGGAATCGGGAGTGGACGTACGTCGTATGGCCCAACCACAATAAAAATCAGGTTTAGCAAACCTTATTTACTTGGTACTCCACTTCCTCATCTCCTTCTTACAATCATTTTAAGTCTAAACACAATCAAAATCGGATTTCATCAAAATGAAAATTTTCAACGTACGAAGTCTTTGAAATCATTTAAATTGCTGAAATTTGTCATACTTAACCGTTGCACTAATTCACCCCCCCTCCCCTCTTAGTGCCGCTCTAGATCCTAACAGTAGCGGGAGCGTGGAAGTGATAGCGGGACCCGTGAGGCCAAGACGAATGATCCGACGCATGGAGATGCGTTGAGATGCTAACAAAACTGATGAGTCAAGATGGACGATCATAGGGCATGGAGATGCGCCGATGTGCATATAGATCATAATATAGTGATTGGGCCCACTAGCTCGGGCTTGATCACATTAGAATGTGGTCCATGATCATCTGGTGTGATTGCTCATGTGATGTGTGATTGCTTATATACATACTATATATATATATATATATACATGCGATGTAGATATATATTAAATATATATGTGTGCGACACATCATATTAGGAGACCAAATCTTTAAAATCCCCTCTATCAATAATATTAAGTCGGTAAATATGAGGAAATTAGATTGATCCATGTGGCCTTCCATCGTTATAGGTATGAACCGATTCCTGGTGTAGGTTGAGTTGTTCGAGTCTCTCGAGACTCACCTATATCGTAATTCGCTATCTTATTTACAACATAGAGATATCACTGGTGACCTGAGGACATTGTATGTATGCTTGGTTGAGTTCCTTGAGGGTATATCATCGAATCAGACTCATCTTGTAATGATGATGATGACTTAATGGAACATCATGGTTGGTCGAGTCCCTCGAGACCATGGTGGTTCGGAGGCCGAATAGGACAGGAATCACAAAGAGTTGTGATTGGCAAGAGTTGCCTACCTTTTAGGTTTAATATGATTGGTTGAATCCCTCAAGGTTACACTAAGATGCTGAATGGATCTTGATCCTCACTAGAAGTCTATTGGAGACTTTTGTTTCACATGTTGAGGGTGTCACGTGACTCGCTAGAAAAATAGTGGGAGCACGTCAAGATAGAATTTCATATCTTAATTTTTTATACTTCTATAAAATCTCCATGTTATTTATTTCTACTACATCTTCATTTTGTTGTCATTAGACCCTCGACGTGACATACTTTATGCCAACCATCTCCCTGGTCCGAATTATATAAATTGGCTTCGTAACTTGAGAATTGTTCTCCTGAGGGAGAAAATCGTGTATGTCCTTGATACAGTGATGCCTACGCCTAAGGAAGGGGCAAGTGAAGATGAGATCACTCGCTACGTGAAGTACATAAATAACTCTATTCTTGCTCAATGTTATATGTTGGGCTCCATGACTCCCAAGTTATAGAGACAATATGAAAAGATGGATGCTAGATCCATACTCCTACATCTCCATGAATTGTTTGAGGAATAGGGAAGAACTCAGTGATATGAGATATTAAAGAGTCTCTTCCATGCTAGGATGATTGAGGGGACATCAATTCAGAATCATGTCCTTAAGATGATTGAGTAAATAGAGAAACTCACAGGTCTAGGAATAGTCCTAGAGGATAACCTATGTGTGGATTTTGTGCTTTAGTCCCTATTAGATTCCTTTTAACAATTCTCTATTTTGGTAAGACAAAAAAGAAACGGAAGACAGAGAAGTCCCTTAAGAAGGATAAGAGCAAGGGTAGATCGGGTAAAGCAAAGGTTGCTATGAGGACCCGGTAAAGGACAAAAGCTAGTGCTTCCACTACGGCAAAGATGAGCACTGGAAGAGGAACTATAAAGAGTACATTGTAGAGAAGGTGAAACATAAGCTTAAAGAAGCTTCATATATAAATTCATGATTAGTCTCTATTTGTCAAACTCATTTGATAATACATGGGTATTGGATACCGATAGTGTGTATCATATCTATAATTCATTATAGTTTCTGGTAAGACCTAGGAGATTGATAAGACGCAAGATGGACCTCAAGATGGGTAATGAAGCAAGAGTTACTATTATTATTGTTTAAGAGGTCACCCTACATCTGCTTGGTGGAGCTACTATTATATTAGATGCATGTTATTTTGTTTCCTCTATTATAAAAAATATTATTTTTATTTTATGTTTGACATTGAATGATTATAAAGTAGTTTTTGAGAACAATAGTTGTTCAATTATTAAGGATGATGAGATCATCATGAGATGAACATTACGTAATGGTTTGATTATACTAGACACTACTCTACACACCATGAATGTAAGTGAGTCCAAGAGGAAATGAGATAAGGTGAATAGTGTATACCTATGGTATTGTAGGTTAGGTCATATCCATGAGGGAAGGATTCTAAAGTTGCTAACAAATGGATACCTAGATCCATTTGACTATAATTCATATGCGACTTGCGAACCTTACCTTCGAAAAAATATGACAAACTCTCCATTTAGTCGAACTAAAGAGAGAGCCACCAAATTGTTGGAACTCATACATAGTGATGTATGTGGTCACTACATCACATACGCATATATAGTGAGGAGGCTATTACGAGTATAAACTCCGGGAAGTGTTGAGAAATCCACGGGCGACATCACATGCGTAGTGGAAGAATGAAAAATAAAAATCCTGGAATTTCGTGAACAGGTTTTGTCATTGTGCAAAAATTGGTGTGAAAAAAAAAATCCACAAATCTGAACTACGTATGTAAAAAAGATAGTACCTAAGGGGTTTGTATATCCCTGAATTCCTATAGATCCATGGGGAGGATGAAGGAGGTCAAGCATCCTCCTCTCTAGCGGTGATCCACATGGCAGGGCTACGAAGATGCTCCTCTCTAGAGAGAGGAGAATAGAAGGTGGCTACCAAGAAGACCCTAGCCTATGGACCTTTGGTTCCCTCCTATTTATAGAGGCCCCTATAAACCCTAATGGATCCTTCCCTATTAGGTATTGGATCTTCATCCAATTACTCAAGCCTCTTAGATTAATGGGTCTCTACCCAATCATCTAGCTCTTATTGGATCTCATCAATGGGATTCAATAATTCAAGGACTTATTGGATATCCAATAAGATAGGGGCTTCGGCGGATATCTCATATCCGAACCTCTACTCTTCGTAATACCTACCATATGTGTGTGACCCTCTAGGCCTAATATCGAGCTGGTCATGAGTCATACCTATTAGAACTCCTTCTGACTTAGTGAATTATTATTAATAATTCACTCGACTCATCGACTACGGACATACTAAGCCACTATGCCGTAGTCCCCAAACAATAGAGGAGAATCCAATCCTTTGGATCTATCTGCTCTCAGTTACCATATATCTATAGTCCATCATCCATCTAATATCCTAAAGGCCGTATATCAGGCATGGTGCTGTCAGGCCCATACGGTTTCCAATTAAGTCTCGCTCTAATCGGATTCTCCCAAAGAGCTCTTTGTCTCTCAATCCGAATGACCCTAGCCAAAGATTTACCTGAGCAAGAACATATGGGATATTCCTCTCATGATACTAAGAGTGGATGATCTTCTATGACACTCAATAGCCCTCGTAAGGTTGGCTGTGACTCCCAATAACCAAGTGTACTAGATCTAGAACTTTCAAACCTATAAATCCGGTATCAAAGAGTGGAGTACTCATACAGGACATCCTTGGTGTCTGACCAAATACACTATTGGGACTACAAAATTGCTATCTGATGTGAGGTATCAATAACCATCCGGCATTCCATAAGTGGATCAATCAGTGAACTCATTCACCAATTAACACATGTATTGTACCCTTAGTGTCCCCACACGAGTAGCTTTGAGACCAGCCACCTCCATCATATGGATGGGTATATAGCACACTAGTCTGTCTGGTTATCTCGATGTCCCTCTCGAGTAATCCACAATCGAGATTATTTAAGATCTGTGTTTAAAGGTGAATTGATCTCATTATCGTGATCTCATCACGATCCGATTCCCAATACATAGATCCAAGAACATCACAATATACATCAAGATAATGTGAGAAAATACCAATAATCATAAGTAAAGAGATTTACACAATGTGTTATAGGTGTCATCACTCACGTGATTGGCTTATAGGGCACCTATAACTAGCAAGAAGTGATAAACAATCATGAATTCAAAGATGGATTCCATGCACTCCAACAAGGTTTAAAACCTAGTTGATGCACCCGAGGGTATCATACCTATTGGCTGCAAGTGAATCTTTAAGAAAAAAATCAGAGTAGATGGAAAGGTAGAGACCTATAAAGCAAGGCTAGTGGCTTCTCGTCAAAGCTAAGGTGTTGACTATGATGAAACCTTCTCACCCATAGCCATGCTAAAATATATCTGAATTCTATTGGCTATTGTAGCACACCTTGATTATGAGATCTAGCATATAGATGTGAAAACTATTAAGTCTCGAATTTTGATGATGAAACTAATTGATAGTGTTTTATTCTCTAATTATGTTTTGAATGACGCAGGTCTACTATCGATTAGGATTAGATAATTGACACAGGAGGAATCGATGTTGTGCTAGAGGAAATCACGTTAGGATATTGGACGTCAAGCCGGAGATACGGTCGATAATCGACAGAAGGCTTCGGACATCGGGCATCGGGCCAAGAAGAGTGGTGTTACGCCAAGGATATCAGGATTGCGGAGGTCAACTATCGATTGAGCAATAGGCTACAAGAGAAGATGATGCACTAAAGAATCGGACAAAGTGCCGACTAATGACGTGCTGTGCAGCAGGAGGTTGATTCATGTAACTAACTAGATTGAAGTAGAGTTAAGGTTTATATGTGCAGGATTAACTACAATAATGATGAAGATAAAGTAAAATAAAGTGTCAGAGTCAAGTACGATAGAATTATTAGGAGTTTGAGAGTTCAACGAAAGTATGAAGATTCGTTGAGAGTGCCGATGGAATTGGCCGAGAATAAGTAGGGAGCTTGCCGAAGGGTTTTCAGAAATTCGTTGGAAGGTTTGTCAGAAGTTCGCGAAGCTCACCGAGAAAGATCGGAGCTTGCCGAAAAATCCCGTCGGAACTCACCAAGATCATCGTGAAGTCTAGGAGCTAGCCGGGAGTCTGTAGAATGGTGTTCGAGAGTTCGGTCAGATGACCGCCGGAAGTTCACTGAAAGAAGTCTTGATGTACCAAACTTTGATTTATGTAGAAAATATCTTTAATTTCGTAGTTAGCATGTAATTAGGGTTAGGATTAGGTGATAATCCTATAACCCTAGTAGGGGCCAATTAGGCCTAGATTACGATTGGCTTGGGCCGGATTCAAGGCCCAACCAAGAGTGTTGGACCTTATCTAGCGGTGGCATCAGTAGACTAGGTGGTGGAATTGATTAGGTCTAGCTCTCCAGGCTGTAGTGGGTGGTGGTACCATCCAGTGTCAGTACTTAGGCGGTGGCATCACCCAGTACACTGACAATGTTAGTGTGCCCAAGCAATGGTACCACCAGACTGGCGGTGGTACCGCTAGTACCCCGAAATCCAGAGTGATTTAAATTTGGGCTCTAAATTTGAATCCTCTTGGGGTCTATAAATACTTCAGATGTTCTTGCTTGGGATAGAAAGAATTGAGCAAAAAAAAGAGTTAAAATTCTATTAAAATCCCTTGTAAAATAAAGTGTCCCTCCTCCTTGTATGAGAAGTGAATTCTAAGGGAGAGTGACGGAAATCTGTAAGAGAGGGCTGTAAAAGGAAGCTTGTCTTCGCCCGTTAGAAGGAAAACAACTAGTAGAAATCGGTGGCCTCAAGTGAAGAGGAATCGGGAGTGGACGTAGGTCGTATCACCGAACCACTATAAAATCGGTTTGCATTTGCTTTCTCATAATTTATATTTTAGCAAACCATCTTCACTTACTGCTCCATTTCTTCATCTTTAAATGCTCACAAGTTAAATATGTTTCCCAAACGCTTTAATAGAAAATTGTTTTAATCGAAACGTGACTCTTTTCGTATGAAGTTTCTTAAATCGTTGAAATTTATCATTCTTAACCACTACATGAATTCACCCCCACCCCCCCTCTTAGTGCCGCTTTAGATCCCAACAATTGGTATCAGAGCTACGTTGTTTCTCTTTCGGATTCACACCCGTGAGAAATGGCTCTTCACGGCTTTCAAGAGGGTTTTTTTATTGTTCATCCTCCATTATTTAACGGATCAGACTACACATATTGGAAAACTTGAATGAGAGTTTTTTTTTATTTCTTTAGATTTAAACTTATGGAATGTCATTGAAAACAGCTTTCAACTTCCCTCTAAACTGATGAACAAATAGTCAAATATAGAGAGAAAATTTTTTTCATTAAATGCAAAGGCTATGAATGTCTTATTTTGTACTTTAGATAAAAACGAGTTCAATCAAATTTCTTCTTGCGAATCAGCCTATGATATTTGGCAGACACTTGAAATCATGCACAAGGGAACTAGTAGAGTCAAAGACTTGAAAGTAAATCTCTAATTGCATAATTTTGAGATTTTTTGAATGGAACCAAGCAAGACTATCGATGACATATACACCCATTTCACGGATGTTGTCAATAGTCTAAGAGCCCTTGGTAAATCTTTTTCAGATTTTGATCTCGTAAATAAGATTTTAAGATCTCTTCCAAAAAGATGGGATCTGAAAATAACGACGATATAAGAATCTAAAGATTTAAATAATTTTTCATTAGAAGAACTCATTGGCTCATTGATAACATATGAAATGAGCTTCTTTGAACACTATGAACATATGAACCACCTTCCAAAGAGCATAAAGGATTTGGAACTTCAGACAAATAAATACTACTTGAGTGATGACTCAAGTGATGAGGATATTAAATACATAATAATGAATTTTAATAAGTTCATTAAATAAAAATCTAAAACTAAAAATAAACTAAAATGAAAGAAGAGGCCACCAAAGAAGAAGAAGAAGGCTTGCTAAGAAGATTCAAGTAAAGAAGAGACGAATTGGGCTTTAGCAATTTTCGACAACAAGGTAAGAAACTCACTCGAAATGTTTGCACATTATTATAAAATTACTTGATATCTTTTTCATGAATTGCTTAACTTAGTTAGTAGGAAATAAATAATTATTTTTTAAAAATTATATCATGCTTTTCTTTATAGTATTTTTGAAAAATAAAATTAAAATGATACTTGCATGATTTGTGATAATGCTTAGGATTAATCCATGCATGTGTATCTTGATGTTTTATATTGCATTTCATTTCTAAACATGATGCTTGACGATTTTATATCATGCATGAGTTTTTGAAGTAATGTTGATTTGAAACTCTATGTTTTGGATTAACGTGTTTTTGGTTTAATCATTTTCATGATGAATTAAGATGATGTTTTAAGATGACGTAATTCCATGTATACTTTCCGTATCGATTTTTAGTTTTAAACATGATACATATCTATGTATAAATTTCTTGAAAGTCTTTTGATGATAGATGTGTGTATCATGCTTATAATTTGAAAACTTCCATCTTGGATTAATGGGTCTTAATCATTTTTATGATGAAATTTTTAGATGATGCATGTCTACATGAAATCAATTGCAAAACTAAAAGACCCAACCTACATTGCTATCAACAGATTTTTCAAATGAAAGAAACATGACTTTGTTAGTGATTTTGAATTTATATGATGTTTGGCTTTTGTGTGAAAATGTGAACATGCTTATGCGAGATCAATCAACTTAAAGTAAAATATATAAAAATGAAAAATGCACTATCATGATGTTTTATGGTGAATATGTTTGGTTTTGATGGTTTTGATGACAAAACTTGTATTTCAAATTTATACAATAATGGTTTTCATATAAAATAAAATATTATCATGATCGCATAAAATAAAACACATAAAAATGATAATATATTATCATGATAAATTGAAGGTGATGTATAATTGACATGCTATATTGGCCTTAATATTTTTTTTATGATGAAATTTTTAGATGACATGTCATTTTTAATGAAACTTGTGTTTTGGTTTTTGAACTTGATAGACATCTTTTAATACAAAAAGGACTTGAACATGTTCACATGAAATCAATTGCATGAAATGAAAATATATTCTCTATCTTTGAAGTTTTGGGGAATGTGTCAATTTGGGTGAGTTAAAAAGGATGAATATCTTGAAAATAAAACAAATATCATTAGAATTAAAATGATGATATCATGCTTGATGATTTGTTTTACAAAATTTACCTCTAGACCTTGAACATTCATGCTTGTTTCTATTTGACATAAAAAGACAAATGCATGTTTATATGAAATCAATAAATGAATTGAAATCACTAAAAGAGAAATGCATGTTTCTTGAACATCTCTCTTTCTCTAAAGTTTCAGATTTATCAATAAAAGACAAGTGATGAACTCATGCCATCATTGATAAATCTCTTCAACTATAAAATTGATCTTAATGATTTGAATTGAATTTTATATCTTGAAGTAATATGTTATATTTTTGTCTTGACAATCTTTATGACAAAGCTTGTCTTTCATTCTTGAATATTGATATTTTTTTAAAGGCAAAGGCATACTTATATGAAGATTCACATAAATTGAAATGCAATGTATTTTTTATTTTATCGAGATCAATGAATTCATTTAGTTAATTTTGTGAATCTCGTGAACTTCTTGAATGTGATTTTGATGATGAGTTTGGAGTTGATGAATTGAATGAGATCTTTCAAAATGATTCACGATTTCTATTTTTAAACTTTCGAATTCACATCTTTATTTTGTTGGAATCATGACTTATTGAGCATTGATAGTTTGAATGCATGAATCAAAATTTTTTCCCTATGATTGCTCCATTCTATCATTTACTAAAGAGAAAAATAATCCAAATCTATCCATGTCATTTATGAATCTCTTAAGAGTAATTTTGATGATTTGGATGAGTTTTATAAATTATGATTTTGATTTCTCGAAATTATATATTTGAGATTCATTTTATGAAATCATGATCGTGATGATTTGAAAACTCCTATGTATAAGTCAAGATTTTCTTTATGACAAATATATAATTTATATTTATTCATGAATTGATCCTTCATGACATGACTTCCTTGTAGTGATGATTGAAAATTAATTTGCTTTATGATGAATTAATGAATCATGACTTGATCCATGAGAATGATATGTTTTTTTATGTATCATGATTCTTGTTTATGTACCCTTTATCATGAATTGAAAATTGATGCTAAAGAGAATATTTACAATTCATGATCTTGATTTCTCGAATTAACAACTTGAATTCTTTTTGAATCAAGATCCTTTTAAGAGAATTTCTATCTATATCATGATCTTGATATCTTATTCTTGAATGAAATTTGCTTTATGAATTTATGGATATAAGCCTTCTCTTTTTGCCATTTTCACAAAAACTCTATCATAACAATTGGTATCAATAGCCCATTTCTTTTTGTCAATGACTAAGGGGGAGAGAAAATATGCTAGGTTGAATGATAAATTGCAATTCAAGACTTGATTGTTATGATTGAAATATTTATACAAGTCTTTTTTGATACATCTTTTGTCATAATTTGAAAATGGATGTAAAGAAAATTTTTTGTATCATTGTATTCCTTCCTCCTTTTTGATAATGACATAAGGGGAGAAAGATTGCTAGCTTAAGGCAAATACTTACTAGCTTGTGCATCACTTAAAGAGTACCTTAAGTGTTTTCTGAATGATAAATTGATTTTCATAAATTGATTTTGAATCATGAATGTAAACTTTTGATACCTCATGAATATTTAACTTTGTTGATTATCATAATTTTAAAATTCATATAAAGGGAAAAGAATTGTACTCTTCCCTTCTTTTTGACAAAAACTAAGGGGGAGAAAATTTATTGCTAGCTTGCAACTTCAATAAAAAATTCGCTAGCTCGATCAATGAAATGAAGGAACTTCCTATCTTGAACATCAAAAATTGCTACCTTGCAATTTTAAAATAAGCAAGTGTTGAATTTCCATGATTACACATCCTTAAAAATTTACTATGATTGAATGTTGTAAATCTAGCTTATATGTTGACTTGGATATCTTTTAAATAACTAGAGCAACTTCTCATTTTTGTTGATGACAAAGGGGGAGAAGTAGATTGATGAATTCATGCAATGTATGATTGAATACTTTACATATTTGCATGATGTTTTTTTGTTGACATATTTTTGATGAAATGTTGCTTGGATTTGGCATCATCCAAGAGTTCTATCAATATGGCATATTGATAGAGGAAGTTTGTTTAAATTTCGAGGAGTTAAGGTTAACTTCATCATCGATTAGTTGTCATCATCAAAAGGGGGAGACTATTGAGTCTCGAATTTTGATGATGAAACTAATTAATAGTGTTTTATTATGTAACTATGTTTTAAGTGATGCAGGTCTACTATTGATCAGGATTAGACAATTGACACAAGAGGAAACGACGTTGCACTAGAGAAAATCACATCAGGATATTGGACGTTGAGTCAGAGGTCTAGTCGACAATCGATAGAAGGCTTCGAACATGGGGCATTAAGCCAAGAAGAGTAGTGTTATGCCAAGGATATCGGGGTTACGGAGGTCAACCGCCGATTAGGCAATAAGCCACAAGAGAAGATGATGCGTCAAAGAAATGGACGAAGCATCGACCAATAACGTGCTGGACAATAGGAGGTTGATTCATGTAACTGACTAGATCAAAGTAGAGTTAAGGTTTATATGTGTAGGATTAACTATGATAAGGATAAAGACATAAAGCAAAGCAAAGTGTCAGAGTCAAGTACGATGAAATCGTTGGGAGTTTAAGAGTTTGATGGAAGTCTGAAGATTCATCGAGAGTGCTATCGAAACTGGCCAAGAATGAGTAGGGAGTTTGCCGAAGGATTTTCGGAATTTTATCGGAAGGTTCATCAGAAGTTCATGGAGCTCATCGAGAAAGATCGGAGCTTGCCAAAGAAGCTCATCGGAACTTGCCAAGATCATCGTGAAGTCTAGGAGCTTACCGAGAGTCCGAAAATGGTGTTCAAGGGTTCGTTGAAAGACCACCGGAAGTTCACCGAATGTTTGTTGGAAGAAGTCTTGATAAGGATTCCTTGGATAAGGATTCTTTGGAAGTAGATGCATCCAAGTTGCTAGGAAGAGGAGAGTTCTCATTCAAATTCAATGTATTAAATTCAAAATCATCATTAAAATTATTTTTCTTAAATTGAAAAAACTCATTAAAAATAACATGAAGAAGCAATCATCAAAGCTTACCAATAAGCATAAAAAAGGCATCGATAGTTGAAGTGGAGGAGAATGTCACGAATGATCATCGCATACATGTTGAATCTCGGATTTTGATGATGAAACTAATTGATTGTGGTTTATTGTTTAACTGCGTTTTGAGTTACGCAGGTCGACTATCGGCAGGAGTAACTACGAAAGGGATGAAGACGTAAAGCGAAATCAAGGGCCGAAGTCAAGTGCGATGGATCGTTGGGAGTTCGAGAGTTTGATGGAAGCCTGAAGATTCATTGGGAGTGCTGCCGGAACTGGCCGAGAACGAGTAGGGAGCTTGCCGAAGGGTTTTCGGAAGCTCGCCGGGAGGTTCGTCGGAAGTTCGCGGAGCTTGCCAAGAAAGATCGAAGCTTGCCAAAGAAGCTCGGGGGAACTCGCCAAAATCATCGTGGACGAGAGCTTGCCGGGAGTCCGCAGGATGGTTTCCGAGGATCGTCGGAAGACCACCGGAAGCTCGCCGGAAGAAGACTTGACTTGCGGACTTTGTAATATCTTAGGAAACGTATTTAAAATTCGTAGTTAGCACGTATTTTGGGTTAGGATTAGATAACCCAAAGAGGGGGCCCATTGGGCCTTGATTAGGATGTGTATGGGCCAAAATTTTGGGCCAAACCGAACCGGCTACGTGCATGCTCTTTCAGTAGCATGGCTGTCAGCCCATTACTATCTTGAGCGCATTTGTAGCGCTATGTAGCGGCGGTGGAACCGCTTTGCTGGGCGAGTATCCGCTCTGTAACGAGCGGTTCCACCGCTTTGGTGAGCATACTCCGCCCTGTCGTCGATCAGCAGACGTCTGACGGTGGTACCGCCTACAGCGGCGATGCACCGCCTTGGCCACCAGAAACCTTGGCACTCTAAATTGAATTCAAATTTGGAGTCCAAATTTGAATCCTCTTGGGCTCTATAAATTCCCCTCTCTTGCAGGTTCAAAGTGAAGCAAGAAGAGTGAAAACTTGAGGAAAACTCTGCTCAAATAGTGTCAAAATCTTCCCTCTTACTCTTAAGTGTGTTCTTGTTCAAGAGGTGAGAGCCTTGTAAGGGTTATCTCCTAAGCCCATCAAAAGGAGAGGTGCTGTAAGGGAATTCTTCCTCGCCCATTGGAAGGAGGAAAGCTAGTGGAAAGCGGTGACCTCAAGCGAAGAGGAATCGGAAGTGGATGTAGGTGGATGACCCGAACCACTATAAAAATCTGGTTTGCATTTACATTCTTGCTATTTACTTTGCTGCAGAACCATTTTTATTTGCTGCCTTATTTACTCAACTTCATCTTCATCTTATCACATTTGCTTTAAAGTTAAAACGCAATCTTTTCGGGTTCAAACGAAACGTTGCATTCATTCGTACGAAGTTTCTCAACTTGTTTTAATCATCGAAAATTTATCGTTCCTTACCGCTGCACTAATTCACCCCCCCTCTTAGTGCCTTCTCGATCCTTTCAATTGGTATCAGAGCCACGTTCTTTCTCTTTCGGATTTACACCCGTGAGAAATGGCTCTAAATGGTTTTCAAGAGGGCTTTTCGGTTTTTCGTCCACCGTTCTTTAACGGTTCGGACTACACATATTGGAAAACTCGAATGAGAGTTTTCATGCTTTCAATGGATTTGGATTTGTGGAACATCATCGAAAATGGTTTTCAACCTTCCTCTAATCCGACGAACGAATGATCGGTTTTGGAGAAAAGGTCGTTTTCTTTAAACGCAAAGGCTATGAATGTCTTATTTTGTGCTTTGAATAAGAACGAGTTCAATCGGATTTCTATGTGCGAAATGGCTTTTGACATTTGGCGAACTCTTGAAATCACGCATGAGGGAACTAGTAGAGTTAAAGACTCGAAAGTAAACCTCTTGTTGCATGATTTTGAGCTCTTCCAAATGACACCAAGCGAATCTATCGACGACATGTACATCCGCTTCACGGATGTCGTCAATAGCTTGAAAAGTCTTGGTAAAAGTTTTTCGAATTTTGAACTAACTAACAAGATCTTAAGATCCCTTTCAAAATGGTGGGATCCTAAAATAACGCGATTCAAGAATCAAAGGATCTAAATAATTATTCTATTGATGAACTCATTGGGTCCTTAAAGACCTATGAAATGGAACATGATGAATATGATAAACATGATGAACACATGAACAACCTTCTAAAGAACAAGAAGGTTTTGAACTCCGAACTATGAAATGCCACTTGAGTAATGACTCAAGTGATGAGGACAATGAGGACATTGAACACATAACAATGAATGTTAACAAGTTCATTAAACAAAAATTAAAAAATACAAATGAACTTGAACGGAGAAAGAGGCCAAAGAAGAAGAAGAAGGCTTGGAAAGAAGAATCAAGAAAAGAAGAAGCAAACTACGCTTTAATGGGCTTCGACAATGAGGTAAGTAACTTAACTTCCTTGAATTATTTTGAAATTACTTGATGATTTCCATGAATGCTTAACTTAGTTTAGTAGGAATTTTTTTTTGCTTTTCTTGTGTTTTTAGAAATTAAAAAAAAATTCAAAATTATACTATGCTTTTCTTTATAGTATTTTTGAAAAGTAAACATATGAATGATGCAAGATTTGTGATAATGCTTAGGATTAATCCATGCATGTGTATCTTGATGGTTTACATTGTCTCCAAATATGATGCTTGATGATTTTATATCATGCATGAGCTTTTGAAGTAATAAAGTGTCATATTGTGATGATGAAACATATTTTTCGAATTTATAAATAGATGCATGATTTTGGCAAAAATTTGAACATGGCCTTTTAACATAAAAATTGAAAGTGTGCTATCATTTTTACATATTTGGTCTTGACGATTTTATGACTAAGCTTGTGTTTTATTTTGATACATGTTTTCATAAAAATTTTGAATATGCTCACATCAAATTGCTTAAAATGAAAATGTATTTTTTCTCATTCTATTGAGATGAATGAATTCATGTTATGAGTCTTGTGAATCTCATAAAAATAAAAACATGATGAATATTTTTAAAAAATGTGCCTCATGTTTTCGTCTTAATGATTTCTCTTGAAATATGCTCTTTGGACCTATATGAAAAACATGAATATACTCATATGAACGTCAAATCACTTGAAATGGAACACATAAAAAAAATGAGAAATTACACTATCATGATGCTTTACGTGTAATGCTTTTGATCTTAATGGGCTAAATGACAACTTGTATTTCAAATTTATACAATGATGGCTTCCATATAAATGTTTGAACATACATTATGAAATCATCATTGAAATGAAAATATTAAAAGTTTGTTATCATGCTTAATGATTTTGTGATATCATATCTTGATGACAAACTCATGTTTTGGTCTTAAATTTGATACTCATCTTTTGAAACATGAGCACACTTGTTTGAAACAAAATGAAACACATTATCATGATAAGTTGAATCTCATAATGTGTTATATTGTTGTCTTGACAATTTTATAATGAAGTTTGTCTTTCGATGTTGAATGTTGATATTTCTATTTTATTTGACATTAAAAGATAAAGGCATGTTTATTTGAAGTAAATTATAAAAGGAAATGCATGATTCTTGAAAATTTTACTCTCTAAAGTTTTTGGTCTTGATGAATCCATGTGGATCTCTTGAATCGAATCTTTTGGAAAGTACCACATGCTTAATGTGATTCGACTTAATGACAATTTGTCTTTTCGTCTTGAATGTTGACATTTACTTTTATTAAGGGCAAATGCATGGTTATAAGAAGCAAATCACATATAAAAACAAAATACAATCCTTTATATCAATCTTATCAATTTTTCTATAAGAAATTCATGAATCCATGCTTATCATGTATGAATTTATTGAATGAGATTTTGAGGATGATTCTAGTTTTGACTAATGCTTGATTTGTATTTATGTCATAAGACACGTTTTAAAATTGAATCATGCTTCAATCATGTTCTATCTCCCTTAATTCATTTTGTTCTCCTATATTTCCTTTTATTTACCATAGAGGAGAATCTTCTAAATGAATTATGAAATTGATGATTTGATAATAAGTGTTTATCAAAAATCTATTTATCATTTTGCAATCTCTAAAAAGTTGATAATCACTCATTCATGTTGTGAATCTCAAAAATGTTTTTGATTTGATTAGGAGTTTCGAGTTGACAAAATGAGTTTGAATAATTTTATGACTCCTCTCTTGATCTCTTGAAATCATGACATTGAATTCTTGACTTGAGATATTTTTGCAAATTGAAATACCTTCCTCTATGATTGCTTCCTTTTTCATTTACTAAAGAGGAAAACAATTCAAGTCTTGATATATCGATAAGTGATACTTGAAATTATTTTTATGATTCATGATGAATTTAGATCTATCATGTATAAATCAAGTTGTTGCTCTTACTATCAAATGAATCATGAGGCCTGACATCACATCTTTTATGATATAAAAATGATATGATTTTCTTACCTTGTATGTCTTTTGTGATGATTTGAACATTGATGTAAAACAAAATTTATATTCTTCCCTTTCCTTTTATTTCCTTCTTTAACGACAAAAGGGGAAAGAAAGCATGTTAACATCATTAATCATGACTTGATTTTGATTTCTTGGAACTATATATTTGAGATTCTATTTATGAAATCATGATCGTGATGATTTGAAAACTCCTACATGTAAATCAAGATTTTCTTCATGACAAATATATATAAATTTTGTTTATTCATGAATTGATCTTTAATGAGATGACTTCCTTGTGTGATGATTGAAAATTAATTTTCTTTCTGATGAATCATTGAATTATGACTTGATCTATGCTATTTTTATATATATCATGATTCTTGATTGTATACCCTTTATCATGAATTGAAAATTGTGATAAAGAAAGTATTTATGAATCATGATTTTGATTTCTGAACTATATGTTTAGAATTTGCTTGAAAATCATGATCTTGACCTTGCTAAAATGAATGGTTATGAATCATAAATGATATCTTTTGATCCTTATTGATTTTTCATATTGATATCTATCATTACATGATATGATTGAATGATTGATTGATACAAATTTAAATGATGTGAAAAGTTGTTAAAGGAAGAAAACAATCTAAATTTTGATATTTCAATATTTGATACTTGGAATATTTTAAAATGTGTTCTTGATGAGAATGTTTGAAATTGCTCTTTTTATCTCATGAATATTTATCTTAATCTTGTTAAGAAAAATTTTAATGAACCATGAATCATATCTTTGGTATTCACTTAATTAATCCTTATTGATATCTTTCATGAATTCTTTGAATCTATTGCCTTGAACTTTTGAATTGTGATGAATCAAAAATTTTCTCTATATGACTTCTCCTATATGTCATGCTTTGAATATTGATGAAGATTTTTATTGATGGAAGTTGATATATGATATGAAAAGAGGATGTAAAAGAAAATCTTTGTATTTGATCCTACTATTCTTTTGACAAAAACAAAGGGGAGAAGATTTATTGCTAGCTTGCAACTTCAATGAAAAATTTCCTAGCTCGATCATTGAAATGAAGGAACATCCTATCATGAACATTTTAAATTTTGCTAGCATACTACAAAAGCAAACTGCAAACTTGCTATGATGAATTGTAAGAAGCAAGTGATGGATTGCTATGCTTGGACATCCTTGAAAATTTTGCCATGATTGAATGTTGAATGTCGATGAAAATTTAGCTAGTATGATTGTAAAACTTGTATATCTTTTAAACTAGCTATGATGATTACTTCTCCTTTTTGTTGATGACATAGGGGGAGAAATAGATTGATGACTTCATGCATTGATTGAATATTTTATATATTTGCATGATGGTTTGATGTATTCTCTTAACATGAATGATGAATGTTGCTTGGATTTGGGATAATCCAAGTATTCTATCAATGGCATATAGATAGGGGGAGTTAAGAGTAACTCCATCACCAATTGATTGTCATCATCAAAAAGGGGGAGATTGTTGAATCTCGGATTTTGATGATGAAGTCAATTGGTGAAATATTTGTGCTAATCCACTTTGTCGAGATAAGTGTGCAGGAATAACTACGATGGGAAGAAAACATAAAGTGATTTACCGAGGTCAAGTCCGTCGGGGGTTCAAGAGTTCATCGGAGTCAGAGATTTTAGTGTTCTGGAACCATCAAAGATCGAATCGGGGACTTGCCGAAGTTTTCTCGAAGTTCTTCTCAAAGATCGCCGAGGAGATTGATTGAACTCAAAGACTTGATCTTGAGCTAAGCCATCGGGTGAATTATCTTTGAGTCATACAATCCGGAGGTCCAGAAGTCCATCGGAAGCATCGGAAGCTCTCGAAGTTGACTTAATCGTGTGTCAATCAAATCCGTTGAGTTGAAGCGCATGTTTATGTTCATCAAATCATAGTTGAGTTAGGGTTTGAGAAAAAGGATCGAGGAAAATCCTAAATTCGAGGGGCCAACCGTCTCCTAATTAGATTGAGCTCAAAGCAGGCTCATTGGCCGAATGAGGCCGTTGAGCGCATACCAGTGGAACTGCCACACAGCTGAGCGTGCAAATGTTCACTGACGCCCATGGCCCGCTATGCGGTGCGCCGCTATTAAGTAAACAGCGGTGCGAACCGCGTAGAGCACCGCCCCACCGGTAGCACATCGCTTGTCAGGCGGTAGGCACCGCTCGTACTGTGCCGAAGACGTGGGTGCGGCACCGGGACATGATCACGCAGAAAGCGGCACCACCTGATCTGGAACTGCAAATTGATTTGATCCCAATTTTGAATCCACTTTGGATCTATAAATACCCCTCCCTTTCCCGGTGAAAGGGTAACCCTTTGAGCAAAATTCTAATTCTTGAGCTTGTGAAGAGTTTGAAAAGTCTTGTGTTTTGCTAAGTGTTCTACCTTCTTCTTTCTTGAGAAGATCTTGTACAAGTGTGAACTTTTGTAAAGGATTGTAAAAGGGGTGTTTGATCCTTCCTTCAAAGGAATTGCTAGTGGAAGCGGAGCTCATGCACTTCAAGATGTAGGTCATTTGACCGAACCACTATACATCATTGTGTCCATGAATGTGTGAGTGTTTACATTCTTGAATCATTTCATTACTTTGCTGCAAGTTATTTATTTCCTTTAAATAATTACTTTCAAGTTCTCTTTCACCAAATTGAAATCTTCCCTGAACTTATGTTTTTGCAAAATCGATTTCAAAATCGTCGATTTTTATCCGCTGCACTAATTCACCCCCTTCTTAGTGCCGCCGATCCTTAACAAGGTAGAGGCTTGTGAAGGGAGGTGCTGCCAATGATGCATGAAGCGATGTACGTGGTCGTTGAGCTATCCTTGGTCCTAAGCTATCCTTGGCATTGGAGCTAGCTCACTGTGGAGCATGGGAAGCCAAGTAAAGGCCTCGAGGCTCGGCTGTCGAGGAGTAGGGGTGTAGGGCGGCGAGTAAGGTCCTTGGGCTATCCACTGGCATTGGAGTTGGCTCACTTGAGCAAAGGAAGTTGAGAACAAGAGACTCACTCCCGAAGAGGTGCTCACGAGGTCGAGGGCCCCGGGCACAGAGAGAGGGCCTGAGCTATCACTTTGAGGCCTGGGCCCCTCGAGGCTATCCACGGCAGCCACTTGTGCCATGACGAAAGCGCCATTAAGCTCGAGGCTGCCATGGCCACGAGGTGATGCTCCAACGACGCCAAGAGAGCTTGTTGGGGTTGTCGTGAGGGCCTTGAGGGGTTACTGGCAAGTGAGGCCTAGGAGGACCTTAAGGGGTACGAGCGGTGTCCAAGAGGGGCAGGCCGGGTCATCAGACACAGACATTACAGGTGCCTCTCTCTGGTTAGGATCGGACAAGCACTAGAGAGGGGGTGAATTAGTGCAGTGGATTAAGGGATTAAAATCATAAACTTAAAAGCGATTTGGTAAAGGCTAGTTCGTATGAAAACTTTGATCCGACGAAAGATGACTTGGTAAAAGTTGCTTGAGTAAAAGTAATGACAAACTGAATGGTTTGCAACCAAGTAAAGAGATGAAACAGAAATTTAAACACTCATACATTCAAGACGCAGCGATGTATAGTGGTTCGGTCAAAGTGACCTACATCCACTTCCGAAACCTTTTCCGATGAGGCTCCCAACTTCCACTAGCAAATCTTTTTGAAGGAGAAGGACCAAACATCCCTCTTACAACCCTTTACAAGAAGTTCACACTCTTACAGATTTTCCAAATAGAAAGAATGAGATGAGATGAATACAACCACTCAAAAATAAGACTTTTGTAAGACTTTAGCTTGATTTCTAACTCTCAAAAGGGGTGCCCTTTTAGTTGAGAAAGGGGGGGGGGTATTTATAGATCCAAAATGGATCCAAATTTGGGCTCTAAATTTAAAATCAAATTAGAGTTCCTAGTCTTTGTGATGCTACCCTTTGTGCTAGGTGGTGCTACTGTCACGATAGTGCACAGTGTGCCGGTACTACCACCATTGTTCATCGACCTGGAGATTACCGCTTCTTGATCGGTAGCACCACCCAGCACACGGTTGCCAAGCGGTGCTACCCATTCTTTGAATGGCCTTGTTGGGCCTTGTTGAGGCCCAAAAGGCCTGGCAGTTTGGCTGGCCCCTACCAATTTAGAGCAAGATTAATTCAAATCCTTGCCCTAAGCATGTGTCACTATAAAATTAAAACTAATTAATTAATAGTGATTTAAACCGACATTCTTCAAGTCTTATTCCGAGCGAGCTTTACGATGAGACTTGGTGGTCCTCGATACTTCCCCTCGAATTTCTTCGTGGATTCCCAGTATGCTCCGGCTTGTATGGCACGCCAACGCTCAGTCTTCGAGTCTTCAACAAGCTTCCAAACCTTCTTAGCAAACTCATGAACCTTCGATTTATCTTTGCAGCGAACTTTCAAAAACTTCATAAATCCCCGATTCGATTCTCGGACTTCCAACACTTTGACTCTTCCGACTTGAATAAATCCTTGGACTTGACCCGCAAATCACTTTATCTTTGACAATATAGATTAGAACAAATATTTCACCAATTGATTTCATCATCAAAATTCAAGATTCAACAATCTCCCTTTTTATGATGATAATCAATGATGGATGATCAACTCAACTCCTCCTCTATCTATATGCCATATTATTAGAAGTAAAAGCACTTGAATTCAATCTTTTAAATTCAAGCCAAATCGAATAGATTTCATTCAACATAAAGCTTAATAAACAAGCTTAGGCATAAATAT
The DNA here is from genome assembly GCA_023547065.1 of Musa troglodytarum. Classification (NCBI taxonomy): domain Eukaryota; kingdom Viridiplantae; phylum Streptophyta; class Magnoliopsida; order Zingiberales; family Musaceae; genus Musa; species Musa troglodytarum. The sequence continues at coordinate 34,038,947 of CP097511.1, forward strand.
TAAAAACACTGTATTTTAAATAATGTCAAAGTATTTACACCTATAATAACCAGAAATATTAATTCAAACATGATAAAGATCAAGTGATATCCAAAAGAGTATTTTAATATCAAGATATATGATATCAATTGAAAATGGCTTATCTCAGACATCTCAAGAAGATTCTTCTTAAGCATCTACAATACACTTATTTTATTCATATTTCAGCAACAATTTATCCATATAGCAACAATTACTCCCATTTACATTTCTCCTTTGTCAACAAAAATAATAAGGTGGAAAATAAAAGATTAAGGGAATCAAGTCATAGTAATAGAATCTTACCAAAAATAAAATAATCACAAGAAAGGTATCAAGTCATATAATACGGTCAGACGAAAAAGTTTATTACAGAAGGGAATCGTCATAAATTAAAAACACAGCATCGTCAAAAAAAAAAGCCAAGCATATGAGGACAAGTGTTTAAAGAAAGTAACAACACAACATACATCCAGAAAACAGGATAATCTAACAAAGAAACTGTGGTTCATTTGCATGTGTTCCTTGAGAAGCTAAATACAAGTGATCATTGATGTGGTTTATGGGCATGTGTGGATCTTCCTTTCATTTATTAGCTCATCATCAAAATCCGAGATTCAACAATCACCCCCTTTTTGATGATGACAATCAATTGATGATGGAGTTACTCTTAACTCCCCCTATATATATGCCATATCATGAGAAAGTAAAAACACTTGAATTCAATCTTTTGAATTCAAGCCAAAATCGATAAATTTTATCTAACATCAAGCTTAATAAGCAAGCTTAAGCATAAATATGAAAACTTCATATTTTAAACAATATCAAGGTATTACACCTATAATGATAAGAATTATTAATTCACGGATCAAGTGATATCCAAAAGAGTGTTCAATATTAAGGCATGATATCAAATAAAGAAATCGCTTATCTCAAGGAAATTTACATTTTAAGCATTTGTGATGTGATATAATTAATTCATTTTAAGCATTTACTTCATCATAGCAACATTTACTCCATCATAGCAATTTTATATTTTTCTCCCCCTTTGTCATCAACAAAAAAAGGAGGTTATGAATTCATGCATTACTCCAAAAAAATAAAATAAAAAAATCCTCATTTATTAAGCCATGAGTGGGAGATTATAACATTTGAGGAAGCATGAAATGAAAGTCATACAAAAATTAAGAAATGGAGGGAGCATGAAATCATTCGAGGAAGATATCAAGTCATACAAAAATTACAATCGAATGAAAAATTCATGCAAAAGCCGAGTAAATGAAATGAAAGTAACATCATATAACATCATCCATAGTAGTCATAAGTATAACAGGACAAGAGTAAAAAATAAAACAACAGCTATTCCGCAAGGGGAATTCCAAAATGCCTATACAAGTGATCTATTTTACGGTTCATCCGTTACACTTCCTTCAAAATTTCAGCTTGCTGGAGGTTGATTTGATTTTGCTATGATGTGATTTGATTTAAAGCTAGCATGATCGGATCTTCAATGGATGGAGCAGCAGTTGGCTCAAATGGTGCTGGGCCAAAGGGACTAGGTGGAGGAGATTCACTTCCACTAAAAATTGGTGTTTCAAGTCGCTCTACTAGTGGAGGAACTAGATCAACCATTCTAGGTTGCCTAATCCATAGGCCATCTCTAAAGGTGTATCTAAGTCGCTTTAGGAGACTTCTGTTTGTTGTGTTATATTTATTAACCTGCATTATTTCCTCATCGGGTGACACACAAATATCATCATGGGCAATTATTAATCTAGTGATCAACCTGCCATATGACAACATTAAGTCTCTAGAGAAAATTTTCATCATGTGTTGTCTGATCAAGTATCCAAAGTAGTTGTTTTGTCGGGTCATGATCCAATACATGGTACTTAATTCTAACATGCTAATCTCATCAAGGTGAAACTATTTCGGAAGAAGAATGCTTATGATGATGTGATGAAGTAATTTCGAATTAAAAGGTAATAAGTGCTCATAGCTTTTAGGAATGATGCCTAGGTTAGGATTAGCAAAGATCGTCTCTAAGGCTTTGGAGTGGGTTGTTCCGACTGCATCTATTTCCTATTGCCCTTTTACATAACATCCTCTAGTCTTTTCTTCAATTCCAATTAGTTCACAAATGGTATGATCCGAAATCTGAATTGTGGTTCACAAAATATAGGTATTCAATTCATCATCTTTAATACTCATGTTAGCATAAAATAGCTTAACCAACCTAGGATAGATTGGTTCATTAATTTGCAAGATAGGTAAGACATTTAAATCAGCAAACCATTTAATGGGTTCTAGATTTCCTAGTTCACCTAGATCAACATATTTTCCCTTATGTATGACTTTAGAATCAAAATTTGGATACCTTAGAGCTACCTCACTTGATCTAAAAAGGTTTGGGTCAAATGAATCTCCTTCCAACCTTTTCCCTTTGCCTCTTGATGATTTCTTAGGAGTCATATTTATTCATGATGATGGAACATAAAGAAACAATAAGGACAAGACAAAGAAATGAGAAGAGAAGAGAAGATTGCAGATTTTACCTTCTTTGAGTTTCCTAGGAATGTGAGGAGCTTGAATCAAGAGAAGATCTTTGTTAGCCCTTTTAGAGGAAGAAGAAGGGGAGAGGAGTGGATTGGAGGGGTTGGAGGAAGGAGAGGGTCTAAGAAAAAGAGTTGGGGTCAGTTCTACCGCCGACCCTAACAACCCTCTTAAGTATGGGGGTATTCGGGCGGTGCTATCGCCAACCAAGCGGTGCCACCGCTTGGGAGCCGAGTACCCAGGCGATGCTACCGTCGGTTCTGGCGGTGCCACCGCTAGCACCAAAATTTTTTTTTTAATTTCATAATTTTGTTTTCATGTGTTGAATTGAGATGAGATGTTCTCTTAGATCACTCTTTGAAATTTAAAATAAGGGAGGCAAATCCATGAGAGCCGAAAGTTCATAAAATCCACAAAAGCCGAAAAAAAATATATATAATGCAACTCATTCACCAGGACAATGTAACATGCCTAATTCCCTTCTAATGAAGTCAAATTGTTCTTCATTTAAGGGTTTTGTAAAAATGTCTGCTAATTGATGTTTTGTATCAATAAATTCAAGAGTGACATCATTACTGTTGACATGATCTCGTATAAAGTGATGTCTTATGTCTATATGCTTAGTTCTAGAGTGTTAAATAGGATTTTTTATCAGACAAATAGTACTTGTATTATCACATTTTATGGGAATGTTATTTAAATGAATTCCATAATCTTCTAATATATTTTTCATCCAAATGACTTGAGCACAACATGCACTTACAGCTATGTATTCAGCTTCGGTCATAGATAAAGCAACCGAGTTTTGTTTCTTGGAAGTCCAAGAGACAAGTGCATGTCCTAAGAATTGACATGTTCCAGATGTACTTTTTCTATCTATTCTACATTCACCAAAATCGGCATTCGCATAAGCTATTAAATCAATGTTATCAGATTTTGGATACCATAATCCTAGATTAGGAGTACCTTTAAGATATCTAAGAATTCTTTTAACGGCTTTAAGATGAGACAGCTTAGGATTAGCTTAAAATCTCGTACAAAGTCCTATGCTAAATATGATATCTGGTCTAGTTGTGATAAGATAGAGCAAGCTACCTATCATTCCCTTATATGTCTATTGATCAAAATTTTCTTCGCTTTCATCCAAATCTAACTTAGTGGAAGTACTCATAGGAGTATTTATGGCTTTTGAACCATCCATGTTAAATCTTTTTAACAATTCTAATGTATATTTGGATTGATTAAGGAATATGCCATTACTAAGTTGTTTAATTTGTAATCCAAGAAAGAAGGTTAATTCTCCCATTAGACTCATTTCAAATTCATGACTCATACACTTGGCAAAAGATTCACATAGTGATTCATCCGAAGAACCAAAAATAATGTCATCAACATAAATTTGAACAATAAGAAAATTATTTTCAAAATGTTTGATAAACAATGTAGTATCAACCTTGCCGTTTATAAAATTATTTGAAATAAGAAAGGAGCTAAGCCTTTTATACCAAGCTCTAGGAGCTTGTTTTAGTCCATAGAGAGCCTTAGTTAATTTAAACACATGATTAGGAAGAAGAGAATTTTTGAATCTGGGAGGTTATTCAACATATACTTCTTCGGAAATAAAGCCATTTAAAAAAGCACTTTTGACATCCATTTGAAATAGCTTAAAATCATTACTACTAGCATAGGCAAGGAGCATCCTGATGGCTTCTAATCTTGCCACAGGAGCAAAGGTCTCTTCATAATCAATACCTTCTTCTTGGTTGAAACCTTTGGCCACTAATCTAGCCTTGTTTCTAACCACGATACCGTATTCATCTTGCTTGTTTCTAAAGACCCATTTAGTACCAATAACTAAATGGTCATTAGGTCTAGGAACAAGCTTCCATACCTCATTCCTCTCAAATTGATTTAACTCTTTTTGCATTGTGATGACCCAAGAATCATCTTTCAAGGCATCATCAATGCACTTTGGTTCAATTTGAGAAAGAAAAGCAGCATGGGCACAAAAATTTTTAAATGAAGAACGAGTTTGAACCCCTTTAGATATATCTCCTATAATTAACTCCTTGGGATGGGCATCTACATACTTCCATTCCTTAGGTAAGAAAATTTGGGAAGAAGATGCATTCAAGTTACCATTTTGAGGAGAGGGTTCATTCAAATTCAAATCATCAAAACCGAGAGCAACATCAAAATCTTTTTTCTTAAATTCAAAAAATTCATTAAAAACAACATGAATAGATTCTTCTATAACTAAAGTTCTTTTGTTGAAAACCCAAAAAGCTTTAGAAATAAAAGAGTAACCAAGAAAGATGCCTTCATCGGATTTAGCATCAATTTTCCTAAGACATCCTTTTCATTCAAGATAAAGCATTTACAACCAAAAATTTAAAGTAAGAGATATTGGGTTTTTTATTATTTCATAGTTTATATGGAGTCTTAGATAGAGATGGTCTTACTAGAACTCTATTCATGACATAGTAAGCCGTGTTCACGGCTTCGGCCCAAAAATATTTGGGTAAATTATATTCATTTAACATGGTTCTAGCCATTTCTTATAAATTTCTATTTTTCCTTTCCACTACTCCATTTTGTTGAGGATTCCTCGGAGTAGAGAAGTTATGGTTATATCCGTTTATTTCACAAAAATTTTGGAAGTCATGGTTTTGAAATTCACCACCATGATCACTCCGAATTGATGAAATCATGAAACCTTTTTCATTTTGAGTGAGTTTTCAAAATTTAGAGAAACATTTGAAATAATCACTTTTGTGAGCTAAGAAATAGGTCCAAGTGTATCTACTATAGTCATCCACAATTACGAAGGTATATTTGCTACCTTCTAGGCTTGTTATGTCAATTGGTCCAAATAAGTCCAAATGGATTAATTGCAATGGTCTAGTGGTGCTAATTTGATTTTTTGATTTGAAACTAGTTTTTATTTATTTTTCTAGTTGACACGCATCACATACTTTGTCCTTGATAAACTTCATATTTGGAATTCCTCGTACTAACTCTTTAGATGAAATCTTAGATATTAGTTTCATGCTTGCATGACCTAATCTCCTATGCCAAAGCCAAGCATCATCATTCAAAACTGAAAAACACATTTCATTACTTAGTTCATCAATATTAATGGTGTAGACATTATTTTGTTTTAAAGCAATCATGGATATGTCATTGTTTGGTTTTTCAATGATGCAAGCATTAGATTCAAATCTCACGATGTAATCTTTATCACATAATTGACTAATGCTCAAGAGATTATGTTTTAATCCATTAACTAACAACACATCATCTATTGAAAAACTTGATTTGTTACCTATGGTTCCTTTGCCAATGATTTTGCCCTTGTTGTTTCTCCGAAGGTGACATACCCTTTTTCTTTGCTAGTGAGCATAGAGAATTGAGATGAATCTCCGGTCATGTGCCTTTAGCATCTACTATCAAGATACCATCTCTTATTCCTAGCTTATGATAGTGAATGTATCTACAAAAGAAAATGGTTTTTAGGTACGCATTTGATTTTGGATGCCTCAAATATTGATCTACTAACTTTGTCATTTAGCATTGAATTATTTATGGTTCTTTTAGGAACCCATATCAATTTGTGTGGACTAATTTTCTTAAATGGATATTTATAAATAACATGTTTGGATTTGCAACAAAAATTACATTTCAAATGAGAGGATACATGTAATGTTGGCCCTTTAATGAAGGTGGTTTGAGTTCGGTGAGATTGACTCACGAATCCAATTCCACATCTATTTCCGATGTGACCCTTGTTTGCAAGGATCATGTCTAAGCTCTTGCTACCAACCTTAAACTTGTTAAAGGTCTCTTTGAGTAGTTCTCCTTTTATTGTTTCTAAGTGATTACACTTAGAGCATGGGAGTAGAGGGAGAGAATCATGCTCAAGACTTTTAAATTTATCTAGCAATAAAGTATGTTCCTTTTTTAGTAAATTAAACTTCTTACTAATAGTTTTACATTCATCAAATAACTCATGAAAAGTGATAGAAAGTTTATCGAAAGATAATTCTTCATTAAATAACTTACTAACTTATTCTCCTAAGGCCATTAGCGCGAAGTTAGCCTCCTCTTTGTTGCTTGCTTCTTAAACCTCGGAGTCACTTGAATCATCCCATGTAGCCTTCAATGCTTTCTTCTTCTTTGGTTGCTTCTTCTTGGCTTGGGGGCATTCATATTTGAAGTGCCTCGGCTTCTTGCACTCGTAGCAAATGACTTGGTCCTTTTTATGTTCAAGTTTATTTTTTGTGTCATTTTTAAATTTGTTCTTTCTTATAAATTTTTTAAATTTTTGAGTTAAAAGTGCAATGTCATTGTCACTGTCCTCATCACTTGATGTTCCTTTCAAGTGGTCTTCTTGTGTTCTTAGTGTCATATCCTTCCTGTTCTTTGGAAGGGGGTTCTCAAGCTCTTCATGAGCATGACACGTCATTTCGTAGGTCATTAGAGACCTAATAAGTTCTTCGAGAGGAAAGGTCTTAAGGTCCTTGGCCTCTTGAATGGTCATAACTTTTGGATCCCAACTCTTTGGAAGGGATCTTAAAATCTTAGTTACAAGTTCAAAGTTAGAAAAACCTTTACCAAGTGCTTTGAGTCCATTGATGACATCCGTAAAGCGGGTGTACATGTCTCCGATGGACTCACTTGGTTTCATTCGGAAAAGTTCATAAGAATGCACAAGAATATTGATTTTGGACTCTTTCACTCGGCTAGTGCCTTCATGAGTGATCTTAAGAGTACGCCAAATATCAAAAGCTGATTCACAAATCGATACGCGATTAAATTCGTTTTTGTCTAGTGCACAAAACAAGGCATTCATAGCCTTTGCGTTTAAAGCAAAAACCTTCTTCTCCGACTCATTCCATTCACTCATCGGAAGAGAAGATTTTTTAACACCATTCTCAACGATATTCCAAAGCTCAAAATCCATAGAAATAAGAAAGATCCTCATACGAGTCTTCCAATACGTATAATCCGACCCATTAAACATAGGTGGACGAGTAATGGAGTGACCCTCTTGCATGCCGGAATAGGCCATCTCTCTTGGGTTTTAAACCAAATATGAGAGTGAACCTTGCTCTGATACCAACTGTTAGGATCGGAGAGGCACTAAGAGGCGAGGGGGGTGAATTAGTGCAGCGGATTAAAAAGTAAGTTAAAAAACGATTTCGTAAATGGCTAGTTCATATGAAAACTTCGATGCGATGAAAGATGACTTGATTGAAGTTGCTTGAGTAAAGGTGCTAAAAAAACTGAATGATTTGCAGCTAGTAAAGGAATGATTCAGAACTTTAAACACTCACGCATTCAAGAACGCCACGATGCATAGTGGTTCGGTCAAGTGACCTACATCCACTTCCGAAGCCTTCTCCAATGAGGCTCCCAACTTCCACTAGCAAATCCTTTGAAGGGGAAGGACCAAACATCCCTCTTACAACCCTTTTACAAGGAGTTCACACTCTTACAGATTTTTTAAAGAGAAAGAAGGAGGTGAACACAAGCTATTGAAAACAAGACTTTTCCAAGACTTTAGCTCAATTTCTAACTATCAAAAGGTTACCCTTTCAGCTGAAAAATGGGGGGTATTTATAGATCTAAAGAGGATTCAAATTTGAGCTCCAAATTTGAATTCAGTCTGGGTTTCTTGGTTCTAGCGATGCTACCGCCTATCAGTTGTCAGACTAACAATGCACAGGCAGTTCTACCGCCCAAGGCAGGTGGTACTACCACCGCTACACACTAGCGCTGGGCGGTACTACTGCCCCAGGCTAAGTGGTACCACCGCTTGGCGCTTGGCTGGTGGGCGGTTCCACTGCCCGGCCCATTCAACAAAGCTGAATGGGTCCTGTTTTAGGCCCAAGTTGACCCAATAAGAGCCCGATTGGCCCCTACAGGATTATTTTCAAATCCTTACTCTAATTATGTGCCAACTACGAAAATGAAACATAATTCGAAGTGATTTAAACTGACATTTTTCAAGTCTACTTCCGGTGAGCTTTACGACGAGATTCCGGTGGACTTCCGACACTTCCTTCGGATTTCTTCCAGCGGACTCCCAGCATGCTCCCGGATTGTATGGCGAGCTCAACGAGTCTTCAGCAAGCTTCCGAACCTTCTCGGTAAACTCCACGAACCTTCGACATTCTTTGCGGCGAACTTTCGAAAACTTCGGTAAGTCCCTGATTCGATCTCGGTTGGTTCCAGCAATACTTCTGATGATCCTTCGGACTTCCGATGAACTCTTGAACTCCCGACGGACTTGACTTCGATAAATCACTTTATGTTTCCATCCCATCGTAATTAATCCTGCACACTTATCTTGACAATATAGATCAGAACAAATATTTTATCAATTAATTTCATCATCAAAATATGAGATTCAACAGAGACACCAAGGATATCCTGTATGAGTACTCCACTCTTTGATACCAGACTTATAGATTTGGAAAGTTCCAGATCTAGTACAACCGGTTATTGGGAGTGGTAGCCAACCTTATGAGGGCTATTGAGTGTCAATAGAGGATCATCCACTCTCGGTATCATGAGAGGAATATCCCATGTGTTCTTGCTCGAATAAATCCTTGACCAAGGTTATTCGGATTGAGAGAGAAAGGGTTTTCCGGGAGAATCCGACAAGAGTAAGACTCGACGAAAGACAGTATGGGCCTGATAGCACCATGCCCGGTATAGAATCTTTGGGATATTAGATGGATGAGAGATTATAGATACATGGTAACTGAGGACAGATAGGTCCAAAGGATTGGATTCCCCTATATCGTCTGGGGGCTACGGCGTAGTGGCCTGGTACGTCCGCAGTCGATGAGTTTGGTGAATTATTATAGAAATAATAATTCACTATGTCAGAAGGAGTTCTAACAAGTATAACTCATGGCCAGCTCGATATTGGGCCTAGAAGGTCATACACATATGGTAGGTGTTGCGACGAGTAGAGGTTTAGATATGAGATATCCGTTGAACTCCCTATCTTATTGGATATCCATTAAGCCCATGAATTATTAGATCCTGAGATGAGATCCAATAATTGCTAATAAAAGATTACTGGGTAGAGACCCACTAATCCAAGAGGCTTGGGTAATTGGATGGAGATCTAATACCTAATAGGACAAAGATCCATTAGGGTTGACAGGGGGCCTCTATAAATAGGAGGGAACCAAAGCTCTTTAGGCTGAGAGTTCTCTTGGTAGCCACCTCCTGTTGTCCTCTCCCTAGAGAGGTGCATCATTGCAATCCCTGCCGTGTGGATACCGCTAGAGAGGAGGACACTTGACCTCCTTCATCCTCTCCCACAGATCTGCAGGAATCCAGGGATATACGATCTCCCTAGGTATCTTCTTTTACATGTGTAGTTTTGCATATTTGTTTTTGACGCATCTATCTTCGCATGACAACGGAAACTTTCTACAGGAAATAAGGGGTTTTGTTTTTGTTCTTCCGCTACGCATGTGATGTCGCTCCCCTGAAGGATTTCCCAACAATGGTATCAGAGCCAGGTTGTTCGTGTGAAGATCGGATCTTAAACTACGTGTGTTGTGTTTTAGATCTACTTTTGACGCTAAAATCGTTGGCGCGAAGGGTGAGAAAGGGCAGCAACTGTTGGTGCCCGCTCGTGCAGCAACCGCAAGGCTGCTTGCAGCCTTGCTGCCTGTATAGGCCGCAGCCGGTGGCCTGCGTGCAAGCGGTAGTCGGCCTGCGAATCGGTGCGCCGGCGACTGTTGCTGTGCGGCGGCGCTGCGGATGCAGCACCGCCCGCCCACGGCTAGCTCGCAAGGGGCAGTGCTGCCCGCGGACAGATCCCCTACGAGCATTGCGCCCGCGAGCAGGGGTGGCACGCCTAGCCGTAGTGGCCGCCGTCGGCTGGGTGGCAACGACCGCAACTCTACAGAAGGGAAAGGTATTAGGGTTTTTGGGCAAAAGATAATTTTGCTCCTCAGAATTTTAAAAATGTTGATTTTTATCCCTTTTGACAAAATAACTAAAATACCCCTAGGAATTTTCAAAACTCTAATTTTATTTCTTATGGCCGAATGACCAAAATGCCCTTGGGAATTCAGATAATTCCCTCTATGTCCCTGATTTCAGAAAAATATATATGTTAATTAAATAGTTTAATTAACTATTATTTTTATCTAGTAGTCCTATAAAATAACATATACATGTGATGTATGATGTGGACAGATGATCATGGACCTATGATGTGATGTGTGTACATGTGATTATTATTATTGGGGCCTACGAGCCTCTATTTTTCTCGTTTATTATCGGGCTTGCGTGCTTGTAATTATGTTGTAATTACATGAGGAGGCGCAGTGCTAGCGGGACCCACGAGGTCGAGACGGACGATCCGATGCATGGAGATGTGTTGAGATGTCGACGGAACCGATGAAGCAAGAAGGATGATCACAAGGCATAGAGATGCGCCGAAGTACACATAGATCTTGATATGAGTGATTGGGCCCATTGGCTCGGGCCTGATCACATTAGGATGTGGTCCATGATCATCTGGTGTGATTGCTCATGTGATGTGTGATTAGATATACACCTACTAGATATGTATATATATATTTGCATGCGATGTAGATATATATATTAAATATGTATGTGTGTGACATATTATGTTAGGAGACCAAATAAAAAATCCTCTCCATTAATAATATTAAGTCGGTAAACATGAGGCAATTAGATTGACCCACGTGGCCTTCCATCGTTATAGCTAGGAACCGATTCCCGGTGTAGGTTGAGTTGGTCGAGTCCCTCGAGACTCACCTATATCGCATCTCGCTATCTTATCTATGACATAGAGATGTCACCGGTGACCTGAGGACATGGTATGCTTGGTCGAGTCCCTCGAGAGTATATCACCGAATCAGACTCATCTTGTAACGATGGTGATGACTTAACCGAACATCATGGTTGGTCGAGTCCCTCGAGGCCATGGTGGTTCGGAGGCCGAACAGGACGGGAATCACAAGGAGTTGTGATTGGCAAGAGTTGCCTACCTTTACGAGCTTAACGTGATTGGTCGAGTCCCTCGAGGTTACGTTAAGACGCTGATTGGATCCTGATCTCCACTAGAGATCCGCCGGAGGTCTTTGATACACATACCGAAGGGTGTTGTGTGTCTCACGAAAAATTAGTGGGAGTATATTAAGATAGAAGTCCTTATCATAACTATTTAATTTTTGAAAAGTCTGCATGTTATTTATTTCTACTACATCTTTTATTTCAGAAAAATGTCGTTTTCAAATCCTTTGTGGTATACTTGATGCCAACTGCCTCACTAATCTAAATTATACAGATTGGCTTCGCAATCTGAGAATCATTCTCATGGCGGAGAAAATCGCATATGTCCTTGATATAGTGATCCCTACGCCCGACGAAGGGGCAAGCGAGGATAAGATCGCTCGTTATGTGAAGTACTTAGATGATTCCACTCTTGCTCAGTGTTATATGTTGGCCTCTATGACTACGAGTTATAGAGACAGCATGAAAATATGGATGATAATTCCATACTCTTGTATCTCCGTAAACTGTTTGAGAAATAGGGAAGAACTCAACGATATGAGATATTAAAGAGTCTTTTCCATGCCAGGATGACTGAGGGGACAACGGTTCAGAACCATGTCCTTAAGATGATTAAGTGGATCGAGAAACTCATAGGCCTAGGAATGGTCCTAGAGGATAACCTGTGTGTGGATCTTGTGCTTCAATCCCTACCAAATTTCTTTTCTTAGTTCATAATAAATTTTAATATAAACAAACTTGAGGTGACCCTCCCAGAGCTTCTCAATATATTGAGAGAAGCAGAGAGCACCATCAAGAAAGAGAAGCCGGTTCTCTACACTGGTGAGACCAGAAAGAAAAGGAAGGCTGAGAAGACCCTTAAGAAGGGCAAGGGCAAGGGCAAAATGGGTAAGGCAAAGGTTGTCAAGAAAGACCCAACAAAGGACAAAGGCCAGTGCTTCCATTACGGCAAAGATGGGCACTAGAAGAGAAACTGCAAAGAATACCTTGTAGAGAGGGCAAAACAGAAGCTTGCAAAAGCTTCAAGTACATTCTTGATCAGTCTCCATTTATCAGAATCTTTTAATAACACATGGGTATTAGATACCGGGAGTACTTATCATATTTGCAATTCGTTGCAGGTTCTGACAGGACCTAAGAGATTGAATAGAGACGAGATAGACCTTAAGATGGGCAATGGAGCAAAGGTTGCTGTAGTGGCTGTTGGCAAGGTCACCTTACATCTGCCTGGTGGAGCTATTATTGCATTAGATGCATGCTATTATGTTCCTTCTATTATCAAAAACATTATTTTCATTTCATGTTTGATAGTTAGTGGATATAAATTAGTTTTTGAGAATAATGGTTGTTCAATAATATTAGATGATCAGATCATCACGAGAGGAATATTGCATAATAGTTTATTTATGTTAGATACAGCTCCATATATCATGAGTGTAAATGAGTCTAAGAGGAAATGAGAAGAGGTGAACAATGCATATCTTTGGCATTATAGGCTAGATCACATCCACGAGAGAAGGATTCAAAAGTTGCTAAAAGATGGATATCTGGATCCATTTGACTATGAGTCATATGCGACATGTGAACCCTGCTTTCGGGGAAAGATGACCAACTCTCCATTTAGTGGAACTGGAGAGAGAGCCATTGAATTATTAGAACTCATACATAGTGATGTATGCGGTCTCATGTCGACTCATGCCATAGGTGGTTACTCATACTTCATTACTTTCACTGATGATTTCTCAAGATACGGACATGTGTACTTGATGAAGTACAAGTCTGAAGCTTTTGAGAAATTCAGAGAATATAAAAATGAAGTGGAGAACCAAACAGGAAAAAGTATTAAAACCCTTCGATCAGATCAAGGAGGTGAGTACTTGAGTACAAAGTTCACTCAATTCCTCAAAGACTATGGGATCTTATCCTAATGGACACCTCCTTATACACCATAGCTTAATGGTGTATCAGAAAGGAGGAATCACACACTGTTAGACATGGTGCGTTCCATGATGTGTTTCGCCGACCTACCCATCCTCATTCTGGGGATATGCCCTAGAGACCGTAGCTTACCTTTTGAATAAAATTCCAACCAAGTTACTGATGTCTACTCCATATGTGATATGGAATGGGAAGATGCCTGATCTTAAGATTGTTAAGATTTGGGACTACTTTGCCCACGTTAAGAGACACAATCCTAACAAGTTAGAATCCAGAACGGAACGGTGCAAGTTCCTGGGATACCCCAAGGAAACTTATGGATATTATTTCTATCACCCTGAGGACCAAAAGGTCTTTGTAGCTAAGAGAGCAGTGTTCCTTGAGAAGGAACACATTCTTGGTGGAGACAGTGGGAGCATGATAGAGTTGAGCGAAGTTGGAGAACCTAGCTCAAGCATCATTCCAGAATCTGTTCAGATACCTAACACACAAGTTCCAACTTTATGTAGGTCTGATAGAATATTCTATCCTCCTGAGAGATATGTGGGACATATCAGAAGAGAGGATGTTGAGGATATTGATCCTCAGACCTACGAGGAGGCTATTATGAGCATAGACTCCGGGAAATGGCAAGAAGCCATGGATTCAGAAATAGATTCCATATACTCCAACAAGGTTTGGAACCTAGTTAATACACCCGAGAGTATTGTACCCATTGGCAGCAAGTTGATCTTCAAAAAGAAGATTGGAGTAGATAGAAAGGTAGAGACCTATAAAGCAAGGCTAGTGGCTAAGGGGTATCGTCAAAGGCAAGGTGTTGACTATGACGAAACTTTCTCACTTGTAGCCATGCTAAAATCCATTCAAATTCTATTGGCTATTACAGCACACTATGATTATGAGATCTGGCAGATGGATGTCAAAACCGCATTCCTCAATGGTAACCTCGAGGAGGAGGTGTATATGATATAGCCTGAGGGATTCATGTCCAGGGATAACCCAGATAAGGTGTGCAGGTTGCTTAGGTCCATTTATGGATTGAAGCAAGCTTCCCAAAGTTGAAACATAAGATTTGATGAGGCGATCAGATCTTATGACTTCGTTAAGAACGAAGATGAGCCTTGTGTGTACAGGAACGTAAGTGGGAGCACTATCACCTTTTTGGTGATAGGAATGCTCTCCATAGTAAAGACTTGGTTATCTACGTACTTCTCCATGAAGGACTTAGGGGAAGCATCCTGTATATTGGGGATACGGATCTATAGAGATAGATCCAAGAGGATGCTTGGCTTGTCCCAATCTAGGTACATAGACACCATTATCAAAAGGTTTGGCATGAAAAATTTCAAGAGAGGTCTCATACCAATGAGACATGGAATATCACTTTCTAGGAGTATATCCCCAAAGACTCCTGAAGAAAAGACACACATGGATATGATGCCATATGCATCAGCGATAGGATCTATCATGTATGTTATGCTATGTACCAGGCCTGATATAGCGCATGCTCTGAGTGTCACGAGCAGATATCAGGTAGATCTAGGTTTGGAGCACTGGAAAGCAGTAAAATGTATCCTTAAGTACTTGAGAAGGGCTAAGTATCTTTTACTGGTATATGGAGGTAGTAGCCTCAAGGTTAAGGGCTACACGGACTCGAGCTTTCAGTCCGATATCGATGATAGCAAGTCTAATTCAAGGTATGTGTTCACCCTAAATAGAGGAGCAGTATGCTGGAAGGGTTCCAAGTAAGACACTACTACTGACTCGACCATAGAGGCGGAATACATTGCTACGGTAGAGGCAGCAAAGGAGGGAGTCTTGATGAGGAAGTTCATCACAGATCTAGGATTCATCTTGAGCAGCGAGGAGCCGATTCCCTTATATTGCGATAACTATAGGGTGATTACTCAAATAAGGAAACCTGGGTCTTATCAGAAGTGTTCTGAGGAAGTTCTAACTTATTAGAGAGATCGTGGCCCGAAAAAATATAGTAGTGGAAAGAGTTCCATCCGAAGATAACATTGTAGATCCACTGACAAAGCCATTGAATCAGATTGTCTTCGAGTGTCACAGAGGTTTGATGGGGATCAGATATGTTGGTGATTGGATTTAGGTCAAGTGGGAGATTGCTAGTCATATGTGCCCTGCAAACCAATCACATGAGTGATGGCACTTATAACTTAATATGCACTTTATCTCTTTGCTTATTATTAGACGTCTTATCAATTTATCTTACATGTTGCATATACTGTAATGTCCTTGGATTTGCGCAATGGGAATCGGATCGTGATGAGATCACGAAAATGAGACCAATTCACCTTTAAACACAAACCCTAAATTATCCTGGTCATAGGTTACTCGAGAATGACATCGAGATAACCAGATAGACTGGTGTGTTGTATACCCGTCCATATGATGGAAGTAGCTGGTCTCATAGCTACTCATGTGGGGACACTAAGGGTACAGTGCAAGTGCTCATTGGGGAATGAGTTCACTGATTGATCCGCCTACGGAATGCTGGATGGTTATTGATACCTCACATCAGACAGTGATTCCGTAGTCCCAGTAGTGTATCTGGTCCTTAGACTTGAGACACCAAGGATGTCCTGTATGAGTACTCCACTCTTTGATACCGGACTTATAGGTTTGAAAAGTTTCAAATCTAGTACCGTCGGTCATTGGGAGTGGTAGCCAACCTTACGAGGGCTATTGAGTGTCAATAGAGGATCATCCGCTCTTGGTATCATGAGAGGAATATCCCATGTGTTCTTGCTCAAACAAATCCTTAGCCAAGGTTATTCGGATTGAGAGAGAAAGGGTTCTCCAGGAGAATCCGACAAGAGCAAGACTCGAGGAGAGACCGTATGGGCCTAACAGCACCATGCCCGGTATAGGGTCTCTGGGATATTAGATAGATGAGATATTATAGATACATGGTAACTGAGGACAGATAGGTCCAAAGGATTGGATTCCCCTGTATCGTTTGGGGGCTACGGCGTAGTGGCCTGGTACGTCCGTAGTTGATGAGTTAGGTGAATTATTATAGAGATAATAAGAGATTACTGGGTAGAGACCCACTAATCCAAGAGGCTTGGATAATTGGATGGAGATCTAATACCCAATAGGGCAAAGATCCAATACCCAATAGGGTAAAGATCCATTAGGATTGATAGGGGGCTTCTATAAAGCTCTATAGGCTGAGAGTTCTCTTGGTAGCCACCTCCTATTCTCCTCTCCCCATAGAGGTGCCTCGTTGCAATCCCTGTCGTGTGGATACCGCTAGAGAGGAGGACGCTTGACCTCCTTCATCCTCTCCCACAGATCTGCAGGAATCCAAGAATATACGATCTCCCTAGGTATCTTCTTTTATACGTGCAGTTTTGTGGATTTGTTTTTGACGCATAGATCTTCGCACGACAATGGAAACTTTCTACAGGAAATCTGGGGTTTTGTTTTTATTCTTCCACTACATATATGATGTCGCTCCCCTGAAGGATTTCCGAACACGAAGTTCTTCTACCGGCACATCTATTATTCCTCCAGCCCGACGTCCAATCTTTTGATATGTTCAATTCCGACCCAACATCTGATTATATTACTTTAATCAATTTATCTTTCCATGATTGAAGATAATCCTACGTTACTCAATCCTTATTAGATCATAACTTTATCAATTGGTTTCATCATCAAAATTTAAGATTTAATAATCTTCATCTTTTTTATGATGATAATCAATTGATCACAGAGTTTAACTAAACCCCCCTATCAATATTCCGTATTGATAGAACCTTTAAATTCAAAGTATTTCATTATTACATGTATCATGAGTATTGAAAGAACCAATTGATCACATCATTGCATGCATCATAAAATCATGCATAATTAAAACATCAAAGTATATTATCAATGATGAAGTATTGTATGCATAATTTTAAACCATTGTACATAATAAAATTTCATCATACCATACATGATGATCATCATACCTTCTCCCCCTTTATTATCAATAAAAAGGAGAAATGCAACAAGCAAGATTTCGAGATATGCAAGCTAGCAAATTTTTCATCACTTTAGAACATACAAGCTAGCAAGTTGGCAAGTTTTACTTCTCTTTGAAGTATGAAAGCTAACAAGTTTTGCTTCTATTTTGAGATTTGCAAGCTAGCAAGTTTTTGAAAAATTTTTGCTTCTCTTGAGATAGCAACTTTTTGCTTCTCTTTACGATGTGCAAGCTAACAACTTTTGCTTTTCTTTGTGATGAGCAAGCTAGCAATTTTTGCTTCCTTTACAATGTGCAAGCTAGCAAGTTTTCTCTCCTTGAAGTGTGCAAGCTAGTAATTTTGCTTTTCTTTATGATGCACAAGCTAGCAAGACTTTCTCCTCATTTTTCATTGTCAAAAAGAAGGGAAGAATACAATGGTATAATTTTTCTTTTTAGAACAATGCTCTAATCATAATATAAGGTACACAACCATAAATACAAGAGAGTATCAAAACATGAAAGAAAAATCAATTTATGTATACGATGTTCTAAACATCAAAGCACATCATCTCAAGTTGTGAGTATCGAAAGAATCAAGGAAACATTATGATTCATTTGGACAAATATTCTCTTTAATAAAATGAAAGAATCATACAAGAATAAAGAGTAAGAGATCTTGATTTATACAAAAAAAATCTCAAATTATGAACATCAAAAGATCATGACTCATTTTGATAAGTGTCCTCTTTAGTAAAAAGGAAGAATTATATGAGAATAAATTTAATAGGAGATCTTGGAAAGGAATCTAAAGTTATAATTCCAAGAAATCAAAAGAAAAATCATGATTCATTGGGATAATTCTCCTCTTTAGTAAATAGCACAAGAAACATAGGAGAACTAATAAAAGATCTCGATTCATGCATAAGAAATCTCAAGTCATTAAGATCATGATTCATAGAAAATAAGTCTCCATTTATAAATATCAAGGTCATGGTTTATTTGTATAAGTTTCCTCTTTAGTAAATGGTAAAAAGAAAAAATCATAGAAGATAGGAAAGATTTTGATTGCCATAAAAGATATCTCAAGTAAATAAATCAAGAGAAAGTTCATGATTCGATTGGAAAAATCTTATTCAAATTCAATTTGTCAAATCTAAACTCATCATCAAAATCACTTTTCTTATATTAAGAGAATTCATTGAAAGCAACATAGATAGATTCCTATAATATTAAAAATAGCTAAAATTCTTTAGTTTCAATTTGTGAGATGCCCTAGTCTTCCATACAAAAGCATTACATCATCGTTTGAAAATGAAAAATAAGTTTTAGCACAATCATCAAGATCAAAAGCATATGGTTCCTTTGCCAATAATTTTCCTTTTGTTGTTGTTTCCGAATGTGACGTATCCTTTATCTTAGCTAGTGAGTATAGAAAAGTGTGTTGGATCTCCGGTCATGTGCCTTGAGCATCCACTGTCAAAGTACCATCTCTTACTCCTAGGTTTTGATTGAAAACATATCTACAAGAAAGGGAGTTTTCTTTTAGGTACCCATTTTACTTTGGGTGACTTATTAATAGATTTATCAATCTTAACTAATGGCATTGAGTCATTTATGGTTCTTTTAGGAACCCAGATTAATTTGTATGAATTATACTTTTTAAATGGATATTTATAGGCATAATGTCTAAATTTACAACAAAAGTTACATTTGTTTCAGGGTGAAACATGTAAAGTTAGCCCCTTAACAAAGATAGTTGATTTTTGTTAAGTGTTACTCACAAAGCCAATTCCTTTCTTTCTATGAACATGTCCGTTATTAGCAAGGATCATGTTTAAGGATTTGTTTTTTATTTTAAATTTTTCTAAAGTTTGTTGTAATAATAAATTTTTATTTTTAAATGACTCTAATTCTTCACATTTAGTGCAAGGAGATAACACATTATTAATATGCTTAATTTTTTATTTATCAAAATCACTAACAAGAGAAGCATGCTCCTTTTTTTAACAAATTTATACTTTTTGCTAACTAATTTACATTCATCAAACAACTCATGAAAAGTAGTTAATAATTCATCATAAGATAATGAAGATTCATTTAAGTCACATACCTCATTGCCAAATCTCAACAAGATAACATAGGCTCCTCATCTTCGAATGCGTTTAAGTCGTCCCAACTAGTTTTGAGAGCTTTCCCTTCATTTGGGGATATTCATTTTTGAAATATCCTTCTTGTCCTTATATCATATTATTGAGTCCTTTTTTAGTTCACTTTTATTCTTAGTATCTTGTTTAGTTTTGTTTCTTTTTATAAATTTTTTAGACTTTTTTGTGAGAAGTGCCAAGTCGTCATCATCATCATCATCGTCACTTGAGTTTTCTCCCAAGTGGTCTTCTTTGGTTCTAAGTGTCAAATTCTTTCTATTCTTTGGAATATTATTCTCAAGTTCATCATGTATAATACATGTAATTTTGTAGGTCATTGAAGACTCGAGAAATTCTTCAAGTGAAAAGTTGTTCAAGTCCTTTGTTTCTTATATTATCGTTACTTTAGGATCCCAACTTTTAGGAATGGATCTTAGTATTTTATTAACAAGTTCAAAGTAAAAAAATACTTTTACCAAGTGCCTTTAGACCATTGACAACATCAGTAAACTAGGTGTACATGTCTCTAATTGTCTTTCTTGGTTTTATATGAAACAATTTATAGCTATGAACTAAAAAATTAATTTTTGACTCCTTAACCCTACTTGTGCCTTCATGTGTGACTTCAAGTATGTGCCAAATCTTATATGTAGTTTTGTATATAGAAACTCGATTAAATTTGTTTTTAATCAAGAGAGCAAAATAAAGCATTCATCGCTTTGCATTTAAAGAAAATGTCTTATTTTCCAAATCTTTTCATTCGTTCATTGGTTTGGAAGTCTTTTCAAAACTAGTTTCAATGATATTCCATAAATCAAAATCTATAGAAAGTAAAAAGATTTTTATTCTAGTTTTTTAATATGTGTAGACTGTCCCATTGAACATAGGAGGGCGAGTGATAGAAAGTTCCTCTTGATTGCCAATAAAAGTCATTTCTCTTGGGTGTTAAACCAAACGAGAAAGAATGTGGCTCTGATACTAACTATTAGGATCAAAATCGATACTAAGAGGGGAGGTGAATTAGTGCTTTCGATAAAATGATTCGATTCAAAAAAACTTAGTTTGATAGAAGCCGTATCGAAAATGCTTTTAACTTAAAGTGTGGGTAAGAGAAGTAATGAAATGCATGAAATAGAAATTGTAAAGAGCAAAATAGAAAGGAGTACACCAGATTTATAGTGGTTCGGTCATTGTGACCTACGTCCACTTCCTGATTCCTCTTCCGTCGAGGCCACCAGTGTCCACTAACAGTCTTCTTTCAATGGGTGAAGACTAACTACCCTCTTACACTCTTTTTCTCCTTTTCATAGGTTTAGGAGACAACCTTTATAGTTTTCTAACCCTTCTCTCAAACTGAAATCAAAATTTGAAACTAGAGAAAGGGAACTCTTCAAGGATTTACATAGAGTTTTCTCATAAGTTTTTTTCTCAAGATCATATATATACTAAACAGGGATGAGAGGAGTATTTATAGACCTCAAATAGCTTTAAAAATGGAGCCAAAAAGTATCTCATCACAGGTTTTCGGGGTACTAATGGTACCACCACTAGTATTAGGCAGTACTACCACCATTACTCTCTAACACTAAGCGGTACCACCACCTAGTCTACCGGTACTATCACCATACAGAGTCTCGAATACTAGACTCTGGTGGTACCACTGCCTGCAACCATTAAAGGCTGGCGATACCACCATTTGAAATAACTTAACATCTATTTAAAATAACTTGAAATTATTACAACTAGCATAGGCAAAGAGTATCATTATGGCTTATAATCTTACTATAGGAGCGAAGATTTCTTCATAATCGATACATTCTCCTTAGTTGAAACCTTTGGCTACTAATCTAGCCTTATTTCTAACTATGATACCAAGTTCATCTTGCTTATTTCTAAAGACCCATTTAGTATCAATTACTAAATGGTCACTAAGTCTAGGAACAAGCTTCCACACCTCATTTCTCTCAAATTGATTTAACTCCTCTTGCATTGTGATAACCCATGAATCATCTTTTAGGGCTTCATCAATATATTTTGGTTCAATGTGAGACAAAAAGACAATGTTAGCATAAAAAATTTTAAATGAAAAGTGAGTTTAAACATCTTTTGATGTATCTTCTATGATTAGCTCCTTAGGATGAGCATTTACATACTTTCATTCCTTAGGTAAGGGGTCTTTGGAAGAAGATGCATCCAAGTTACTTTGGGGTGGAGAGTTTTTATTCAAATTTAAAGCATCAAAATGAAAATCATCATCAAGATTATCTTTCTTAAACTTGGAAAACTCATTAAAGTCAACATGAATAGATTCCTCTATAACCAAAGTTCTTTTATTAAAAACATAAAAAGTTTTAGAAATGGAGGAATAAATAAGTAAAATGTCTTCATCGGATTCTGCATCAAATTTTTCTAAGGTATCTTTTTCATTTAAAATAAAATATTTACAATCAAAAACTTTAAAATATAAAATGTTTGGTCTTATTATTTCATAATTCATAAGGAGTTTTGGAAAGTAATAGTCTTACAAGAACCCTATTCATGACATAGCATGCTGTGTTAATGACTTTGGCCCAAAAATATTTGGGTATACTATGTTCGTTTAACATAGTTCTTACCATCTCTTGTAGGCTCCTATTTTTTATTTTAACTACTCCATTTTGTTATTGATTCTTCGATTAGAGAAATTATAGTTGTACCCATTTGACTCACAAAAATTTTAAAAATCATGATTTTGAAACTCACCATTGTGATCACTACGAATAGACAAAATCATAAAACCCTTTTCATTTTGAACAAGTTTATAAAATTTTAAAAAATATTTAAAATAATCACTTTTGTGTGCCAAGAAGTATGTCTAAGCATATTTATAATCTCCTAGACTTGTCATATCAATTGGTCTAAATAAATCTATGTGGATCAATTATAGTGGTCTAGAGGTGTTTAATTGATTCTTTTATTTGTTTTCCTTGTTGGCATGCATCATAAATTGTGTCTTTGACAAACTTGATATTAGGCATTCCTCTTATAAGTTCTCTAATTGAAATTTTAGAGATTAGTTTTATACTAGCATTACCTAATCTCCTATATCAAAGCTATGCATCATCGTTTAAAGCCAAAAAACTCGTTTCATCATAAAAATCATTAATATCAGTAGTATACATATTATTATTTTTTAAAGCAATCATAGATCTATTTTTGTGTGGTATTTCAATTATATAAGCATTAGATTCAAATTTGATGATATATCATTTATCACACGACTAATGCTTAGTAGGTTATGTTTTCATTCATCTTCAATCAAAACGTTTGACGTGTTACCTATAGTTCCTTTACTAATAATTTTCCCTTTGATGTTGTCTTTGAAGGTAACGTACCTTTCATCTTGGCTAATGAGCTTAGAGAAGTGTGTTAGATGTCTGGTTATGTGCCTTGAGCATCTATTATCAAGGTACCATCTCTTGTTCTTAGCTTTTGATTAAAAATATATCAACAAGAAAGGGGGTTTTTTTTTAGGTACCCATTTTCCTTTGAGTGCCTCATCAATAGATTTATCTATATTAACTAATGGCATTGAGTCATTTATGGTTCCTTTAGGAACCCAAATTAATTTGTGTGGACTATACCTTTTAAATAGACATGTATAAGCATAATATCCATATTTACCACAAAAATTACATTTGTTTCAGAGTGAAATATGTAATGTTTGCTCTTTAACGAAGATAGTTAGCTTTTGTTGAGTGTTACTCATAAAGCTAATTTTTTCTTTTCTATGAACATGACCCTTATTAGCAAGGATCATGTTTAGAGATTTGTTACCTATTTTAAATTTTTCTAATATTTCTTATAGTAAAATATTTTCTTTCCTAAGTGAATCTATCTTTTCACACTTAGTGCAAGGAGCTAACATATCGTTATTATGCTTAATTTTTAATTTATCAAATTCACTAATTAGATAAGCATGCTCCTTTTTTAACAATTTATACTTTTTACTAACTAGTTTACATTTATCAAACAAATCATGAAAAGTATTTAATAATTTATTGAGAGCCATTAGAGCATAATTTGTAACTTTTTCTTTGTTAGTAGGCTCCTCGTCTTCAAATGCACTTGAGTCATTCAAAATAACTTTGAGCGCCTTTTTTTTCTTTGGTAGTTTCTTCTTTACTTAGAGACATTCATTTTTTAAGTGTCCCAACTTCTTGTATTCATAGCAAATTATTGAATCCTTTTTAAGTTCACTTTTATTCTTAGTGTCTTGTTTTGCTTTGTTCCTTTTTATGAATTTTTTAAACTTCCTTATAAGAAGTGTCAATTCATCATCATCGTCATTTGAGTTTTCTTCCAAGTGGTCTTCTTTGGTTCTAAGTGCCAAGTCTTTCCTGTTCTTTGGAAGGTTGTTCTCAAGTTTATCATATGCAATACATGTCATTTTGTAGGTCATCAAAAACTCGATAAGTTCTTCGAGTGAAAAATTGTTCAAGTCTTTTACTTCTTATATTGATGTTACTTTAGAATCCCAACTTTTTGGAAATGATCTTAGTATTTTATTAATAAGTTTAAAATTAGAAAAACTTTTACTTAGTGCTTTTAGACCATTGACGACATCCGTAAAATGGGTATACATATTGCTAATAGTTTCGCTTGGTTTCATACAAAATAATTTATAGCTATAAACCAAAAGATTAATTTTTAACTCTTTAACCCTACTTGTGCCTTCGTGTATGACTTCAAGTGTATATCAAATCTCATGAGCAATTTCACATATAGAAACATGATTAAATTCATTTTTATCAAGAGTGCTAAACAAAGCATTCATCACTTTAGCATTTAAAAAGAAAGTCTTCTTCTCCAAATCATTACATTCGTTCATTGGTTTGGAAGACTTTTCAAAATTGCTTTTGATAATGTTCCATAAATCAAAATCCATAGAAAGCAAGAAAATTCTCATTTTAGTTTTCCAATACATGTAGTTTGTCTAATTGAATATAGAAGGACGAGTGATAGAAAAACCCTCTTGATTGCCGATAAAAGCCATTTCTCTTGGGTGTTAAACCAAATGAGAAATAAACATATCTTTGATACAAAATGTTAGGATCGAAATCAGCACTAAGAGTGGGGGGGTGTGAATTAGTTCGTACGTAAAAACATAGGCAATTTGAAAACTTCATTTCGATTAAAACCGATAATAAAAGTGTGCTTGACTTGACATAAGTGAACTAAGCAATTAACTCAGAAAGTAATAGCAATGATAATGAGAGGTAGAACAGAAATTGCACACCGAGTTTATAGTGGTTTGGTCATTGTGACCTACGTTTACTCCCGATTCCACCTCCGTCGAGGTCATCAGCTTCCACTATCAATCTTCTTTCAATGGGTGAAGATCAACTATCCTCTTATAGCTCTATTCTCCTTTTTATAGGTTTAGGAAATAACATTTACAATTCTTTCAGCCCTCCCTTAAATAGAATTTATATTTAGAGAAGAGGGGATCTCTCAAGAGATTACAACAGCGTTTCATACTAATTTTCATTCAAGATTATGTATATGTTGAACTGGGATATGAGGGGTATTTATAGACCCCAAATGGCTTCAAAAATGAAGCCAAAAAATGTCTCATCCTAGTTTCTCGGGGTACTGGTAGTACTACCACCAGTTTTAGGTGGTATCATCGCTTAACACATCCTGCACTAGCAGTACCATCACTCAGTCTGAGCAGTACTACTGCTTGGCATAGTCTCAAAGACTAAGCTTTAGCGGTACCATCACCTGCAAGCATTAAAGGTTGACGGTACCACCACCTAGATAGCTTGGGAGGCCGAATATCAAGCAGTTCCACCGCCATCCCTGGTAGTGCCACCGCTTGATGTGGCTCCAGGTCACTAATTGGGCCATCCAACCAGCCCAAGTCAGCCCTAATTTGGGCCCAGTTGGGCCTTAATTGAGTTAGTAGGATTACTCCTAAATCTAACTCAAATTAAGTCCTAACTATGATAATTTAAGGCATTAACTAAGCAACCTTAGTTGTCCGATATGTCAATTGTTCTTTTGGAAAATTCCAAGCAAATTGGTAGCGATCTTCCGGCAAGCTTCTGACAAACTCCTGATAAACTTTTAGCAAACTCCCAGCAAGCTTTCGATGAACTCTCGGTAAACTCCCAACAAGCTTTCGATGAACTCCCGATGAACTCTCGGTAAACTCCCAACAAGCTTTCGATGAACTCCCAACGAACTCTTAGCGAACTCCCGATAAGCTTTCAATGAACTCCTGATCTTAGACTCTAGCCCAAAATTCTTTATGCCTTTTCACGATCATAGTTAGTCTTGCATCACTTTTCTCAACACATGGATTAGATTATTAATTCATCAATTGATTTTATCATCAAAATCTGAGATTCAATAATGTCATTGCATGCCCTAGCTTGTGGATCACCACTAGAGAGGAGGGCATTTGAACTCCTTCATCAAGTTCCATAAATCTACAAGAATTCAGGGATATGCGATCTCCCTAGGTAATTTTCTTGTGAGTAGTTTTTCGGTTTTGCAGATTTTTGCGTACTAACTTTTGCACGATAATAAGAACCCTTTTTCTTATGGAAAATTTATGATTTTTGTTTCTGTTCTTCTACTGTGCATATGATGTCATCGTAGATTTTTCAATAATATATAGTTTCATAAATAAAGACATGATTAAATTTATTTTTATCTAAAGCATAAAATAAAGCATTCATAGCATTTGCATTTAAAGAAAAAAATTTCTTCTCCAAATCATTCTATTCATTTATTATATTAGAAGACTTTTGAAAATCACTTTCGATAATATTCAATAAATTTAAATCTATAGAAAGCAAGAAAACTCTTATTTGTATTTTTTAATATGTATAGTTTGTCCTATTGAACATAGGAGGAATGATAGAGTGACCTTCTTGAATACCAAGAAATGTCATTAAGTCTCTCTTGGGTGTTAAACCAAATAAGCAAAACTTGGCTCTAATACCAACTATTAGGATCGAATCAGCACCAAGAGGGGGGGTGAATTAATGCTTTTAGAAAACTTTCATCATTTCAAAACTTTCATTCGATAAAGCCTGTATCGAAAAAATATTTAACTTGAAAATATTCATAAGAATGTAATGAGCAAGTAAAATAGTTTGTAGTAAAAGTAAACAGCAAAGAAGGGGAGTACATCAGATTTATGGTGGTTCGGTCATTGTGACCTATGTCCACTCCTGATTTCTCCTCCATCGAGGCCACCAGCTTCTACTATCGATCTTCTTTCAACGGGCGAAGATCAACTACCCTCTTACTATTAGGATCAAAATTAGCATTAAGAGGGTGGGGTGAATTAGTGCTTTTGATAAACTTTCGTCAATTCAAAATTTCGTTCAATTAAGCCCGTATCAAAAAATCATTTAAAAATATTCGTAAGAGTGTAATGAGCAAGTAAAGAAATTTGTAATATAAGTAAATAGTGAAGAAGAGAAGCCATACCAATTTTATAGTGGTTCGGTCATTGTGACCTATGTCCACTCCCGATTCCTCCTCCATCGAGGTTACCGGCTTTCACTATTGATCTTCTTTCAATGGGTGAAGATTAACTACCCTCTTAAAACTTTTTTTCTCATTTTCACAGGTTTAGGAGATAACCTTTATAATTCTCTCAACCCTCCTTTAAATAGAAATCAAACTTAGAGAAGTGGAGGGGAGGAACACTCAACACTTTTCAAAATTACAACTTTGATTCACTAAAGTTTTTGCTCACTTTTTCTTGTGTAATCCTAGTAGGGATGAGTGGGGTATTTATAGGCCCCAAATGGTTTCAAAAACGAAGCTAAAATTTAAATTTTCGGGTCTTCTGGGTATGGGCAGTACCACCGCCTGCACTGGCTGGTGCTATCGCCTATAACACCTTGAAAACTGGAGCTTTGGTGGTACCACCGCCAACCTGGGTGGTACTACCACTTGCCAGCTTTAATGCTTGTGGTACCACCACCCAAATTAGGTGGTACCATCACTTGCGACTCGGAAAAGTATGCTTTTTGACTTTTCCAGGTCATAGTCGGTTCCACCGCTAGTTTGGCAGTGCCATCGTCTGACCCAACTTTTGGTTTACTGAATAAGCCTTCCAATAAGCCTAAATCAGTCCTAATTTAGGCCCAGTGGGCTTCTAATTGAGTTAGCATGGCTACACCCTAAACTAACTCAAATTAAGACCTAACTACGATGATAATAACTTAAACGATTACAAAATATAAAATTTTGTGTTGTCTGGCATGTCATTAGTTCTTCCGAACTCTCAACTCATCATGCTCTCCTTCGGCATATTGCTTGATCTATCGACATGTTGACACCCACAATGTTTGATCTTGATGTAATGTCCGATTCTTTTAGTACAATGCCTGATCTTTGACTCTGGCCCAATGTCTAATTCTCCTACTTTAATCATTCTGCCTTTTTATGATCGAAGATACTCTTACAACACTTTTCTCAAAATGTAGATTAGATCATAAACTTATCAATTGATTCTATCATCAAAATTTGAAATTTAACACTTACAACCCTTTTTTCTCCTTTTCATAGGTTTAGGAGATAACCTTTACAAGCCACTCACTCCTCTCTTAAACTAAAATCAAAACTTAGAGTTAGAGGAGGGGAATTTTCACAAGATTATAATAGTATTTTCCCATGATTTTGTTCTAAGTTCTTATGTCTACCGAGCAGGGATGAGTAGGGTATTTATATGTCCCAAATGAATTTAAATTTGGAGCCAAAATGTCTCATCCCTTAGTCTTCAAGGTATTGGCGGTACCACCGTCAATACTATCTAACACTAAGCGGTACCACTGTTTGACAGCCTTGGAGACTGGGCTCTTGATTTTTTCAACTCGTAGGCGGTTCCACTACTAGTTTGGTAGTGCCATTGCTTGACCCAGCTTTTGGGTCACTGAATGGGCCTTCCTCTTGGCCCAAAACAACCTTAACTCTGGTCCAATTAACCCTTAATTAAGTTAACATAGTTACATCTAAAACTAACTCAATTACAATCATAATTACTTTAATATTGACATAATCGATTATAAAAAAGAATACTAAGTTGTTCGACATGTTATTGGTTTATCCGACGCTTCGTCTGAACCTTCGGTGCATCGTCCTCTCTTGCGACATATTGCATAATCGGCATGTTGACCTCCGCAACATTCAATCTCCTTGGCGCAATGTCTGTCCTTATGGCCTGATGCCTGAACTCATGGCACGAAACCCTTCTACTGGTACGTTGACCATTTCTCTGGCCTTACATCTAATTTTCTTACATGTTCAATTCTGGCCCAACATCTAATTCCACTACTTTAATCGATTTATCTTTCCACGATTAAAGATAGTCCTACGTTACTTAACACTCATTAGATCATAACTTTATTAATTAGTTTCATCATCAAAATTTGATATTCAACAAGCATATCACGTAAACAGAGTCTAATGTCTATTAACTTAAACTTGACAGGAGAGGGTTATATACTATGTTTTTAAAAATGTTAGGGTTATCTCATACACGAGTAAATCATAAAGGCTTAAGAAGTCTCTGACCAAAACCATAAGGGGTAAAATGGATCTTAATCTTTTTTAAAACTTAAATTATATGTGTTATTATATTAATAGTTTATTATGAGTCAATGTATCACGTAAGCGGGCTATTAACTCAGACTTAATAAGAGAAATTTATATGCTATATTTTTTTTAAATATAAAAATTATTTTAAATACTAGTAAATCATAAAAGCTTAATAGGTTAATGATCAAAACCAAAAGGATTAAAATGGACCTTAATCCTAATTATTATTATTATTTATCTGAAGATGTCTATAACAAGTTTAGGTTTTGATTATTAATAGCAAGATCTTAGAACCAAATCCTTTTTTGCAACCTACATTATATTGCTTAAGAAAAGAATGAGAATTTATTTTCTTAAAACTTGGGCTTTTATTTTCCTAAACTGTTCATTACAAACACAACTTCTAATATTATTTTTGATGATAATATCATTGATGTGTTAAGACAATATTGTGTAACAATAGTAGCACAATATCAAGAATTTCCAAAGTTGTGTTGGGCTAAATATTAAGTCAGATTTTATTATTATATTTTATTATATTTAACAATATGCTCTTTTTTAATTAATACGAAGAAAAATATTATATTATCATTTTTGAGTCAAATTAATTCATGTGATCTTCTAGAAGACCAATTCATGCACCTGTGACTGCAGATGCCGCATCCTCCTTATATGATTATATAGACGTTATCGTCACTCGTACTGCTATTAAGAGATGCTCTCGACTCCATGGATGTCCACCGAGCTGCCGTAGTGTAGGCATCTTAGGACTCTAGCTAGGAGAGTCCTAACCTGTTGGGACTCTAGCTAAGAGAGTTCTAATTGAGTTTTATTGATAAGGGCATTCATGTAAATCCTATCTAACCGACCCTTATTAGAGAGGTGTGTTGAATCTCGGATTTTGATGATGAAGTCAATTGATGAAATATTTGTTCTAATCTACTTTGTCGAGATAAGTGTGCAGGAACAACTACGATGGGAAGAAAACATAAAGTGATTTACCGAGGTCAAGTCCGTCGGGGGTTCAAGAGTTCATCGGAAGTCCGAGAGATTTTCGGAAGTGTTGCCGGAACCATCCAAGATCGAATCAGGGACTTGTCGAAGTTTTCGGAAGTTCATCTTAAAGATCGAAGGTTCGCAAACTTACGGAAGATTCGGAAGCTAGCCGAAGACTCGTTGAGCTCGCCATACAATCCGGAGTATCTTTGGGAGTCCACTAGAAGCAATCCGAGGAAGCATCGGAGCTTTTGGAATCTCACCGTAAAGCTCGCCGGAAGTTGACTTGAAGAGTGTCGGATCAAATCACGTTGAGTTATGTTTTTAAGTTCATAGTTTGCACATGAGTAGAGCAAGGATTTACGAAAAGAAAATCCTGCCTAAATTCAGTGGGGGCCAACCGAGCCTCTACTGGGCCAAGTTGGGGCTTAAACAGGGCCCATTCGGCTTTGGCTGAATGGGCCAGGCGGTTGAACCGCCCAGCCTAGGGTGGTGGAACGCCCGGCTGGGCGATGGCACGCTGGCTGAGCGGTAACACCGCCCACATACCTGAGCAGGCGGTGGAACCACCTGTCTGGAGCGGTAGCACCGCCCCTGCACACAAACAAGCGATGGAACGCTTTGGCTGGGCGGTGGCTAGAGTGGTAGCACCGCTTGCCTATTTGATTTCAAATTTGGAGCCCAATTTTGAATCCACTTTGGATCTATAAATACCCCCCCTTTCTCAGCTGAAAGGGCACCCTTTTGAGAGTTAGAATCTTAGTCTTGAGCTTTTGAAAAGTCTTGAAAAGTCTTGTTCTTGCTAAGTGTTCACCTTCTTCTTCTTCTTGAGAAATCTTGTAAAAGTGTGAACTTCTTGTAAAAGGTTGTAAAAGGGGTATTTGGTCCTTCCCCTTCAAAGGATTTGCTAGTGGAAGAGCGGAGCCTCATCGTAAAGGCTTCAAGAGTAGATGTAGCTCATTTGACCGAACCACTATACATCATTGTGTTCATAAATGTGTGAGTGTTTACATTCTTGAATCATTTCATTACTTGGCTACAAGTTGTTTAGTTCATAGTTATTTCCTTTATGTAAGCAATTACTTTCAAGTTCTCTTTCGCCAAATCGAAATCTTCCTTCGAACTTGTGTTTTTGCAAAATCGATTTCAAAAGTACAATTTTAATCCGCTGCACTAATTCACACCCCCCCCCCCTCTTAATGCCTTTTAGATCCTTACAATTGGTATCAGAGCAAGGTTTGCTCTCATATTGGTTTAAAACCCAAGAGAGATGGCCTACTCCGGTATGCAAGAGGGTCACTCCATTACTCGTCCGCCTATGTTTAATGGGTGGATTATACGTATTGGAAGACTCGTATGAGGATTTTTCTCATTTCCATGAACTTCGAACTTTGGAACATTGTTGAAAATGGCTTTGCAAAATCTTCTCTTCCGATGAGTGAGTGGAATGAGTCGGAGAGGAAGATTTTTGCTCTCAATGCAAAGGCTATGAATGCCTTATTTTGTGCGCTTGATAAGAATGAGTTTAATCGGGTTTCTATTTGTGAATCGGCATTTGATATTTGGCGCACTCTTGAAATCACTCATGAAGGCACTAGCCAAGTGAAAGAGTCCAAAATCAACATTCTTGTGCATTCCTATGAACTTTTTTGGATGAAACCAAATGAGTCCATTGGAGACATGTACAGCTTTACGGATGTCATTAATGGACTTAAAGCTCTTGGTAAAGGTTTTTCTAATTTTGAATTGGTAACTAAAATTTTAAGATCCCTTCCAAAGAGTTGGGATCCAAAGGTCACGACCATTCAAGAGGCCAAGGATCTTAAAGTATTTTCACTTGAAGAACTTATTGGATCCCTAATGACCTACGAGATGACGTGCCATGCTCATGAAGAGCTTGAGAATCCTCTTCCAAAGAACAGGAAGGATATGACACTTAGAACACAAGAAGACCACTTGAAAGAAACATTAAGTGATGAGGACAGTGACAATGACATTGCACTTCTAACTCGAAAGTTTAAGAAATTTATAAGAAAGAACAAATTTAAAAATGACACAAAAAGCAAATTTGAACACAAAAAGGACCAAGTTATTTGCTACGAATGCAAGAAGCCAGGACACTTCAAGAATGAATGCCCTCAAGCCAAGAAGAAGCAATTCAAGAAGAAAAAAGCCTTGAAGGCCACGTGGGATGATTCAAGTGACTCCGAGGTTGAAGAAGCTAGCAACAAAGAGGAGGCAAACTTCGCACTAATGGCATTAGGAGAAGAGGTTAGTGAGTTACTTAATGAAGAATTATCTTTCGATGAACTTTCTATGGCTTTTCATGAGTTATTTGATGAATGTAGAACTATTAGTAAGAAGTTCAATTTGCTTAAGAAAGAGCATGCTTTATTACAAAGTAAGTTCAATAGTCTTCAAAACCCTTCTCTACCCCCATACTCTAAGTGTGAAGACTTAGATACAACAAAGAGGGAGAACTTGCTACTCAAAGAGACCTTAAACAAGTTTAAGGTCGGTAGCAAGGGCTTGGACATGATTCTTGCTAACAAAGGTCACGTCGGAAATAGAAGTGGAATCGGATTTGTGAGAGGTTCTCACCAAAATCCCACCACCTTCGTTAAAGGGCCTACATTGCATGTATCACCCCATTTGAAATGTAATTTTGTGGCAAAATGGGACATGTTGCTTACAAATGTCCATTCAAGAAAATTAATCCACAAAAATTGATATGGGTTCCTAAAGGAACCATAAACAATTCAATGATAAATTACAAAGTAAGTAGATCAATTTGTAAGGCACCCAAAATCAAATGGGTACCTAAAAACCATCCTCTTTTGTAGACAAACTCACAAGCTAGGAGCAAGAAATGGTATCTTGATAGTGGATGCTCAAGGCACATGACCGGAGATCCATCTCATTTCTCTATGCTCACTAGCAAAGAAGAAGGATATGTCACCTTCGGAGACAACAACAAGGGTAAAATCATTGGCAAGGGAACCATAGGTAACAAATCGAGTTTTTCAATTGATGATGTGTTACTAGTTGATGGTTTAAAACATAATCTTTTAAGTATTAGTCAATTATGTGATAAAGGTTATGTTGTTAGATTTGAATCTAATGTTTGCATTATTAAAACCCAATAACAACATATCCATGATTGCTTTAAAACAAAACAATGTCTACACCATAAATATTGATAAATTAAGTAATGAAATGTGCTTTTCGATTTTGAATGATGATGCTTGGCTTTGGCATAGGAGATTAGGCCATGCAAGCATGAAACTAATCTCTAAGATTTCATCTAGAATTAGTAAGAGGTATCCCAAACATGAAATTTATTAAGGATAAGGTATGTGATGCATGTCAACTAGGAAAACAAATAAAGACTAGTTTCAAATCAAAAAATCAAATTAGCACCACTAGACCATTGCAATTGATCCATTTGGACTTATTTGGACCAATTGACATAACAAGCCTAGGAGGTAGCAAATATGCCTTTGTAATTGTGGATGACTATAGTAGATACACTTGGACCTATTTCTTGGCTCATAAAAGTGATTGTTTCAAATGTTTCTCTAAATTTTGTAAACTCACTCAAAATGAAAAAGGTTTTATGATTTCATCAATTCGAAGTGATCATGGAGGTGAATTTCAAAATCATGACTTCCAAAATTTTTGTGAAATAAATGGATACAATCATAACTTCTCTACTCAAAGAAATCCACAACAAAATGGAGTAGTGGAAAGGAAAAATAGAAGTTTGCAAGAAATGGCTAGAACCATGTTAAATGAATATAATTTACCAAAATATTTTTGGGCCGAAGCCGTGAATACGGCTTGCTATGTGATGAATAGAGTTCTAGTGAGACCATCCCTATCTAAAACTCCATATGAATTATGGAATGATAAAAATCTCAATGTTTCTTATTTTAAAGTTTTTGGTTATAAATGCTTTATTTTAAATGAAAAGGATGCCTTAGGAAAATTCGATGCAAAATCCAATGAAGGCATATTTCTTGGTTATTCTTCGGTTTCTAAGGCTTTTCATGTTTTTAACAAAAGAACCTTACTTATAGAAGAATCTATTCATGTGGTTTTTAATGAAATTTTTAAATTTAAGAAGAAAGATTTTGATGATGATTTTGGTCTTGATAATTTGAATTTGAATGAACCCTCTCCTCAAAATGACAACTTGGATGCATCTTCTTCCCAAACTTTCTTACCCAAGGAATGGAAGTATGTAGATGCTCATCCCAAGGAGTTAATTATAGGAGATGCATCGAAAGGGGTTCAAACTCGCTCTTCTTTCAAGTTTTGTGCCCATGCCGCTTTTCTTTCTCAAGTTGAACCAAAATGCATTGTTGATGCCCTGAAAGATGATTCTTGGGTTATCGCAATGCAAGAAGAATTGAATCAATTTGAGAGGAATGAGGTATGGAAGCTTGTTCCTAGACCTAATGACCACTTAGTTATTGGTACTAAGTGGGTCTTTAGAAACAAGCAAGATGAATACGGTATCGTGGTTAGAAACAAGGCTAGACTAGTGGCCAAAGGTTTCAACCAAGAAGAAGGTATCGATTATGAAGAGTCCTTCACTCCGGTGGCAAGATTGGAAGCCATTAGGATGCTCCTTGCCTATGCTAGTAGTAAAGATTTCAAATTATTTCAAATGGATGTCAAAAGTGCATTCTTAAATGGTTTTATTTCCGAAGAAGTGTATGTCGAACAACCACCCGGATTTGAAAACTCTCTATTTCCTAACCACGTGTTTAAGCTAACTAAGGCTCTATATGGTCTAAAACAAGTCCCTAGGACTTGGTATGAGAGGCTTAGTTCTTTTTTAATTTCAAATGATTTCACTAAAGGCAAGGTTGATACTACATTGTTTATTAAACATTTTAAAAATAATTTTCTTATTGTTCAAATTTATGTTGATGATATTATTTTTGGGTCTTGTAATAAATCACTATGTGAATTATTTGCTAAGGATATGAGTGATGAATTTGAGATGAGCCTAATGGGAGAACTAAATTTCTTTTTAGGACTACAAATCAAGCAACTAAGTGATGGTATATTTCTAAATCAATCAAAATACATATTAGAATTATTAAAATGATTTAACATGGATGGATCAAAAGATATTAGCACTCCTATGAGCACCTCCGCTAAATTAGATATGGATGAAAATGGAGAAAGTTTTGATCAAAAAACTTATAGGGGCATGATAGGTAGCCTGCTTTATCTCACTGCAACCAGACCTGACATCATGTTCAGTGTAGGGCTATGTGCAAGATTCCAAGCTAATCCTAAGCTATCTCACTTGAAAGCTATTAAGAGGATTCTTAGATATCTTAAAGGGACCCCTAATCTTGGATTATGGTATCCAAAATCTGATAACTTTGATTTGAAAGCTTATGCAGATGCGGATTTTGGTGGATATAAAATAGATAGAAAAAGCACATCCAGAATATGCCAATTTCTAGGACATGCACTTGTTTCTTGGACTTCCAAGAAACAAAATTCGGTTGCACTATCTACGACAGAAGCTGAATATATAGCTGCAAGTGCATGCTATGCACAGGTTATCTCGTTGAAAAATACACTAGAAGACTATGGAATCTACTTAAAAAATATTTCTATAAAATGTGATAACACGAGTGCTATTTGTCTAACTAAAAATCCGATTCAACACTCTCGAACTAAGCACATTGACATTAGACATCATTTTATACGTGATCATGTAAGTAGTAGAGATGTCACCCTTGTATTTGTTGATACAAATCATCAATTAGCGGACATTTTTACGAAACCTTTAAATGAGGAACAATTTGATTTTATTAGAAGGGAATTAGGTATGTTAAACTGTCTAAATAAGTAAGCTCTATTTGATGATATCTTTCCTTGAAATTATGGTTTTCATCGATTTGATTCCATACATTTTGATTTTTCTTCTTGGATTTATTTTCATCAAATTCTTTTTGACTTCATCCCATCTCTAAGAACAAATTTTTTTTAAAAAAAAATAATGAAATGCGATTTTTTGTGCTACGGTAGCACCGATACTGGCGGTGGCACCACTAGTCAAGCGGTGGCACCACTGGTAGTCAGCCCCAGCGGTGGCACCACCTGGTAGTCAGCCCAGCGGTGGCACCACACAGGTAGTCAGGGAGCTCTAAACCCTCCCAAGCATCATTTCTTCCTCTAGAAGCCTAAGAAGGAGATCTTACTTTGATTCAAGCTCCCTACATCTCAAAGGAACAATCTAAGGTAAAAACTGAATTATTTCTCTTTCCTTTTCTTGTCTAGTTTAATTCCTTTCTTCAATTGATTATTGATCTATCCTAAATAGAAATGGCTCCTAAAAGAACATCAAGAGACAAAGGAAAAAGGATAGAGGCAGATTCATTTGACCAATCCTTGTTTAAATCACAAGAAGCTTCCCTTAGATTTTCTGAACTTGGTTCTAGACCCATTCATAAAGGAAAATATATTGATTTGAATCAATTAGGGAGCCTAGAACCTATCATGTGGTTTGCAGACTTAGAGGCCTTACCCATTTTATAAATTGTTGAACTGTTTATCACGCTTAGTTAAATTATTCTATACTAATTTAACTGAATGATGATGGCTTGTCAACTTATCTTCTAGGTAATGAGATCCAAATATGTGATAATACTATATGCTCATTAATTGGTATTGTTGAGAAAGAGTCAGGTGTTATTTTAGAGGAAAATGGGATATGGACACGATTGGTGCCACCCACTCTGAAGCTTTAGAAACCGTGTTTGCAAACCCAAATTTAGGTATAATCTCCAAGAGTTGTGAACATTTACTACCTTTTAACTCTAAAATTTTACATCACATTCTTGTAAGCATTGTCATTCCTAAACAGTTTCATCATGATGAGATCAGTTTCACTGAGTTAGGTACCTTATATTGGATCATGACCAGACAACATTTTTATTTTGGATACCTAATCCAGCACATGATAAAGGTCCTTTCTAAAGGATCAATGTTACCATATGGAGGTTTAATAACTAAACTATTGCATGCCCATAATATTTGCATTCCACCAAATGAAGAAGCAATACAAGTGGACAGATTTAATATCATTGACGTTAAACTACTTAGGCGACTTAGGTGTACATTCGAGCATAGAATAGGGGTTAGACAACCTAGGAGAAGTG
This sequence comes from Musa troglodytarum, assembly GCA_023547065.1. NCBI lineage: Eukaryota > Viridiplantae > Streptophyta > Magnoliopsida > Zingiberales > Musaceae > Musa > Musa troglodytarum. The sequence continues at coordinate 34,076,449 of CP097511.1, forward strand.
ATATACCTCCCCCACCAGAAGACCATCCTGAAACACCGGTCCTTAGGGAAATGAATCTCCTCCTCCGATCCTTTTGTTGCAGCTACATCGGTGCACATCATGAGAGAGTTAAATGAAGTAAAATTACAGCAAATTGAAATTTTGAAGGAAATGCGGAAGATGAACCAAAAGATAGATCACATGTATAGGCATCTTGGCATTCCTCCTAAGGAGTAGCTTGCTGTATTTTCTTTTTGAACGTTGTAAACTTGTGTGCAACTTTTACATCTATGACATATATGTTGTATTATCTTCATTCCATCTTTTTGGCCACTGTGAAATGATTTTCGGCTTTCTGAATGATTTCTTTTTCCACATTTGTGATATTTTTCGGCCATCATTTATTGTTATATATGAATCCCTCGTTTCCTTTTTGTTGATGACAAAGGGGGAGAAATAATATGTATTGCCATATGTTGTGATTATATGCATTTTCCATGCTTTACAAGTTATTGCAAGTTAAAATGCTTATTTAGGTTCTTGATATCATGTTTTTAATTATGTATACTTCATTGATATCTTTGATACCTATTTGACATCTTAATGTCAACATCGACTTTGTCATCATTAAGTACATCATGAAGTTCAATTTATTATGTTGAATTCAAAAATTGAATTCAAGTAATTTTTTTTATGGCATATAGATAGGGGGAGTTAAGAGTAACTCCATCACCAATTGATTGTCATCATCAAAAAGGGGGAGATTGTTGAATCTCGGATTTTGATGATGAAGTCAATTGATGAAATATTTGTTCTAATCTACTTTGTCGAGATAAGTGTGTAGAAACAACTACGATGGGAAGAAAACATAAAGTGATTTACCGAGGTCAAGTCCGTCGGGGGTTCAAGAGTTCATCGGAAGTCCGAGAGATTTTCGGAAGTGTTGCCGGAACCATCCAAGATCGAATCAGGGACTTGCCGAAGTTTTTGAAAGTTCATCTCAAAGATCGTCGAAGGTTCGCGGAACTTATCGGGAAGATTCGAAAGCTAGCCGAAGACTCGTTGAGCTCGCCATACAATCCGGAGTATGCTGGGAGTCCACTGGAAGCAATCCGAGGGAAGCATCGGAAGCCTGCCGGAATCTCGCCGTAAAGCTCGCCAGAAGTTGACTTGAAGAGTGTCGGATCAAATCACGTTGAGTTATGTTTTTAAGTTTGTAGTTTGCACATGAGTAGAGCAAGGATTTAGGAAAAGAAAATCCTGCCTAAATTTAGTGGGGGCCAACCGCCTCTATTGGGCCAAGTTCTAAAACAGGCCCATTCGGCCATTGTCGAGCAGGCACCGTGGCACCGCTGGCTCACTAGCACCGCTGGAGCGGTGGTACCGCCTCGTCTTCGTAGTATCAAGCCGCTGAAGTGGGCGTGGTACTAATACGGCACCGCGCTTTAAACAAGGGGCACCGGAACTCAGAATTTGATTTCAAATTTGGAGCCCAATTTTGAATCCACTTTGGATCTATAAATACCCCCCCTTTCTCAGCTGAAAGGGCACCCTTTTGAGAGTTAGAATCTTAGTCTTGAGCTTTTGAAAAGTCTTGTTCTTGCTAAGTGTTCACCTTCTTCTTCTTCTTGAGAAATCTTGTAAAAGTGTGAACTTCTTGTAAAGGGTTGTAAAAATTTGGTCCTTCCTTCAAAGGATTTGCTAGTGGAAGAGCGGAGCCTCATCGTAAAGGCTTCAAGAGTGGATGTAGGTCATTTGACCGAATCACTATACATCATTGTGTTCATAAATGTATGAGTGTTTACATTCTTGAATCATTTCATTACTTGGCTACAAGTTGTTTAGTTCATAGTTATTTCCTTTATGTAAGCAATTACTTTCAAGTTCTCTTTCGCCAAATCGAAATCTTCCTACGAACTTGTGTTTTTGCAAAATCAGTTTCAAAAGTACGATTTTAATCCGCTGCACTAATTCACCCCCCTCCCCCCCCCCCCCCCCCTCTTAGTGCCTTTTAGATCCTTACAAGGTGAAGAGGGCGATTAGGGTTAGGATTAGTTGGGAGGTTGCTTCTTAGAGAAGCATTAAGAGTTTATTAGAAGTAGGAGTCTTGAGTAGGAGAGTTTATTAAAAGTAGAAGTCTTGAGTAAGAGTCCTAACAATAGAGAACTCTAGCTATACTAGGGGTCTTGAGTTGGAGTCATATATAAGCATGTTGCCTTCACCACTTTTGAATAAGAAAAGAATATTTATCTACAATTGCAACTACTAAGTCGACTACTTGGAGGGTGGAACCCCTATAGCGTTCCAAGGGTTGATCCCCCTCAAAGATCAAATCTACATAGAATTCCTCTAGGGTTCTATCATCTGATATCAGAGCCATGATCTTGCTTCTTTTGCTACCATCCATGTCACCCACTATCAACCAAGAAATTTCCATAATTGCTCTTGACGTCACCGTCTCCACCATCATCTTCTGTCGTAGATCAAATCAATCTACTACCTTCACCTCCAATTGTATTAGAGATCTGGTATTCTTCTATCTCCAATACCCTTTGCTGTTGTAATTTTTCATCCAAAATACCAAAAAGAAGTATTGCTATCTATCCTTTGCTGTGAATTCCTTTCATCGCAAAAGTTATCATCTTTGTGAATGAAGGATTGCTACAGAAAATTTCAACCGCATATTACTATTTTCAAACCAATCTATTTGCTATCCTTTTTGAACGAAATTTCTTGAGCACTTCATAGATCATCTTGGCTTTCATCTATGATAAATCTATCATAGAATTCATCTCTGAAACGTTCTTATGTTGCTACAAGTTTTCATCACAAATCGTTGAAATTTTTTAATGAGAATTCTGTCATCGCAACTTGCACCAATTTTCTTGTTATTATGCTGCCAAAATTTTCTTGATCCAATTTGTCATTATCACTGTTATCTAAATCGAGAATTTGCTATCAAATTCCTTCCTCAAATCTTGGAATTTTTGCTAGAAATTTCATCGAGAAACCGCTATTTCTTTGACGATAATTCTGCTCTTACGAGATAGCATATATCTATAGCAACTTCCACTGATTTGCTGCCAAAATTTTCTTGATCCAATTTATTATCATCATTGTTATCTAAACCGAGAAATTGCTATCAAATTCCCTCCTCAAATCTCAGAATTTTTGCTAGAAATTTCATCAAGAAGCCATTGTTTCTTCGATGATAATTCTGCTCTTACAAGACAGCACATATCTGCATCAACTTCCACCAATTTGTTGTCAAAATTTTCTTGATTCAAATTGTCATCCTTGCTGTTATCTAAATTGAGATTCTACTATCAAATTCCCTCTTTCGCTGGAAATTTCATCGAGAAACCACTGTTTCTTCGACGACAATTCTGCTCTTACGAGACAGCGCATATCAGCAGCAACTTCCACTGAATTCTATCAAATCTCTGCCACCATCTATCACAGATCTAAAACTCTCTTCCCTAACCTTCATCCACTACCATCACAGCCCAAAACTCCATCAAATCGTACCCCCAAACCACACCCAAAATAGCCACAAAATAAGCCTAAACCATAGCCTACATCCACCAATCCACCAACCCTTTCGGCCACCACTTCTTTTAACCAATACATGCCTTTAACCCAACAATAAAAGAGAGATCTTAATATTATAGATCTGGAGGCATATACTATGACATCCGTGGAGACGATCAATGCTAAATTCGAAGCCTTCGTGACGCGAATAGAAGATAAGATTCGGGCTCTTTTTGTCGAACTCAGTTTGGGTCGATCAGCGAGCCCAAAGAAATCTCATCAAGGAGAGAGCTCTAATCGAAGAGATAACTTCCAAGAGAGGGGAGGTTCTATGACTGATCCATATTATCCACGCATAAAGGTGGACTTCCCTAGATGGGAAGAAGGAGACCGGATTGGTTGGATCTCATGCACGGAGCGATACTTTCGATACCACAAAACCGCAGATGCATCTATGGTGGAAATTATAGCTATACATCTTGAAGGGGGTGCTATACGGCAGTTTGATTAGTTTGAACACACTCATGGAGTCCTCTCATGATGATAATTCAAAGAAGAACTGCTGATCCGCTTCGGAACAACCGATTACGAGAACATCGACGAACAAATAGACAAATCTCCACCATTCAGGAGTATCAAACTAGGTTTGAAAGTTTATCTAATCAAACTTGTGATTGGTCTAAGAAACAGTTATTGGGGATATTTATTGAGGCTTGAAGCCGGAGATCCGAGGAGAAGTTAAAGCGTGACAATCGTACACGCTTATGGTAGCCATCTCTTTCGCACGACTTCAAGAGGAGCGATTGAACTACGAAGCCTGGAGGACTAAGGTCACTCCCCAACTAGCAATATTGAAGCTCTCAGCCCCCCTACTATTAGCCGAGCTCCTGCATGAAAAAAATTGACAAGAGAAGAGCTTCAGGAGTGATCTACAAAGGGGCTATGTTGGCATTCCGACGAGCCGTGGAGCGACGAGCATCGCTATAAAAAAGGAAAAATTCTTATGATCGAACCAATAGAAGAAGAGGTCATTGAATAGGTAGAAGAGAGCCTTGAACATGAGGAAGAAGATGCGGAAGAAGAGCCACAATCGACCAATTTTATAGTACACGCGTTAGTCAGCTACTCAAATCCATAAATGATGAAAGTTGGAGGCATTCTCAAACAACAACCGATCACTATTCTCATCAACACATACAGCACTAATAACTTCCTAAATAGTAAGGTTACTGCTCGGATGGCACTCCACATCGAAGGTTGCAGTAAGTTCGACGTAAAGGTCACCGACAGCTAAATCCTAAAGTGTGATCAAAGATGCGCACAGGTGAAACTATTACTGCAAGACCAAGAAATTATTACCGACTTCTTCCTCCAACCAATTGATGATTATGAGGCCGTGCTAGGCATAGAATGGCTAACAACGCTAGGTGATGTCTCTTGGAACTTTTATAAGTTAATTATGAAATTCTACTACAAAGGTAAACAGTCATCCTATGCGGGGAGTGTGGAAGCAACGTAACCACCATTTCAACCCAATGAATAAAGCAAAAGATATCATCCCCTAAGCATAAAAAATGAGTAACCAAACTTCTAGGATTTGATTATAAAATTATTTATAAAAAGGGGAAAGAAAATATTGTTGCAGATGCACTCTCACGGCTACCTGAGCAAGCTGAATTTTTAGCCATCTCTCTTCCTACGACTGGCTTCCTTGAGGATATTAGAGAGGAATAGAAGAAGGATCCAGAGACCAGCAACATCATTAAAAAAATTAAAAGATAATCCATGTACAATAGCTCACTGTACTTGGGATTCGAAGGATCTATGCTACAATAGCCGTATTGTTACTTATACTTGAGCCCCCTTACATCAAAATCATTCTACACGAAATGCACTCCACACCTTTAGTAGGGCACTCCGAATTTTTGAGAACCTACAAAAGAGTAAAGCAAAATTTTTATTAGAGAGGGATGAAAAAAATTATTTATGAATATGTGGCACATTGTGATGTATGTCAACAGCAAAAAGGTGAAACAATGGCGAGTCCAGGGAAACTACAACCACTACCCATACCGGACTCAGTGTGGACTGATATCTCCATGGACTTCATCGAAGGGCTACCACCTTCTAAAGGTAAAAGCACGATCCTCATGGTGGTTGATTGACTTACGAAATATGCTCATTTTTGTGCTGTACGAAATCCCTACACTACTACTAGTATTGCTCAGATTTTCATAAAAAATATTATTAAACTACATGGGATGCCAAGGTCCATTGTAAGTTATCGAGACAGGGTCTTCACTAGTAAATTTTGGATCGAGTTATTTCAGTTACAGGACACCAAACTCAAGATGAGCATAGCATATCATCCGCAAATTGACGGCCAAACAGAGGTGGTGAACAGGTGTTTATAGACGTATCTTCGGTGTTTCGCCAGTGATCGACCAAAGGAGTAGACGAAATGGGTCCCATAGGCCGAATGGTGGTATAATTATACGTATCATTCCTCTATAAAATGTACCCCATATGAAGCATTATATGATCGATCGACCTTTGTGATTCCAAAATATATAATTGGCTTAGCCAAGGTAGATCAAGTCGACCAAGATTTAATTGACAGGGACAAACTCCTAGAGCTACTAAAGAATAATCTCTCTACGGCTCAAGTCAGAATGAAATAGCAAGCCGACACACGACAAAGCGAAAGAGAATTTTCAATAGGAGATTGGGTTTATCTTCGCCTACAGCCATACAAGCAACTCTCCATTAATACACGAGCCTCCATGAAGTTATCCCCATGTTTTTATGGGTCCTATCAGATCACAAAGCATATTAGAGCTGTGGCATATAGACTTAAATTGTTTGAGAATGCTAAAATCCACCCTGTCTTCCATGTGTCATGCTTGAAGCCCAAGTTAGGAAAATACGAGTCACTCCAGATTCAACTACCCAACACCACTGATGATGAAGATATTCAAGCTCAACCACAAGTCATCCTCGATCGCAAAATTGTGATGCATCGTCGATGTCCCTCTACTGAAGTACCAGCGTATTAGAATAATTTACCACTCGAAGGTGTCACTTGGGAGAACTATGACGACTTGAAGATCAAATTCCCAGAATTCATGGAGCATCAACCTCGAAGATATGGCTGATTTAAAGAGGACAGGTCTATTAGGATCTAGCTATGAGAGTCCTAACCTGTTGAGACTCTAGCTAGGAGAGTTCTAATTGAGTTTCATTGATAAGGGCATTCATGTAAATCCTATCTAGTTGACCCTTATTTATTAAAGAGGTGAAGAGGACGACTAGGATTAGGATTAGTTAGGAGATTGCTTTTCAGAGGAGTAATAAAAGTTTTTTAGAAGTAGGAGTCAGGAGAGTTTATTAAAAGTACAAGTCGAGAGTTTATTAAAAGTAAGAGTCTTAAGTAGGAGAATTTATTAAAAGTAGAAGTCATGAGAAATGGTCCTAACAATAGAGAACTCTAGCTATACTAGGGATCTTGAGTTAGAGTCATATATAAGCATATAGCCTTCATTTTTTAGAATAAGAAAAAGAATATTCAACTACAATTATAGCTACCAAGCTGACTATATGAAGGGCAAAATTTCTATAACGTTTTAAGAGTTAATCTTCCTAAAAAATCAAATCTACAAGGTTGAAATATGTGCTCGCGCAAGGCAGAGCCGCCTGCTACAAGGCAAACCCATAATTAATCCTCCTCTTCCTCTATATATAATTCGCTTCTTGATTTCTTTGAGTCATTTTGACGAACAGGTGTGGGGCGCGTTGTACGCGTGCTTGGAGAAGGAGGCGGACAAGAAGCCCACCGAGATCGCCACCGTCGGCCTGCTCTACCCCGCCCAGTGCAAGGCCTCCCGCGCCGAGTTCGCCGCCAAGTGCCGTCCCACCTGGGTATCGTGTGTCGTTCATCTCCCTTTTCTCCTCGCTCAAAGGTCGCTTATTTGTCTCTTTTATCTTTTTCTTTTGGGTGTTTATTTATGTGCGGTGGGTGGCGGTGGTTGGAGTTGGACAGGTGAAGCATTTCGATCGGCAGTATTGCGCAAAGAAGCGGGTGCAGAGGTTGCTGGACAACGGGAGTGACCCTCGCAGAGGTCCCATCTCCTTCCGTCAGCCCTACACTTTCAAACCTTAGTTCCAGACAATGGTTTGATCTGCTTATGTTGGGGTTGAAATCCTTTCAAGAACTGGTTTCCTTGGGCTGTCCTGATCTTGGTAAAAAGATGCTACAGAAATAAGAAACATTTACCAGCATTATTGGTCTTTATTCATTATTGTTTCAGATGGAAACCAGGATTGTGGCTCTTTTGAGAGAAAAGATTGTGCTCGATTTGGGGTGTAAAATAGATATACGATTTTAATCCTGGCCAAGTAGTGGGTTTAACTAGAGAAATCATAGACCACTATATAATTAAGAAACACATCTGCCTATAATAGGTCTTATTGGTGATTCCTTTCTTAAATTTTATTTTCTATCACCTTCTTTTATTATCCAAGCCTCTGAAGATTTTTTCTTTTAGTTCATGCACTTAATCCTACTTTGATACTGATGCTTAGATTCAGGCATCTAGTGAAAATATTATATTTCAATTATATGTGTAGATATATTTTCCATGTTTTAGTTGGACATGTCTCCTTCAAAGATGTTCCAGCTGTGGCCAACTTAGTTTCTTTAAAGATAATGAATTTCGAAAGTTTGGATCTCACGGATGTAGTTAAGGGTATGGATTATGGAAAAACTAATATAATCACAAATGTAAAATGTTTTTAGATGAGCGTGGGTACAAATCAAGTGAAGATAGATTTGGTCCATATGGATACAGATAGGATTTAGACATGGTCACTTGTGTAAATTGAATCAGGTATATTTATATTTTATATCAGATTTCTGTATATCATACTACAAATGAGAAACAGTTGGATATTATCATACTAGAGGTAAATAAGTACTAGAAATAAGTTCTTTTTTTTCTTTGCTATTTGATGTTAAAAGCTCTCATCAGGTAAATAGAATTCTACAAGTATGTTTTCTTGCCAAGACTTACTTTTGGTTTATGCTTATAGTAAGTTGTTATCCATATCCACAGATATATAGGCTAGGCTCTCTCTTTAAAGAATATATTTTTTCCAAGCATTAAAAGAGAAAATTGAAGTTGTGCTTCTCATATAAGAAGTTCAAGAAAATACTTATTCAAGAAGAGCTTCTGCAAGAGGGAAGCAATAGCATACATTATGAGACTTGTTCTAGGAGGATTCACAGGAAACACAAATTTTGGTGTGAAGATCTCAAGTTGAGATCACAAATTTTGAATGTTGATTCCGGACCTATACCAGTCCTTGGCTGGCTCAATATGGTTCCAATATATACCAATGCTAACACATGATATGTTGGCAAACCAGTCAGCACCAATCAAACAAGAGGAGGAGGAGGAAGAGGCACACGGAGGTGAAGGAGACCCGACAATGATGCAGCAATGAGGCAACAAGAAGATGGTGTATTAGTGGGGGCAAGAAAGTAGAGAGATGGAAGAAGCCAAGGGAGAGAGAAAGGGTTTACGTGAGTTACACGGAGAAAGGATTAAAGGAAAAGGAAAAAAAAGGATAGATAACTGCAAAAAGAATAAAGAACACGATTAGGGTACTGGTTGGTAGGTTTACAGACATAAATATTAAACCAGGAGGGAAACCACAGTTTGGTAGTGTTACCACTTTGTTCACCTTGTAGCAACAGAAAAAAGGATTGGGAGTTAGAGACACATGTGGACTACTTGAAATAATTTGTTGAGGTATAATGGTCATGATTATGGTCACAAGTTTGATTAAATTGTATGGGGCACCAGAAGCAGATTGAGAAACTGAATAGCTAAAAGATGTAATATGGTAAGTTTGTCAGCCTATTGTTAACTTGTGACTGGCTTGAGCTGCCTAAACTTGGTTCACTTTATTATCTGATTGGCATAAATTTAATGGATGGCTGCTTATGCAACAGCTTGCTATCACTAGGCACCTCCCAAGCCATTGTTGTAATTTTATGAAAAACTTTACTATAGTTTCTGATTTAATTGGATCCATCCCACCGATGACTTTCAAAATATTTGTGGTGGTCAAATCAGTATTATTTATTACATGGTTGCTTTGGTTCCAATGTGCACCTGTAGTCTGTGCCAACAGTATCTTTAGTTTATTTGACATGATTAATACTCATTCTTATCTTTGTCATTTTTCCAACCTTATCTCTAGGACTCATTTTTAGTATATTTTTTGGATGGCTTTTGCTTGAACAGAAACTGTAGGTCATGAGAATCTATTTCCATTGCGGCATTTAAGTTTTGCATAGTTGTAATCGTGGGCTATCCTTATTTCTAAAGTTGAAGCTTGATTTTATATATCTTGTTTATGTCCTTCCATTTCTTTGAACATTAGCCATGTATAATAAAAACATTCCCCATCATTGATGACCAGTGAAAAGGTTTACCAATACCAAACACTATAATTTTTTTCCTTGCAAAATAGTGCCTTTTATGGCATTTTTGACATTCTATTTGCTGTTTAACAGTCTTTTGCTTGATTAGTGCAAAAAATATCCAATTCATCTAATTGATCAAGCTATCCTTGATAGTCGCCATTTGATATTTATCTGAATCCATAGCTTCGACTTTTGTGTTGTTCTATGTTCATATATTGTTTACTAGCTTATTTGGAACTCTTTAGAACTAATACTGGTTCAATCCCTGTCTAAAGTACTTTCTATGGTTATGTGTTAATTTGGTTACGGTTACACTTTGCAGTTCACCATATCCTTTTAATTCTTCAGTTAGTACATTTAAGCATATAACTATGACTTTCCAATTTAAGCCCTTTCTCGGATTCTGTCTGGTTATTTGTTATTGTTATTTGTTATTGTCTTACAGAGTTACTGTCACTTGTTATGAGTCAGAGGGAACTTTATAACTACGCCTGATTGTTAGTAGTTTTAAGTTGTCCTCATACGATCTTTCTTGGAGAATTTATGTTTTGTTTTATCTCATAAAAGGGACTTGTTTCAGTCCTTTAAATATTTACCATTTTTTGGCAAAAATTATTACCATATGATATTATCATGAACAAAACTTATAAACGAGGTGTTCAATGTAATGCTTAGGCATATCCGTGTTTTTTCGATTTGTTCATATTTGTCAAGTATGTAAAGGGCTGGCAGAAGGCTAAACAGCTTAATTTAAGCGAGTTTGGTGGCTGTTGTAGGCTTGTACATAATGATGGTGTCATGTGGATATTTGTAACAGATTTCGATCTGTAGTGGATCAATTCTATACCTTTGTTATGCAACTGTTCTGAGTTTATGATATTCATGATTGAAATTTATATTAACTATAAAGTGTTTGTTGAAAGAGTTGCTTGTGGATCCCGTATGAAGTGCTTTTCTGTTCCGTCTTCTCTTTTGTAGGTCTTAAGGGATCGTAGGAGGTTTTGGGGAGGCTGACTTTTGCGGACGGATACGCAAGGGTGCCGCATGACTTAGGCAAAACCAGCTAAGTTCATGATAATTGGTATCAAAGCGGGACAAGCACACATAGAAACACTTAATATGCAAACGTGTGGAACCTAGCGGGGCTGCGTTGACGGCAACGTCATGCGCGATCGTTTGAGGGAAATAGACATGATGTTGTAGGGGAAGGAGTCGCTCAGAGAAGCGGACATTTAGAGGAATGACCAACCCTTTGCGCAAGAGGCACCATGAGGACAAACAAGTTAAGAAGAATTGCATAGCACACAAAGGATAGGATGGTTGAGTTCGAGCAGTGGCTCGACGCTGACAACTAAACTTGACGGTGCTCGAGGCAAGCGGGATGCTTGGTAAAGGATGAGATCGTGTAAGGTGGAGTGGGTTGTTCAGCGATCGAAAGAGTTGTGTAAAGCTCATAGAGGTGAGAGGAATTACAAACTCGAGGAATTTAATACTCATGTAAGGGCTTGTATGCGGACAACGGATTGTTCGTGGTTATCCTAAGGCGACCAAAGGTCGGCGCCATGGAGTATTGAAATTTTCTCTTCGGCATGAGCAGGATACGTTCGTAAGAGGCTAAAGTATGCAGTAGGTTTAGCATGTTGCTAGACCCAGAGAGGTGTAGTGGGAGCTATATTGGCGAAGAGTCACAATCGAGCAGGTGCGTTTGCGGAGACAAAACAGTGCATAGTTTGTTCAACAAGGCGGAGTAGTCCAAGGGGGGATGGTGGTCTCCAAAACTTCCAAAGGGAAGGATGCGAAGAGAGAAGTTGTTCCAACGGGGCAGATATCCAAGATGGATAAGTCCCGATTCTCCAAATGGAGAATCATGTGCAACGGATCGCACATGTTGAGGAGTACCTCAAAACAAAGCTCAACGGATCGAGCGAGCGGTGAAGAGTTGTCACATGATCTCGCAAGAGGCAATGCGTTGGTGGATGCATAGCGAGATCAAGTGGGGGAGCAACCTAAGGCAACACAAAGTGAAAGATTGGTCATTCCTCTGAATGTCATTCTTGGATGCTCGCTCTTCTGCGCGACTCCTTTTCCTACAACACCACCAATGCTTATATAGCCCAAGACCTTCTCTTTCCTTACCAATGTGAGACTAAATGCATCTTGCCTACCTCCACTTGGGATGCACCCCCCCTGGGGTGCTCGGCGTGATACCCCCTCTGGGGTGATCAATGTGACAGCCTTGAGATTTCACCTTGCCTATCCCCTTTAGGGTGCTTGGTATGACATTCTCCCTCACTCAATCACATGACACCCCCATCATGGATTAGTCATCCTACCTACCCCCTTCGCTTGGCATAGATACTCCCTCTTGAGTGATCGGTGAAGGCCAAGGACTGCTCTGATACCAACTGTTCATTGGGGTGTACAACTCAAAAACCGCAGACAGCCGTGAGATAGCTAATCAATGAGAGAATGTTTCAAATACATCTCTCTACGCTTCACTATGCTTTCAATCGTTGACTTTTGGTTGGAAATCGTTGACTTTGATCTCTAATCCATTAAAGAGTATGTCGGTGCCATTCAAAGAATCCCTAGGGTTTGCTTGACTTTAGGCTCTATCTGAGTGAAACCGCCGTTCCGTTCCGCCGAGTTTATTTCACTCACTGGTATAGTACTACTACAGTTTTCTTGTTGCTTAGCTGCTCAATTCAAAGCTTTCCATATAAGAGGATAAGTTATGTGATGTCTTCTCATTTTGCGCCCTCTTAGAATGCATTTTAGCCCATTCCATTACCTTTTGGTATACGGATCCCTTACTCGTAAATGCTATCTGTTTGCTTATCAAGTCATACACGGAGCTTTTCTGTCTTTCTAAGAAGGGTCTGTATCTTCCTTCCCATTCCCAACCCCATAAGAAGCTTGACTACTTGCGCAAGAATCGAAGGCTCCGGGGAACATCTTGCCTTAATTCGACTCTTTGCTTAAAAAACTATTGTTGGTTGGTGGCTTCCTGAGCTGCTGGTAAAAAGAAAGATATGTAAACAAGCTCTCCTGTTGTAACTAAAGACTGAGTTTGATCAATCAACGGAGATGCCCGCATATAGAAATCCACTTTTATAGCAAAGAGAGTATGTAGAAAAATGGGATCCAAGATACTTATGTTTCTAATCTTTGTAGCACCAAGTGATTAGCCCATGCGAATGCGGGGAGCCACTCAATCAAACTAACTGCTATTGAACTCTTTTAGCTAGATTCCTTTTACCCCCTGCAACAAATAGAGAATAAACAAAGCGGAAAGATCATCACATTGTCATTAATGGTTGAAACTATGATTCTATCTCTTGGCACTTACATAGTCCCTTTCGCTGTATGGTATTTCTATGAAAAACGAAAAGGTCACTCAGAAAGGCAGGTTCGTTATGAGAAACTTCTCTCTAAGTCTGATAGCGCTATGAAGGAAACGGAAGGTTTGTTTATTGTGATCGAGTTATGCCACAGATCTTGCTCTGACTGAGCCTACCGAGACACTGCACTGACGCGACACGTGCTGTTTTTTGCTCTGTCCCTATGGTTTGATCTGATCGCCATGGCGTCACAGGTCGAAGTGAACAATCGCTCGTTGTTGAAGTTAGTTTGCTATATTGCTGGCGGGGGCAACTCGGTGGCTTGACTTATTCTTTCTTAAGATGAAGATCGCTACTATAGACAGTGAGAGAGATTTTAGACATAGCTAGATAGGAGAGAGTTAGGGCATTTGGAAGTCTTAGCTGAGCAATTCGATCCCATTTATTCTAGGTTGTTAGCAGCACTCCTTCTCTAGTTGAAGACTTAAGTGTGATTCCTTGAACCAATGGATTTTCTGGGAATTCAGGATCGAAGAACAACACTTGGCTGCTGTTTTAGCATCTCTTTGGCTCTAAGCTCCTTTAGAAGAGGTATTTGGGGGGCATATCGCATCTCGGCAAAACCAATAGATTGAGATTGAGAGTAAGATGCCCGTAAGATTGACACTAAGATTAGGTGTTATATTGATTGCTTCCTCTATTCCTAGCTTTGCAAGTATGCTAACTAGACTTCTAATATCTCTTGCAAGTATGCTAACTAGACTTCTTACTCTCATATAAATAATGACTTCTTTTATGTGAGGCCAAGGTTCAACTTGAGTCGGGAGGTTTGGCTTCCCCGAGCCCTCTGTCTTTCCCTCATATTTGGGTTTTAGCTTGGCAGGTTGTGATATTCGTCTTCGACTTTGTCTTCGATTGAACTTTCCCATTCCTCTTATCTTGTTGAAATACCTTAAATATAGGTTCTATCTTGTCTCTAATTTAAGTCACCGAGGAATCCAATCTAATATCAGGAAGGAATAAGAGAAGGCCGTGGAGAACACCTATCTCTGGATTGACAATGGATGAAGACTCTTCTTTCGCATAGAGAATAGCTCATCTCGGAATTCCTTTTACCTAATAGCTTTTATTGTCTTTCAGCTGATAGCAGCTCAAGAGTTCAACCTAAACCACTTGAACCTGGTCGCTACAAATCAAAGAAAAGTATTATGCGAGTTATACCAATCGTACCAAAGCGACAGAAACTATGAATCTTTGCTTAGCTGTTTTCTTCTCAAAGGTTGGTTTCAATACTAACTAAATAGGGAAGGAGGGGCGGGGACGACGTTTCAAAGCTGTAAAGCAAAGAACGTTTGCCGCAGAGGGTTACTCTGACCGCTTCAGATCTACTGTGAGAACTCCGCAGCCCTTGCCTTCTCGGATAAAGAATGTAGCCTTCCAGCGTGACCGCACCTATGGCATGATGTTTTAAGATCGGTCCTAGCATGGTTATAGCATGGCGTTCCAAGACCCAATCATCTGTTTTCTCTTCTGTCATATTGTTAACCACAAAAAAGAAGGAAAAAGGAGATCCAAAGCAATTATAAGAGCAAATGGGCCAACAGTTATATCCATAGGTGGCCGTGATCGATCAAAGGGGTGCGCCGCCACTGCTTTCTATATTATCATTCGCTTTATATATGAGAATTCGTGGATAATCATACTCGTGGGTATATCGATCCCATTGTTGGCTTAGAGAAATACAGAGACAGAAGGTAGGTCGGCTCCTAAGTTAACTTGGTCAAAAGGGAAGCTTGGCTTAGAGAGTGGCTTTGCTTGCTTGCTGCTCCGCTTTCTTCGCGCTATACTCCGTTTGCTTTCTTTGTTGGCTTACTTATGTATTGAATTTTCCATAGCATGTCTTCATTCCTATCCTAGAAGCGAAATGGATTGCTTCACTTCAGGTAATAGAGGGGTTCTTAGCCAACGGGGAAGCTGGTTAGGAGGGCAGCCTTAAAGTGTACTACGGGGGCCCTCATTTCATGTAACACAAAGGAAAGCAGTGGCCTGGCCGTTCACTTACTCAAGTTAGGGATGCAACGCAAACTAGGAACTTCAAGCATATATCCAGAATAGGAGTAAGCCGCTGAATCGCCCACCGAAAGATGGAATCCGCTTCGTTCTCCCGCGAGCCAGAGGCAAAGTCTTCCGTTTCAAACACATCCGTATGAACAAAGCAGGCTAGGACCTTCACTTTGCATCCAGTATAGTAGTAGTGATTTCCTCTTTACCTCTTTCTAACAAAAGCAATCATAGGCCTGGATCCCCCCTTTCGGAGTAACCATCGAAAATCCAAAGCATTTGCTTCCCCGGTCCTCCAGATTGGAATTCAGGGGGGCTAGCCCAAACGCCAGCGAGGTAATTCAATAAGCTCGACTAACTACGGTCTAGACTACGGTTCGTGCGCCCTTTTTTCTGATCGACCATGATGAATACAATGGACTTGAAACACCCAGAAAAGAATTCCACAAATATAAGTAAAGGAGCCCTCGGTGGAAAGTTGGATCCGTCGCATGAAAAGGAGTGAGCGGTACTAGGAGAGGAAAGGCAAGAGAGCAGAATAATCCACCCTTATAGGACCTATGGCTTATCTAAACTCTAGCACACTTCAACTATTGGACAGATTACCCTTTGCCATAGACCAATTGCAAGAGATTGGCATTACCATCACTCAAAACCTATACTTATTTGAAGATTGTATTCACCAGATGCTCAGTGTGCTGATCAATCTTTCCGGTGCCATCCAATCCTTTGGGGGGTTTCATCCAAGTGGTCCATCCGATTGAATAAATAAGGTCCCTTCCACCGGGCATCTGTACCTATTGTTATGAGAATTTCTAAGTAAACAGCTCGGGCTATGTTGTTCAAGGGTTGTGGTTATGGTAAATACGGACTCTTTTATACGACTTTATTTAAGATTAATATGCTTTCGTAGTAAGAGGGTAAAGGCAGAAAAGTAGCAGACCAAATCCGAGCCCCCACTGTTTGTTATGCGGAGCCACCCTATTCTTTATTGTGCTACAACTGCAAAAGCATTCAATCATAAGGACTTGATCCAACGACACATTCAAAGACAAAGATACCTAAACAATGTTACGGACTAAGCAAAGATGGGTTCGTTAGTAGATTCAAATTGGTTTTTGTAAAGAAATGGACCTTATACCCAAAAGAAAGCTCTAGGAAAAGTGGTATTTCTCTCTCTTTTCTATTTGCTCTTTTAGTAGGGGCTGGCAGGTTGTCTGCTTTATTGACCCTGGAAGTGGAATGGCTTGCGGGGCATCTTGCATCTTACAAGTAGATTGAATCTATGCCTACGCCTATGGAGAAACAGAATCCGGGTTAACTTGGATTGAATCGTCTTTCCTTTCCAAGGCAATTGAATGGTCCAAGGCAATGGAATTTGCTTTAGAATTTCCTGTGAGTCAATGCCAACTCTAACCTTGAGAATGGTTGGTGTCCCAAGCTACAAATTGAGAAGGAGGCCTATCGAAGGAACTTTACTAGGTTAAGGTAGGTTCCGTGCCCCCACTGTCATGAATAATCAGTAGTTCATACGACTAGCTCTGGCTTTATGACTGCTTTCCTTCTAGCCAATCCCGTGCCCAACTCTTGGGTAGAAGCTAACCCCCATCGCTATTTTGTAACTCACACGACATCCTTAATCGAATGGCGTTCACTGAGGAAAGCAATACCAATAGCTACAAGCGTATAGAAACCTATTGCAGAAACGGTACGGATTCAACGTGGCTTACTCCATCTATGCGGGGGAACCAATTAGGTTACAAATTGACACTTTTTGACCATGCCAATGACGCGACATACGGGGGGAGGTTCTTAGGCTACAGAGATGGGCCTCATCTCACTAAAGGGTATAGGAGAGATAGAATGAGTCAATGTGGGAAGAGTCCTCACTTTCCAGGAGGAGTCCCTACTTTCCTTCAAGCTTAGTAAGGTAAGTCAAGTTATATAGTATCCGTGAGAATAGGTGTGTCTAGCCTTAACTCTAAAGCAAGTTCTGAAGTCACTCTTATTATACGAAGCAAGAATTCTCAGTTATCGCTCTATTTGCTAATCATAGGCTATTCTTCTAATCATAGGCTCTTCCTCTTTATCGAATCAACCTAAACGGATTGGAAAGAAGGAGGTTTCAATTAGGCTTAAACTAGGTGGGAGAAGAGAATAGGCTCGGTTTAGACGGTCTTGGCTTTAGGTTGCTAGAATGCCTTGTTCCAGAATCCGCTATGCCACTTGAAGAATACAATCCACTCGGAGGCCCCAACGCTCTTTGAGGAAGCAAGATCTGAAGCCGATGGTGAAGCTGTTCGAGGATAATCTGTCGGTGATTGGCTTGTAGGTTATGAAAGTTCATCAGTGAAGTCTACCATATCAGAAGCTGTAGTATCTGAATTAGGATCAAAAGCATAATCAAGATCTTCCCAGCGTGATAAGATTCCAAAGATGGGGATGCAGGGGAAGCTTCCTTTTTGATTGATACTGGAGGACAAGATAGGTTGTGCCATTAGCTCCGTTTAACCTCTGCTCAACGACTAAAAAGAAGAGGCCTGCATAAATACTTAATAGGATAACAAGCTAAGGAAGAAACATGTAGCAAACTGACTCCTAACGAACGCTAAAGTAGCGCTAACAGAGCCTCACCGTTGTTTGTTCCGGCAAACTCACTAACTATTACTTCCTCCTTACCAGATCTTGAAACTTCAACTTCTTTCTCCAGATCTTTCTTCTAATCAAGCTAATGAGTCTGCCCCGACCTATACTAGAAAAGTATTGAATGTTATCAAGCTGCTCTAAACTCCCGATTCAAGTAAAAAACTCAAGTTGGAGAGCACAGAGAAATCCTCTGATTCATTAATGACCCGCCCTTTATACTAGACTAGCTATTAACCATAACATAAGTGGGCAATACTATACTGAAGGAGATACCTTGCTCGTAACAGTCAGAGGCTCCTCCCCTCTGGCTACTAATACAGGATGAAACAAGCACTCTAACCTCCCTCTTTGCCAACTAATATTGATTCTTATTTAAGGGGTCGATAACACCTCTGTCTGCTCTGGGCCATAAGAAAGGTAAACAGCTGGAACAACAAGTAACGTTGTGAGTTGCGCTAACGGAGCTAAAAGCAAAGCTCACTCGATCAGTATATTAGTTAGTCAAATAAGCATTTTCAGAGTTTCACATAGGTGTTTACTTATAGAAATAGGGGTTACAGCCAGAAACTTATAGAAATAGGGGTTCTTCAGCGCGTTGCTTGTTCCCGAGAATAAGCGTAAGCGCACAACTCTCTCGTTAAAACAAACTAAAAGACCCTATGAATACTTAATTAGAATATCGGCACCAGCTATTAGACTTTCTTATTGAAAACCCGCAAAGGTAGTAGAAGCCTAGGGTTAGGAGACCTTACTTGATTCTGGTCTTGCTCCTCAATCCGTACTTCACTTCACTGATGAATAAGTTGATAGTAGGAGCCGGGTTCTGGTGGGGCGTCACGTATTTGTACAAGCCATTAGGAGATTCAGAAAAGAAGGACCCTATATCTATCTATATATTAATTAGAAGAAAAAGGAGGTTAGCTGATTCTGATGCCCTATAAGATAGCGCCCATGCCTTGCAAAGGATTATTTGTAATGAGACTGTTACAGCAGCGCTTTGCTGAGAAATTCCAGTTTAGCCACGTCAAAGAAGGGGATCTATCTCACTCCTCACTAATGGCTGGAGTTCTCTTTCTCGCCAGATGGAAAAGCGCGTATATCAAACATCCCCTCCCTTACAACCAACAAGGTTTTCTCATTCCGAGCCTCATTGGCGTGTTCGTATGCGAGCTATGCAGGTTCTTTAGAGTAAAGCCGAGAGAGAGAGGCGGGCTTGTCGACCGAAGAAAAGGATGGGCGTAACAGCGATTCCTTCTTTACAACAGTTCGGTGGCGTAAGAGAAAAATAGAATAAGTCAATCTATGCTCTTACTATACAATAATTTCTTAATAATCAAAGTTCGAAGAGTCTCTTTCTTCTAAATCTTCGACATCTTCAGCTCTATCTGAATTTTCTCCGGTGATGATGCAATGCATATTCTTATTGAACTTGAAACCAATGTCACTTGCTCAACAACAGCTGCCTTATACAGTTGCTTCCTCTCCATCCTGAGTCGAGTCATAACATTTTCTCTATTTATTTGATTCTGCGTCTTTGGATGATATTGAAGCAGATTGAACTTAAAGGCAAAAGGGGGAACAGGTGGATTTCAACTGGCACAGCTTAACTTCTGGCTTAAAGGCTCTCCCTTTCAAACAAACAATTCCCGTCTAAAAACGAAGTCCAGTTCTTCTCCAGTACTCATAAGGTTAGTAGTATAAAGAAGATCATTCCCAGCTCCAGATCGATACGCAGAGCTGTTAGAGCTGGCCCCAGGAAATCATTCTCTTTTTTAATGGACTAACAGGAATGGCAGTAACAAACTTTGCAACTCCTCTAATGTTTGTAATTCCGGGTCGGGTACGGAGATATCAAATCATATGTGCATTTGTATTTGCGATCATTTGGTTTCAAAAGAAGACTTCTCATGCGAAGAAAGCTCTGTTGTGAAACACAGTACTAGCCAACAAAACTTCTCTTCACTAAAGCGCTCTCTCTCTTATGTCTGCCCAGAGGAAACCGAAATAAGAATTCCAGAAACATAGAAAAAGAAAAGGAAGGTAATGAAGGAGATCTCTATTCTATTCAGTTCAGAATACCCCCCTGCTTCCACGGTCCGCTTACCTACATACAAGAACCAACCTCTCTATTGCTTACCCTTTCTATGGTTTCTATCCTTGTCAAGGTTGATACTAGAAACTATTTTCTCAAGATTCATACGTATGTCCCAGACCCGAAAGAATTCTGGAGCAAAGGTCAGAAAGCATATCTTTCGAGGATTGCCAGCTTTGACTTGATCTCGCGCTCAACCTTGAGTTCCGAACCGGGGCCTAAGTACCTTACCTCTGCTTTTGTCTACAATAGAGAAGTGTGTTTACGGATACCTTATTTCCAATTGTTGATGGTGGTCTAATTGCGCTCTGTTAAAATGAATCCAATGAAAAAGCGGTAAGACCGGCGCCATGAGAGGATGGATTTGTACCTCCCTCTACACTTCAAAGGGTCCTAAAAGGGTCCTTCATCCAGTGGAGAGCCCGTTTGTTTCGGCTCCAGCCTGTTTGCGTCGTAAAACACGGATATCCTTTCCCAGACAGGAAAGCAGAGTGAGTTCCTTCGTCATCATCTCGAAAGCCCCATCTCAACCGAGACAACCATAACCGTCCAAAATGAATCCTCATCTTCTTTCTTATAGAATTGAATCACATAGTTTGACTAGCAAATGCTCTTGATTCGCGATAACTATGGAAACCCTATCTAATTTACGATGGAACCCACGTTTTGCGAATTCTCGGACCGGAACTTTCAGATCATTTCCATATTCGTTTTTGAGAGGAAGTTTGAATTCCAATATGAGAGCATATGGGTTTGTTTCGTGCCTTGGAAAAGATACGGAGCTCGGTGCCTTCACATCAATAAGGCTCGATGCTTCAGACGGCTCTAAAGTAGGGGGCAATTCTCTTATGGAAGTCAATATGATCGCCCGCTTTCCTGCATAGCAAACTTGTCGTTGATCTCGCTTGTGCTTTTTTGCTTTGCCTTACTTTTCTCTATTTGCTCTACTTTTTCCTGCTTTCTTATATGCTTGAAGAGAAAGAGCTTCATCTGCGCTTCTACACATGAGACTGGTCTTGATCTCTGGCTCCTATTGGGTTGGCTTCTTATGTCAGGCGAATCTAAGTCATATTTTGGTTTCTTTTCTAGCTTTGAAACGATGCTTTCTTATAAATTGGTATCTTTCTATTCCTTACTCTTTTTTGGTACCAGATCATAAGAGGAGAAGGGTCAACCCAGTTTGTATCATACAATTCAGAGCTCTTTTGTCAGGCCATAAATCTGGCTTCATTTCTTTTAAATGAACAATGATCATATGATTGACTTTCGAGATAGAAAACAAATACTATGGAATTGAATAATGGGTTTCTGGGTTCCTTCCTTTGGTGCAAATCCAATCACATAGATATTTGATGATAAGCCAGCCCCTTCCCCTATATTTCCCGTTTTTCTTTGAAAGTTTGAACCACTTGACACTGCTCCGGCATAGATAATATACTGCCCACGTCTGAGATCATCCCAGCCCGCTCTAGAGAACCCCGGCTCGCGTCGTTCCAAATCTTCAATGAGAAACTATAGGGAGAAAACACTCGTTCCTGTAGCAGTCCTTGTCCAAAACCCGGAGAAAATCCCCCTACCCCATAGCTTTAGTAAGTTTCCGGTCTCATAAATAGAAAGAAAGCGCAACCTTAGCATTGAATTTCCTGCTCTAAGAAATGGTGTCCCAGAGTCAATAGGGAAGAAAGCTCACTTAAGAAAAGAAGCAAATAATGAATTAGATACTCAATTCGCTACCGGTACCCTTTACTACTATACTATAAGACTCTATTCGGGTAAAGAAAGTGCGTGCTTATACTCTTTTATAGGGCGCAGTTAATTAGAGATCATAAGAAATTCAGATCGATATGTATTTACTACCTACCACTTCTTATTGAAATAGTGAAATAACAATAGAAGCCCCAAAAATCCGTTCTGCCCTTACTAAGCGAAAGAAGGGATCTCCTTACAGCTTTATTTACTTTATTCTATCATAAGTTAGCACCTTCTACTTTTCATTCCATCATAAGTTAGCACACACTTTCAAATGTTATTTCTTATTTTCTTACTTGCTTATTTGAACACTACTATGATTTGATTAAAGCGGAGGTTTCCTTAATTGCTACGTACTCTATGGGTTTCTCGTGCCCCTGAATCGACTACAAAAAAAGTAATTGAGTTTGCATCTTTTTCAGCAGGAAATAAGAGAGCGAGATAGATTCCCCTTCCTGTTTGTTTTGCTGAACTTGTCAAAAGAGAAAGATAGCTGAGTTTGTTTCTCCTATACTAGAAATGCACCATCTCTCCAAAGAAAAACGGCACGCCCTGTAGTTAAGAAGCAGGCTCGGGAACGTATCTCAAGTGTATGGACACCCAAAATCAATAGCAGTCAAAGGTTTCTCATTTACGCTTATGATATAATGAAGTAAAGTAACCCCAAACTCCTTTCAATTGAACTTCCCCTTTCACTTCACCCAGATAGGTTGTAAGCAGATGATTAGATTGAATGAGCACAGAGGCAATTACTCGGCCTTAGAGAGGACAGGACTGTTCTTGTCGGCAATGAGAGTAGGGGAGTAGCGTCCAAGAATGGTAGAGGAACCGGTCAGAGAATAGGCTAATAGGGACTGCACATTCATCGGGCTTGGACAAATAGGGTTCCTTTGATAATAGAATGCCTTCTTTAGCAAAAGCAATGGCTACAAATGGTAAGGCCTTCCCCTTAATGTTAATGCCCTGAGCAGGAGAGAGTGAATCAACGAGTAGCCCTCTGTCAATCTCTTCTGGCATCAAATCTTCAAAGTTCGAAAGACAAACTAATATGATAATCAACTGCAGTCTAATTAGGATTCTCATGTTTTCGCTTGGCTTATTCGATAGCATTGGTGCCATCTATAAGAAAGTAGTCGGTGTCAAAGAAAGGAGGAGGATTTGCAGCATTATCTCTTTTAGATGAATGATAGCAAGATTAAGATTTAGAAGATGACATAGATGAGATGCATCGAATACAAGGTGCTCTCGAATCCCCGAAAGTTGTAGACCGCCCAGCACAGAATAGCTTGTTCACGTGAAAAGAGGTAAAGGCGAGCTTGTACAGAAGACGTTTTCAAGGGTCGGTTTGATGCCGAGACTAGATTCAAACTGGGGTATTTAGGGGGCTGCCCTAAGAGATGCGCGGAATCAGAGGGCGTAGGGGTAGTGCATCTTTTGTTTCAGCGAAGGTATAAAGATTTGTTTCACTGCTGCCCTTTCGCTGTATTAATCGTGATTTCTCCCTTTTGCCGAAGGAAGGCAGACGAAGGAAGGAAGGAAGGCTGTCGTTGGTCGTGAGGTAGTAAATTTACTCTTTTTTGTGAGATCCTTTTTGACTTTCGATGAAGAATACGAACCCATCTATAAGTGGGGAAGCTAACTGCCTAAAGCTTATTTATTCTCCCTATGCTAACGCTAACTGCCTTAAACTAATGTGATTTATTCCCTTGACGCGCGCTGACTCACTCCTTACTTAAATAGAAAATGGAGTATCGGCACAACTCACTCACTTTCTCAATCAGATTCCTTGTGTTCCCGGGTTTGTTTGCTCCCTTGCTAGAGCCCTTTAAGTAAGAACGAATGTCGGCAGCACTGCCCTTCCCTTGCTCGTTTCGTGCACATATTCCATACTAAGGGTAACCTAACGCTTAATAATGAATGTAAATGAAAGTTACCTAACAGCTTCCTCACTGCAGGCTTTTTCTTAATGACTATTTGATTTGTTCTTGCGAAACCGCTTGTTGAATGAAATAAACTACTCGTATAAAAGAGTAACCGAACTGCTGACAAAGAAGTGAGTGACCTAATTCCGAAATACCAATAGGTTAACTAGTGCCGCTTCTTTATACTCCACCTTGTCACTGAGCAGAATACTTTAGCAGGTAGGGCCAGAGTCAAGTCAACCATCCAAATTGATTATCTTATCCACAGCACATATAGGCATTTGTGAATTGAATCTATCTCGCCTATGTTATAAGAAAGGGTCCTGTCCTGAAACTAATACATAATCTCATGTGGGCACTAAACGAAACAGAAATCATGAATAAACTGAGAACTAACTAAACCGAGTTGCTTGTTCAAACACTCACTAACTGGATATAATATAGTGTTTTTCGCCCCTGAGCTCAATTACAAGAAAGGTTCAGTTAACACCGACTTTACGGTTTCATTCCATCTAAGCCTAATTCAATAACTCATTTATTCCCCATAGTCCGTACTTGTGGAAAAGAATATACACTTTTCACAGTTCCGTTCGTCAAGCATTAACCGCCATTACAATAAGTTCAAGAGAAGACTGTAGGGCAATAAAGAAATCATGAATCTCTAACTTATTGCGCTGAAGCAACCCGTTGCGTGTTAGGGAGTTTGAAAGAATAAGATCTCATAGGAACAGCACAAAGAGGAATGGAATCTCAGTGAGAGCGTGTGGTGTGAACGGCGCAATTCTCTTCCTGTTTTCTGGGAAAGGTAAAGTAAAGGAAAGGAAAGGCGAGCTGTAAGGCTGTGTTCAACAAGTCATAAATGAGTTTGAAAGCAAAAGGGGGAGCTGTTTGTTTAGAGTGACTGTGCCTATGTCCTTATCTTATAGTCTTTTTTCTGCCTATGTCCGATGAGTTAAGGGTGAGGTTGCTTCGCGTAATGGCAACTTACAAGTCATAAGTGGCCCTAGAAGATCGAGTAGGAATAGATCTGTAGTTAGGTTTTTAGTGTTGTGAGTAAGCTGGTAATAAGTAAGCAATGCAGTGAGGTTAGAGAGCCAAACAACTAACGCATTATACTATCTAAGCTTGTTTTTTGCGCTAACGTGAGGGGTGCCGATATGACTTATTCCTCTGAATACTAAGGAGTTAGGTTTCCCTATTATCCAAAATGCTAACTAGATGAAATTGCTGGAACAAGCAAGGGCTGTCGTGAGCGAGGCGGAGTGCTTTAGTGAGTGAGTCTAATTTAGGATGATTGACGAACTTTACATGGAACACACAGGCCAAAACGGATTGTTAATGGTTGCTCAAGCTGTAAGTATCCAGTTTCAAGTCATAAGTGTTAGAGCTGGCTCCAGGAAATTACCACAGGGTAATTTGGCAACCCAATAAAGATAATTAACAGAAAAGAATAAAAAAAATAAAGATACCAAATTTACGTGGTTCGATCAATTGACCTACGTCCACGAACGAAAGGAGGAGTAAATCTTTACTAACAATGGGACAATTACAAATACCTTAGGAAATTATTCCTAGGCCATAAAGCACCTGAAACTACTAAACAAGAAAAACCTAAAATATTTAATATGAACTTAATGAAATAAAATCTAAAGTGGCTTTTCTTGTGGTGCCTGTGGTGCATCTATTTAGAAAGCCTAGACCCCTTTTTATAGCATCAATAGGGGATAGCAAAACAGAAATTAGAGATGTGGGACTAAAGGATTTGCCAAACCAACAATAAGTGCACATCATGTTCCATAATTATGTAGAAAACTTGCCCCTTATTTGAATGAACAGGTGCGTTAGTGAGTTCCATTCGCCTGAGTTTAGAGTGAGCTTAAGTGCTAATGTGAGTTATGTGACTAAGATTGCGTATAGGAAAGCTGCTGGCGAAACTCGAATAAGGTGTTTTAGTCGTTGCTTGTTCTGAAGCTTGTTCTGAAGCTTGTTTCGTAGCTTGTGCTAACGTGGGTTGAGTGGTGCAAACTACCTATTGTTGTTTTCGGGGCTAGTGCAGGGTCTGTCTGCTGAAGCGGCGGATGCTAATGAAGGTACTATTTACTACGGAGGGAGCGGGAACGAAATAATAAAGAGTAAAGATGTAGGGTGAAAGAGTCTAGATGTTGAGAGTTCTATTGCGAATAAGTACTTTGTTTCAGGGTGGATCATATTAATTGATTTCTTATTGAATGTGCTACTTATTAATTCGACAAGGGCTAACGTTATAGTATTATGACTTTTCATTCCATTCATGGTTGACTTCACACAGGCAGGCCCTACTGTTGAACGGCGCCAGAGGTTGGTTGTGCATAAGGAGCTTCGTGTTAGGTTATACTCAATGAATTTAGTTGAACGCTATATGATTTGAGGATTTAGCCTAGTTGAACGCCATATGATTTGATTGTTCCGTTGTGCTAACGTAGGTGTTAAAAGCAATAAGTGCTTAGTACCGCTTTTCTTCTAATTCCGACACGCACCCAAGGTGCTGAAAGCCCTCAGAGTCTTGAGTTATATTACTATATGACATTATCGGTGTACTTACTTCTCTTCTATTCTTAAAGCTACGGAACAAGAATCAAGTTTACGATCGAAAGAACAAGCAACATCGGTATTAGTTGACTTCCAACTCGCCCAACAAACTACAGCTGGAAAAGCAACGGCACTAGAACTTCAAGTAAAGTAGAAGGCATCTCAACTGCTCTCGCAAGGGAACAAGCTACGGCACTAGAACTTCAAGTCTCAAGGTAGCTCAATGGCTCTCACAAGGGAACAAGCTACGGGCAATAATTCTATATAGAATATTTTATTGAGTCTAGCGTTCGGATGCCTATATTCGTTCTCTTGGAATGCCTCAAGCAACATGAAATAATGGGGCAATAAGTGAGTTTTTAAGCAATAGCAATGCAGTTAGGTTACCTCGGAAGAAGTGTGATGCACATAATTTCTCTTCCAATTCAATACTTATTCCGGCAAACTCCTTAAGCACAAGGGCAAGAAGTTAAGTACTAATATGTATATAGCGTGTGAGGTAGCCTAGCTTAGTTCTTCAAGTGGTTCTAGCGGTGCCTCATTCTTAAAGAGGGGTTCTAGGTGACTAGTTTCTATCAGTTGTGCGAGATAGATTCAAAAAGTGCCCCCCAAGATAGAGATTCGATTCAAAAAGTAAACAAGCAGGTGCTTACGTGAGAGAGTTTAGTGAGTAAGCTGTTAATAACTGACTTTTGAAGCAAACGAACTCGCGTTAGGAGCGGCAATGGCGTAAGTGCAACTCACAACGTTGCTAGTTTGCTTGTTCCCCGACCCGAGAGTCATAGGTCTTTTGCACTTCTATAATAAGGTGCTTTAAATTCCATTGTTGGTGTTACTGGCCCAGACTTATTAATGGGTTGCTTAAGCAGTCAAAAGTGAAGTAGAAGGTATATCAACGGCAATAACGGCAAGAATCAAGTTGGACTCTTGTCTAGGATTCGGTTAAGCAGAAAAAAGTGATGAAAGAACAAGCGCGAAAGAACGAACAAGTAATAGAGTTCTAGAAGCCAACAAGCCATGGAACAAGTCACTAAGAAAGAACGAACAAGTAATAGAGTTCTAGAAGCCAACAAGCATTAGATAGTTCCGGACTATAGTGTTAGTTAGTATAGGATATAAGAAAAAGAATCAATTCGAGGCACTTAGGCGCTTATGGAGTTTTTGTTCGAGTCGGGGAATCTTAAAGTAGACTATCTTTGAAGCAGGATTAGATCTTGTTCGGCTAACTCACTAGCATATCCAGAAACTCACTAAACTATAGAGCTCACATATTACACGTTCTCTGGCTCTGCTCTACCTGCTCACAGCGTGTTTCCAATCATCGTTGCTTCTGGAATAGAGAATTCTGAACTATCTATCACCATTATATGAAGAAGAAAAACATGACACTGGTCACTCTCGGCTCTTAGCTCCTTATACGCGAGTATTGTTTTAGGAAGCAAGACCTTGTTAGTCCAGTCCGGTTCCTGATTGAGAGTTCCGGGCAGAGGCAAGTCCTGTTGCGGCTGTACTTCAAGGAGAGTTTCAAGTGTTGGCGATTAGAATGAATGGGAAGTCAGGGTAGGAGAAGGGCTAGTTTTAAGTAATCAAAGAAAAGAAGAAAACCTAAATCACTGACATCTGATATAGGAAAGTCACACAACACTGCATTGCTTGTTCCATAACAAGATTGAGAAGCGAACCCTATTAAGAAAACCCTACCCATTATTGAGAAGCAAAAACCTATTAAGAAGCTATCCCTATTAATAAGAGCAACCCCTATTTAGAAGCAACCCCTATTTCTATGTTGTATGTAAGTAAGAACACAGCTTTGCTTCCAAAACACCTAATGCGCTTGTTCTTGCGCAACGGACGGTTCGTTTACTTGTTTGCTTGTTTTCCTATAATGTAATTTGGAACCTTATTGTATTGCTGGCTCTACCTAACCTAACTGTATTGCTCTTCCAGATTCACGTCAACGTGTTGCACCGGAAAATTCTCTAACTAACGCTCTTGCTTGTTCCGCTTCCTCACTACCCAGGACTATCGGGACGCGTGCTACTTCAAAACACACTTGACTAGGGGCTTTCTCACTAACTTAGATGGCAAAAACGGAACTTCAAGTTCCAAATGTCATTGCAACTGACCGCCTTCGCATTCAAAGGGGCTTACTTACTTACTGGTTACGGGTTTATATACTAACCCAATGAACAATACTTTGACCACACACCGCGCAGCAAAGCCATTAATAGATTCTTCAACGAGAGGAGCACTTTGGAAACCGTTTGATGTGAACCCTCATTAAAACACTTATATCTGTAGGCAAGCAAGCACCTACCAAAGAGCCTAAACTCCACTTCACTTGGTTAAGGCTGAAGAAAGCCGCTTATATTCCATTCTTCAAGCAGCGGGCAAACAAAGATACGAGTAGAATGACATATTTCTATATGTATGATTCAGAACTAAATGGAACTATAAGGCGCAACGCAACGGCTTCTACGCACTCGCTCAAGTAAGCATTAGCGTTGAAAAGAAGGGCAGCGAAGAGTGTGAGCTGCCTGGCTAAGTTAAGTTACTTGGGGTATAAAAGTGGTTTACGATATAGGTTGGGGTTCTTATTATGTTGGTTCAGAAATCCAAGTTCTAGTGTAGGTAAGTGAATTAGTGTCCAAGTCTACAGAAGCCTAATCGAATCTAGCTCTAATCTCATGCCCAAGTAGCGGCGATGCAATTCGATGATGACTCTTTTTGCAGTTCCATTCAAAAGAAAAGGCAAGCTCCGCGAAAGGTGTTGAGTCATATATATAATAAGGTCATCTTCCATCCATCGGTGTTGTCGAGGATAGTGTCTTTTGGTGCTTTTGTTGTCGATTCAGAGAGTCGAGTTCACCTTCCAAATCCAAGAATCCAGAATTGAACTAACAAAGTCAGGTAAAGTATAGTATAGTGAAAGAAGATAGTGAAGATAGTATGTATAGGCTTTCGCCCTAGCCCTAAGTCAATCAGTAGGGATAAGTTCTTGTCGAGAATCAGAGGCTATAAAGCTTTATCAAGAGAGGAATGAGTTTCAAGATCTGAAGCAACTGAATTACCGACCTGTTGAAGTGGAATTGAAGTTAAAGGCTTGTGTTGCTTGTGTATAAGTAATAAAGTCACGTTCGAGCGGAAGAATCTTGCTTGATGAAGTACTGGCTCTGGCCCCAACACATAATGCTTCAGCACTAAATCAATCATACAATAGAGGTATATTTCTCTTTTTTGACTGAGGACAGTGCAGACCCATACTTAAGTTGAAGTGCGTCAGTGGGGTCAGTGAGTGAACCAGAAAGATTAGGGACGTCAATGAACTAGAACATCCATCCGATAGGGGTCTTCATACAGTGAATGAATAAATTGATGTTTGAGGCAAAGTTGATAGGGTTGAGTATCGTACAGACTCGGGAGCTTGATAGGAAGAAAGATCTGAATAATAAGCATAAGATGCCTGACAAGGGAGCAAGCGAGGGCTGGGCTAGGTTAAGTAAGTGGCAAACAAACAAGTAAGCACAAGGGAAACTACCAATAAGAAACTACTCTTAACTAGTCTAACAAGGCGCAAAAAGGCTCAGTATTAGCAATAGGTCCATCTCTTTAGGCTCAAATGCATTTCAACAGCTGATAGGGGGGCAAATACCTTTCCTTTAACCAAAATGGTTTTCCGTTGCTTGTCCGATGAGAAAGAGGAGTTTACAGCCCAGAGATATAATTCACCTCCTTAGGATATAGGGCACTTTAGCTTTTACGCACAGTCGCCTAGGGTGCCTTTTTCATAGATAGTATCAGTGAGAGCGACTCTAGTCTTACTTACTAAGAGGATATTAATAAATAGTAATCAATAATCAATAGTAGTTTTGTTTCTCTGCCGCGACACAAGGCATCTACTGACGCGACACGAGAGCTACTGACACGTCACGTTAGCCTACTAACTCCTACGCGCTTAACTCGCTACCGCACAACGTCTTTCGCCTGCAAGGGGGCTACCGCGCCACTACTGACGCGTAATATTAGTTTCGAACTGCCGCGACACTCGAACACAGGACAGGACTCCATAATACCTGACGCACAACTCCACTAGTGCCTGTGCAGTTGCTTGTCGTCTTGTCTCTCGGCTTGGCGGTCGTTAGTAGTTGCTTGTCGACTTGTCTAAGTAGTGTCTTGGCTGTTGCAAGAGTTCGGGAAGTAATGTAGTAATAAAAAACCCTTTGATCGAGTCCTGTGTGAACCTGCATTTGATTCTCGAGTTGCCCCTAGATTGAAGTTGGGATAGAGATTAGCTATTTCTTTCGAGTGAGCAGGATAATCAGTGGTTGCCCAAGTCCTGTCTTTGTTGGGTAGTAATGAATTCTTTGTCCTGTCTTCATTCCAGCTTTCGTCATGGCAGAGGAGCGTGTTGTGCGGGCTGTAAACTATTCTTTTGAGTCGTTGAGCGGAGGCTAAACCAAGCTAATGGCAAATTACCTCTCTTGTACACCGAAATGCGTCACTAATGCCTTTTTTGCTTAATAAGAAGGACTTGCCTCTTGAAAACCCGCTAACGCTTACATAGATTTGAGTAACACTTGTGTAAATTGACATCAATTCTTAGTTATTAGTGGAATTCAAAGATAGGTAATTCAATAAGATAGGAAGTTCTATAATCAACTAGTATATTCGGGAGTATACATGGGCGATATCGAATCCAGTACCCGTTTAAAGGAGTCGAATAAAGATCATCAGCCGGAACAGTCCATTCTTATGCTTCTACGCGAATATCTCTCTTTAACACAAGATCCTTAAAACCAGAATCTCTCTTTCTGATCTCAACTCTCACAGCGGACTGCCGGTCTTCCACTCAGGGATTCGAATTAGATACAAGGGAGCGGTTCCAAGACTTTGTCCCTGTCCCTTAAGTGCCTCTGTCCCTGTCCCATAATATAGCCTTAACTTAATATGTAGCATAGGATCTATCTGCTACAGTTTTCGAGTTATGAGTAAGTCCTGCAACCGTTAGCGCAACATCTGGTTGCCCCCCACATATAGTAAGTTGAACTGCCCCAACTCGCTCGGTGTTGTCCGTCGACTTGGCTAGTTCAGTTGTTTCAATTCCCAAAATGGATGCAAAAGATGTAGATTCAATTACAGGGTGACTCGGCCCTTTTCTCCTTTAATAATCTTTGATGTGTGCACTAGATTCCATTCCTGTCCGGTCCCTTTGCTCTTAACCAACCATGCATGTGCGGGTCCGATCTAGACCTACTCCTCACACTACGAAGTAATGTAAATTCCTGAGTTCACCTGTGTTCATGGCTTACGGGGGTTGGGCTTTCCTGTCTCTAACCCTTACTTTTGACTGTCTCTTATTCAGTAGCCAAGCCTTATTCACCGGCGTAGCAATCCTTATTGCCTTCCTCCAGTGCCAAGCCTTATTTGTCTTATACATGTCCAAGCCTACCCGCTATGCCCCTATGCCCGAGGAGCTAGAGTAAGACTTTCCTTTCTTTGAAACTGACGGCACTTATAGAAAGAATCGAACTGGTAGCAAACAGACTTTACCTAGTGTGCTTTTCGTACTTGTACTCATGCCTATGAAGCCAGCTAGCTCCTACTCCAAATAAGTATTTATATGGGAACTCATTCCTATGTTCCCTGCTAGAGCCTCTCTCCCCTTTGCACTTCAGTCTATTACTAATGCTAATAAGAATCCGTACAGGAGTCAAGAAATGCACTGGTAACTAGAAGAGGGGACCTACTCATGGAAAGAATAAGATGCAACAAAAAAAGAATGCAAATGCAACTGCTAATGCTTTAACTATTCACTGGGGATTCCACACTCCCTAATAGACTGAACTAGCGAACAAAAGGCTAGAACACTTCAGTAGGTTATCAGAATATGGGTACGATGTAGTGCATCCAGGTTATAAGTCATAAGAATCAGAAGTCAACTAATAGGTAATGGAACCAAACTCAGTACTAATAGAAGTCAGTACATGATCTATAGGCGCATAAGAAGGTAGAAACAAACTACCTATAAAAAGAATCTCAATCAAAAAAGGAAAACCAGCGCACCAGTGCCTTATAGCATAGAACCTGGGCATACGAGAATTCAATAACAACTAATGAGAGCGGAACCGGTGCAAACAATACTCTTTCCACAGCTTCTAAGCATTAAGCTCTAAACCTCGGGCTGACTTTGGACTTCATCTAATTCTTCCAATCCATACCTAAGTTCTTTATTTGACTATAGTTGTGTTGGGAAAAACTTGTAAATACGGAATAATATTTTTCCAAGATCAAAATGGATTCCTC
This sequence comes from Musa troglodytarum, assembly GCA_023547065.1. Taxonomy (NCBI): domain Eukaryota; kingdom Viridiplantae; phylum Streptophyta; class Magnoliopsida; order Zingiberales; family Musaceae; genus Musa; species Musa troglodytarum. The sequence continues at coordinate 34,109,131 of CP097511.1, forward strand.
ATCAAAAATACCAACTTGATATTAAAAGCAAGTATTAACTAGAACAATATTATCAATAGAATAACTGATCAATCATAGGTGAGATCGAATTTTAACATAAAAAACCCAATACGGGAAAAACCACAGGACCATAGTCCATTTCAAACTTCCACTATCATCAATAATAATAACAGGTTTATAATATGTCTTCTCTTAAATAATAAGAGGATCACAGTAACATCAAGATCAACAATAATGCATCATTATCATAACAATATAGATGAATCTCATCTAACAAAAGTTTTAAATCTCACCAAGTAAATATAACAGGAAAACATCTTAGAGAGGATAAACTATAGATCAGTACCGTTAGGATTGTAGAGTTTACTGCAAGGATTCTCCACATCAAATCTGGGTCAAAACCGACGAAGTTTGGTCACCGATCGTTAAGCAGAAAAACTCATATCCTGGTTTTCTTTATTCTTTTCTCTCTTCCTTTTACTGTGCCGCACGTCTCACGTCGCACGCCGCTGCTCTCTGCTATTTTTTCTCAATTGCACTCACACCAATAGAAATCGTTAGTTTCTATTTAATTAATTAATTTGGGCTCGGGCCCAATTATCTGGTCCAAGCCCAATAATTCTCCCCCTCCATCTCATATGATGAGCTGTACTAAGCCCACTCTTCGCCTACAAGCTTCAAGCTTCCCCTTAGGCAACTTTACCAAGTTATAAGTGTAGTTCTCAAGCAAGGATTTCATCTCTTCTTGCATGGCTTTAACCCACTTATTCTTGTGCTCATGTAGAATAGCTTCTTGGTAAATTTCTGGCTCTCCCTCATCAGTAAGCATAACATACTCATGTGGAGGATATCTTGTAGATGGTTGTCGCTCTCTTGTGGATCTTCTCAATGGAATCTCAACTGGTGGTGGAGGTGCTTGCTCAGTTGGTTCAACTTCATCAACTGTAGGAGTATCATCACTAACATTCTCACCATATTCTTCTTCTTCATCTCCCCCATGATTATCATGAACTATAGGTGGAGGAACTGAACCCAAACTCCAAGGAATATAAGCAAAGGTTTCTGGCTTCTTAACAGTATCACCATTATCAAACAATTGGTCTTCAAGAAACACAACATCCATACTTCTAACAATCTTCTTGTTCATTGGATCCCATAATCTATACCCAAACTCTTCATGATCATATCCCAAGAAAATACATGCCTTTGTCTTATTATCAAACTTGGATCTCTCATTTTTGGGAATATGTATAAATGCTTTACATCCAAAGACTCTCAAATGATCATAAGATATATCTTTCCCTTTCCATACTCTTTTTTGAACATCACCTTGCAAAGGAACTGATGGAGAAAGATTTATCAGGTCAACTGTAGTTCTCATAGCCTCCCCCCAAAATGACTTAGGTAACTTGGCATGGGAAAGCATACACCTAATCCTTTCTTCAATAGTCCTGTTCATCCTTTCTGCCACATCGTTTTGCTGAGGAGTTTTTGAAACTATTTTCTCAAGTCTGATACCATGAAACCTGCAATAATTCTCAAAAGGACCCCTGTACTCACCACCATTATCTGCTCGAACACTCTTTAGCTTTCTGCCAGTTTCTCTTTCAACACTAACATTAAATTTTTTGAAGACATCGAGTACCTGATCTTTAGATTTCAAAACAAAAGCCCAAACTTTTCTAGAATGATCATCAATAAAAGTAACAAAATAAAGAGCACCTTCAAGAGTTCTAGTTTGCATAGTACAGACATCAGTATGAACTAAATCAATAATATTTAATCTTCTAGATGACGAATAAGTATGAAATGTAACTCTATGTGTTTTTCCAACTAAGCAATGATCACAAGATTTAAGAGATCTACCTTGCAACTCTGGTAAGAACTGCTTTCTAGCAAGAGTTTGAAGTCCCTTCTCGCTGATATGACCAAGCCTCTTATGCCAAAGATCTATGCTTTCACCCTTTTGAATTGCATTAATCTCTCCTTTGTGTAGCTTAGCTTCCATAATATAAAAAGAGTTCAACTTCTTTCCTCTCGCTACAACTAGAGAACCTTTAGTGAGCTTCCATTTGCTTTCACCAAAGTAATGTGTAAATCCCTCATCATCAAGTCTGCCTGTAGATATCAAATTCAAACGAATATCTGGAACATGTCTGACATCTCTGAGTATTAATTTGCTCCCAGTACTGGTCTCTAAGCAAATATCTCCAATACCCACAATCTTGGATGTACCATTGTTTCCCATTCTGACATTACCAAAATCACCAGCAGTGTAGGATCTGAATAAATCATCATGAGAAGTAACATGGAATGAAGCACCAGAGTCAATTACCCAGTTGTTGTCCTGAGCTGCAAGACTAACACATCCATCATCACTAACAGTAATGATATCACTTTCAGCAGCAACTGTATTGGTCTCTTTCTCATTTTTCTTCCTTTCATTCTGTTCTCGCTTTCAAAACCTACACTCTTTCTTCATATGACCTGGCCTGTTGCAGTGGAAACACCTGATATCTCTTCTAGACTTGGATCTTCCTTTGTAACCATGTGGATTTCTACTGTGACTTCTTCCACGTCTTTCCTGCTTTTCAATAACAAGTGCACCAAAAGAAGATTCTCTCTATTCTTTCCTTCTGGCATCTTCATTCAGTAAACTATCTTTAACCATATCTATAGTTAGAGTCTCCTCTGGCGTGGAGTTACAAATTGTCACCACATACGTTTCCCAACTTTCTGGTAAAGAGCTGAGAAGTAGCAATCCCTGCATTTCATGATCAATATTTATTTTTATAGCAACCAACTTGTTTGCAAGACTCTGAAATAGGCTTATGTGTTCAACAATGCTGTCACCATCTTTATACTTCAAATTAACAAGCCTTCTAAGGAGAGAAATTCTATTTCCCACTATCTTTTTCGCAAACAGATTTTCTAGCCTTTGCCAAACAATATCAGCTCTAGTTTCATCGGAAATATGCTCATGCAGATTTATATCCATCCATCTTCTAATATAAGCGATAGCTTTCCTGTGTTGAACTTCCCATTCTTCCTCATCCATAGTAGAGGATTTTTCTTTAACTTTAATGGGCTTATATAAATCTTTGCAATAGAGCAAGTCTTTCATCATACACCTCCAAGTAGAATAATTTGATGAGTTCAATTTAATCATACCATCTGATTCTTCCATTTCAATCATATAAGAAAACACTAGTAGCAAATAACAACCTGCTACTCTGATACCACTTGTTGGAAAAAACCTGTAAATGCGGAATAATACTTTTCCCTCTTTGTGTATCAAAATGGGTTCCTCATCAAAAATACCAACTTGATATTAAAAGCAAGTATTAACTAGAACAATATTATCAACAGAATAACTGATCAGGTGAGACCGAATTTTAACGTGAAAAATCTAATGTGGGAAAAATCACGAGACCGTAGTCCACTTCAAACTTCCACTATCATCAATAATGATAACAGGTTTATAATATGTCTTCTCTCAAATAATAAGAGGATGACAGTAACACCAGATATCTTGGCTCAACAATAATGCATCATCTAGATCTCATCTAAAAAAAATTTTAAATCTCACCAAGTAAATATAGCATGAAAGTACTTTAGAGAGGATAAACCATAGATCAGTACCGTTAGGATTGTAGAGTTTACTGTAAAAATTCTCCTTGTTAAATCTGGACTAAAATCGACGAAATTTGATCACCGATCGTCAAACAGAAAAACTCAGATCTTAGTTTTTTTTTTCTTTTCTCTCTTCTCTTTCTCTCACCGTGCCGCACGCCGCACGCCGCACGCCGCTGTTTTTTCTCAATTGTAATCACACGAATAGAAATCCTTAGTTTCTATTTAATTAATTGATTTAAGTTCGGACCCAATTACCTGGTACAAGTTGGTCTGGCCCTACCGCCTTGCATTCCTATGTCCTATTATTAGGTATGCCTTTTTGACTGCTTTTATTCTTCTACTCCAAACTATATAGGATCGAACTGCTGCCAAACTGGCTATAATGACTAATAAGTATAATCAAACAGGTACTTCTCTGACTTTAGAACTCATAGCCGGGAAGTCCACTACGGATAACAAGAGTTGAACCAATGCTACTCGGGCTTATACCCGGGCCAAGCAACTTATAACATTATTAGACTCTCACTGCAGCTTCTCAGAATGCAACAAGGGCTTAACATAACAGGAATTCACCAAGAGTATTAGAGTCAAACTCGCAAGTAAGGTGTGTGCCCCACGGTACAAGACAAATAGGCGAAAATACACAGCACCAATATCGATGAGAGTGAAAACACTCCAAACTAGGCCAGGCAAACGACTAATTAGAATCGAGCAGGCAATAATGGATATGAACCGGGCATATGATACAGGCATCGGGGCTAACAAGACCTTACCTCACACCCGGGAATGCAAAGAGTGCTGCCAATACCGCTACAACTTCCTAATAGCCACTTTTCAGCGGTTGTGAGTTGAGCTATACTCGCCTTGATTCTCTCTTTTATTATTCTATTCAGTAAGAAGTTATCTTATATGAATTTCGACTCTATTTATTAGTAGTTTGCTTAGCTAAACAAGTTTCAAAAGCACAATCGTTATTCTCTTATCAATTTCTATGCTTGTGCCGATGTTAAGTAAAATCGGTTCTCTTAGATTAATGACTCTTATCATCGATGCATACGGGCGGTCCTGCCACCTCCTCGGCCTGTTGCCCGTACCTCTTCGATCTGTTGCCCGACCACTAAATGAATGAGCTATTTGACTTTAAGAATGAGCTATGTATCGCTTAACTTAACTAAAAGAATGGAGCTAATAGGAAAAAGCCTTCCCCTACGGAACTCAAACCTTTCTCACTGCCCTCACTTTCACTCTCAAACTACTAAATAGAAAAATTGGTCCATCCGCTAGGAACTCTACAAGTGCTGCTATTGGGTTGAGAGCCCAGTTCAACCCATATGGGCTTTAACAGTCCATAACCTTTTTCTTATTAACTCTAATCCTAACCTAAAACCTAATTATATATAGGGGCTAATGGTGACTGCGAAATTAGGTGATTAACATCGCAGCAAGGGACAGAAATTTACAGCAACATTAGGGATTCAAAGAGAGGAGAAAAGGACAGAAAAACAAGAGAAAAAGAAAGGGAAGAAGATAAGGAAAACACAGAAATTGTTCTCACTCATCCAAACAGTTTCTCATCTCAGGTTAGATCAGATCTTGATGAATTCTTTTGTGATTTCTTGAGGAGGTTTTGGATATTGTGCATGGCGTGATCCTTGTATCGATTATTCTCTTAAGATTGTTGCTTGGGTTTTGGGCAAGAGATTCGAGAATTGTACATTCATTATTTTTATAGTGAATTTTCTCTGGTTTGCCCCGTGGTTTTTACCCTTCACGTTGAAGGGTTTTCCACGTAAATCTTGGTGTGCTATTTGATTGTGATTTCTGTTTAATACCGTTGTGTGTTACGGCCTACTAGTATTTGTTCTTATACAAAAGTTATTGTTTGTTACCTATCCTTTTATTTTCTCCCATTAACTGGTATCAAAGCAAGGTTTTGGTGATTTAACTTTTGTATTTGAACATGGAGGCTGGCAATGTTTCTCGCATGAGTAGTTTGAACGAAAATAATTGGATGATATGGAAACCAAGAATGGAAGATCTCTTGTATTGCAAAGATTTGTATGGACCTTTGCAAGGGGATAGTGAAAAACTCACAACTATGACAGATGATGAGTGGAAGAGATTAGATCGAAAAACGGTTGGATTTATTCGGGTGGCTCGATGATAGTGTCTTTCACTATGTTTCTAATGAAAGTTATGCATATTCTCTTTGGAAAAGTTAGAAGGTCTCTATGAAAGAAAAAATGACAACAAAGCTTTTTGATCGAAAACTTGTGAACCTAAAATATAAAGAGGGTGCTTCTATTGCTGAGCATTTGAATGAAATTCAGAGTATTACTAACCAGTTATCTTCTATGAAAATGTCTCTTGATGATGAGTTGCAGGCATTGTTACTTCTCAGTTCATTGCCAGAAAGTTGGGAGACACTGGTGGTTTCCCTCAGTAATTTTGCGCCAGATGGTATTTGATAAGGGTATTAAATGTGACGTGACATCTGGTCCTATGTATTACGCCCGGATGACGTCCTCGCCCCTCCTGCGCTCAATTACTCCTGCGACTGACCACCCGACGTCACTTCTCCTCTGCCTCACCCCGCATCCATGCTGAGTTGACCACGGCACCAGCCTGCGGAGCCAGGTCCGTATACCACCCCCAGACGCAAATGGAAGCTCGCCATCCGCCGACATATTTAAGGCAAGGGGTAAGGTGAAGAGAAGTGGAGGAGAAAAAGAAAAAAGGAAGGTGCGCTCTGAACTCTTCAATTGTTTTGACCGGCCGAGATCTGGAAAGGAAAATAAGGTCGGGAGCCTACGGGAGTAAGGCTGACTTGAGCGTCGGAGGGGTCGGGCAGAGCACCCTTCGACCCGCCTTTGTGCAGGTACCGTTCCCACCGACGTTGGCTCACCCCCCCGCTCGGGACCCAACTGGAGCAGGAGACATCGACGAGCCCGAACCTTACCGAGATGACCCCGGATCCCCGGACTCTCCACCGCACGCCCCAGGGTCACGGTAAAAAGTTGTTTGTACTAACAGTATTGTTACCATGAGTCAAGTAACAAGCAGTTTGTTGAATGAGGAGTTGAGAAGAAAGACCTCAGCAGTATCTCAGATTGATTCACAGGCACTTATCTCAGAGAATAGAGGAAGGTCAAGGTCTAAAGATAGAAGTAGTTCACGCATATGTAGAAGCAAGTCAAGATCAAGGAAAGATATTGTTTGCTATAACTATGGTGAGAAAGGACATTATAAGAATCAGTGTAAGCAACCTAAGAAGAGCAAGAAAAAGAGAAAAAAAGTGGAGTCTACAGAGTCAAAAGAAAATACCACAACTATAGTGCAGGTTGGTGATTATTTGATTTTGTCTCCATCTGATGATATTTTTTCTTGTGTGTGTCAGGATCTTGAGTGGATAATTGACACAGGAGCTTCTTATCATATTACACAACGGAGGGAGTTTTTTACTACGTATAGGTCTGGAAATTTTGGTGTTGTCAAGATGGGCAACCATGGCACAGCAGACATCATTGGCATAGGTGACATCCATATAAAGACCAATCTTGGCTGTAAGTAGGTGCTTAAGGATGTGAGGCATGTGGTTGACTTGCTAATTTCAGTTGAAAGATTAGATGATGAAGACAATGATAGTAGGTTTCACAGAGGGCAATGGAAGCTCAGTAAGGGTTCTCTTGTTATAGCTAGTGGAAAGAAATGTCACACATTGTACAGGTTGCGAGCTAAAGTTTGTGGTGAACAATTAAATGCCACAGAAAGACTTGACATGGAGTTGTGGCATAGGCGATTGGGACACATGATGAGCGAGAAAGGCTGCAAGCTCTTTCCAGAGAGAGGTATTACGACCTCGGAGGTATACGTTTGAACCCCTTGTATCGATTGTTTAGCTGGTAAACAACATAAAGTTTCATTTGCTAGTCCTGCTTTGTCTAGAAAAATGCATGCCTTGGACCGTGTTTATACAGATGTATGTGGTCCTTTGAGGATAAAAACTCCTAATGATTCTACTAATGTTCCTGGCATCAGTGGTGCACTTTACTTTGTTACTTTTATAGATGACTATTCCAGGAAAGTTTGGGCTTATGCTTTGAAGACCAAGGATCAGGTTATTGGTGTCTTCAAAGAGTTTCATGCCAGAGTTGAAAGGGAGACAGAAAGACAATTGAAATGCATAAGATCAGATAATGATGGTGAGTATATAGGATTGTTTAATGATTATTGCAGGTCACATGGCATCCAGCATGAGATGACAGTTCTTGGTACACCTCAGCATAATGCAATTGCAGAGAGGATGAATCGTACCATCATGGAAAAGATCAGATGTATGCTTTCATTACAAAGCTACCCAAAAGGTTTTGGGATGAAGCTTTGAGGATCAGAGTTGATGTGATCAACTTATCTCCTGTCTGACCCTAGATGCTAATGTTGCGAGCATGTTTGGTCGAGGAAAGATGTTTCCTATAAGCATTTGAGAGTCTTTGGTTGTCGTGCATTCCGGATAACGAAAAGGTCTAAGCTGGATGGTAAGATAAAAGAATGTATTTTTCTTGACTACTCACATGATCAATTTGGTTATAGGCTTTGGGATCCAGAAAAGCAGAAGGTGTTTAGAAGTAGAGATGCGGTCTTCTTTGAGGATCAAACCCTTGAGGATTTGAAGAAGGAGGCATCAGCCAATACTTCTGCAGAAGGATTGGCGGTGTGACCCAGTTGTTCCTCCAGTATATCGGGGTGATGGGGAGATGTGCGGGAAGATGGTGTAGAGCCAGGATATTAATCTACCAGAGGACATGTTGAGCAAACAGAAATTGAGGAGCAGCTTCCCGCAGAATCTCAATTGAGAAGATCTTCTAGACAACGTCAGCCTTCCAGAAGATACTCTACAAATGAATATGTGATGCTTACTGATGTAGGTGAACCAGAGAGTTACCATGAAGCAATTGAAAGTGAGTAGAAAAAAATGTGGCTAGTTGCTATACAGGAAGAGACAGATGCTCTACAGATGAATCATACATATGATTTGGTACAACTTCCACAAGGAATGAAGTCCTTGAAGAACAAGTGGGTTTTCAGGTTGAAGACTCAAGAATATTGTTCTCAACCAAAGTACAAAGCCAGATTGGTTGTGAAAAGCTTTGGTCAAAAGAAAGGTATTGACTTTGAAGAGATTTTTCTCCTGTTGTTAAAATGTCTTTTATTCGTGTTGCTCTAGGTATTGCTGCTAGCCAGGACTTAGAGGTGGAGCAGTTAGATGTGAAGACAGCTTTCCTTCATGGTGATTTGGAGGAGGAAATTTATATGGAGCAACCAAAAGGTTTCAAAGTCAAAGGTAAAGAAAATTTTGTCTACAAGTTAAGAAAGAGTTTGTATAGATTGAAGCAAGCTCCAAGATAGTGGTACAGAAAGTTTGATTCATTTATGATTGAAATTGGATACAAAAGAACGGCTTTAGATCATTGTGTGTATATCAAACAGTTTGGTGAGAATTTTATTATTCTCTTACTTTATGTTGATGATATGCTTATCCTTGGGAAAGGTATGTGTATAATTAAGGTTAAAGAAGGAAGGCCCGAGTGAGTCCTTTGCAATGAAGGACATGGGGCCAGCAAAGCAAATACTGGGCATGCAAATTTCTCGTGATAGGAAAAACAAGAAGATTTGGTTGTCACAGAAGAAATACATCGAGAAGGTATTAGAAAGGTTCAGTATGAGCAATGCAAAGCCAGTTGGTTCTCCTCTTTCAAGTCACTTCAAGTTGTGCTCAGAACAGAGTCCGTCAAGTGATGAAGAGAAGGAGAAAATACAAAAGGTTTCTTATGCTTCAATTGGAAGTTTAATGTATGCAATGGTATATGCAGGAACATCGCATATGCGATGGAGTGTTACTAGCGATTTCTTGCAAATCCGAGCAAAGAGCACTTTGGCGTGATGAAGTGGATATTTAGATATCTCAGAGGAAGCTCTAAGGTTTGTTTAAGATTTGGAGGTGGACCACCTATGTTAGTGAGTTACACAAATACAGATATGGCCAGAGATATTGATACAAGGAAATCTACATCAAGTTTTGTACTTACTTTTGCAGGGGGAGCTGTGTCATGGCAATCCAGATTGCAAAGGTGTATTGCTCTCTCCACCAGGCGAGAATATATTGCTCTGGAGGTTTGTAAAGAAATATTATGGATGAAAAAATTCTTACAAGAATTAGGGCTGAAACAGGAAAACTATGTGGTGTATTGTGACAACTAGAGTGCCATCCATTTATGTAAGAACCCAGTTTTTCATTCCAAGTCAAAGCATATAGATGTCAGATATCATTGGATTCGAAATATACTTGAAGAAAAACAGTTGCTACTTCAGAAAATTCATACAAATGATAATGGAGCAGACATGTTGACAAAGACCTTACCAAAAGAGAGGCAGGAGATGTGTCGACAGTTGGTCGGCATGGATTTACACTGAGTCATAGGATAGCCTCCCTTATGGGTGAAGGGGAGGTTGTTGGTGAGAGCCCGATTCATTATATGGGCTTTAGCAGCCATAGCCCTTCTCTTATTAACCCTAACCTAAAACCTAATTATATATAGGGGCTACTGGTGGCTACGAAATTAGGTGATTAATATCGCAGCAAGAGGCAAAAATTTGCAGCAACATTAGGGATTCAAAGAGAGGAGAAAAGGGCAGAAAAACAAGAGAAAAAGAAAGGGAAGAAGACAAGGAAAACATAGAAATTGTTCTCACTCATCAAAACAATTTCTCATCTCAGGTTAGATCATATCTTCAGTGAATTCTTCTGTGATTTCTTGAGGAGGTTTTGGATATTGTGCACAGTGACGTGATCCTTGTATCGATTATTCTCTTGAGATTGTTGCTTGGGTTTTGGGCAAGAGATTCGAGAATTGTACATTCATTATTTCTATAGTGAATTTTCTCTGGTTTGCCCCATAATTTTTACCCTTTACGTTGAAGGGATTTTCCACGTAAATCTTGGTGTACTATTTGATTGTGATTTCTGTTTAATACCGTTGTGTGTTACGGCCTGCTAGTATTTGTTCTTATACAAAAATTATTATTTGTTATCTATCCTTTTATTTTCTTCCGTCACTGACAGGACTGCAGCCGCTAACTCCTATTTTGACTACTATGTCGAGAAGTCTGTCCCGCCTTACTTGCCAAAAACACTTCCGAGGTCGAAACCACCACCAATAAGAGAATGGAGCTACTGGAAAACTTACAGTCCTTGGCTTGGGCTTGTTCTTTCTTTAGCTGATACCTGTTACGCGGAGGAGTTGTTTCCCATTGCCTTAAACCTTATACTGATGGTTGTGAGTCTGCCTATCCACTTTTACCCCCCTTGCTTTCGTTCTTAAACTAGTGCTTTTCATTCTAAGGCTACAGATCCCCGGATCTTTACTTCAAATCAGATATTCCTATCTATTGGTCTGCCTTGGCTGACTTTTCTTCTTTAACTAATGCCTTCAGCTATGCCATTCCCGGCTCTAGGGCGACCTCTCCTGACCCCGAATCCCACTTTCAAACTCAAACTCTATACTCGCGCATTCTTCAACTCCGGGTACAATGTGGGGCATCTACTATACTAACATCTAATATACTAATATATAATATACTAACATATAATATACTAATACGAATAAGAATATGGGCACGATCCAGCACAACTACTAATGAGAAAAAACCTACCCACTCCATTAGACCTAAGTACATTTCACTAGGTGTGCACAATGCTAACAAGAAATCAACTAGTAACAAGAATCATTTCAATAGGAATAAAGAAAGAGTATATGGGCTAGGGCTTTTACAGCTAATAGTGATCCTAATAGGAGTCGTTTCTCAGAGTAATTAGAGCAAAAAGCAGTCCGCCAAGCAGACAGACAAGACAAAACTAATGAAAGCTATATCCAGTCACTCACTACTACCCCGCTTCTGATCAAGAAACCTCTCCGTCAATAACTTCCCTAAAAAGGTAAATGACTTCCCTAAAAAGAGAGAATCCGCTACTTCCCTAAAAAGAGAGAATCCGCACCCGGCTAATCCGCACCCGGCTAATCCAATAGGCTTCTTCCACTCAATCAAGTTCAATGTTCACTTGTCTGCTTGTCGGCTTGGGTACCCATAATGGAGCAACGAATTCCATTGATGCCTATACTACAGAGGATAAGACTCCCTTCCCGCTTCAAAGCCAGATCTAGCTTCTGCTGCTTCCTTTAGCGCATCAGAAACACTGCTTGTCGTTTAGTTGCCCGCTCTCTTATTCTTTAACGCCCAGCCAGAGCAGCCCTACCGCCATGAATAGTTGGGGCAATCATCTCTTCTTACTGCACCATATCAGTAGTGTAGCTGAGTAAAGGTTAGTTTACCACCCGGCCCGGCATCAGATCTTGTTCAAACTCCAGCTCTTGCTTCTGTATCAAAGCCTTCTTTCTCTGTGAATAAAGAGTCTCATTCGTTATCCTTTCTAAAGATCATAATGCATTTTGTATAGAAATAGTATAGGCCAGAGCAAAACTAATGCCAAACAATTCTCTCTTTTTCTCATATAACTATAGTTATTCCAACAGTGTGAAGTCACTCACTAGATAATTAGCCGAGGGGGCAACAACAGTTCTCGTTTCATCCATTGTTGAATCCTATTAGAATGCAATTAAAAGCTGGTTTGATCTCTATACCTGTCCTATTCATTCTATTACTTACTGCGCTAGATCTATCCCATATTCAATACCGGCACCCGGAAACAGGTACGAAGACAGGACTTTACATAACTCACTCACTTTAGCCATGAACACCAAAAGTAGGACAAACAAGGTGAAGGCCAGTTCCGGTTTACAGTTTAGTCGTAGATGGAAGTTTCGTTGGGCTTTTCTCTATCCTATTAAGAATCAGAGGTGTTTGCTGCAGTTCTATTTCTATTCTTCAAGTATTGCTCGGGTGCTAGTGTTTCTGTCAGTGACGAATTGGATTCAGTTGTTTTATACCTTCTCTTCTTTCTTGCTCTAGTAGTTGCTGGGCGAGTTTAATCAACAAACAACTACTAATGAACAAGCAGACAAGACACTGCTAATGTGTCGCGGCAGTCCGGAAACTAATGTTACGCGTCAGTCGTGTCGCGGCAGTAAACTCGTTGCGCGTTAGCAGCTAATTAAATAACTATAACGGCCAAGCAGACAAGTAACTACTAACGTTACGCGTCAGTCAGTGAGTTATTATAAGTCCTGGTTTTGTTCCTGTTTTCGGCGTTAGTCCGGCCTTACTTTATAAATCAAATAATAATATAGTAAGGTTTTTCTACTATTAACAAGAATTCGACCAATAGGTACAATTGACCTGATTTGCCTTTTTAGTATTGGCTTGGTGGTTAAAGGACGCAAATAGGCCTTCTCCTCTTGTCGCGCTATAGCTCAAAAGGTCATAGAGTTTTTTTGACTTGAGTAAGTGAGGTGTATAGGAAAGGTGCTTGGCTTAACCGAGTAGTGTAGTTCGGGTGCTAATGTTGTCTATTCAGAAAGTGACGTTCGAAAGTAAGGAGAAAGATCTAGAGCAGGGCCAAGTTAACTTAGCAACTACAACAGTGGAAGCGGTAAGCATATTCCTTTAGTAGATTTCTTTCCTGTTAAAGCGCAAGTCCAACAAGCAATGGAATGAGTAATGAGTGGAACTGACACCGAGGCAACTAGATTCTGAAAGGAACACACGCGAAGTGACCTTTTTCTATTATACCTTATACCTAGCTCAATCCTCGAATTAATACTTGAAATTACGAGCACTGGACTAGAGGGTGACGAAGAGAGAGGCAAATTCATAGTTGAGAGTGAAATCCCTAGTCAATACCATACTGTGCATTCCTCTTATTTATAGGCAAAAACCCGGTAGTACGTACTAGTTTCTTTCTTACTTTTCTACTTTAGAGCACCCCCACACCCGGCTGTAACCTACCCGCTATTAGGGAGGCAAGATAGGAGAGACCCACCTAGTGGTTGCTTGTCTAATTGGCCCCTTGTTGAATCAGTCATTCTATTTATTAGCTTATTCTAGTTATAGGAAAACTTTGACTCCTAGACGTTACTTTAAGGGGGGCGAGGAAAGCGTACTTTACTTACTTGTATGGGTAGTTTACATACTTGTTTCATTCCTCTTTAGTTAGCAGTAGGTCTTGTTCCTGGACCTGGCAATACAGTTCGAATAGACCCTAGCTCATTACTTCCTTCCCGCTCTTACTTGAGCTTCTTATACCGCAGATAATCTTTCTTTCCTTGGTTTTGAATACTTAGACTACTAAGACTAATACTTCTTAGTTGAATTCCTGCTGACACTAGTTGAATTCTCTGTGGGATCCTTCATGATTCTACTGCTGAGTGAAATCCTATGTATTCTGTTCAAGTCCTTGACTAAAGAGTGTGATTCCTATTAGTTTCATTCCAATTATTAGTTCAAACCCCTAGTTCTTAGTTAAAGCCTTAGAAGCGCTAGGGTAATTCCTAGTTTGCTACTTGTTCTTTTCATTCTTATCAGTATTGGTTGCTGTCTCTCCCGCTTAGCCATTCTTTGACTACTGGCAGTTATTCTGTGTTTTTCACTTCGATAAGCCATTCTTTGACGACTACCCCTGTGGTCAGCTCCTATACCTAATGAGTTTGCTTCTGATCGTGGGAACGGGTTATACTTATTGATTGAATTCTTTGTTATCACTTGCTTCTTGAACTCTTAGGCGCCGAGCTCTAAGGCTAAGGTAGCGAACCAGGTAAGCATACTTATGACTTAGGGGCAATAGTTAGAAAGCATACTATTATGACTTAGGGGCAATAGTTAGAGCGGAGCGGAGAGAAAGGTTTGGGCAAGCCGAGCAGAGAGATGGGTTTGGGCAAGTCTCATTCTTTTCTCTTATGTTTTGTTTCGAGTTGTTGTTTGTTAGGCAGCGTTTAATTCCTTGATATGCCTCTACTCGTTTGGACTGATGAATTGAATTATGGTTTCTGAGTTGAATCCACCAGACAAACAGACAAGTCGATAAGCAGACAAGCAACTACTAAACAAGCTTAACCAGACATCCAATATGTGTCAAAAAGCAGGAGAACTTAACTTGTGTCAAAAGTAGTGCCAAAAAGTGATGCCAAAAACCTGTTTCGCTCGATCGGTTCCAGTAAGTAGTGTCTCGTCTCCTCTTTAAGTTTATGGAGCGGGTTACCAAACTCAATTCTATTATTCCGACCTAGACATTACTCGAACTGCATTAGTTTCAGAGATCAAACTTCTAATCCTTCTTTCTGTTGCTTTAAGAATTGGAACTACAGGAATTATACCGGTAAGTATGGAATGGACCTAGAAACTCCCTATCTAGCAAGGCTGCTCACTGACCTTTCACTTTCACTGTAAAACTTCCTTCCTAAAGTCAACTTCCTTTCCGTCAACAACTCCCGTTAGCGTTTCAAAGCAAGTACTTTTGTTTGACTTTACCCTCCAGCCCCTGCTCCTGCCGCTCGAACACAGGACTTGCTAGAGTAGTTGCGACTTGATTGAGAGTACTTTCCGAGTATCCAGGTGGTCTTTCCAAGTATAGAGTCTAGTTGACTTTCCTCGCACCGTTTGTTTCTAAGGCGAATGGAACTCAAGCAGAATCATTAGCCGAGGAGTTCCCCGTGCAAGCATTATTTACTTATTTTAGGAGACTATCTGATTTCCCCAACTAACTCTCCTTTTAGAACCTTAACCAAAGACTGATGAAACTATAGCACCAAACACCTTACTTTCTCACTGGCACCTGGCACTTGACCTGGACTGCTACTTGGACCACTACTTCTCGATTGGACCACTACTAGACCTCTGTCAACTGTTTGCTACCTTCCCTTCCTCGGGACAAGAAGTGACGTTACCAACCAAAGCACTTGTCTCTGACTCCTGGTAGAGGAGCCTAATTCTGGTATAAAAGAAATATGAGTTCCCTTGCTTGCTTGCCTAGTTGCTAAGTCTATAACTGAGTTGCCTAGTTGCCGAGGCCTTGTTGCTAAGGATAATTAACATAGTTTCTTGCCTTATTGACTGTCAACTCCCTTTCCATTACTGGATGCTATAGTGGGTTTCATTCCGTGTTTACATTGCTGGTAAGTATAGGAATGCGAAGGTAATGCTCTAGTGAGCCTTTCACCCCCGCCGTCAACTAATCAAGTGTTGGCTCTGTACCACTATCTGGACTACCGGGAGCTCACACAGCAACTGATCCCACGCCACCGGACTGCCGCATCACAAGTTACTTGGCGATGAAAACAATAGGAGAGAGCCCGACAAGCAAGAGTTTAGAGTTACGTATAATACCTGAGTTAGGAGTTTAGAGTGAAATTCAATACCGGCACCGCAGCTGTCACCTATTCTCTACTTTCTCTCTACTGCGTCAAATCCTTAACTTGACTATTGGCGAGTCAACAGATGCGGAATTCCTTCTTTCGAGCAATGCGTATTGTAGAGAATTCAGACATTTGAGAAAACCCCTGTTTGTTACTTCAATGGTAGTTGTTTCCTTATGACTCTTAGTAGTAGTTGTTTGGCCCAAGTCCTTATTACGGCAACAGCGGTTCCGCCTCTGCCAGAGAAAGATACGTTTACTTGGACTACTACTAGAAGGGCCCCGCTCCCGCCTTTAAGAATAGGGTTCAAAATGCATTTGTTGGACAGTTGAAGGGTTTCAATGATCCATTCTTACTTAATTACGAGTCTCGTTAGTAGACCTCGCTTCAAATCAAATACCAGAGTTGCGGTACCTCAAAAGAAGGGAAAACTTCCCCAACTACAAGTCAAAGGTAAGCAGCCAGCCGATCGGATTCAAAAGAAAGGGGACGAAGCGGGAATAGAAGCAGTTTGCCTAGTTGCTTGTTTCTTAGTTGAAATGATAGATTTCCCATCAAACCACATAACCAAGACACGGATAGACAAGTTGGAATTGCCTAGGAACGAGAACTGATTAAACAAGGGGTTAAAACACAGATGAAACTCGGGCAAGGGAAGGGATGCCTACGTCAATATCCTTTATTCCAGGGGTGAGTTCAAAGAGACAGTTCGCAAAAACAGGAGCCTAAGCCTACTATGCAGCAAATATGCTTCTAATAAAGAAAAGATATAACAAATCTTCCACA
Organism: Musa troglodytarum; assembly: GCA_023547065.1. Taxonomy (NCBI): domain Eukaryota; kingdom Viridiplantae; phylum Streptophyta; class Magnoliopsida; order Zingiberales; family Musaceae; genus Musa; species Musa troglodytarum. The sequence continues at coordinate 34,125,915 of CP097511.1, forward strand.
TTAGTAGCAGCTTCCGGAAGTTATTACAATGCCCTCTTCTCTAGTAGCCAACAAAGGGAAAGAACTGAGCTCTACGACTTCATCTCGGCACCCTGACCCGACCGCAACTCTTGCAACAAACATAGGATTTCACTGGTGATGAAACAACTAATGAAGGGTATTCAACTCGCACAGGAGCAGGCAATGAACTTAGCGCAGCACACGCACCGCTCCCGGGGACATTCAAAAGAACAGATAGAGACCATATCAGATGCAAGCAACGAAGCAGGAAGGAAAGAAATCAATCGAAATCAGTCACGGGTGGGAAAGAAAAAGAAAGAAATAAAGCAGAATGAGCCTAGCCAGACAGAAGACTGGGTTCCCTTAGTTAATGTTCTGGTTTGATTCTTTAGATGGAATTGTTGTTCGTAGTAGAAGTATTTGTTGCAAGAGCAGAGGCTTAAGAGGGAAAGAATGAATTACTTAGATGCATGCGATGTGCATTCAATTCCATTCTGTACTATTGGTAGGCAAGGGGACAGCCAAGTCACTTATAAAAAACCTAGCAATCAATCCCTTCAACTAGTAGTTCAGGGAGGGCTTCCAGAGTCAAAAGTAATATCAGTAACTACTAGGCAAGTAAGTCTATTATACCTTAGCAATAAGGCTAGGCCAATACAGCAGCTACTAGGCTTCAACACCGCCGCTACCTCGCCTGCCTCTCCTATGGTAACAAAGACATATGAAACTCGGGGTGCCTCTATTCTAAAGTCGGGGCAGAGTTGGAGGGTTAGTGTTTCCTTTTAAGGAAGCTGGTAATTCACAATTCCATTCCTCAGGGGCAGGCAACTGCTAGACAAAGAGATAAGCTACTTCATATAATAGAATATAATAATAATATATTAATTGGACTTGGTATGGTGCTAGAGAAAGGCTCAGTTGTTGATTACGGGGAGGTAGGGGCGAGATACTTGCTAAGTTGGAAGGGACCTATTTGTTCCTGTTTTTGGTATGAATGGCTAAAGTAGCTAAGTTGCCCGGGGTTAGTGAATAAAGAAGTTCAGTAAATCAAGAAATAGGGAAATCCATCAATCAAGTGTTCTTCTCTGGTCTACCGAGTCCTGTGTTCATGGCGGTAGCGCTGTTTCTCTCTCCATCCAGTCTTCAACTCTAGTGGTACTATTCCTGTTCTTGCTCTTAATGAAAAAGTAGGAATCTTCTTATACGTAGTTGCTTGTCGACTTAGCTGTGCTTGGAAAGTCAACTCTACTAAAGAATTAGCTGTGTCAGGAAAGGAAACCAAAGAATCAGCCGAAGCAGGAGCTGAATGAGGATCTGTGTTAGAGGAGAGGATGAACTCGATATGTCTTTACGTAATTCCATACCTTGCCTTGTGCTCGAAATAAAGAATATCATTGAAAAAGCACATATGAAGTGCCCAGAAAGTATACAAGATCATCCGCTTTAGGGCGAGTGAGTGTTGTTGACAGTGTTGGCGACTCTCTAATTGAATTAGAACTTTCCTACTCGTACTGTACTGGTTTGGCAAGGGCGGATACAGGACTTAGTTCCATTCTTTTACTTACTTGCGGCATTCCAATAAGAGGGCGGGGCGGATGAAGACACGGGTCAGATCGTTGCGGTAAGTTAGATGTCTATTACATCCCCGGATGGCTAAGTCAACTAATTCAGATTGATTACTACCCCGGACAGAGGATGTAAGACAGTTGCCAGAGTTCGATTAGCCTAACTAAGTTATTAAAGAAAGATTAACCTCGGTGCTGTGGTTGCTTGGTCCCAATAATAAAGGACTTGCTCATAACTCTAGAGCATCAGGGCTTGCCGAACTCTCCTCTTCAATGTCAACTCAGATTTCCCCTCTCGCCAACCTAGTGTTATTAGCCAACCCCTTCCGCTCACTACCGTCATATAATAAGGTTAACTCCGGACTCAAAAGACAGGACTCGCTACTAACTCCGATAATAAGTAGAACAATGAAACAACTGAAACTTTATTGCTCTATTTTAGTTACTTGGCCCCTACTCTACAAAATTCTATCTTATCTTAAGCAACAGAATCCGTCTTGCTCCCAAAGCCTAGGTATTATAGAATCGGGTAACAAACCGTATGGTGGTACTCTTTCTCGCCTACCCTCCAAGCAACTCCGATACTAAGATATGTCAGAGGTTTTTCAAATGTATAGGATCCGAATCCAGTACTGTTCTTTCTTGTGGCCCAGGTCAATGAAGTCAACAAAGAATGCAAATAATCGATTTCACTCACCCGCCTATGATTGATTTAGGAATTTCCACTCTAACCGCTTATGCTCAAACAAAGTCAACTGTAAATGAGCAGACAGAGAGCTAACTCCTAAGAATTTCACTAATAACTCTTTGACTCCGATACCAATACTCTTTGACTCCTTGACTAACCTCTGTATCCCTTTCTTATTCACTTTCCTCTTTCTTAACTCCGATACTAATCTAATCCAAATCTCTATCTTTATAAAGAAAGGATAATGGATTCAATTGCAGATGCAACACCTTTGCTTCCCGCTCGTAAGCTTCTTTACTTTCAAACTAAAACCCTTCAACTCCATTCTTCAAGTTTTATAGGCAACTGCATTCTTCTCCTATACCTATGGGCTCATCCAACTCAGGCAACGAGACCCCTATTGTCTAGCTAGCCTAATTCAATTGAGTCAGTTTTTTCCCTTTGAAGTCTCATTCTTTGTTTTGAACTTACATACTTAGCGCAACTAGAGAGTTTCGGGTGTTGTTGGTTCTTAACTTCAAGTGCAGGTCTGGTCAGTGAAGAATCAATTCCTTCTGATGCGGGAAGGAAAGAAAGAAAGAAAGAAATCAATCCAGTGTTGGGCTGAGAGCCCAGTTCAGCCCATATGGGCTTTAGCAGCCCATAGCCCTCCTCTGGTTAACCCTAACTTAACCTAAACCCTAATTATAAATAGGGGCTAATGGTGGTTACGAAATAGGGAGATCAAACATCGTAGCAAAGGGTAGAAACTTTGCAGCAATATTAGGGATTCAAAGAGAGGAGAAAAGGGCAGAAAAATAAGAGAAAAAGAATGGGAAGAAGACAAGGAAAACGCAGAAATTATTCTCATTCATCCAAACAGTTTCTCATCTCAGGTTAGATCAGATCTTCAATGAATTCTTCTGTGATTGCTTGAGAAGGTTTTGGATATTGTGCATAGTGACGTGATCCTTGTATCCCAGTTATTCTCTTGTGATTGTTACTTGGGTTTTAGGTAAGAGATTTGAGAATTGTACATTCATTATTTTTATAGTGGATTTTCTCTGGTTTGCCCCGTGGTTTTTACCCTTCACATTGAAGGGGTTTTCCATGAAAATCTTGGTGTTCTATTTGATTGTGATTTTTGTTTAATTCCGCTGTGTTATGGCCTGCTAGTATTTGTTCTTATACAAAAGTTATTGTTTGTTGCCTATCCTTTTATTTCCCCATCAATTGGTATAAGAGCAAGGTTTTGGTGATTTAATTTTTGTATTTGAACATGGAGACTGGTAGTGTTTCTCGCATAATTAGTTTGAACGGAAATAATTGGATGATATGGAAACCAAGAATGGAAGATCTCTTGTATTGCAAAGATTTATATGGACCTTTGTAAGGGGATAGTGAAAAACTCATTGATATGACAGATGATGAGTGGAAGAGATTAGATCGAAAAACGGTTTGATTTATTTGATAGTGGCTCGATGATAGTGTCTTTCACCATATTTTTACTGAAAGTTCTGCATATTCTCTTTGGAAAAAGTTGGAAGGTCTCTATGAAAGAAAAACAGTTGACAATAAAGATTTTTTGATCAGAAAACTTGTGAACCTGAAATATAAAGAGGGTGCTTCTATTGCTGAGCATTTGAATGAAATACAGAGTATTACTAACCAGTTATCTTCTCTGAAAATGTCTCTTAATGATGAGTTGTTGGCATTGTTATTTCTCAGTTCATTGCTAGAAAGTTGGGAGACACTAGTGGTTTTCCTCAGTAATTCTGTGTCAGATGGTATTGTTACCATGAGTCAAGTAATAAGCAGTCTGTTGAATGAGGAGTTGAGAAGAAAGAACTCAACAGTATCTCAAACTGATTCACAGACACTTATCTCAGAGAACAGAGGAAGGTCAAGGTCTAAAAATAGAAGTAGTTCACGCATAAGTAGAAGCAAGTCAAGATCAAAGAAAGATATTGTTTGCTATAACTGTGGTGAGAAAGGACATTATAAGAATCAATGTAAGCAACCTAAGAAGAGTAAGAAAAAGGAAAAAGAAGTGGAGTCTACAGAGTCAAAAGAGAATACCACGGCTACAGTGCAGATTGGTGATTATTTGATTTTATCTCCTTCTGATGATATTTTTTCTTATGTATGTCTGAATCTCGAGTGGATAATTGACACAGGAGCTTCTTATCATGCTACACCATGGAGGGAGTTCTTTGCTACGTATAGGTCTGGAAATTTTGGTATTGTCAAGATGGGTAACAATGGCACAACAGACATCATTGGCATGAGTGACATCCACATAAAGACCAATCTTGGATGCAAGTTGGTGCTTAAGGATGTAAGGTATGTGGTTGACTTGAGACTGAATCTAATTTCAGTTGGAAGACTAGATGATGAAGACTATGATAGCATGTTTTACAAAGGGTAATGGAAACTCAGTAAGGGTTCTCTTGTTATAAATAATGAAAAGAAATGTCATACTTTGTACAGATTGCAGGCCAAAGCTTATGGTGAATAGTTAAATGCTACAGAGAAAGACTTTAGCATGGAGTTGTGGCATAGGAGATTGGGACACATGAGCGAGAAGGGACTGCAAGCTCTTTCCAAGAGAGATGTATTGCTTGATCTCAGAGGTATACGTTTGAACCCTTGTATTGATTGTTTAGCTGGTAAACAACATAGAGTTTCATTTGCTAGTCCTGCTTTGTCTAGAAAAATGCATGCCTTGGATCGTGTTTATACAGATGTATATGGTCCTTTGAGGACAAAAACTCCTAATGGTTCTACTAATGTTCCTGGCATCAATGGTGCACTTTACTTTGTTACTTTTATAGATGACTTTTTAAGAAAAGTTTGGGCTTATGCTTTGAAGACCAAGGATCAGGTTATTGGTGTCTTCAAATAGTTTCATGCCAGAGTTGAAAGGGAGACAGAAAGACAGTTGAAATGCATAAGATCAGATAATGGTGGTGAGTATACAGGATTGTTTGATGATTATTGCAGGTCTCATAGCAATCCAGATTGCAAAGGTGTATTGCTCTCTCCACCACAGAGGCAGAATATATTGCTGCTACAGAGGTTTGCTAAGAAATATTATGGATGAAAGAATTCTTACAAGAATTGGAGTTGAAACAGGAAAACTATGTGGTGTATTGTGACAGCCAGAGTGCCATCCATTTATGTAAGAACCCAGTTTTTCATTCCAAGTCAAAGTATATAGATGTCATATATCATTGGATTCGAAATGTACTTGAAGAGAAGCAGTTGCAACTTCAGAAAATTCCTACAGATGATAATGGAACAGACATGTTGACAAAGACCTTACCAAAAGAGAGGCAGGAGATGTGTCGACAGTTGGTCGACATGGATTTATACTGAGGAGTCATGGGACAGCCTCCCTTATGGGCTGAAGGGGGAGGTTGTTGGGCTGAGAGCCCAGTTCAGCCCATATGAGCTTTAGCAGCCCATAGCCCTCCTCTTGTTAACCCTAACTTAACCTAAACCCTAATTATAAATAGGGGCTAATGGTGGTTACGAAATAGGGAGATCAAACATCGCAGCAAAGGGCAGAAACTTCGCAGCAACATTAGGGATTCAAAGAGAGGAGAAAAGGGCAGAAAAACAAGAGAAAAAGAAAGGGAAGAAGACAAGGAAAACACAGAAATTGTTCTCATTCATCCAAACAGTTTTTTATCTCAGGTTAGATCAGATCTTCAGTGAATTCTTCTGTGATTGCTTGAGGAGGTTTTGGATATTGTGCACAGTGACGTAATCCTTGTATCCTAGTTATTCTCTTATGATTGTTACTTGGGTTTTGGGCAAGAGATTTGAGAATTGTACATTCATTATTTTTATAGTAGATTTTCTCTAGTTTGCCTCGTGATTTTTACCCTTCACGTTGAAGGGGTTTTCCACGGAAATCTTGGTGTTCTATTTGATTGTGATTTCTGTTTAATTCCGCTGTGTGTTACGGCCTGTTAGTATTTGTTCTTATCTAAAAGTTATTGTTTGTTGTCTATCCTTTTATTTTTCCATCATCCAGTTCTCTGTAGGTAGGCAATGAATGAAACTAGCGACTCACAGACTGACCTATGATCCAGGGTAAGAAACTTCAGATAGTTCCCCTCCACGCCTAGGTATTATAGAAGTATAAGCAAGTAACCTCCCCATAGTGAAATACAGAATTTGACTAACAAGTACAAAAGTTAGAGTTCGGGTGATTTACCTTGAAGGATCGGGATAAGGAGAATCATAAAGTACTGGTTCGAGTGTTGAAGATAAGGGAGCAGTCAGTGTATTTACAAATCAATCTATACCATTTGCTTCTGATGCTACTTACCCGCTGCTTATTGGATTCCGCTTTGGAACTATACTTCAATCCTTAGCACGTGACAGACAATCAGGCCTTTTTGCTAACTTTCACCTAGGTGCTAAGAGCCTCCTTATGGTAATCGGTAATTTCATACCTAAAAACATTCTGTAAATGCATTTTGGTTGCCTCGACTAACAGCCGCGTAACACGAACGAACAGGATCAGAAGCTATTTTCAAGTATGCTTTTGAATGCCCTATTTGAGTGTTGTCTCCGAGATCAGATGCTTAAGAGTCGGGGGAACAAGCCCTCTGTTTTGGAGCACTATCGAGAAGAGGTTGGCGAAAGGGGAGTTGAATCAGTAGAATAGAAGTAGATAACTAGAGAATCACCAGTGCCAGTTCCATTCTTTCTGCTTTGCCAAAGTAAGCAGAAGAAAAAGTTCTATACTATGGGAAGAAAGAGTTTCATTCATAACTAGATACTTCTCCGGTCTGAAACTAGGAATAACTACTTGACTCCTATCCGGCTAATAATTAGAATACTAAGGAGCTTTACTCTTATATTCCTACTTAGACTGGTGGGCAAGGTCAGTTGAGTTAGCCAATGTTACGTATAGATCAGATCCACTAAGTCAGGAAACTGCTTGGAATCAATTCTTATATTCCTGTAGAAAGCTCAATTCTTAAAGGAGCACTACTAGGCACCCGAAACAAGACTTTAGATCTTTAGTTTTTAACCTTCCGTAGTAGCTAAGGAGAACTTTCTTGCCTAGTAGCTAAGTCTATAACTGAGTTGCACGGAGTGTTTGTTCCTTAGTCCATGCTGTCGCGGCAGGAGCTATCCTGGTGGTATTGTTGCAGGGTGATAAAGAGGATTGGTTCGGGCCTAAGTACTAACGCGAATGACTATAAGGCCAGCGTTAGATATGGATTCTATAATGATTTGTTTGACTTTACTCAGGCAAGACTATGGTTGTGCGTCAAGGATAGTTTCAGAATTCTTTGTTGCTGATTGTGATCCACCCCTTTCTTTGCTTATAGAATTGAACTAACACTAACTTCGCTTCGTCAAGGGCAAAATCCAATCTAAAGTCGGCTGTTAGAGCGGATCCAACCCAATAGCAATAGTACATTCAATGTCAGGAGCTGCAAGTGCAATTGCTTTTTCTGGCTATAGTTGAGGATGTTGGGCTGAGAGCCCAGTTCAATTCGTATGGACTTTAGCAACCCATAGCCCTCTTGTTAACCCTAAACCCTAACCTAAACCTAATTATATATAGGGGCTAATGGTGGCTGTAAATCAACAGATTAAAACATCACAGCAAAGGGTAGAATCTTCACAGCGACATTAGGGATTCAAAGAGAGGAGAAAAGGGCAAACCAGAGAAAATCCACTATAGAAATAATGAATGTACAATTCTCGAATCTCTTGCCCAAAACCCAAGCAACAATCACAAGAGAATAACTGAGATACAAGAATCACGTCACTGTGCACAATATTCAAAACCTCCTCAAGCAATCACAGAAGAATTCACTGAAGATCTGATCTAACCTGAGATGAGAAACTGTTTGGATGAGTGAGAACAATTTCTGTGTTTTCCTTGTCTTTTTTCCTTTCTTTTTCTCTTATTTTTCTACTCTTTTCTCCTCTTTTTGAATCTCTAATATCGCTGTGAAGATTCTGTCCTTTGCTGCGATGTTTTATCTCGTCTAATTCGTAGTCATCATTAGTCCTTATATATAATTAGATTTAGATTAAGATTTAGAATTAGTAAGAGGCTATGGACTACTAAAGCTCGTATAAATTGAATTGGGCTCTAAGCCCAACAGTACATTTAATGTCAGGAGCTGCAAGTGCAATTGCTTTTTCAGGCTGTAGTTGAGGATTCCTATGCTCTCGTTTAAGTCTGACCCATCAACAAAGAATTCCTTATTCCCAGTGCCTTTATTGTTGGTAGTGCAGTTTGACTCTGTCCTATCGTGGTGAGGTGCCCTAGCAAGGGAGACTCTCATAGGTGAAAGTGGGACGCAAGGAAGCGGTGTTAGTTTAAAAGCACGTAAAGGTAAGCTCATAGAGACAATGAAGCCAGGTTCAACTCAAAGAGAGGGGTGCTGGTTTGACGACAAGGGCAGTCAGAACTATAGCTATTAAAGCAAGGGTTTATTTCATTAGTAGAAGGCTTTTAGCTGGGGAAGTGCTCTATAGTTAAGCGTGTGTGGAGGTGCTCTACTGTTATTAGTAGTATTTTGATCCTGCTAGTGAGTAGTTCAATCCTTTTATTGGTAGTTGAGTTGCTAGTTTCGAGCAGAGTTCTTATCGCTGGTAGTCCCATTCTCTTCTTATCGTTACTAGTTGAGATCTTGATATCCGTAGTTCTGTATTGACTCCCAAGTTGTTAGTTTGCTCTCTCGGGGGAAGGATCCGTGTCAGTAACTTGAGAATAAACCCCGGTAGCTATAGACTTCAAGCGGGTAGGGGCCTACTAAAACTTCTCAATGCAAGAGTAAGATCGAGGAAAGGAGAAACGTTGGCTCGAGAGAAAGGAGAGGAAAGGTTGGCGCGTCAAGAAGAGGTGTTGCCGTAAACAAAAGGGATGGATGCAGTGTCTTTACCCGCTTCAGGAGCAAGTGCTTTTGATTAGGCGTTCAAGCAGAGTTTGACTTTCTTCGTCGGAAGCTTAACCTCGCTTTACTATTGATTGATTAAAACGACCCTACCTAATACCCAGACTATTGATTCAAACAAGAATACTCTACCCAACCAACTTCAGGACAATCTCTGGCGCAACACGGCTTGTTGAATTGAATGGAGTTGACCCGCGTCCCGTATTCGGACTAAAGTACAACACCCTCTCTTGCGCTTTTGCTTGGATTATGCCTTCTTCAGCGCCCAGCCAGCCCTTTCCAGTACTATTGACGCACTCTTGCTTTTCGAATTCAATCAATCTAGAGTATTTGAGTTAGTTGTCTGGTCTGAAACAAGCTACAGTGTGCAAGTATAAACTATGATGCCACCTACTAAGCGAAGGAATGTCCTGTTACTCAAAAATCTATACTAGAGTCACTATCACCATTCACTTCTTCAATGACACTATCAACACTAGCAACCTCGACTAGACTTAAAGAACTACATGCCCTATTAAGTAAGTCGAAAACCCTCTTATTACTTTTCTTACTTGGACATTGCAAACAATAATATTGTAAAGTACTGGGTTGGGCAAGGGATATCAAAAGTGACTTGAGACGAAGAGTTCAAGAAGTGCTTGCTTGGTGAGTCAGAGATAGATTCTTTAACGAGCTAGCAGATAGATTATTATTAAGAAAGCTTTAATAGAGGACTTAATGAACCATAGCAAGTGAGGCAAATCCACTTACAGAGCAGAAGGAGTTGGCTGCTGTCTCTCACCGAACTCGTGGTATGGGAAGTACACCCGACCATATACTATTGAGTTAGACCACCGCACAAAGCAAAGGGTTTCTTTGGCGCCGACGTCCTAAACTACGTCCTAAACACATCCTCCCCATAAGAAGGATCAAAAGGGTTTTGGTATAGAAAGGAATCACATCTCTATAACAAGAAAAGATTTATGGGGAAATAGCAAATTGATCTCAATAACGGTGTAAGGAATCATTTCTTTCGCCTCCTTGAGTCATCGTTGTGCCTTCCGGGCTTAGAACACTTTAACTAGCAACTGTCAAAGGTACTGTGTATCATCCCTGTCTTTAGGATCTTCCCAAACAGTTTGAATAAGCTTCTTTTCTTTTTGTTTCTACGTTACTTTATATAAGTCAACTAATCATATGAGCCACTACGAATAGAAGGGTTAGGGGCATTTATTTACTTAATAACCTTTCAGAGATATGGGTAAAGCTTTTCTCTATAGTCTATTCTTTCCAAACCGTTACGTGGGCAATAGCAATGCACGGTCGGTTATCGACTTTCCTAGTTACGACGCGCGAGGATGCAGGTGTCAACAGGTTTCTTTTCTTTTTCTTTATTGCTCGGCCAAAGAATCTTATGCACATAGAACACAGGTGCTTAACTGCTGCCTATACCGAAAGAAAAGAAATAACAACCTAAGATATAAAACGAGCGGATTGACTTTACCCTGTACAATAGCAATAGGGATCGATCTATACGCAGTGATGCCGAACTTAGATTCTGTACTTCCCGCTATTCAAAGCCCGATACTATCTCATATGGGCCCGCCACTACTACTAATATTGGAATCCTACCCTCTCGATACGTTATTGATTGACAACCGCAATAGGGACCAACAGACAGATAGGAGCTTCTCTCATTATAAAGCCCGACGAAATGACATAAAAAGGCCCGCTCTTTCAAGCAGAACAGGGTATTTGCAACCGAACAAAACGGATTTCAGCGAAGCGGCGGCGCAAGGAATATACGATTTGAGTGGTGAGCTGAGCTCTGCCTACTGGGCCTGGCTACCCCGCAACTTCCCGCTTCAAAGCACTATCCGATGCTACCATCTCATATAGGTCCACTACGTAATAGAATGCACTATCCGATGCTACCATCTCATATCGGCACCATGATCCACCTCTAGCAATAGGCATAGTTAGCAACTTTCTTATTTACAGAGATTTAGCAATATGTTCGAAACTTGATTATTGAACCCTTGGCCACTATATCATTTCTTTACTAGCAATAGTGAAAGTTATCAACTTGATTATTGAACTTGACCCTTATCCCATACAATTCCTTAAGATTCATAGCAGTAAGGTGTTTGGTTCCTTAATAGCATAATAGCAGTAAGGTGTTTGGTTCCTTAATTCTATTCTATTCTCTATTGGTGTTGTTCGGTAAATAATCATTCATTGCTATAGGGTGGCCTACATTCTTCTATATGCGTTATTGGCGTTAGCTTCAACGATGAATTCTTCTATGTGTGTTATTGGCGTTAGCGAGCTAGCAACTTAATGCATTAGTCTGAGTTCTGGGGGCGAGTCCTTTTTTTTACAGCCAACTCCGCTCCAAGGCAAGACCCGAGGTTAGATTGTATCCCCAATCCTATGAAATCCCCTGTACTGACCTTTATCCGTAACTTGAATTCATAAGACAGAATTGAGCCGACAAGAGCCCTTGAAAAAAAGAACCTATCATACAATGAACTACAACAAAGATGAAAGAAGGATCCATTTACATGATATTCTTTAAGCAAAGGGATTCCGCCAGCGTTAGCGCTTCACTTTCTCACTATTTTCACTCTATCGAGTTCATTGCTTGCTTGTTTGTGCGTTAGTGAGTTCTTTTGCACTAAGTCACCATTGCTTGTTGGGTTGCTATTTGTTCTGAAATATATGATATCGACCCTTTCCATTATAGATAGGATAGAAGCGGAGGCACCGATCAATACGGTTTATTTCTTTATTATTGACTTTGACTTTCCATCAGACACACGCTCATGGCTATGCTATTACTCAAGTACGGAACACATGCTCATGGCTATTACTCACTGGATTTTGGCCCCTAGTTTGTTCCCTGGCTTGTTCACAACACTTGCTTGTTTAATATCTCTTGCATATAATGTAATTGATTAAAGAATATGCACCTTATTAATAATAGGTTGGTGAAAAAGAAGAGTGATGAAAAGCAAGCACTCTACTGGACACTACCTCTGGCACCATGCTACAGTAGGGCGAGTGTGAAGTAATCAAAGAAGAAAGTCGAACTTTTGAAGTCATCAAAGAATCAAATATAACTCACTATTTCTATAAGAGCTGACATATGACTACTATTGCTTCAAAACTCACCTAACCTTTCCATTGAGGCACCACGAAACTCCCTTAAACGTAAGCGTCCCGAATACTGCCTAGCAAGTAAGGTAAGCGTAAGTGCAAGTAAGGATAGTATAGGCAGGCAGGTGTATGGAAGTATGTGCAAGTCCGTAATATAACAAACACAAAGTCAATAATAGAGTAAACTGACTCAGTACTCCTTGCAGCATCTAACTCCGTACTCTTCACTTTTCTCACTCAGAGCTAGGCACTCCACTTTAAGAGAACCGAGTTGCGGCACCGCTATCCCTATTCCAAAGAATCGAATGTGAGCACGCGAACTCTATCACGCTCGCACAAGGGCTTGCGAAAGATTAAGCGTTCCTTTTATTAGAAGATTTGAGTAAACAAACTGAAACACTATTAACGTACTGAGGCTTGCATTAAGAATTCATATAGGCACCAAACCCCGGAGGCTTGCATTAAGAATTCATATAGGCACACCCCTGTAAAGACTCACGTTAGGGCAGGGCTTGTTGAGATAGCCTTTTTGTTTAGTGAGTTGAGTTTTATGGGTATAATAAGGGTTATACTATTTCTCTTTCCTTCTTAAGCTCCCGTTAGCGAGTTCTGCGTTAGGTAGCTTCAGAAGCAATCCATTCTGCCTCAACCTCCACTTTCCCTTTAGCTTTAGCCACTTAATCTTGTTGGTCCGTGTGATTCTTGTGCTACAACCCATTTCCATTAGGGCAATAAGAATTCCAATTAAATAATCTATCTAATGGGCATCCGTCATATAGAATAGTCATTTCGCAGTGCAGGAATGGATTTAAGCGCCGAAGAGAAGAGCTTGCCAATAAAAACAAACGGGACTCAGCTTATTACTGTTGAATTGAATTGTAAAAACAAGAATGCATTAAATGTAATTTGATAAAATCTTATTTATACATAGGAAGAAAGGAAGAAGAGAGGATTTTCCTCAACTGTCTACCGAGATTTTCTCGTGCAGTTGAGGAAATCTTATCTATTAACATGCCCCCGCAAGATCATGTCAAGGACACTGATCTTGGACCGATGTAATGAAAATAATGTACGAGCGAGAGGCTTCGTAAGTGAGTCTGCTAGTTGATCAGCCGTATATACGTGAGAAATACGTAGTTGATGTCTGACAACTTGATCTCGTACGAAGTGGAAGTCAATGGTAATATGCTTCATGCGTGAGTGAAATACTGGATTGACACATAAATAGGTAGCTCCAATATTATCGCAGTATATTGTAGGAGGACAGGTAGAGTTGACGTTGAGTTCCTTGAGCAGATTTGTGATCCAATTTATCTCAGCAGTAGCCATGGCGATGGCACGGTATTCAGCTTCAGTTGTGGATCGGGCAACTGCCTTTTGTTTCTTAGAACTCCAACTGATTGGATTAGCTCCAAGAAATATAATATGCCCAGACGTGGACGTTCTATCATCATAATTTCCTGCTCAATCAGCATCAGCAAAGGCATGAAGATGAAGCGGGGTGTGTTTACGGAGAAAGAGGCCACTGTGTTGGAGCAAGAAGTCGAGGTCGAGAGTGACAGACTTTCGCGGAGTGTCCGATCTTATCACACAACTGATAGATGATTCGGCGATGGCCGCTGAGGTCAGGACGCAAGTGCTGATGATTATAGGGGATATCACCTTGACGATGAGGATGAAAGTGTTGATAATGTGGATGAGAGGGGTTTGGTGTGGAACCCATAGGTCAGGAGGCAGCTTTGTCGGACCGTGATTGACGTGCTTATTGTATTGGTTGCTCTTCCTCTTGGATTTATGACTGACTTGAGCTGTGATAGTTGGTCCGGGCAGCCTATCGTCGCGCTTCAAATATGTCTCATAGTTGGTCAACTTATCATAAAGTTCTTCAAATGATATTGGAGAGTCACGTGCTCGAATTACGGCTGTCAATTCTTTGTATTCATCCCCTAGGCCATTAAGGGTATGAACGAGGACTTCTTCTTCACTGAGGGAATGACCTATCAAAGTTAAGTCATCGATGATCACTTTGATATTTTGTAAGTAATCAGCAATAGTACTTCCCTCTTGTTTCACTTTCATCAGATTGGATAAGAGTCCGAGCATGCGAGTACGCGAGCGATTTGCCAATGTCGTTTGCAACTTGGACCATGCTTCTGCAGCAGTCATACATGAAGATATTAGTGGGGCGACGGACCCAGCGATGGATGCTTGAATGGCTTGGAGGATGAGACGGTCTTGACGTAACCACAGTTTGTGAGCTGGATTTGGTATTAGACTAGATCCTCCTGGGCTGTTGAGCACTGTAGGCGGACAATGGAGAGAGCCATCGATGTAACCTATAAAGTCATATCCAAATAGAAGATTAGAAAATTGGGCACGCCAAGATATATAATTTCCGCTTTTGGATAACTTGAAAGGAATGAGTGCCGCAGCATTGATAGTGATGAGGCTTGGAGGTTGAGAACTGCTATTGTTCCCTGCAGGGACAATGACTAGAGTATTGGAAGTAGATGATGAAGCCATTTGATGATACGATGGCGTCGGCTTTGATGGGTCGTAAGGAGAAGGAAATCGCTGTCACCCTGCCCGATTTGCTTGGTGCAGAATAGGCGTCAAAGACTCAACCGGTGCAGATTGCACCGTTCGGTGGAGTTCGGCAGGAGAGAGCGTTCTCGTCAGAAGAGAGCGGCGAGATCGATGGCGCTGTCTGTGTCACGCACGCCGCACGCTATGGCGGTTTGAAGAAGCAACGGCGTCAATGGTCACTAGTAGCGGTGGAGAGGGGAAGGAGGAAAAGAACGCCGAGCGCAAGTAGAAGGTGAGCAGTCATCTTCTCGAGTCCCCGCGCCGCTCTGCCAGTGGATCCTCCAGATGTTGGGCCATGCCTCGCTGCCCCTCACACATTCTTTGGGCGGTGTTGGCGAGGCTATCTGGCTGTCGAGCGAGAGAGTGCTGCTTCTGCCGAGAAAGGGGCTGGCAGCGGTGGTGGACGACGCCGCCGAGGGCTTGCTGTGGTCACTGGGTGGCGATCTCGCAGATGCGGTGGATGCGGATCCGCACGAAGGTGGGGCTGGCTGTCGGAAAGGGCTGCCGAGGCAGAGAGTGCTCTGCTTCTGCCGAGAAAGAGACTGGCAGCGGTGGTGGACGACACCGCCGAGGGCTTGTTGCGGTTGCTGGGTGGCGATCTCGTAGATGCGGCGGATGCGGATCCACACGAAGGTAGGGCTGGCGGTCGGGGCTGTCCTACTCTCTATCGGGGTGGGGACGGTGGTGCTCCGCCTGCTGGAGAATCTTGACTGGATGAACGCCATGTACTTGTCGGTGATGTCGGTGATGACGATTGGATATGGAGATCGGTCATTCAACACGACGCGCGGGCGGATCTTCGTGTCCGCTGCGGTGGGCAAGGCGTTCCTCTACTTGGTGGAGGCTCGGATCAACAAGAGGCACCGGAGGAGGCGAAGGAGCGAGAGGATATCCTACCGCAACAGCGAGAGGAGGAGGCGGCCGGGAGTGTCGACGCTGTCGCTGGACAGCGGAAAGAAAAAGCTCTTGCTTAATGCAAGGGCTCTGATACCATGTTGAATTGAATTGTAAAAATAAGAATGCATTGAATGTAGCTTGACAAAGCCTTATTTATACATAGGAAGAAAGGAAGAAGAGAGGATTTTCCTCAACTCTTTACTGAGATTTACTCGTGCAGTTGAGGAAATCTTATCTATTAACAATTACTCCTTATGACTCATCCTTTGCCTCACCTCAAACAACACTGAGAAAGCAACCTTAGCCTAGTTTACGAGAATAAGTAACGGAATCAGCAAGAGAACCATCAAGCTCAAGCAAGCGCATCAGTATCAGTTCAGTCGTCTGCGCTAACAGAGTGGAATGTTGCAATACGAGTTGACCTGACCACAATATCTTTTTTGAATTCTGTTTTTTACTGCTCAATTCCTACAATGCCTATAAGATATGAGTGAGATGCCCATTAGTAAGAAATGAATGAATTGACTTCTGCTAATAGAGTTGTCAGTTAATAGAGAAATCAAACAATGCAAACAAGTCTCCGAAAGAGGTAAGGCAACGTTGCAGTGAGTGAATGGCCTTCTTTGCCTTTGTAAGTTAAGGGAGTTAGGGTAGCCCGCGGTATCGAGGAACAGTGCTAAAGTCAGCGCTAAAATCAGCTCTACTGTAGTTTTCTCTAGTTTTTCGAAAGAATGGATCTCGTCCAGTCCATTAGTACATGGTTGGTATAGAAGGGAGTCAAGTAATTAATAGTCAAGGTCAGTCTATTCTCGTTTGCCAATCGTTCAAGTTGAGTTTGCTGTAAACCCGTGTAAGCCAAGTTCAAGGGCTGGGCTAGGAAGAAAGCACATAATCCAAGTCAAGGCAATCAATCACCTCTCTTATCACCTATTTCTATGCAAGACTCCAAACTCACTATTGACTTTCTTTTGCTTTACCGGTCACCCTCACTCTCAGGAATTGAAACTCCCTTCCCATTAGCGAACTCAACTCTTACTGCTGCTTACTTTCACACTGAACAAACAAGTCTAGTTTAAGGTAAGGCTACCCAATTGATTCTTTCCTTTCGAGGGCAGAGCTCCATAACGCTTTACTTGTGCTTGGACCACTTTAGATTGGATTCCGCCCGTGTAAGCCGTTGAAATGCATTTAAGCCTATCAATATTTCTTTGAAAGATGTGTTCTTTGCGCATTAGCTTACTTCTTACGTGCGTTAGTTCTTGCGAAAGCAAAGGTTGCAAGTACTTTTACCATGGGTCTAGAGTTCGGCTGCCTCAACTTGTTCTTAAAGGAAACAAGCAAAAGCTTCTTCAGAGGGAGATTCATATTCCACAGTTGACCTGACAAGCGCCAACACAAACCTTAACCTCTTATTCTGTCGGAGATGAACTACAGCCAACGCTACGAGAACTGGAATTATATGCTCTTACTCTTTCTTAGTAACTCGTACCCAAAGCAAAGAGACTCAACCTTAGTACACGGGCGCTTCAGAAGCATATAAGACGTAAAGGCAATAAGTTAGAGTTACCAACAACAAGAGCAGAGGTCGACTAATTGACATTTCAGAATATCTATGGAATTCCCCTTTCTATACACTACAAAGCACCCCTTCCCTAACATGCAAATCCAAGAATGAACTTCTACTGGCAACAACTCCCTTTCCGTTAGCGGGTTCAACCTCTTCTCTTCATCCTCTGATTCTCTAACTGCTGTTCATTCTATTACTGATCTTATGAAGTCAATGAAAAATATTATATCATTGGTAGCTACAACGAAACACACTCCGCTTTTGATACCTATAAAAGGGGGCCGGGCCCTGTAGCTCTTATCTATGACCTTGATCTGCACTCTATTCGATTAGGTGGATTTCTGCCTCAGGGGAGACTCCTTCCATATCAATGAAACTTAATAATCTAACTGAGAGACTTACAACTCAAGACCTTCATTCGGGTAGTCAGTCCTTTCAAGTACAACTAAGAAACTAAAGACGGGTGCAGGAAAAGACATAAAGAAAAACCTTTACTACTGACTTATGGCTAGGGCATAAAAAAAGCCAGTACTTTCTGATTCTCTTACTGCAACACTCGCTCGCCCTCTTGCAAATACTTTTCTTTCGAGCGCATAAGCATAAGAACCACTTGCCACTTCCCTACTTTCCACCTTTGCTTTAAGAGCGGATCCTTAAACAAGAACTCAACTTTCAATTGCTGCTTCCAAGCCTAATCCCTATAAGGATGAATTTCACTAGACATAAAAGAATCGAATTGAACCAGTACTTCATATACCGTTCCTCACAAAAGGGAATTCAAATACAACCAACCCCTCTAAAAGAATGGAATGCAGAGTATCGATAATTGACATGAAGAGTTGAGCTAACAACAGGGAATTGAGCAATTACTGCGATGAGAATGGATCTACTAACCTTTATTCTAATACTCCAGAGCCGGATCCTTACTTGCTTTGATCTTAATACCCTTGTTTGAATTCTCCAACTTTGGGATGAAGATCTTTGTTTACTTTAACTTAACTGACACTAATACTTACCAGGATATTGACGAGTGTCCAAATAGGCTAACTACCCGGACCTCTATTTTGGAACTAATACTTTCAAGACTCAAATCATTGCTAACAAGGTTCGAACTACTACTGATAGGAATCCACCTCGAAAGTAAAGATACTAAGCATGGGTACCATCCAGTGATCCACTAATCAAACAAGAAACTAGGGATTTCAGGCAGTAGAGCGCGGTTTTCTATTTGTTCCCAGGGGGGGCGGCGCTGTCTGTGTTCAAGTCTAATAGTGTACGTTGCTTGTCCGGGCATAACTAGTACCAAACTTATTGTTAGATTATATACCGTTGTGTACGCCGGGCATTCTTACTCTCCCGCCTTTGATTCTTGTATTCTCGAGGTCGATTCCACACATGATGTCCTCCGCGCGTCCGTTGCCTATTCTTATACTCATATAGGGTGTAGCTCCATTGACTCTGCCTTTTCTTCTGATTTACCGTGTAGAAAAACATATATATTGAATTGCATAACACCCCGTAGGAGCCACAAAAGCTATTCTCTTACTCACCCACGGAAAAGAAGGAGACTAATACAGTAAAGAAAAGCACTCGTAGGTAAGAATCTAGAGCACCCCGGAATAACACCAACCAAACAAGTAAGTCAATAGACCTAAGTTCCAAGTAAAGAAGCACAAGTTAAACACATATTTAGATTTAGGGGTGGAAGGCTCTCACTCAAACTACAGGATGAAGCTAACGAGTTGGTGGACTAACTTATGTGTTGGGCCCTTCTACTCGAGCCGGGGAATTTCAATGTCGATAACAAGCCCGTCCTGGCGCAACTCCACTCAAGTCTTTCTTACCTTGTTTTTAGTCTAAATATCCTATTTCTTAGTCTGCCTTTACTTGCTCAAAACTGGATCTCGCCCTTGGTTCTTATACTCGTTCCTTTCCTTTCATTCTCGTACTAATGCCTAGGCGCCTATCTTTCTTCTCTCGGCGTAGCTCATATCTGTAACTCTGTTTTTACTGGCTCTAAGGCCACCTATCCTTTAGTCCAATCTTATTTCTATACTGATAAGGACCGAACTGATGTCAACAAGACTTGCTGCACTTAAAGCTGTCCTGCCAGGAACCGACTCTTGCTTTACTGATTATGGGCCTGCCCCTATTGTCTCTGATTCCTACTATCTCGGGGCGACCTTCTATTCTTTAGCCGGTGCTCTTAAGCCTAAGTTCCTTTACCTGTATTCTATAACCACTGCATCGGATCCCCTTGCTTCCAAACTCAAACAACCGTTTCTCATTCTCATCACTGCAACTATGAAGAACTGGGAGCCAGATTCGATTCTTTGTATTACAGATGCGTTCTCTTACAGTGTGGTCAGTGCTGCATTCTCGTACTGATTAGGTTATTTCCTTATCATAAGATAGGGTATTGAAGTCAGTTAGCTTGTTCTGGTTGCCAGTACAGATTGCCAGTAACCCCCTATTCTTAGAAGTTGCAGTGATCGGTGATAAGAAGAAAAAAGTAAGGAGTCTTAGACTTCACCAGGTAGGCATAAGAATGGCGGGCACGGATCCGCATCAGTAGCTAAAGAAGTAAAGGTAATAAAAGCAGACTTCACAGTATAGGAGCGAGGCAGCCTTGGCTAAGCAA
Organism: Musa troglodytarum; assembly: GCA_023547065.1. Classification (NCBI taxonomy): domain Eukaryota; kingdom Viridiplantae; phylum Streptophyta; class Magnoliopsida; order Zingiberales; family Musaceae; genus Musa; species Musa troglodytarum. The sequence goes on from CP097511.1 coordinate 34,145,914, forward strand.
GGCCGTAAGTAATAGGGCATTAAGGATGAGATAAAGCAATGGTAGGCTTAAAGCAAAGGGAGATAGGCTTGTGTTCCAGATTTGTATTCTGACTTTGGTACTGGTTCAATTCCTGTTATCGGTAGCCATCTCTAAAGCTGCCCACAGTTCCGAGTTCAATCCTTATTGGTATTGATGTGATTTCCTAGTTCCTAGGTTCCGTTTTGTTAACAGTGATTTGAAACCTTGGGAACAGCAGTTACATTCCGATTTAGAAGTTCAATTCTGACTAGTAGTTAGCCGGATTCCCACTTGATGTTTGGCTCCTTGTTTCGTTCTGTATCTCTATTGCTGGATTCTCTATAGCAGTAGCTCACTTATAGACACCGGCTCCATTCTTGGAGGTGTATTGGTTTTCTTCTTGTTATCATTAGTCGATTCCTGCCAAAGTAACTAGACCAAAGAGACTCTAAGGCAAGAGAAGTCAAATCAACAAAAGGCTATAAAAGGCAAGAAAAGCAGACTATCCTCTCAGAGGGGCCTCCCAACAATGTACTACGGGATCTGGGTATCAAGTGAAAGCCCTTAGCCCTAGTTCGACTCTATTGCTTCTATGCGCTATACCTTATTATTCGAAATCTAAGTCCCTTATACACCTAGAAAGAGTGAGAGGCAGGATCAACATAATGAAGCTGATGGAACAGGGCTTTAAGGCAGCAAGTGCGAGGCTAAGATCTATGGTAGGGATAAAGAGTTAGAAGCGCTAGGTCAATGCCGATACTTATGAGTTAGCTCCTATGCTCTCTTGGTGAAGTCTTAGAGATGCGCGAGTGGATTCTTCCTTTCTTTGTTAAGTCCCTCTATAACTAGGTTCAGTCTGCTACTACTAGAGTGAATTCCGCCCTTGTTCCGTCACCTGCCCATTCTGTGCGACTATGGGGTACTGGTGAAATCAAGAATGAAGTGCCAAAGCTCGGAAGCAGCAGTTCCAGTTTCATAGCTCGTAAAGCAATACTGATGTCCTGACATGCGTGTATAGAATAGAAGCCTAGAGAGGCATACTCGAATTAACAAGCAGAAAGTAAGTATAGATAGGCTAACAATCGAGCTATACAGAACGATAGCCAATAGTAATCAAAGTCATTAGTATGGTTGCTGTGGACAAGCTGTAAGCCCTAGTTCTTAGTTAAAGTCCTGCTAGCACTTGTTTCATATTCCATATTCAGATATACTAGAATAATAATCAAGCTGCTAGTAAGCAAGGCCCTAAACAAGGAGAGACTGACTCCAACTAGCACAAGTGAGGTTCATAGGCTGTAGAGCTGGTTTCTAGTTCCGTAGGGGAAAACACCTTATAGAGCAGGAAAGGCATAACTAGTAGTTAGGGGTGGTAGTACCAGAATCGAAATTGGGAGTGGCATAGTGGGCTAAGGGATATAAAGAAATGAATAAGGGAGTGTCCGTTTTCTAGCTAGGAGGGATAGACCAACAATCTTCAATATGCATTGAAGCCGGGAGCCTAAGACAACAACTCGAGCATATGAATTATGGGACAGAATGGAATAATGGAACTCAGTCGTATGGGAATGGGTATGGACCTAGACAGGATAGAATCACACTCGAACACAGGAATTACACTAAGTAGTCCGAGCCTTGACTTTGAACCTGAAAATGAAAACCCCGGACATACAAATATGAAATCCCTCTGGGCATCTAAATCAGAATGGCACCCAGTACTCACGATAGATTAGCACACGACTCCCCTTTATAGAAAGAAGTCTATGAATCTGACTAATGCCTTGAACACATCGTCTGTAATCTAACTCATCACTATTAGAATCGAACTATTAACAAGAAATCCAGTAATGGAAGATATGGGTATGGATCCAGGGTATACTAAGCATAGGGACCGACCCCGGCGCATCTAATCCTTCTGTCGAACCAACACCGATAAGAATCAACCTATTGCTTATAGGCTTCGACTACTCCTATTAGAATCGACCCGGTGCTTCTCATAATGAAACAAGGAATACAGGATATGTTGTGGAGAACATAGAACCAAGGCCGGGGATAGATAATAGGTGGGTTAAAAAAGGAAGAGAGAGGTTCGATTGGGCAAATAATAATTCCATTCTACCGGTAAGGGCAGCTTCAGATGGCTAAGTATACTAATAATAATATCTGAAATAGACCTTCACTACCATCCCTAAGACTGACTTAGTGCCCAACTAGTTTCACTGCCGCTTATAATACTTGTTCTCAACACTAGGGAGCCAACTACTATACTACTATTGGACTACCCCTCGCTGCTTGAAGTCGGTGTTTGCCCGCCAATAACTAATACTTGTTCCTGGAATCCTTGCTATAAAACTGCGACCCATGCCTTCAATGTTCGGAAGTCAACTCATTAGTAGAAGAATGAGGGTGCCTGCCCAGGAAAATCACACTCGAAAGTCATAGTAGAGAAAGTCAGAACGAAACCATAAAATAGGAATGCAAGCTGAGCGGTTATAGGACACGAACTAACCTTTCAGTGGGAAATACAGAATCGAGGAATAGGATCCGAGGTTGCAACTTGGAATTTGGCTTAGTAGTAAAAAGCATTGAAGTCTACGCCATGCGGAACTCAACTCTGAAGTAAGGAATGCAGGCAAGGCGACTAATACTAATAATCTAATAGAAGAATGAAAACACTGCAAGCAAGGCTATATATCCTGGGAGTATCGTAATTCAATACAAAATATAGAATAGGTCCATTGCACTACAAGGCCCATAAGACCAATAGAGAGAATGGACGGACCTAGTAACATCTTGGGCCTTAACTCGAAAAGAGGAAATCCAATAAACATAAAAAGAAACCAACTACTGACTTCAAAGCACCAGCCAAGGAACTACTACTGATGGGAATGAGAATCAAAACTACTGGAAGAAAACTAACAACTAGGGCAGCGTCAGCTGCTGGCATTAACTACTGAATAGAAGTCACGAGTAGGATCGATTACTTGGCGAGTCAGATTGCTACGCTGTTGAATAAGGCTTGGCAGCTATGAATAGCAGTCAGCAGTTAACGAATGAAAGTAAGTAGTAAGATAAGGATTAAGACAGGAGAAATCGACTAAGTGCCTTAAGTATTAGAATCCAAGTAAGCTGCATTGCGTTGGGATGAAACACAGGTTTGTTAGCCCGATAGATAGTCAAGTCATAGTACGATAGCGACATTTCCGCTTGAAAGCTTTGGATGTAAGAAGAAAAGGTTCAATCAAAACTCACAACAAGGAGAGTAAGCTTGAGAAACTGTAGTGAAAGGATAGAAGCAAGCGCGTCAGGGGTGTTAGGTTTAGACAAGAGCTAAGGAGTTGAGATCAGTAGCGGCAGGCTTGGTTTGCAAGGTCAGTCTTAGAGGCACCAGCCCGAGTCTGATTAACAGGTAAGTGAAACCCATATTTCCAGCTTGAATTCTCTAGTAGGTCCGAGTAGGACCCATGATTTCTTCTTGTTAGCATTGATTGAAGTGGAATATTAGCATTGATTGAAGTTGAATATGCCCCACCACTCCTACTGGTTGTATAACTTAGTTAGTAGAAATGGATTCCTTGAGTAAGTAGTGACTTGGTGACTAAAACAAGTGAGTTAGCTTCTGTATTGTATTTGAAGTGAAAGTATCTCTAGTAGTAGAAGAATAAGAAATGAACATATGATTTATAGGTTCTCAATAAAGTCAGTCTTCTAGACAGGAAAGGTTGCTTTGAAGTAGGTGGAGCACGGACCTTAGATACTGTTTGCTTGTCACCAGCTCTATTCTTTCTATTGTTTAGGGGTAGTAGCCCTGTTTGCGTTCCTACTTATTAGTATAAGTATTGGTAGCAGTGGAGTAGGAGTAAGCCGGTATTCTGTGTTAGTTCCCAATGAGTTATGTCTGAACAGAAGGATTAGAAGCTGTGTTCAAGTAAAGTAAGTGAAGCTGGAGGGAAAGTAGAGTGCGAAAGGAGAGTTTATGTTGAAGTAGAAGTTGAAGTAGAAGGAGGTTATTATGTTGAAGTAGAGTAATAGAGAGAAGTTCTTATTTCACTTACAGAAGGAAGTGTTTCTTATTTGCATGCTTGTTGCTTCTCTTTGTGATTCCTTTGCTTATTGCCTAGGCAACAGTGAGTTTAGGCGAAGACACTTTTCTTGGGCGAGATCGTATAGACACTTGCTTTCCGCTTAACCTGAAGCAGAAATGGATAAGTACTTTTATACTTTACCTGGTGGACCTGCTTTAGACTGTGATTATCTTTATTCCCTTGCTCTAATTGAATCTCTCTCGACAACTACAGGAATGGAATATCTCTCTAACTTACCCAGACTACCAAGTTGTTATATAACCCCATATCCCGAAAACAGGAATTGTAATACGCATTGTAATAAGCAGTAGGCTTGAAGCACCTTATCTTGTTCTCTTGTACTACTTGCCCCAACGGAGCTTCCCTTTTGAACAGAAAGAACCACTTGCTCCGACAGGACAATCAGTAAGCCAACGCACAAGCACTTCTGGAGCACTACTTCTTTCAGAACCAATTGCTGCTTCCTTTTTCACGGCCGGTTCTCTCGTCGACCTTTTGACTGGAGTTCTTTCCCGCAACAACTAAAAGAGGAAACAGTTCCTGCTCTACTGAAGGAACTTATTGGACTCTTTCTCTTTGGAGCACGAGACCTCACCCCATTATTAATCTGTTTTTGATTCTCCTTATGCTGACTGCTAAGTTATTCAAAACTCTTCAATTCAACAAAGCCCCTACCCTAAGCTAACAACTGAGCTGCACCTCTTTGATTCTATATACGAATACGATGAAAGTGGAACAGGACGGAACATAAAGAGAGAGACTCGTTGCCAACAAAGAAACATTCTACTCAGAAATATCCACTCGAAGAAGCGTTTGCAGCTGCGCCAACACCGTAAGTAAGGGTCAGTGAAATGAATGTTTTCGTTAAGAACTCGATAAGATACTGTATACGCGATCAAGAGTAGGAGTAATAGACAAATCAAGAGCATAGGAATGAGAGACATCGTAGTAAGAATATAGTAGTTAGCGTAGGCAGCCTCAAGGTGGAGGAAGTTAGTTTGAATGACAAGGTCGCCTGTTTGCCAGCAGCTCTATTTTAGAAGGCAGCAGTCGATTCTTTCCAATCCATAGTTCTTAAAGAATCAAGTACTGGTGTTTATAAGTTTGGGTTGGTAAGCAAGCATTTCTTCACGGAAAGGATAGGTCACGAGCTAGGTAAGATCAGAGAGGTATGCAATGGAAGTCACCAAAACTAGACATAGGTGGAGGAGCCGAATTCGGGTAAAGTTCCCATAGGTAGATAAGATGCTCTAGTATTGACTGGCATGAAGAGAAGAGAAAGAAGCAGGCCCTAATACATAGGCCAGCGCATCTATCATATCTTACTTCTTTTGTGTCGCGTCAGCGAAGCTAATCGCGTCAGTCCGGATCTAGCCAATGAAACATACTTCTATTGTTAACTGGGAATCCATCTACTCTATTAGTATTGAACCACTACATATCAGAATCTCACACTGCAATAAACACTTTGTATTGAAAAGGGTAATCCAACACTGCCTTCTCATACCTTATCTTAGAAATAAGGTGCGGAAAGCCTAGCAAAAGCAAGGCGGAAAACACTGCTTACAACAACTGAACCAGAAATAGGGAGTTCCACTGCTACTGATAAGAACGCGACTGGTGCCAATAAGGATTTCACTAAGAACTAGGGATTGGACTATTGATTCTAAGAGTGCAATTGGAAATATAGGCTTAACTGCCCGCCGATAAGACTTGGGCTGGTGCTTCTAACCCTTGCTTACAGCCCTACCTAAGCTGTCTTTGCTGGGTTTTGCCCCATAACACTGCCTCTAACGACTGTAATTACTATTTCTAGGAATCAATAAAAGAATACACTGCATATAAGTATTGAGTATCAGCTTCGTACTATGCCCAAGTAGCCTAAACCCGGAACTGGGAAATAAACTAACAAGAACCAACCTCCAGAAAGGTAATTCAACTTGGGATGGGAGTAAGAGAATCAAACAAGTAAGTAAAAGCACCAAACAAGCAACTAGTTATCTCAGGTAGGCAAGGCAGAACTCAACTAGCAAAAGCGAGACTGTAACTGCTACAGATAATAATGAAAACAAGAAACTGGGAATTCACTACTGCTTTTAAGGCGGAACCTACTAACTTATGAGAATCAAACTAGATCCGAGTAGTTGTTATTAGATTTGCACTTGGTCCAACCACCTGTTCTTATGGCCCCTGCCGAACCCGAACCTTGCTTCACTGCCTACCTAAGCGGACTCCTCTTTATCTAATTCTGCCTTTACTGTCTCTAGGGCGGCTTACTTTCCCGATCTCACATATTACTTCCCGCGCTCAAGGCTTATAGTTGTCCCTTGCCATTCCTTTATCTTATGTTATTATCCTAAACTCAATTATGTAGTTCACCACTCCCTTACCGTAGTATGGCATTCAAGCCTCTTAAACTAGATCTCCGCTTTCGCTCTTTCCCTCCTTAGTATTAGAATCTCATAAATAGTAATGAGAGAATTGAGCTGCTGACAAACGAAACGGGCTATAGCTATTGCCTTATAGGGAGGAAGCAATCACTACAAGTAGGCATAAGACTCGGTCCTATACTGGTAAGCATAGGTCTCGGGCAAGCAACCTACTCTAAAAGAATAGAACTGGCGAAACAAGGCTTCACTACTCCCCCAACAAGCTGGAACTAAAAACGAAGAGACCTACCTACTTGATATAGAATGAGATGCAACAGGGAAGGAATGGAACCCTGGCTTCGATCACTTTCACTAGGAACTCGAACTAACACGGGGTGTCGACAAGACTTGGAACTACTACCGGAAAGACTGATACCATTGCATACAAGAATCGTCTTTTGGACAACTTCTCATAACAACCTCTCGCAACAGGGGATCGAATCACTGCTAATAGGGTTATTGCCCAAACCCGAAAACGATTCGAATTGTGACGCGAGGAGAGGTTCAGAATAATATCTTACTAAGTAGGTAAGTAAGATGAAAGGGTGGAAATGATTAAAGCAAGGGCGGATCAGGAACTACATAATGTATTAGGCTCCACGAGTCCTGTGTTCATGGCGTTAGTTAAGGGCATCCGTCTTTGTTGGCAATGGAGTATCTTTCTGTTCTAGCTTCATCGACAAAAGAATCAGCAGTCCGTTTGTAAACTGCAAGACGTTCTCTGAAAGGAGAGGATTTCCACAACAATGGAAGTTTCAGAAGAGCTGCCCGTAAGCCCGAAACACTGGACAGGACAGGTTCTCTATAGGCGCCATACTCTACCTTTGACTACTTGCTGAATTCGGCTCATCCCTCTCCAGCTCCTCTCCCGTAGTAAACAAATACATATGAAAACGGAGCTGCTTTCTTATCTACCTCGACTCTGGCTCTGGAAACAAATACAGTTATTGAACAAGCTGCTTTCTAATCCACCTCTGGCTCATAAGTGAAGTGAAGAATTGACCTCTCAACTGGGAATAAGGAATTTCCCTCTGTAGCACTAAACCGAATCAGTAATAGAGAAAGGAAGCCGAATCCAAGTGCTCTTGCCCTTATATTAAAGCTGTTTCTTGCTCTAGTAGTTGCGTGTCCCCAAACCCACTTATCCTCTCTCTCCACTACGTATTAATCCGAGTCAACCGTCCCGTCAACAACTCCCTTTCCTTTAGCCAAAGACACAAAGGATTTCCCGTTAGCTCTAGGAATAGCTTCCCTTGATGTCGAATTATGACTTATTAGTTGCTGCATTCTTCTACTATCCAGTTAGTCGCTCCATTATTCAGCCAGTGCAGTAAGGTATCAAAGAAATGGAGTTAGATGAGAGTCAAGTTCAAGTTCGAGGTTGCATCAATCCCTGGGTCAACTTCCATTTTAGGAGAAATCAGTGCTATCTTGCCTCCCGAAATGCTCTGATTATACTTGTAGGGGAAGTAGGGGAAAGCCAGATGTCGGCGTATATTATACTTGTACTACCCCGCATAGGCATGATAGAAAGAAGTAGCCTCGGATAGCCTAATTCAGTACAGGCTCGAGTGCTTGTGTCTAAGGTTGCTTACTGAGGGAGGTTATAGTGCTTGTGTTAAGCAATGAGTAAATTAAGTTTCTTTCTGTCTTTCCTTCCCACGCCTTCTCCAGATCTTTCTTATATAATAACTTTTGAACTAACTACTACAGTTAAGCTTTATACTCCCCCGTACTGGTTTTATATATTGACTACCCAGGACAGAAGATGTAAGACAGTTGCTCCACCCCGGACAGGCTCTCTCTAGGCATAGGCGCCATCCCGAGTAGACATAGGGCTAGGAACAATACTAGATCAGAGGGGTAGGGACAAGATCTTAGTTGACTTACCGGTAGTGCCAATAAGAATAGAGTGCGAGGTTGGCGAGGGAGACAACAGGAAGTTCAAGCACTGGAAGGATGCCAAACAACCCAGTAACAATGCTATGAAAAAACCCGGGAAAACGAAAAGATGAATGACTTGCCGGACCCTTCAGTAGCGAATTTACCCTTGCTGCCTTTTTTCTCGGTAAAACGAAAAATGATCTGTCTTTTGGAGCCATCTATTAGCGAAAACCGGGTTGCTATCTAAAATACCGAGAAAACGCAAATTGATCTTGAAAATCAGGTTCTCTATTAGCGAAATTGAGGGTGCGTCTAAAAATACAGGGGTTTGGTGACGGGTCCTGCTCTTGTTCTTGCTTGCCCCAGTGCCCGCCCTTAAGTTATTGGTTACGCGTCAGTCTTGGCCTTACGGGTTTCCTTGCCTAGCCAGGATAGTCTCCTTGAGTGCTCCTGCTCCTGCTATAAGATTGAATGAAAGTGGGAATGCTCTTGAATCGGTTGTTTGAAGAAACCCGGTGTTACAGTAAAAGGAATGGTTGTAGACCTAACTAACCGAACCCTGCTTTCAACAGATAAAGAATTGAACTCACTACTCTTTAGCAGCCTTAGAAACAGGTGTATTGATTTGACTCCTTAGCAACAGTGGTTTTATTCCCTCAGCAACATTAGAAACAGGGAATCTACTTCTTAACCTTAGCAGCCTACGCAACAGGACTGTCGCTACGCTCCAGAGGATACTTACTTGCTTAGCAGCCTCAGCAGCCTAAGAATAAGTACTATTAGCAGCTAGTATAGGCCTTAGCAACAGTTAGCTTAATTAGTATTACTCCTTAGCACCCTCAGCAACAGTAGCTACAGGGAATGTCTTAACAGCAGCCTTCCCTATGACCCATTGTCCGTATATGACCCATTGTCCGAAGCATTAAGTAGAAGCCTATGATCAATTGTCCGCATTCCGTTATTGCATTTCTTGGATTGTTATTTGTACTTTTAATTGCCGCTCCTCTGCATTGAACATCTCTCGTTGGTGCGAGGGCTTGTCTCCGCTCTGATTCACCTCCTGCATAGTAGATATACCTACCTGTATGGAGAGAAAGAAAATAGGGTTTCTTGCTTTTCCCTGGACCTGGACCGGGACTGGACCTGGACCGGGAGTGATCTAAAGAGTATGGAATCTCTTGTGTCTTTTTCGATCATAGAGTATGGAATTCGCTTTTCTCTTTTCAGAGTGTGGAATCGCTTTTCTCTTTTGATCATAGAATAGAGTAGAGAATCTTATGTTTCTTTTCGATCATACCTGTGAAAGGTGAAAATGCCTATATTTATTAATCCATCTAAGTAGAAGTATACATACTAGATTTATGCAGTATGGAGCCATCGTCGCTTTCAGCATCGCGTAAGGTAAATGAGTGGTTTGATTTCCTCAATACCTTGATCCATCCCCGTGTGTCACCCTAGACCGCACAATAGCAATGAATGGACCGAACCACAGCCTTCTCGTCGAGCATCTACTAATCCGTTGAATATAAAACTAACCAGGAGCGCTGGCCTCGTGCTAGGGTGATTAGCGGTGTTGCAGCTTTGATCTTCTTAGCCGGATTTTCGATAACTCGTTTCTGTGATTATTATAAGCTATATTTGAAATCAATTGCAAAGTGAAGAAAAAACGCAAAAGAAACACTGCGCGTGCAAGAGATCTGAATGAAGAAAGTCATAAGGAAGGTATAGCTCCAAAAGAAGTAACAAAGAAGGTAGACAGAATTAAGAAAGTAAGAAAGAACATAGAGCTCCAAGAGAAGAGAAGTAAGAAAGAACGTAGAGCTCCAAGAAGAGAGAGAGACAATAAAAGAGAAATACCAGAGAAGACGGTTGCAAGGGAAGAAATAGAATCAGCTGTTAAGAGGTTGGCAAGGGGAAGCTATATCTTTACTTCTTTCTATACGATGTGCAAGTCCTGTGTTCGAGCTAAAGTGAACTAGTGGCACAGTAGGAGCCAGAAGAACAAGTCGACAAGCAACTACTAATGTTGCACGGCAGCCCAATAATAGTTATAACGTAGTTATTATAATTCCTTTATTAATCGAGCGGCAGTCGTGGCGCTAAAGCGAGTGAAAGCAATGAACTAGTTGTGCGTTAGTCTGAAGAGGATAGAGAGTTATACCGAATAACGAAGATGACATGCCATTGGATTAAGGGGATGGGGGGTAGGTAGGTATAATAAGGATTGTGGGTGCAATTGGATTTAGGGTAGTGGGTGACATTGAATTAACGGTTGTGGTTGTGTAGGTATAACAACATAAGTAGGGGGTGCGCAGGTGGAGCAACTGTAACAAAGCAAGAGGAGCAAAGGTCAAAACAAAGCAAGAGGAGCAAAGGTCAAAACAAAGAATGAGAAGCTAAGGTCAATGGTAGTAAATAGAAACTAAGTATTGTAACAAAGCAAGAATAGGAAATCAATCATAAGAATAGGAAATCAAGAAAGAAAGAAAGAAAGATAGAAAGTAGAGCATCGGAAATCAATCATAAGAATAGGAAATCAAGAAAGAAAGAAATCAATCCTGTTCTCTTAACCAACCAACCAACCCTCGCATTCAACTCTCGCTCAACCGCTCCTGCCACGTCACTCGAAGGAATGAAACCGGGTGTTGTTGGCAAAGGCGAGGAAGAAAGAAACAGCAAGCTTAGAAGCGGGGAGTAGAAAAGAACCACTTACTAACTTATGAACAGGAAAAGAACCACTAGAATTATCTCTTATAATATACGAGAACTTCTCAACAAAGAATCCTGCTGGCACACCTATGGGAACTTTACTAGAATGCTAGCTTCCTTACTATGACTTAGTTGAAAGAGAAAGAGAGAGGGCGAAATGAGGATTCCGGAATAACTAGAGAGAAAAGATAGAGCTCGAGCACATAGCAAGTAGGCAAGCAGCGGCATACAATCCATTTTGACCAACCCCCCGGTAGTACTTTTCTTTTCTTGTTCGATAAGACCTAAGAGGATACTGATGCGTAACCGGAGAAATTAGTTGAACTCAGGAATTGTACTCACTCATGTTTTCTCGATATTTTTAATAGCCGAGTGATTTTCCCTGCTAGATGTCCTTTTTCAAATTCCAATTCGGCGTTTTCCCGTGTTTTTTCAATGCATTGGCAATTTCCCTGCTGAAGCATCTATTATTGATGATCCATTTCCGTTTTCCCGTCTTTTTTCAATGCATTGGCAACATTAGCAACAGTAGCTACGTGGAATCTACTTCTTAACCTTAGCAGCAGTTGGGCACTGGCCACGATACGATGTCCACCTCCTGTTCCGTGGGTCCCTTCCCCACTCGGTTGTAGAGTGTGTTGTTTAGTAGTTGGCTTGGCCCCTCGTTTAAGAAGTTATCTTTCTTATATGAGTGCAATTTCTCATTTCATCCCGAGTTGACAGAGGAGAGGGAATAGAAGCAGTGCGAGTCAAGTCTAGCCCCAACTCGCTCGGTGTTAGCTGTCCATCCTTTAGTAGTGGAAGAACCCTTTAGTCCCTGGCTTTCATACTGCACTGGGTTAGCAATAAATAAGTTCAGTACTGGGTTGGGTTGCCCTCTTAAAGCCTCTGTTAATGCCATTTCAAGTAGTAGTATAAGACATAATAACTAAATTATGAGTTGAAGACCAAGACCGCTTCCAAGTCATTATAAGTTACTGAATGAAACAAGAAATACAGAATATCATAATAAAGAATGAGACTCACGAGTAGTAAAGTAGGAAAAGTCAACCCGACACTAAGCAGGGGCTTAAGAAACTCATTAAGGAGCAGCTGATCCACATCTTCTCTGGCAACTGTGCCTCTCTTTTGGCTCCAGAACTTTCACTTACTATTCAACCTAGGGCAGCGAAGAATGAGCTGGTCGCACAGCGGATTCTAAAGTAGAGCAAGAGTCGAGGTATCTTCACCGGGTGGGTTTATTACGAGAGGAAGGTGATTGTGCTTGTATTAAGCCATGATAAAAAGAGAGAACTTGTAGTCAATTAAGCAAGTAGTCAATAGAGAATGCATTTCTATCTAAAGTATCGAAGTCAAAGTATCGAGCTCTTTGTAGGCCAGTTCCAGTTTGAAAGTGAGGTAGGCGAGGTATCTGCTACAGGCAAGCTTTTACTAAACAAGTCCCTTGTTCGGTGCTTTATCTGTCTACTTGCTATGTGTTTCTTGAACTGTCAACAACGTCGCGTAACTCACTCCCTTAACAGACTAGTAAGTAAGTCAGAAAACATCAATTCAATTTCTTATCGAGGTTGCTTGTTGGCTTGGCTAGTTGAAAGAAGTATTTGTATAGCCAGAGTTATAAAGTAATGATTCAGTTATTAAAGAGACTATTTCTTTTATACCTTAGGAGCAGGGGAGATACTATTTCTTTTATACCTTAGGATCGGGAGTTGTTGCAGGAGCAGGCCCAGACTCAATGTTAACGGGCCTGATAGCAGTGGTTGAGTGACTGAGTTGTGCCTATTGGGCGTGGGTGTTTGGTGCAGGAATAGTGTGTTTCTCTCTTTGCCTTTGTCCAGAGTTAACTTGTGTTCGGCAGTAGTGAGCGGAAGGGGTTTATTACTGTTACTTTAATGGTAGTTGTTTCCAATACACCGGGGGTAATTCCAATACTCGGGTCGGGTATCGAAAGGGAGTTCTTGTTTTGAAAGAAAGAAGACCGGGCCCGACCTGACTTCCAATTATTATCTTCTTATAGGATAGCACTTAACTTAACTATAGACAACAAAGACAGATTAAACAAATACAGATTCACCAGGAACAGAAAGAGTACACGCTACTCTATATCAGGTGTTACAAGAGAAGCAAGAGAAGGAAGATTAAGGTCTAGTCGCCAGAGAGGGGCCAGAGTAAAATCTAGTTAGTGAATCAGCCAGCAGCTCATTCTTCGCTGCCCTTCATAAGTTGTGGAATCAAGAGTATCATCTAATAAAGAAGCGTAAGAAGGAAAGTAGACGAGCTTATAAGGAAGCATAAGAAGGAAAGTCTACGCGAGCTAGAAAGAATCAGCTGTTAGGTATCAGAAAAGCCACCCTACCCACCAGTAGACAAAGTAAGTGAGCGTCGACTACCCTAGCCTTGACTTACTTGTTGAATTATGTATTTGGTATATTTACCCTATTCTTAGATTGACCGACCACTAGATCCATTAAGAATCTATGTCTAACTTCTACTGATTGAGAGTCGACAACAAGCACTTCCGGAACTATTCCTCTAAAGGAACTTTCTGAATTTGAGCCAGTTGCCATAGGTATAGAAGCAAGATCTGGAGTAGATGCAGTTCGAAAGGAAGCTTAAAGTGGGTCTAAGGTATAGTATTTGTATAAGTAGCATAGAAGCATAGGCTGCTAAGGCTTAGTTGCTATATTAACATTGGGCCATAAATACATAGGCTTCCGCATTCCTTGACTTAATAGCAATTGGGATAGCAATGAATACTCTTCTTCGAGCGGCAGGAGCGGTTAGACGCAAATAGTGACTTTGGTATAGACGAACACAGGACTCAAAAGAAGAGGGGTTCATCCCCAACAGGTAGTAGAGTAAAGTATAGTTATCGGAGTTGAAGCCCTGATTGACATATGAGCTAGTAGAGTTATCAGAGTAGAAGCCCTATCCCCTATTCTTCTTAGTAGGAATGAATGCCCCAGAGAAGAAGACTGCTTAGTGGGGTATTAGTGATGCCAAGAGTAGAGTATAGTTCTATGGATACTGATTCTCTCTTTGGCACCTTTGTTGCATAGTTGCTATAGTAGTTAAGAAGCCTAGTAGCTAAGGAGTAATACCTAAGATGCCTTGTTGCTAAGGAGTCAAAGAAATACTAGCTTGCCATGCTGCTAAGGAGTTGAACTTGAAACTCAAAGAAAGCAGGTAGGGAGCCTGAGGTATAGGAGCCTAATTCAGATATAAAAGAAAGTAGAAAAGAAATGAAGTTAGATTAGATGGATAACCGAGTATCGTACCTCATAGTTTGATTCTCATTCTAATACCAGAGTTTCATCCAAGAGAAGTAGATAGTAAGGTTAAGGCATGTTTCATTCGAATGTCCATTCCTATAATTAATATAGAATAATATAAGTTATCTCGAACACTTTCCAATAACATCTAATTCTTTCGCCCGAGATACCCGCAATTAGTAACAGCTAAATCTAGGCTATCCGAGCTCTTAACTTCCCGCGCGCAACAAGAACATTCCTTCCCGCTAGCAACTCTCAATCAGGCGTTCAAGCAGGGCGAATATCTTTGATTTCAGAAATGCCGTATTCTATTAACTTATATGAATACAATCACTTATCGATTCTCTTATTAGAAGAAGTTCTGTTTGGGCCGGGCATAGCTCCAATACATTGACACACAGAACAGCTACGCCCGCAACTCACTAATACTTTCTCTTAGAAATAAGGAATTGACTACTACCCTGATAGACGGAACTGTTAGGGTACGATCTACTCACTATAAGAATGGAACTGGTACCAATTAGACTTCAAAAGGGAATTCTGGCTTCCACTCGAAAAACTGGGTAGGGGATCGAGCTACCAAATACAGAATTGAGCTAGTAAAGACAAAATCCAAATAGTAACTCTAAGAATAGGGCCTCTGGGCTAGCAATACCGGAACTAGAAACCAAGCCTTATGGCCTCACCTCTAAGTCTCTCCTACCTACTTCATAAACTCGGGCACTCCGGAATCCAAATCGGAGCCCACATCGCCTTTACTTGGTCCTGACATCCTAGCTTCTCTGTTTCAAACTTCCCCTCCGAGCTTCTAGTCTGGCTTTACTTGCTTTTAGTCTCGTAGCTAGCTCTCCACCAATGCCTATGTTTGAGTTAAGGTAAGGGTTGGCTAATGACAAGCTTTACTTACCTCGGATCTTACTTGCCCTTCTTTGATTCTTCAATGCCTTATTTAATTACCATATATTTCTTATTCATTCTTGGGTCATTACTCCGTTTTTACTTCCATTAATGTGCTCAACCATGCTCTTTACTTCAACTCTAACTGTCCCACGGGTGGTTATTCTTTAACACCGAACAAAACATCTGAATTACTTCCACTGACATTAGTCTTACTTTAAGAAAACTAGAAGCTGACCTTCCTGCCTATTAGTAAAGTGAGATCTTCCTGACTTTTCTTCTTCAAAATAACCTTACCGAGCTATACCTATAATTGTGATTCATCATTAAAAGCCGAAACTACCCTACCTTGAACTAGAGTACCAAACCCTTTGTATTTCACCCTGTACTCGGATTCTTCCAATACATATTTGCATCCCGTAGTTCAACTATCTGGCTTACTATCAAGACCTTTATTCTTTAGCTGTTGACCTAGAAGCTGCCCTTCCCGTAACTCAGTATGTCCGTTCGAGACCAGTATCCTGTATTCTTTAGTTCATTCCCATGCTATACTGAGTCAAATCTTCTAGTTAGTAGTTCTATCCTTATTGTTTGTAACTCCTGTCTTGTTATCGGAGAAAACGGATGGTGTCCCCAGGGTATCGGAATGGAAGGCAGGAGAGGAATACTGACTTTTGTAGCCGAGCCTATTCACCAGTAGCCCAAGCCCCATGTTGGTATCCTTTTACCAAGCCGGACTTGCGTTTATCATCCTTGCTATCCCTGTAGATCATTCTGACTTTAATATCCTGTATCTCATTCGTAAACTCCTTGATCTAATTCTCCAACTCAAACTTATCATACTGGAATGAAACACCCGGATCCTCTATGTACCATACCAGTGCTAGCCACCAAAACCATCTATTCTACTAGGCTCCCATCTCTTGCTGCTCACTCAGAAACTCATGTCCTCACCTCAAATCAGTAGTCCCCACCTTCCTTGCTTTAGTTCAACCTCTTCGATTCTTGTATTTCAACCTCGCAGTCCAATGATTTAGTAAGACTCCCCTCGTTCACGAAGACATCAGAGATAATAACTCTTCAGAAATGTACGCAGTGTTGTTCTGTATTGCAGTTGTGTTTGTTGTTCCTGACACGCCTATGTTCCAGTTTCCGTCTTATTAATTGTAGTTGCTTAGTGGCCTTAACTCATTAGTAGAAGAATTCCCTATCAGACTAGGTGATCAGAAGCCAACTCAATTAGTAGAAGAATGAAGACAGCGCTTCGTCTTGCCATGCTCTAAAGTATAAAATAAGGAACAAAAACCCAGTATTATAAGAATGGGCAAGCAGAGGGGACAACACAACACAGAGCAAAACTCCAAGTTCAAAGAAGTCGGAATGAAACTAACTAATAAAAGAATCAATCCTAAGGATAAAGAATAAACATCACCACTAACAAGACTGCTGCTACTTACTTAAAAGCTGCCCTTCCTACCTATCCGACCTATCAGGTTGGTTTGCTCTACTACCTATGATTCTAACTATCCTTGTTATTAGCCTGTCCTTACTTACCTGTATTCTGAAACTAATTACTTCGAACCTTGCTTTTCAACTTCTCGTTATGGGTAGCTTAGCCCTCCTTTCCTTTATCTTATTCTTCAATTGATGACTTGAGTTCTGCATTACTATACACTGGACTGGACCTGCGACTAACATAACATTACTTAGTTCAGAAGTGAGCCTGTCCTTACTTTCTCTTATTCTGATATCTATGACTTCAATGACTATATTAGGTACTCTCCCATAAAAGCCTGCCTACCTTTGCTCTCATTCTACACCTAGTGCTTTTCCTATTGTCTCTTATTAGAATCCAGAAAGAAACCTAGCAGTCCACGCCCTCTATTCTATTACGCCCCTTTAGAATAAAGAAACACTGAAATGCTTCTCAGAGTGTAGCTATAGCCTATTCAACCTACTACTTTACATAATACCTTTTATTCTTACTGGCTTGTTTCAAACTTTCCCTACTGCAACTAAGCCTTGCTTTTCAACTAACACCGCCCCTAGCAATACGAAACTCCTTGCGCTATCCCCTTGCCGGGACTGGGGCAGAAGGAAACTAAGTAGTAGTCCACCAAGTATAGTAGTGAACCAGGCAAGCAGACAAGTCGGAAATTCAATAAGCAATAAGTGGTCTGGTCTAGTTGCATCAGTAGCAGAGGTGGTATTCAATAAATCAACTTGCTTTGCTGCTGGCTACAATGTAATAATAAATAACCCTTTGACCGAGTCCTGTGCTCGTCGTCGGCTCTCTGCTAACTTCATGGAGACGAGGGAGGTAGTGAGAAAGTCAGCTGTAGAATGATAATCTCCATGTGTTAGATCGTCCATCTCAATCTCGTGGGTTCCGTTACCATTACGTCTCCTCATGTAATTATTATATAATTATAGACACGCAGATTCGACAATAAATAAGAAAAATAGAGATTTTTAGGCCTCAATAATAATAATCACATGTACACACGTCACATCATATGGTCCATGATCATTTGTCCACATCATACATCATATGTATATGTTATTTTATAGGACTACTTGATAAATAATAATAGTTAACTAAACTGTTTAATTAACATATATAGTTTTCTAAAATCAGGGATATAGAGGAAATTTTCTGAATCCCAAGGGTATTTTGGTCATTCGGCTAAAAGGGATAAAATTAGAATTTCAAAAATTTCGATGGGCAAAAATATCTTTTGCCCAGAAAATCCTAATCCCAATTCTAACTGCTACATTGCGGCCGTCGACACCCTGCCGGCGGCAGCCACTCCGTGCTGGCGCGCTGCCCTTGCCCGTGGCGAGCGCCGTCGCAATGGGCGTTTCTGTTCGCGGGAGAATGCTGCCACTATGGATGTCGCCCACTTGTGCGGGCAGGCAGCCCATAGGTGCCACTACCCCACAGGAAGCACTGCCACCGTGGGTGCCTCTGCCCGCGGGCTGCGGGTAAGCGCTTGCAGCTACCATTGCCTCTACAGGTGTCTCCGCTCGCTGCTTGCTTGCGTGCTCCTTGCACGCAGCTGCCGCCATTATCATTGCATGCAACAAGGCTGCCTGCAGCCTTGCGACCATTTGTGCGACTGCAGCAAGGGCAGCAATACTCGCTGCCCTTTCTCACCTTTTACATCAACGACTTTAATGATAAAAACTGTTCTAAACCGTAACACATGCAGTTTAAGATCTGATCTTCGCACGAACAACTTGGCTCTGATGCCACTATTGGGAAATCCTATGGGGTGACATCACATGCACAGTGGAAGAACAAAAAATAAAACCATAGATTTTGAGTAGAACGGTTCTATCGTCGTGCGAAGATCGGTGCGTCAAAATAAATTCACGAAAATTACATGTGTAAAAGAAAATACCTAGAGAGATCGTATATCCTTGAAGCCCTGTAGATCTGTAGGAAGGAAGAAGGAGGTCAAGTGTCCTCCTCTCTAGCGGTATCCACATGACAGAGATTACGATGATGTACCTCTCTTGGGGAGAGGAGAATAGAGGGTGGCTACCAAAAGAACCCTCAGCCTATAGAGCTTTGGTTCCCTCCTATTTATAGAGGCCCTTTGTAAACCCTAATGGATCTTACCCTGTTGGGTATTGGATCTCCATCCAATTACCCAAGCCTTTTAGATTAGTGGGTCTCTACCCAATAATCTCTTATTAATAATTATTGGATCTTATCTAAGGATCCAATAATTCAGGGGTTTAATGGATATCCAATGAGATAGGAGCTCCAGCGGATATCTTATATCCGAAACTCTACTCGTCGCAACACCTACCATATGTGTCTGACCCTCTAGGCCCAATATCGAGCTAGCCGTGAGTCATACTTGTCAAAACTCCTTCTAACTTAATGAATTATTATCTCTATAATAATTTACCCAACTCATCGACTACGGACGTTCTATGTTACTATGCCGCAGCCCCTACCTTTGGACCTATCTGTCCTCAGTTACCATTTATATATAATCCCTCATCCAACTAATATCCCAAAGACTCTATATCGGGTATGGTGCTGTCAGACCCATATGGTCTCTCCTCGAGTCTTGCTCTTGTCGGATTCTCCTGGAGAATTTATTCTCTCTCAATCCTAATAACCTTGGCCAAGGATTTGTTCGAGCAAGAATACATGAGATATTCCTCTCATGATACCGAGAGCGAATGATTCTCTATTGACACTCAATAGCCCTTGTAAGGTTGGCTATCACTCCCAATACCTAATTGTACTAGATCTGGAACTTTCCAAACGTATAAGTCTGGTATCAAAGAGTGGAGTACTCATACAGGACATCCTTGGTGTCTCAAGTCTAAGGACCAGACACACTATTGGGACTACGGAATCGCTGTCTGACGTGAGGTATTTTCTAATGAGCACCTACACTATCCTTAGTGTCCTTACACGAGTAGCTATGAGACCAGCCACCTCCATCATATGGACGGGTATACAGCACACCAGTCTATCCGATTATCTTGATGTCCTCTCGAGTAACCTATTACCAAGATTATTTAAGGTCTGTGTTTAAAGGTGAATCGGTCTCATTATCATGATCTCATCACGATCCGATTCCCATTACACAGATCCAAGGACATCACAATATATGCAACACACAAGATAAAGTGCTAAAATGCCTAATAATAAACATAGAGAAAGGGTGCATATCAAGTTATAAGTGCGATCACTCATGTGATTGGTTTGTAGGGCACATATGACTAGCATTTCAAAAATTTAAAATATTATCCATTCCCAACATATTAGGTCTAGGGAAGTTGTATAACCTTGGTTTTACCAAAAAACGTGACAGTCATAATGTTTATGCAAAGTCAATATTTGATCAATTTTTTTTGCACCATCTCGAAAATTGAAAATATTAACCATTCCCAACAAATTAGGCCTACGGAAGTTAAATAACCTTGGTTTCACCAAAAAAGGTGATGGTCATAAAGTTTGGCCATGGTTAATGTTTGATAGGTTTTTTTCGCAACTTCTAAAAAATTCAAAATATTAACCATTCCAAACTTATTCGGCCCAAGGAAACCTAGGTTTTGCAAAAAATCATGATGGTCAAAAAGTTTGCGCAAAGTCGATGTTTGACCCGTTTTTTTTTGCACCATCTCGAAAATTTAAAATATTGACCATTCTCAACTTATTTTTCCAACCGAAGCCGAATAACCTTTGTTTTGCCAAAAAACATGATGGTCATAAAGTTTGCACAAAGTTAATATTTGATCAATTTTTTTCGCACCATCTTGAAAATTTAAAATATTGTCCATTCCCAACTTATTCGGCCTTAGGATGTTGAAGAACCTTGTTTTCGTCAAAAAACGTAACGGTCATGAACTTTGTGAAAGGTCGATGTTTGGCCCCTTTTTTTTGTGTCGTCTTGAAAATTCAAGATATTGACCATTCCAAACTTATTAGGCCCATGAAAGTTATATAACCTAGGTTTTTCCAAAAAATGTGATGGTCATAAAGTTTATAAAAAGTCAATGTTTGATCAGTTTTTTTCACATCATCTCGATAATTCAAAATATTGACCATTCCCAACTTATTAGGCCTAGGGAAGTTGAATAACCATGGTTTCGCCAAAAAACGTGACGGTCAAAAAGTTTACACAAAGTCAGTGTTCAATCGATTTTTTTTAGCACGATCTAAAAAATTTAAAATATTGACCATTCGAAACATATAAGGCCCAGGGAAGTTGTATAATCTTGGTTTCACCAAAAAACTTGACGGTCATAAAGTTTGTGCAAAGTCGATGTTTGATCGATTTTTTCGCTCCATCTCAAAAATTCAAAATATTGCCCATACCCAACTTATTAGGAAAAGAGAAGTTGTATAACCTTGGTTTCACCAAAAAATATGACGGTCATAATGTTTACACAAAGTCGATGCTTGATCAATTTTTTTCATACCATCTCGAAAATTCAAAATATTGACCATTCTCAACTTATTAGGACCAGGGAAGTTGAATAACCTTGCTTTCGCCAAAAATGTGACGTTCATAAAGTTTGCCCAAGTTGATGTTTGATCGATGTTTTTCGCACAATCTCGAAAATTAAAAATATTGATCATTCCAAACTTATTAGGCCTAGGGAAGTTGAATAAATATAGTTTCACCAAAAAAACATGATGGTCATAAAGTTTGCACAAAGTAGATATTTGATCAGTTTTTCTCGAACCATCTCGAAAATTTTAAATATTGACCATTCCCAACTTATTAGGCCTAAGGAAGTTGAATAACACTAGGTTCGCCAAAAAACGTGACAGACATAAAGTTTGTGAAAAGTTGATGTTTGATCAATTTTTTTTGCATCATTTTGAAAATTCGAAATATTGACCATTCCCAACTTATTAGGCCCTGGGAAGTTGAATAAACTTGGTTTCGTTAAAAAATATAATGGTCATAAAGTTTACGCTGTTGAATCTCAGATTTTGATGATGAAGTTAATTGGTGAGATACTGGCTCTAATCTACCTTGTTAAGATGAGTGTGCAGGAATAACTACGATGGGAAGAAAACATAATATGATCTGCCGAGGTCAAGTCCGTCGGGGGTTCAACAGTTCATCGGAAGTCCGAGAGATGTTCGGAAGTCTTGGAACCCTTGAGATCAATCGGGGACTTGCCAAAGCTTTCGGAAGTCTGTCTCAAGATCGTCGAAGGTTCACGGAACTTGCCAACAAGATTCGGAAGCTAGCCGAAGACTCGTTGAGATCGCCATGCAATTCGGAGTATGTTGGGAGACCACTGGAAGCAATCCGAGGAAAGCATCGGAAGCTTGCCGGAAACTCGCCGGAAGATGACTTGAAGAAGCATCGGATTAAATCATGTTAAGTTCGTAGTTTGCACATGAGTAGGGCAAGGATTTAAGAAAAATCCTGCCTAAAATCAGTGGAAGCCAACCAGGTATCCACTAAGCCAAGTTAGAGCTGAAACTTGGGTCATTCGGTCTTCGAATGAAGCGGTGATGGAACTGGTAGCAGCGGCAGCAATGCATAGCGGTGCGCGCACTTTGGAAGCGATACACTGCGTGCAATAGCGGTGGAACCGCTGGGATAATGCGATCTTGTCACCAGCGATGGCGGTGCTGGGGGCGGGTACCGCAATAATCACAAAAAGCGGTGGTGGCCAGCACTGCTGGTCGGTATACACCACGTCACACCGCCACGTCGATCAAAAACAATTCACTTGGAATTTGGAGCTCAATTGAATCCACTTTGGATCTATAAATACCCCCCCCTTTCTCAGCTGAAAGGGTAACCCTTTGAGCAAAAATCTAAGTCTTGAGTTCTTGAGAGCCTTGAGAAATTGTTGTTTTGTTTGAGTTCACCTTCCTCTTCTTCTTGAAATATCTTGTACAAGTGTGAACTCTTTGTAAAGGGTTGTAAAGGGGTGTTTGATCCTTCCCCTCGAAAGGAAGTACTAGTGGAAGATCGGAGCCTCATCGTAAAGGGCTTCAAGAGTGGATGTAGGTCATTTGACCGAACCACTATACATCGCTGAGTTCATGAATGTGTGAGTTTTTACTTTGCTGCAAGTTGTCATTTCATTTACACAAGTAATTGCCTCCAAGCTCTTTTCCGTCGAATCGAAATTGTCTTACTGAGCGTGTGCTTTAACGAAAGCGTTTTTAAAGAGCACCATTTTAATCCGCTGCACTAATTCACCCCCCCCTCTTAGTGCCTTTCCGATCCTTTCAATTGGTATCAGAGCGAGGTTTGCTCTCATATTGGTTTAAAACCCAAGAGAGATGGCCTACTCCGGTATGCAAGAAGGTCTTTCCATTACTCGTCCACCTATGTTTAATGGGTGGATTATACGTATTGGAAGACTCGTATGAGAATTTTCTTATTTCCATGGACTTGAACTTTGGAACATTGTTGAAAATGGCTTTGCAAAATCTTCTCTTCCGATGAGTGAATGGAATGAGTCGGAGAGGAAAATTTTGCTCTCAATGCAAAGGCTATGAATGCCTTATTTTGTGCTCTTGACAAGAATGAGTTTAATCAGTTCCATTTGTGAGTCGGCTTTTGATATTTGGCGCACTCTTGAGATCACTCATGAAGGCACTAGCCAGTGAAAGAGTCCAAAATCAACATTCTTGTGCATTCCTATGAACTTTTTTGAATGAAACCAAGTGAGTCCATTGGAGACATGTACACTTCACGGATGTCATCAATGGACTTAAAGCTCTTGGTAAAAGTTTTTGAATTTTGAATTGGTAACTAAAATCTTAAGATCCCTTCAAAGTGTTGGGATCCAAAGGTCACGGCTATTCAAGAGGCCAAGGATCTTAAAGTATTTCCACTTGAAGAACTTATTGGATCTCTTATGACTTATGAGATGACGTGCCATGCTCATGAAGAGCTTGAGAACCCCCTTCCAAAGAATAGGAAGGATATGGCACTTAGAACACAAGAAAATCACTTGAAAGGAACATCAAGTGATGAGGGCGATGACAATGACATTGCGCTTCTAACTCGAAAGTTCAAGAAATTTGTAAGAAAGAACAAATTTAAGAATGACACAAAAAGTAAATTTGAACACAAAAAGGACCAAGTCCTTTGCTACGAATGCAAGAAGCCGGGACACTTCAAGAATGAATGCCCTCAAGCCAAGAAGAAGCAATTCAAGAAGAAAAAAGCTTTGAAGGCCACGTGGGATGATACAAGTGACTCGATAAGAAGCTAGCAACAAAGAGGAGGCAAACTTAGCACTAATGGCACTCGGAGAAGAGGTTAGTGATTTACTTAATGAAGAGTTATCTTTCGATGAACTTTCTATGGCTTTTATGAGTTGTTTGATGAATGTAAAACTATTAGTAGAAGTTCAATTTGCTTAAGAAGGAGCATGCTTTCTTACAAAGTAAGTTAGATAGTCTTCAAAACCATTCTCTACCTCTATGCTCTAAGTGTAAGGACTTAGATGCAACAAAGAGGAAAACTTGCTACTCAAAGAGACCTAAACAAGTTTAAGGTCGGTAGCAAGGGTTTAGACATGATTCTTGCTAACAAAGGTCATGTCGGAAATAGAAGTGGTATCGGATTTGTGAGAGGTTCACACCAAAATCCGACCACCTTTGTTAAAGGGCCTACGTTGCATGTATCACCTCATTTGAAATGTAATTTTTTCTTTGTAAAACAGGACATGTTGTCTACAAATGTCCACTCAAGAAAATCCATCCACAAAAATTGATATGGGTTCCTAAAGGAACCATAAACAATTCAATGTTAGATAACAAAGAAAGTAGATCAATTTGTAAGGCACCCAAAATCAAATGGGTACCTAAAAACCATCCTCTTTTGTAGACAAACTCACAAGCTAGGAGCAAGAAATGGTATCTTGATAGTGGATGCTCAAGGCACATGACCGGAGATCCATCTCATTTCTCTATGCTCTCTAGCAAAGAAGAAGGATATGTCACCTTCGGAGACAACAACAAGGGTAAAATCATTGGCAAGGAACCATAGGTAACAAATCGAATTTTTCAATTGATGATGTGTTACTAGTTGATGGTTTAAAACATAATCTTTTAAGTATTAGTCAACTATGTGATAAAGGTTATGTTGTTAGATTTGAATCCAATGGTTGCATCATTGAAAAACCCAACAACAACATATCCATGATTGCTTTAAAACAAAACAATGTCTACACCATAAATATTGATAAATTAAGTGATGAAATGTGCTTTTCGGTTTTGAACGATGATGCATGACTTTGGCATAGGAGACTAGGCCATGCAAGCATGAAACTAATCTCTAAGATTTCATCTAGAGATTTAGTAAGAGGTATCCCAAACATGAAATTTGTTAAGGATAAGGTATGTGATGCATGTCAACTAGGAAAACAAATAAAGACTAGTTTCAAATCAAAAAATCACATTAGCACCACTAGACCATTGCAATTGATCCACTTGGACTTATTTGGACCAATTGACATAACAAGCCTAGGAGGTAGCAAATATGCATTTGTGATTGTGGATGACTATAGTAGATATACTTGGACCTATTTTTTGGCTCATAAAAGTGATTGTTTCAAATGTTTCTCTAAATTTTGTAAACTCACTCAAAATGAAAAAGGCTCTATGATTTCATCAATTCGAAGTGATCATGGAGGTGAATTTCAAAATCATGACTTCAAAATTTTTGTGAAATAAACGGATACAATCACAACTTCTCTACTCCAAGAAATCCACAACAAAATGGAGTAGTGGAAAGGAAAAATAGAAGCTTGCAAGAAATGGCTAGAACCATGTTAAATGAATATAATTTACCAAAATATTTTTGGGCCGAAGTGAATACGACTTGCTATATTATGAATAGAGTTCTAGTGAGACCATCCCTACCTAAAACTCCATATGAATTATGGAATGACAAAAAACCCAATGTTTCTTATTTTAAAGTTTTTGGTTGTAAATGTTTTATTTTAAATGAAAAGGATGCCTTAGGAAAATTCGATGCAAAATCCAATGAAGGCATATTTCTTGGTTATTCTTCGGTTTCAAAGGCTTTTCGTGTTTTCAACAAGAGAACCTTACTTATAGAAGAATCTATTCATGTGGTTTTTAATGAAGTTTCGAATTTAAGAAGAAAGATTTTGATGATGATTTGGTCTTGATGATTTAAATTTAAATGAACCCTCTCCTCAAAATGACAACTTGGATGCATCTTCTTCCCAAAATTCCTTACCCAAGGAATGGAAGTATGTAGATGCTCATCCCAAGGAGTTAATTATAGGAGATGCACCGAAAGGGGTTCAAACTCGCTCTTCTTTCAAAAATTTTTGTGCCCATGCGCTTTTCTTTCTCAAGTTGAACCAAAATACATTGTTGATGCCTGAAAGATGATTCTTGGGTTATCGCAATGCAAGAGGAATTGAATCAATTTGAGAGGAATAAGGTATGGAAGCTTGTTCCTAGACCTAATGACCACTTAGTTATTGGTACTAAGTGGGTCTTTAGAAACAAGCAAGATGAATGCGGTATCGTGGTTAGAAACAAGGCTAGACTAGTGGCCAAAGGTTTCAACCAAGAAGAAGGTATCGATTATGAAGAAACCTTCGCTCGTGGCAAGATTGGAAGCCATTAGGATGCTCCTTGCCTATGCTAGTAGTAAAGATTTCAAATTGTTTCAAATGGATGTCAAAAGTGCATTCTTAAATGGTTTTATTTCCGAAGAAGTGTATGTTGAACAACCACGGATTTGAAAATTCTCTATTTCCTAACCATGTGTTTAAACTAACTAAGGCTTTATATGGTCTTAAACAAGCCCCTAGGGCTTGGTATGAGCTTAGTTCTTTTTTGATTTTAAATGATTTCACTAAAGGCAAGGTTGATACTACATTGTTTATTAAACATTTTGAAAATGATTTTCTTATTGTTCAAATTTATGTTGATGATATTATTTTTGGGTCTTGTAATAAATCACTATGTGAATTATTTGCTAAGGATATGAGTGATGAATTTGAGATGAGCCTAATGGGAGAACTAAATTTCTTTTTAGGATTACAAATCAAGCAACTAAGTGATGGTATATTTCTAAATCAATCAAAATATACATTGGAATTGTTAAAAGCAGTTTAACATGGATGGATCAAAAGAAATTAGTACTCCTATGAGTACCTCAGCTAAATTAGATATGGATGAAAGTGGTGAAAGTTTTGATCAAAAAACTTATAGGGGCATGATAGGTAGCCTACTTTATCTCACTGCAACCAGACCTGACATCATGTTCAGTGTAGGGCTGTGTGCAAGATTCCAATCTAATCCTAAGCTATCTCACTTGAAAGCTGTCAAAAGGATTCTTAGATATCTTAAAGGGACCCCTAATCTTGGATTATGGTATCCAAGATCTGGTAATTTTGAGTTGAATGCCTTTGCTGGTGCGGACTTTGGTGGGTGTAAATTAGATAGAAAAAGCACATCCGGAACATGCCAATTTCTAGGACATGCACTTGTTTCTTGGACTTCCAAGAAACAAAATTCGATCGCACTATCTACGCGGAGCGAATACATAGCTGCAAGTGCATCTTTGTGCACAGGTTATTTGGATGAAAAATACCCTAGAAGACTATGGAATCTACTTAAAAAACATTCCTATAAAATGTGATAACACAAGTGCTATTTGTCTAACTAAAAATCCAATTCAACACTCTCGTACTAAGCACATTGACATTAGGCATCATTTTATACGTGATCATGTAAGTAGTAGAAATGTCACTCTTGAATTTGTTGATACAAATCATCAATTAGCGGACATTTTACGAAACCTTTAAATGAAGAACAATTTGACTTTATTAGAAGGAACTAGGCATGTTAAATTGTCCAAATAAATAAACTCTATTTGATGATATCTTTCATTAAAATCAAAATGTTCATTGATTTGATACATCCGAATTTGTGGAGTCTTTTCATCAATTATTCTAATTTGATTCCATAAATTTCATCTGAAATTAAAGTGTTCTATCATTGAATTTTTTTTCAAATCAATTTTTCAAAAATTTGGACCATTCAGCATTTCAGTGCTCTGCAGTGCCAGGCGGTAGCATGATGCAGGCGGTAGCACCGCTCGTGAAAGGCATGATACAAACACCCTATAAAGGGTGTGTTAGGGCAGTAGAACCGACCCCTTTGCCAATCCTTCGGTGAACCGATTGCCACCCCTTTCCCACCCATTTCAACACCATTTTCACCTCTTCCAAACACTCTTTTGACATCAATTCTTCCCACTAAGGAGTGATTACTTGTTGATTCAAAGCTTCCTACACTTCAAAGGAGTAATCTAAGGTAAAAACAGAATTCCTTCTCTAGTTTCATTCCTTTCTTCAATTTGATTAATTATTTCATCATTTCAATTGATTAAATGTTCTATCATAGAAATGACTCCTAGAAGAACATCAAGAGACAAAGGTAAAAGGATGGAAGTAGATTCATTTGACCATTCCTTGTTTAAATCACAAGAGGCTTCCCTTAGATTTTCCGAATTTGGTTCGAGACCCATTCATAAAGGAAAATACGTTGATTTGAATCAATTAGGAAACTTAGAATTATTAGGCCCAGGGAAGTTGTATAACCGTGGTTTCACTAAAAACCATGATGGTTATAAAGTTTGCGGAAAGTCGATGTTTGATCGATTTTTTTTGTACCATCTCAAAAATTCAAAATATTGACCATTACCACCTTATTATGCCTAGGGAAGTTGAATAACCTTGGTTTAGCCAAAAAAATATGATGGTTATAAAGTTTGCTCAAAGTCGATGTTTGATCAGTTTTTTTGGCACCATCTCAAAAATTCAAAATATTAACCATTCCCAACTTATTAATCCTAGGGAAATTGTATAACCAAGGTTTCGCCAAAAAATGTGATGGTCATAAAGTTTGCGCAAAGTCGATGTTTGATCGATTGTTTTTGCACTGTCTCAAAAATTCAAAATATTGACCATTCCCTACTTATTAGGCCTAGGGAAGTTGAATAACATTTTCGTCATAAAACGTGACTATCATAAAATTTTCCCAAAGTTGATGTTCGAACCATTTTTTTCGCACCATCTCAAAATTTAAAATATTGACAATTCCCAACTTATAAGGCCTAGGGAAGTTGAATAACTTTGGTTTCACCAAAAAACGTGACAGCCATAAAGTTTGCCTAAAGTCGATGTTTGATCGATTTTTTTCGCACCATCTCAAAAATTCAAAATGTTGACCATTCCCAACTTACTAGGCCTAGGGAAGTTATATAACTTAAGTTTCATAAAAAAACGTGACAGTCATAATGTTTGCACAAAGTCAATATTTGATCCTTTTTTTCGCACCGTCTCGAAAATTCAAAATATTGACCATTCCCAACTTATTAGGCCAACAGAAGTTGAAAAACCTTGGTTTCGCCAAAAAACATGATGGTTATAATATTTGCACAAAGTTAATGTTTGATTTTTTTTTTCGTACCGTGTTGAAAATTTAAAATATTATCCATAACCAATATATAGGCCTAGGGAAGTTGAATAACCTTGGTTATGCCAAAAATCGTGACGGTCATAAAGTTTGTGCAAACCCGATGTTTGATCGATTTTTTTCGCACCATCTTAAAAATTCAAAATATTGACAATTCCCAACTTATTAGGCTAAGAGAAGTTGAATAACCTTAGTTTCACCAAAAAACATAACGGTCATAAAGTTTGCTCAAAGTCGATGTTTGATCGGTTTTTTTTTGCATCATCTCAAAAATTCAAAATAGTGACCATTCCCAACTTATTTTGCCTAGAGAAGTTGTATAACCTAGGTTTTACCAAAAAGCATGATGGTCATAAAGTTTGCGAAATGTCGATGTTTGATTGATTTTTTTGGCATCGTCTTGAAAATTCAAAATATTGACCATTCCCAACTTATTAGGCCTAAGGAAGTTGAATAACCTTGGTTTCGCAAAAAAAAAAACATGATGTTCATAAAGTTTCCCCAAAGTCGATGTTTGATTGATTTTTTTTGTATCATCTCAAAAATTTAAAATATTGACCATTCCCAACTTATTAAGCCTTGAGAAGTTGTATAACCTAGGTTTCACCAAAAAAACGTGATGGTCATATTTTTTGCACAAAGTCAATGTTTGATCGATTTTTTTTACACCATCTCAAAAATTTAAAATATTGACCATTCCCAACTAATTAGGCCTAGGAATGTTGAATAACCTTGGTTTCGCCAAAAAACGTGATGGTCATAAAGTGTTCCCTAAGTCGATGTTTGATCGATTTTTTTCGCACCATCTCAAAATTTCAAAATATTGACTATTCCCAACTTATTAGGCCTAGGGAAGTTGAATAAACTTTTTTTTTTGGTAAGTAAATGTAATTGGATTTAGTATGAAACTTGTATAAAATAGCTTTGTCTACATAGACCGTAGACTAAAACTTGAAATCTCTTAGAGTAGTCAAGGAGAATGCATCCAACCTTAAAAAGGTGGAATGGTCTCACTACACCAAACTCATCTCTAAAAGTAGTCAAACAGAAAAGTAGTCATGACTACATATATTGTAGACTATGACGCTTTACTATAGGTAACAAATAGCAATATGCAATAACCAACCATTCTTGAATGACTTGTGATTGCTTCCCATTATTGAAGCATAGAATCACACAATACATCATTCTAGAAAGCATTAACAAATTGTAAAATTGAATCTGATAAAGATCTCTTTTTCTCTACTTGTTAAATGCTTCTTTTCCAAATCCTGCTCTATACATGATCTTGAGTCACTAAGTATCTCGATCAAAAGGTGACTATTGTGTGTGTTGCGGCCAGTAAAGATTCTACAATACCTCTTTCTCCAAATCCACCAAATAGCACATCTGAAAGTAACCTTTGCCAGTTGTGTAAAAAGCCCTTTTCTTGAGAAACTTTTTTGGAATTGTTCTATTTCTTGATGCAAGTTTGGCATTGGTAGTCTATTTAGTTCAAATCTCTTCAGAATCTCCTTCTATACCTAATTAGTTTAGTCACAAGTAAAATAAAGATGATCAATACTTTCTTCCTGTTGCATACAAAGAGAGCATCGGTTAACAAGATAAATACATTTTCATTTCATATTATCTATTGTAGGTAGTTTGGCAAAAAGGGCCTACCATGTGTATAAGGAATGTCTCTGTGAGCCCGGTCTATCCCTTGTCTAACTGCTTGGGATCCACTTTTTGTTTCTTTATCTGATTTGATTCAATGCAGATGTAGCATTAAATTTACCATTATCATGAAGCCTAATAAGCATATCAGAAGAGTTGTTCCTGATTGGAAGAGATGAAATGGTCGGCCAAAGCGATAGCATATCAAGAGAAAAAGGATTAGGAAGACACCAGGTTTTGTTAGCTATGAACTCAAAAACCTTCCACTCTTTAGGAGCCTCAAGATCTCTTCGTACTCTATCACTATATAATTAAAATATACTTTTTTCCATTCATCCAAGGATTGTTGAATCTCGGATTTTGATGATGAAGTCAATTGATGGTTATTTGATCTAATCCATTTTTGAGATAAGTGTGCAGGATTAACTATGATAGAGCAAATTACCAAAGTCAAGTTGCTGGAAGTTCAAGAGTCCACCAGAAGTCCGAAGGATCATCGAAAGTGCTTCCGGAGCCAACCGAGATGAAATCGGGGACTTGCCGAAGGTTTCGGAAGTTCGCCGGAAAGATCGTCGGAGGTTCACGGAGATAACCGAGAATGTTCGGAAGAGTGCCAAAGACTCGTTGAACTCGCCATAGAATCCGAGAGCCGAGTCCATGGAAGGAATCCAAGGGATTGGAAGTCCGCTAGGAAGATCGTCGGAAAGCTCTTCGGAAGATAACTTGATGGTGTTGGTATAATTTGGCTTTAAAAGATCATAGTTAGCACTTAATTAGGTATAGAATAGGTGTTAATCCTATCTAGACTGTATTGGGCCAATTGGCCTTTATTGCCATTGGGTCAAGGGTAAGGGGCATAAGGCCAAGGCCGCGTAGCAGACCTGGCTGACCATCACAAGCGAGCAAAGAGTCATAGCAGACAGCGGTGGCACCGCGCTTGATTGTGGTTGCAACCACTTGTGTGGTAGTACCCCTAGGCCGGTGGCATTGGTTGCAACCACTGTCGCGGTAGTACAGTGATGCTAGAAGACACACACACTAGCAGTGTCAAAGTGGTAGTACTAGTGCTAGCAGAGTACCGCCTATACAAATTTGACAAGACTTTTTTTGAGCGAGATTTTTGAATCCAAAAAGCTCTATAAATACCCCTTTACTTCTAGCTGGTTTGGTTACCTTTTGCAGTGTTAGATTTGAGTCTAAGCCATAGCAAATTCCTACTTTCAATTGTTCAAGTGTTCACCTCCTTCTTCTACTTGTAAAAATTCTGTAAAGAGAGGGAACCTCTTGTAAAAGGCTGTAAAGGGGTGTTTGGTCCTTCCCCTTCAAGAGACTTGCTAGTGGAAGTTGGGAGCCTCATTGGAGGAGGCTTCAAAAGTAGACGTAGGTCATTTGACCGAACCACTATACATCACTGCGTTTACTTGCTGTGTGAGTATTTAAAATTCTGCATCGTAAATTTCTTAAGCTACAAACTGATCGGATTTCTTCTCCCTACTTCAACTTTCATTTACCTGAATATTTTCAAGTTAAAGTCTCTTTCGGTGAATCAAGTTCTTAAGCAAATCTCCGGAATCGGTTTTCAAGCTTTATTCATTTTAATCCGCTGCACTAATTCACCCCCCCTCTTAGTGCCGCTCCGAACCTAACAATTGGTATCAGAGCGAGGTTCACTCTCATATTTGGTTTAAAACCCAAGAGAGATGGCCTTTTCTGGCATGCAAGAGGGTCACTCCATTACTCGTCCACCCATGTTTAATGGGTCGGATTATACGTATTGGAAGACTCGTATGAGGATTTTTCTTATTTCTATGGATTTTGAGCTTTGGAATATCGTTGAAAATGGTTTTCAAAAATCTTCTCTTTCGATGAGCGAATGGAATGAGTCGGAGAAGAAGGTGTTTGTTTTAAATGTCAAGGCTATGAATGCCTTGTTTTGTGCACTAGACAAAAATGAATTTAATCGCGTATCGATTTGTGAATCGGCTTTTGATATTTGGTGAACTCTTGAGATCACTCATGAAGGCACTAGCCGAGTGAAAGAGTCCAAAATCAACATTCTTGTGCACTCTTACGAGCTCTTTTGAATGAAACCAAGTGAGTCCATTGGAGACATGTACACCCGCTTTACGGATGTCATCAATGGACTCAAGGCACTTGGTAAAGATTTTTCTAATTTTGAATTAGTAACAAAAATTTTAAGATCCCTTCCGAAATGTTGGGATCCAAAGGTTACGGCATTCAAGAGGCTAAGGACCTTAAAACTTTTCCTATCGAAGAACTCATAGGGTCTTTAATGATCTATGAAATGACATGCCATGCTCATGATGAGCTAGAGAATCCCCTTCCAAAGAACAGGAAGGATATGGCATTAAGAACTCAAGAAGACCACTTGAAAGGAACATCAAGTGATGAGGACCTTGACGAGGACATTGCACTCTTAACTAGAAAATTTAAAAAATTCATTAAAAAGGGCAAATTTAAAAATGATTTCAAGAACAAACTTGAACCAAAAAGGACCAAGTCATATGTTATGAATGCAAGAAGCCGGGACACTTCAAAAATGAATGCCCCCAAGCCAAGAAGAAGCAACTCAAGAAGAAGAAGGCATTGAAGGCTACATGGGATGACTCGAGTGATTCCGAGGATGAAAAAGCAAGCATCAAAGAGGAGGCCAACTTTGCTCTAATGGCTTTGGGAGAAGAGGTAAGTGATTTACTTAATGAAGATTTATCTTTCGATGAGCTTTTAATTACTTTTCATGAATTATTTGATGATTGTAGAACTATTACAAAAAGCTTTAATTCTTTAAAAAAGGAACAGCTTTATTATTAGATAAGTTTAAGAGTCTTGAGCATGATTCTCTCCCTCTACTCCCATGCTCTAAGTGCAATCACTTAGAAGTAATCAAAAAGGAGAACTTGCTACTCAAAGAGACCTTAAACAAGTTTAAGGTCAGTAGCAAGAGCTTAGACATGATCCTTGCTAACAAGGGACATGTCAGAAATAGATGTGGAATTGGATTCGTAAGTGGATCTCATCGAACATAAACCACATTCATTAAAGGGCCAACATTACATGTCTCCTCTCATTTAAAATGTAATTTTTGTTGCAAATCCGGACATGTTGTTTACAAATGTCCATATAGGAAACTTAGCCCAAATAAATTAGTATGGGTTCCTGAAGGATCAATGAGGAACTCATTGAATAATGACAAATTTAGTAGATCAATTTTTAAGGCACCCAAGTTAAAATGGGTACCTAAAAACCATCCTTTCTTGTAGACAAAAACACCCACACAAGCTAGGAGCAAGAGATGGTACCTTGATAGTGGATGCTCAAGGCACATGACCGGAGATCCATCTCAATTCTCTAGCTCTCTAGCAAAGGTACTATAGGTAACAAATCAACCTTTTCAATTGATAATGTGTTATTAGTAGATGGTTTAAAACATAATCTCTTGAGCATTAGTCAATTATGTGATAATGGTTATATTGTAAGATTTGAATCTAATGCTTGCATTATCGAAAAACCACACAACAATACATCTATAATTGCAATCAAGCAAAATAACATCTACACTATTAATCTTGATGATCTTAGTAGTGAAATATGTTTTTCGTCTTTGAATGATGATGCTTGGCTTTGGCATAGAAGATTAGGTCATGCTAGCATGAAACTAATCTCTCAAATCACATCTAAAAACCTTGTAAGAGGCATTCCTAAGGTTAAGTTCATTAAAGATAAAGTATGTGATGCTTGTCAACTAGGAAAACAAATTAAAACTAGCTTCAAGCCAAAAAATCAAATAAGTACCTCTAGACCATTACAATTGATCCATATGGATTTGTTTGGACCAATTGACACAACAAGCCTAGGAGGTAGTAAGTATGCATTTGTGATTGTAGATGACTATAGTAGATTCACGTGGACCTATTTCTTAGCTCATAAAAGTGATTCTTTTAAATGTTTCTCTAAATTCTGTAAACTTACTCAAAATGAAAAGGGTTTGATCACGGTGGTGAATTCCAAAACTGTGACTTCCAAAATTTTTGTGAATCAAATGGGTATAACCACTTCTTCTCTACTCCAAGAAATCCTCAACAAAATGGACCTATTTCTTAGCTCACAAAAGTGATTCTTTTAAATGTTTCTCTAAATTCTGTAAACTTACTCAAAATGAAAAGGGTTTTATGATTTCATCAATTTGGAGTGATCACGGTGGTGAATTCCAAAACCGTGACTTCCAAAATTTTTGTGAATCAAATGGGTATAACCACTTCTTCTCTACTCCAAGAAATCCTCAACAAAATGGAGTAGTAGAAAGAAAGAATAGAAATTTATAAGAAATGGCAAGAACCATGTTAAATGAACATAATTTACCCAAATATTTTTGGGCCAAAGTCGTAAATACAGCTTGCTATGTCATGAATAGGGTTCTAGTAAGACCATCTCTATCCAAGACTCCTTATGAATTATGGAATGGTAAAAACCCTAATGTTTCTTACTTTAAAGTTTTTGGTTGCAAATGCTTTATTTTAAATGAAAAGAATGCCTTAGGAAAATTCGATGCTAAATCCGATGAAGGCATCTTTCTTGGATACTCTTTCGTGTCTAAAGCTTTTCGAGTTTTTAATAAGAGAACCTTAGTTATAGAAGAGTCTATTCATTTGATTTTTAATGAAGTTTCTGAAATTAAGAAAAATGATCTTGATGATGATTTCAGATTTAAAAATTTGAATTTAAATGAACCCTCTCCTCAAAACGGTAACTTGGAAGCATCTTCTTCCGAATATTCCTTACCTAAGGAATGGAAGTATGTGAATGCCCATCCCAAGGAGTTAATCATAGGAGATACATCGAAAGCGGTTCAAACGCGTTCTTCGTTTAAAAATTTTTGTGCTCATGCCGCTTTTCTTTCTCAAATTGAGCCTAAGTGCATTGACGAAGGCTTGAAAAATAATTCTTAAGTTATCGCAATGTAAGAGGAATTGAACCAATTTGAGAGAAATGAGGTAGGAAGCTTGTTCCTAGACCAAATGACCATTTAGTTATCGGTACTAAATGGGTCTTTAGAAACAAGCAAGATGAATATGGTATCGTGGTTAGAAACAAGGCTAGATTAGTGGCCAAAGGTTTCAACCAAGAAGAAGGTATCGATTATGAAGAAACCTTCGCTCCTGTGGCTAGATTAGAAGCCATTAGGATGCTCCTTGCCTATGCTAGTAGTAATAACTTTAAGCTTTTTCAAATGGATGTCAAAAGTGGTTTATGTTGAACAACCACCCGGTTTTGAAAACTCTCTTTTCCTAATCATGTGTTTAAATTAACTAAAGCTCTCTATGGATTGAAACAAGCCCCTAGGGCTTGGTATGAGAGGCTTAGTTCTTTCTTAATTTCAAATAATTTTACTAAAGGCAAGGTTGATACTACATTGTTTATTAAACATTTTGAAAATAATTTTCTTATTGTTCAAATTTATGTTGATGATATCATTGTTTGTTCTTCGGATGAATCACAATGTGAATCATTTGCTAAGTGTATGAGTCTTGAATTTGAAATGAGTCTAATGGGTGAGTTAAACTTCCTTTTAGGATTACAAATTAAACAACTTAGTGATGGAATATTTCTTAATCAAACCAAGTATACATTTGAACTGTTAAAACGATTTAATATGGATAGTTCTAAAGCCATCAATACTCCAATGAGTACTTCCACCAAGTTAGACTTGGATGAAAATGGAGAAAACTTTGATCAAAAAACATATAGGGGAATGATAGGTAGCTTACTCTATCTCACTACAACTAGACCTGATATCATATTTAGCGTAGGTCTATGTGCAAGATTCCAAGCAAATCCTAAGTTATCTCACCTTAAAGCTGTTAAAAGAATCCTTAGGTATCTTAAAGGAACTCCTAATCTAGGATTATGGTATCCAAAATCTGATAACTTTGATTTAAAAGCTTATGCGGATGCTGATTTTGGTGGATGTAGAATTGATCAAAAAAACACATCCGGAACATGCCAATTTCTAGGACATGCACTTGTTTCTTGGACATCCAAGAAACAAAATTCTGTTGCACTATCTACGGCGGAAGCCGAATATATAGCTGCAAGTGCATGTTGTGCACAAGTTGTGTGGATGAAAAACACTTTAGAAGATTATGGAATTAATTTAAAAAACATTCCAATAAAATACGATAACACAAGTGCTATTTGTCTAATAAAAAATCTCATTCAACACTCAAGAACTAAGCACATTGATATTAGGCATCACTTTATATGAGATCATGTCGCTAATAATGATGTCACTTTAGAATTTATTGATACAAAGCACCAATTAG
The DNA here is from genome assembly GCA_023547065.1 of Musa troglodytarum. Classification (NCBI taxonomy): domain Eukaryota; kingdom Viridiplantae; phylum Streptophyta; class Magnoliopsida; order Zingiberales; family Musaceae; genus Musa; species Musa troglodytarum. Next base: position 34,183,171 of record CP097511.1, read on the forward strand.
CAGACATTTTCACAAAACCTCTAAATGAAGAACAATTTGACTTCATTAGAAGAGAATTAGGCATGCTAAATTTGTCCTAATGTTTAAATATTGCATGTCTTTCAAAACATTTAAACTTTGATTTTGATAGTTTCACCTTTATACCTTCAATGATATATGAAACTTTCATTTTATTGATCATAATATATTGTGAAGAACTCATCTTTCGATCGAAAAGTTTTCATGATGTTGCCTTAATGATGTTGTTTTTAACGGTTAAAAATTTTATGACTTCATATCTCGTTTTATTCTTGAATCTCTTCATGAATTTTGATATCTCTCTCACCTTTTGATTGGCTTTAATAATGTATCCTTTAGCCTTGCGATCATGGTTTTCACTGTATAAATGATAAAACATCTTTTGGATTTGTCTATCGAGGATGACATACTCTGGATTTATGATTTCTGCTTCACTCTATTTTTATCAAGCTTCACCAAGCTTCATCAAGCTTCACCCTTTCATCAAGTTTATTCATCTCCTTTTTGTTGATGACAAAGGGGGAGAAAAATATGAAATTGATGACTTGTTAAATGTGGCTTTTATGAGCAAAATATTTTGATAATTTGATACAGTGTAATGAATTGAAAGATGTGTCATAAGATTTGTTATTGTAATTCAATTGCTCTTGCCATGCTTAGTGTCAAAAACAGGTTGCAATCCTTAAAAGCATTGCAATAAATGCAATACATGACATTGCAATTCTATAGTTGAAAGATTCTTACTATATCATGTTTATCAAATGGCATCTTTCGATTGATAAGACAAATTTTCATCTCATGATTTATCTAATATGTTGTCACACTTTTCAATCATGAGATCCTTATTGTAATCTCAAAATTTTGGTATCTTTTGGCAGAATGATAAATGTTTAACATCTTTCGACTTGAAATTAAATGTCATGCTTTGATAATGCTTACAAATGAAACCTCATGCTGATTGATCATGATGATAAGTTCAATTCAAGTAACTTATCGGTTTTGGTTAAATTCAAGAGATTAATTTAAGTGTTTTTACTTTCTCATTATATGGCTTATAGATAGGGGGAGTTAAGAATAACTCCGTCATCAATTGATTGTCATCATCAAAAAGGGGGAGATTGTTGAATCTCGGATTTTGATGATGAAGTCAATTGATGGTTATTTGATCTAATCCATTTTTGAGATAAGTGTGCAGGATTAACTATGATAGAGCAAATTACCAAAGTCAAGTTGCTGGAAGTTCAAGAGTCCACCAGAAGTCCGAAGGATCATCGGAAGTGCTGCCGGAGCCAACCGAGATGAAATCGGGGACTTGCCGAAGGTTTCGGAAGTTCGCCGGAAAGATCGTCGGAGGTTCGCGGAGATAACCGAGAAGGTTCGGAAGGGTGCCAAAGACTCGTTGAACTCGCCATAGAATCCGAGAGCCAGCTGGGAGTCCGCCGGAAGGAATCCAAGGGATTGTCGGAAGTCCACCGGAAGATCGCCGGAAAGCTCTTCGGAAGATAACTTGATGGTGTTGGTATAATTTGGCTTTAGAAGATCATAGTTAGCACTTAATTAGGGTATAGAATAGGTGTTAATCCTATCTAGACCTGTATTGGGCCAATTGGGCCTTTATTAGGCTGTATTGGGCCGAAGGTAAGGCCCATACAGTTTTTGGCAAGGGCCGGCGGTAGCACCGCCTGTTGACCGAACCCAGGCGATAGTACTGCCCTAGGTAGGCGATGGCACCGCCTGACAGGTGGTTGCAACCACCTGTGTCAGGCGGTAGTACCGCTAGTGCCAGGCGGTAGTATCGCCAGCACACAGACACACGCAAAGGTGTGTCAGGCGGTAGTACCGCCAGTGCTATGTCACAGACAAAATTGTAAACGGCTTGTTCGGTGTAATGCTTATGCATGTCCATGTCCCTTTTGGTTGGTCGTCACTTGTAAAACTTGTAAAGGGCTTGCCAAAGGCAAAATGCCCCATTTGAGTGAGTTTGGAAGCTATTGTAGGCTTGTACATAAAGCTTGCGTCGAGTGCATACTTGTACTAGAATTCGGTCTGTAGTGGACCAATTTTATACCTTTGTTGTGCAAATTATTGAGCTTGTAATATGCATGGTTAGAATTTGCATTGGCTATAAAGTGTTTGCTAAAAGAGTGGCTTGTGGATCCGTGTGGCGCTTTCTGCATCCCGTTCTCTCTTTCGTAGGTCCTAAGGGATTCTAGGAGATTTGGGAGGTGACCTTTGCGGTGATACGCATTGGTGCCGCCGGCTTAGGCAAAACCAGCTAAGTCCGTGTGACGGATGGTATCGAGCGGGACAAGCCCACTTACAAACACTTAGCATGCAAACGTGGGGAACCTAGCGAGGCACCACGAGAACAACAAGCTAAGAGGGATTGCGTAGCGCACAAAGGTTGGGATGGCTGAGTTCGAGCGGTGGCTCAGCGTTAACACCAGACTTGGCGGTGCTCGAGGCAAGCGAGTGCTTGGCAAAGCATGAGCCCGTGCAGGGTGGAGTGGGTTGTCCACCGAACAAAAGCGTTGTTATCTCAAGGAATTCGATACGCATGCAAGGCCTTGCATTAGGGACGATGGATTGTCCGCGCCCATCCCAAGGCGACCGAAGGTCGGCACCATGGAGCATTAAAACTTTCTCTTCGGCATGTACAGGATACTTTCGTAAGAGGCTGAAGTGTGTAGCAAGTTCGGCATGTTGCTAGACCCAGAGGGGTGCAGTACGAGTTGTATTGGTGAAATGTCACAATCTAGCAAGTGCATTTGCAAAGACAGAATTGGGCACAGTTTGTTCAGCAGAGGCGAAGTAGTCCAAGGGGATGGTGGTCTCCAAAACTTCCAAAGGGAAGGAGGCGAAGAGTGAAGTTGCTCCAACGGACGGATATCCGGGAGGATAAGTTTCGATTCTCCATAGGGATAATCTTATGCAATGAACCGCACTAGTTGAGGAGTACCTCAAGTCAAAGCTCGATGGATCGAGTGAGTGGTAAGGAGTCATTGCATGATCTCGCCAGTGGTGATGCGTTGGTGGACGCATAGCGAGATCAAGTGGGGGAGCAACCCAGGCAATACAAAGTGAAGGCACACTTGGAGCCGATAGTGAGATCGGACTCAACAAAGGGCTGACCCGTGGAATGGTGGGCGTGAGGGCCACCATTAACGCAATGCAAATCGAGAAGCGGAACAACTTGGGGGTAACTTGTTGATGTACCCAAATCGCATGAAGGGAGTTGGCGAAGAAGACCGAACGATGGAGCGGAGGCTTGGAGCTTTCCTTAGACATAGGTCAAGGACATGGACTCTTGCAGAGGCAGGAATCAGATCATGTCGTTCTATGGGTTTCATATTCAGATGGAGCCGACTCATCTTGCATGGTGCCAAAGACAAAGGGAGCTTTGAGGCACATGCACCTTATCTCGATGAAACATTTGGGGGAGATTCTAAAGCGGCCTTGATTTCTTTGAGAGCAAAGATGGTGTCAATAGGCCTTGACACGGGGCAAGAGGATGTAGTGGCAGATACTCTTGAAGAATATACCATAGTGTTGCTATTCAAGTTACCATGAGGAAAGCGGTGCGCAGCGGAGATTGTGCTGGTAGGGCGAGTCCCGAGATCCGACAATGGTGCACCTATTTCAGCGAAGTCGGGGACTTCAAAGGAGCTGCTAGGCGATGGGTATCCTAGAGCTAAGCTTCGTCAAGTGTGACCGAGAGTGGGTGGGCCAGTCGATTGCCAAAGGAGTGAACATAATCGGAAGTGGCGAAGGCCTTGCGATGTATTGACGGAGTCCACACATGGAGATATCGCATTCGAGTTCATACCACGGGGATCGAATGCAAGGAGATGTCATCGAGGCGATGACATGATGCGTGGATCATGGTGGAATGGTTAAGTGGCAAGTCGACACACCAGTGAGTCCCATGGGGACTAGATCATGCGTAAGTATGATCGGAGCGCGACTAGGAGCTCCAAGTCGGTGAACATCACGATGGCAAGAAGAGCTATGGATTCAAGCGATGAATGCCATGGTACCGCAGAGGAGGTCTTCCGTGCGTGCCGAATGTTGCATTAAATGGAAGCCTTGGACATCGACTTATGGGGGTGCCCTATCGAGGAAGAAGTTCGGATGCAAGTACCGTGGAGTCCCATGTGGGGACTGGATCATGCAGAGGTATGATCGGGCGGTGAAGAGTGGAACTGCTTCGAGCTCACATTCGCTTAAGGAGCCCGGCAAGTCGGTGGACAAGGCCGAGTGGCGAACATTGCAGCCAATGAAGCCAAGGAGAGAGAGAAATGGTGCAAGCCCTAATATGAATGGCGGTGGCCATACATGGGTGTTGTAATCTATCTTTCCAGCGACCAAGTGGGCTGCTCGAGAGAACACGGAGGTGTCGGGCGGATGGTGAAATAGGGCGAAGAAGCAATGACGAGTCCAAGAGGACTCGACTACCCAAGATCAATCATTGGTTAGATTGAAGGTGGACTCAAAGGAGTGCCACAATGCCGTGGAGGCGAATCTCGATCATGAAGAAGGGATGTAGATGCGAGACAGCGGATAGTAGTGCCATGGGCGTTGCGGTGCCATGGTACGCGCGGCGGACTTCGGGAGTCATCAATCCCTTGCTCTCATAGAGGAGAGCACTTGGTCATGATATGGGCTGTGGAGGAGGAGAATGCTTTGGCAAACTCCATGTACCAAGACAAGGTGAAGGGCGAAGCCAAGGAACTTCGTTAAACCAGTGTCAATAGACTTTCCATCAAGATAGCCGTGAGTGAAGGACATCGGGTCGATGCAAGAGTGCATGACCAAGGATCGGAGCGAGCGATGATGCGTCTTGTACCTTTGCTACTCGAGTCGGTGGCGAAATGATGGAGAAGGTGGTACAATCCCAAAGCGACGGATCTATCGGAGACTTACTCCAAGTTGGAGAGATAACTTCTTGCATTACAGAAGTCCAACGGCAATGAGAATGCGAATCACAGTAGCTGACTCAGCGCAAGGATTGCAAACACTTCAAGTGCTTCGGAAGTGTGAGCTAAGAGCAGGCGAAGTCTAGTAACCAGCTCGACGCACAAAGTACAACCTCGAGGAGGCGGGCGAAGTCAAGTAACCTTTGCCTTCTCAACTCTCAAGAGAATGGGCGAAACCGAGTACCCCAGCTCTCTTAGTTATCCAGCAGAGGAGCTCTGCACAGATTTGAAGACCCTTCAAGTAACTAATGGAAGATAATTGTCAAGTCCTCACCAGCGGTGATCGATTATACGAGAGTAGATATGCTTCATTTCCCAACCGAATGCCAATCGAAGCGAAAGTGATGCAAGCCTACTTGGGCAAGACAACTAAGTGGAAGAAGATTCGATGGGCAAATTTTGCGGAGGAAGGACACGAAAAATTTAAAGGTTGCGGCGATGCTCGTTAAAGCTCAACAAGCATCTATCCAGTTCAAGAGACAAGAAGAATTTGAAGACTGGCGCATATTAAAGATGGTCTTTTCCCTTCATCAGATGAATCCACAAGACTCAGCAAGGATCAGCACAACTTCACCAACCCCACACCAGAGTCAGAGTTATTGGCGAGTTGAAGCAGCATGGCGGATTAAAGTTCGACGACTCAATAACAACAAGTGGAGAGCAATTGGGAGCCAAGAGGCGCATTGCAGCAGGAGCAAGAAGATCGAAGATCCAACAAAGAAAAGAAGTTGCAGCCTCAGCAAAGGCTTCGACGAGGACGTCAAAGGAATAAGTGGGGGAGAATGTCACGGACAAAATTGTAAACGGCTTGTTCGGTGTAATGCTTATGCATGTCCGTGTCCCTTTTGGTTGGTCGTCACTTGTAAAACTTGTAAAGGGCTTGCCAAAGGCAAACTGCCCCATTTGAGTGAGTTTGGAAGCCATTGTAGGCTTGTACATAAAGCTTGCGTCGAGTGCATACTTGTACTAGAATTCGATTTGTAGTGGACCAATTTTATACCTTTGTTGTGCAACTGTTCTGAGCTTGTAATATGCATGGTTAGAATTTGCATTGGCTATAAAGTGTTTGCTAAAAGAGTGGCTTGTGGATCCCGTGTGAAGCGCTTTCTCTGTCCCGTTCTCTCTTTCGTAGGTCCTAAGGGATTCTAGGAGATTTCGGGGAGGCTGACCTTTGCGGTGATATGCATTGGTGCCGCACGGCTTAGGCAAAACCAGCTAAGTCCGTGACAGCTAGGCGTTAGTACCGCCTACAGTCCGAAATTTTAGACAAGACTTTTTTTAAGCGGGATTTTTAAATCCAAAAAGCTTTATAAATACCCCTTTACTTCTAGCTGGTTGGGTTACCTTTTGCAATGTTAGATTTGAGTCTAAGCCATAAGCAAATTCCTGCTTTCAATTATTCAAGTGTTCACCTCCTTCTTCTACTTGTAAAAATTCTGTAAAGAGAGAGAACCTCTTGTAAAAGGCCGTAAAGTGGTGTTTGGTCCTTCCCCTTCAAGAGACTTGCTAGTGGAAGTTGGGAGCCTCATTGGAGGAGGTTTCAAGAGTGGACGTATGTCATTTGACCGAACCACTATATATCGCTGCGTTTACTTGTTGTGTGAGTATTTAAAATTCTGCATCGTAAATTTCTTAAGCTGCAAACTGATCGGATTTCTTCTCCCTACTTCAACTTTCATTTACCTGAATATTTTCAAGTTAAAGTCTCTTTCGGTGAATCAAGTTCTTAAGCAAATCTCCGGAATCGGTTTTCAAGTTTTATTCATTTTAATTCGCTGCACTAATTCACCCCCCCTCTTAGTGCCGCTCCGAACCTAACAAGGATCATACCACATATTAATTCTAGTCCTAGAAGAGATTGCATACAAAATATGTTTGATTAGCCAATTCCTTACCTTCAAAATTCCTTTCCAAGCAGCAGATTGATATGTTTTTACTAGAACTTCCCAAATTGATTCCTTAGATAGATACATAACACAAACCCATTGCAACCATAAGGATTTATTTTGTAAAAGATCCCATAATTTCTATACCAAACAAGCTTTATTCTAATATCTCAGATTTCTCATATTCAACCCCCCTTCATCTTTTGGTCTGCAAATAATATCCTAATTTACCATATGTATTGCCTTACTATCTGTGTCATTCCAGAAGAAGTTCTTAGATAGTCTTTCAATATCCTAAAGAAGTCCAACAGGTAGGAAAAATGCATTAGACCAATAAATGAAGTAAGAGAACAACATAGATCGGACGAGTTCAAGTCGTCCTGCTTTGGAAAGAAGTCTAGTTTTCTAAGAGAAAATTTTATTGTTTAATTTTTGTAGGATAGGCTGATAGTGGGCTTTGTGAATGCCAATAGATATGAGTGGGAGACCCAGATAAGGAATTGGTAGACTTCCCTCACTAACCCCCAAAGTTTGTATAATAAAGTCTTTATCTTCAATGCAAGGACCCATATAGACTTTAATTTTTACATGATTTAGTTGAAGGCCAGAAACCAAATCAAAATCTTTTAAAATAGTAACCAAATTCTTCACTGAAGTAGAGTCATTGCGAAGAAATATAACAAGATATTTGCAAATGTTATGTGGGATATATGAATAGAACCAGCATGGGGTACTTAATGTTGCCTTCAAAGACTACCTTTTCCAATATATAGCTAAGTCCTTCCATTACAATTGTAAAATGATATGGAGAGAGTGGGTCTCCTTGTCGGATGTAATTCATGCTCCCAAAAAAGCCAATAGGTGAACCATTGAAGAGAATAAAAAATTTTGGAGTTTCCAAATAGCATTGAATCCAATTAACCTATTATTGAGGGAAGTTCATACTAAGGAGCATCTTGTAGATAAAGTGTCTATTAATTGAATCAAATGCTTTTCGTAAGTCCGACTTGAAACAGATTTTTGACCCTCTTGATTTGGAGTGCATATCCTTAACCAAGTCATTAGCAAGAAGAACATTATGATGTATACTTCTCCCTTTAATAAAAGCAGCCTAAGTAGGACTAATGATCTTGTGTATAATTTTTTGCATTCAATCTGCAAGCAACTTGGATATAATCTTGTAAATAAAGTTACATAATGAAATGGGCCTATAGTGCTCTAGTGAATCAGCCTCTGCTTTCTTCGGAACTAAAGAAATAAAATTACAATTTATCTCTTTAAGAATATAACCTGAAGAGAAAAAATACTAACAAGCTTTAATCACGTCATAACTAATGATAGGCCATGCTATTTGATAAAATTCAGTTGAAAATCCATTTGGACCAGGGCTTTTATACTTCAGTGACTTAAAAATAACTCCTACAATTTCTTCATCTATAATTGGTGCATTGAGGATCGCAATGACATCTGAATCAAGCTTTCTAATAGGTTCTACATGAATATTATTAGGCTGCTCTTCTTGATTGAGGAGAGAATAAAAAAATTACTCAGTTTGTGCTTTAACCTTATCCAAGTTCTCAATAAGGTTACCGTCTTTATCTTTACATTTCCTGATGCAATTAATAGCCCTTCTAGTAGCAATGGCAGCATAGAAAACCTTAGTGTTAGAATCCCCTAGAGTAAGCCAGTGTTGTCGAGACTTTTGTTTTGCAAAACTTTCCTCTTGCTTTAAGGCTTGCATGAATTGATGCCTGGTTTTTGCCTCTTTGCAAATAAGATTCACATTAAGGTGCTAAAGATGCAGCTCATGTTACACTCCTTTTTACTTAATTGGACACGGATGGTAATATTAGCTCATATTGCACTGTCATTTTTTTGGCGAAACTATTGTTATATACAACTTCTTTGGGCCTAATAAGTTGGGAATGGTCAATATTTTAAATTTTTGAGATGGTGCACAAAAAACTGATCCAACATCAACTTTGTACAAACTTTATGACCATCATGTTTTTTGGCGAAACCAAGGTTATACAACTTCCCAAGGCCTAATATATTGGGAATGGTTAATAATTTCAATTTTTCATGACGATGCATAAAGAATCGATGAAACATCAAATTTGCTCAAACTTTATGACTGTCAGATTTTTTTGGCAAAACCTAGGTTATACAACTTCCCAGGGGCTAATAAGCAGGGAACGATCAATATTTTCAATTTTTGAGACGATGTATAAAAAACTAATCAAACATCAACTTTGCGCAAACTTTATAACAATCATGTTTTTTTACGAAACCAATGTTATACAACTTTTCCATGCCTAATATGTTGAGAATGGTCAATATTTTGAATTTTCAGTGTGGTGCGCAAAAGATGGATCAAACATCGACTTTGCACAAACTTTTATGACTGTCACGTTTTTCGGCAAAACTAAGTTCATACAACTTCCTTCGGCCTAATAAGTTGGGAATAGCTAATATTTTAAATTTTCAAGATGGTGTGCAAAAAATTGATCAAACATCGAGTTTATGCATACTTTTTAAATATCTCATTTTTTGGTGATACCATGGTTATACAACTTCTCTGGGACTAATAAGTTGGGAATGATCAATATTTAAAATTTTTAAGATGGTGCACAAAAAATCGATCAAACCTCAACCTTTGCGCAAACTTTATGATCGTTATATTTTTTGGCAAAACCAAGTTTATACAACTTTCCTAGGCCTAATATGTTGGGAATGGTCAATATTTTGAATTTTCGAGATGGTGTGAAAAAAATCGATCAAACATCGACATTGCACCAACTTTATGACCATCATGTTTTTTTGGCGAATCCAAGGTTGTTCAACTTTCCTAGGCCTAATAGGTTGGGAATGGTCAATTTTTTAATTTTCAAGCTGGTGCGCAAAAAACCGATCAAACATCAAATTTATGCAAACTTTATGACCTTCACATTTTTTTATGAACCCAAGGTTATACAACTTTCCTGAGCCTAATAAGTTAGGAATGTTCAATATTTTTAATTTTTGAGATAGTGCTAAAAAAATTGATCAAATATTGACTTTGCATAAATTTTATGACCGTCACGTTTTTTGGTGAAACCTTGGTTATACAACTTCCCTGGGCTTAATAAGTTAGGAACGGTCAATATTTTAAATTTTCAAGACGGTGCATGCAAAAAACTGATCCAACATTGACTTTATGCAAACTTTATGACCATCATGTTTTTTTTGCAAAACTAAGGTTATGCAACTTCCCAAGATCTAATATATTGGGAATGGTCAATATTTTGAATTTTTCATGATGGTGCACAAAAAATCGATGAAATATCAAATTTGCTTAAACTTTATGACCGTCAGGTTTGGTTTTGGCAAAGCTTAGGTTATACAACTTTCCAAGGGCTAATAAGCAAGGAATGGTCAATATTTTGAATTTTTAAGATGGTGCATAAAAAATTGATTAAACATCGACTTTGTGCATACTTTATAACAGTCATGTTTTTTTGTGAAACCAATGTTATACAACTTACCTGTGTCTAATATGTTGGGAATGGTCAATATTATGAATTTTCGGTAAGGTGCACAAAAGATGGATCAAACATCGACTTTGCGTAAACTTTTATGACCATCACGTTGTTCAGCAAAACGAAGGTCATATAATTTCCTTCGGCCTAATAAGTTGGGAATGGCTAATATTTTGAATTTTCTAGATGGTGTGCAAAAACTGATCAAACATCGACTTTGTGCATACTTATTAAATGTCACATTTTTTGGTGATACTATGGTTATACAACTTCCTTGGGACTAACAAATTGGAAATGACCAATACGTTAAATTTTTGAGATGGTGCACAAAAAATCGATCAAACATCAACCTTGCGCAAACTTTATGATCGTCATGTTTTTTGGCAAAACCAAGTTTATACAACTTTCCTATGCCTAATATGTTGGGAATGGTCAATATTTTGAATTTTTGAGAAGGTGCGAAAAAAATTGATCAAACATCGACGTTGCGCTAACTTTATGACTATCACGTTTTATGGCGAAACCAAGGTTATTCAACTTTCATAGGCCTAATAGGTTAGGAATGGTCAATATTTTTAATTTTCGAGATGGTGCATAAAAAACTGATCAAACATCAAATTTGCGCAAACTTTATGACCTTCACATTTTTTTATGAACCTAAGGTTATAAAATTCCCTAAGCCTAAAAAGTTGGGAATGTTCACATTTTTTTATGAACCTAAGGTTATAAAATTCCCTAAGCCTAAAAAGTTGGGAATGTTAAATATTTTTAATTTTTGAGACAGTGATCAAAAAATCGATCAAACATTAACTTTGCACAAATTTTATGACAGTCACGTTTTTTGGCTAAACCATGGTTATACAACTTCCCTAAGCCTAATAAGTTGGGAATGGTCAATATTTTAAATTTTCGAGATGGTGCACAAAAAACCGATCCAACATCGACTTTATGCAAACTTTATGACCATCATGTTTTTTTTCTGAAACCGAGGTTATATAACTTCCCAAGGCCTAATATATTGGGAATGGTTAATATTTTAAATTTTTTATGACGGTGCACAAAAAATTGATGAATCATCAAATTTGCTCAAACTTTATGACCGTCAAATTTTTTTGGCAAAACCTAGGTTATACAAATTCCCAAGGGCTAATAAGCAGGGAACGGTCAATATTTTAAATTTTTGAGACAATACATAAAAAACTGATCAAACATCGACTTTGCGCAAACTTTATAACAGTCATGTTTTTTTTACGAAACCAATGTTATATAACTTTCCTATGGCTAATATGTTAGGAATGGTCAATATTTTAAATTTTCGTGATGGTGTGCAAAATATTAATCAAACATTGACTTTGCTCAAACTTTATGACCATCATGTTTTTTTGGCAAAACCAAGGTTATACAACTTCCCTAGGACTAATAAGCTGGGAATGGTCAATATTTTGAATTTTTGAGACGGTATGCAAAAAACCGATCAAACATCAACTTTGTGCAAACATTATGACCGTCACCTTTTTTGGTGAAACCAAGGTTAAACAACTTTCCTAGGACTAATAAGTTGGGAATGTTAAATATTTTGAATTTTCAAGACGTATGAAAAAAACCGATCAAACATCGACTTTGCACAAACTTTATGATCGTCATATTTTTTTTGCGATTATACGAATGCACTAGGCCTAATAAGCTGAGAATGGTCAATATTTTAAATTTTCGAGACAGTGCAAAAAAAATCGATCAAACATTGATTTTATGCAGACTTTATGACTGTCATATTTTTTTGGCGAAACCAAGGTTATACAACTTCCCTAGGACTAATAAGTTGGGAATGGTCCATATGTTGAATTTTCAAGATGGTGCGTAAAATATTGATCAAACATCGATTTTGTGTAAATTTTATAACCGTCACATTTTTTTGTGAAACATGGGTTTATAACTTCCCTAGGCCTAATATGTTGGGAATGGTCAATATTTTGAATTTTTGTGATAGTGCACAAAAAATGGATCAAGCATCGACTTTACGTAAACTTTATAACTGTCACGTTTTGTTGACGAAATTAAGGTTATACAACTTCCCTGGGACTAATAAGCTAGGAATAGTCAATATTTTAAATTTTTGAGATGGTGTATAAAAAACTGATCAAACATCGACTTTGCGCAAACTTTATGACAGTCACATTTTTTGGCGAAACCAAGGTTATACCAATGCCCTAGGACTAATAAGATGGGATTGGTCAATATTTTGAATTTTTGAGATGGTGCACAATAAACCGATCAAACATCGACTTTGCATAAACTTTATGACTATCATGATTTTTTATGAAACCATGGTTATACAAATTCCATGGGTTCAATATTTTGAATTTTCAAAACGGTGCACAAAAAACTGATCAAACATCGACTTTGCACAAACTTTATGGCCATCACATTTTTTGGTGAAACCAAAGTTATATAACTTTCTTGGGCCTAATAAGTTGGGAATGGCCAATATTTTGAATTTTCGAGATGGTGTGCAAAAAACCAATCAAACATTAACTTTGTGCATACTTTATTACCATCATGTTTTTTAGTGATACAATGGTTATATAACTTCCCTGGGACTAACAAGTTGGGAATAATGAATATTACAAAGAGAATTCTGACTTGCTTGGGCAGCACCACGGACAAAAGGATAGATCAGGAACTTTAACTCTTCCTATTATATTAACCCCTTCCACAACAGTAGTTTCCCATGGTACCCTCGAACAAGAGAAGGAGAAGTTGAGAACTTTATCTATTCCTATATTGTCAAGAACTACCACAACGGGGATCTCACGTTCCACTCATCATGCTAACCAGGATATTATGTCTCAACCAACTCATACCCCTACAAACCTCGCCAGCTAGGACATTTTGCCTCAACAATTACCTCAACCTTCAACAAACACTGCCAACCTGGATTTCTTGGGTACTTTAAAATTTAAGCATTTACAAGCTGTGTATGAAGTAGATAAACATAGGAATAAAGGCTTAAAAGGTAAGGATATTATGTGAGAGGAAACTACAAAACCTAAGGATAAGAAGAAGGATGGACTGTCCCCCCCCTAAGTCTCACATCCTCCTTTCTACCTAGGAAGAATCCCTTACTCCCTTTCCCACCTATTTTATTTCTGATGAAGATAATCTGTTGGAATGTTCGTAGACTTAATAAACCTAAAAAATGTTAGGAGCTTAATTGAATAATCAGGTCTGCTACTTGTGATATTATTATTCTCGTGAAAATAAAAATTAAACCATCTCACAACCGTGTTCAAAAGAATTTAATATAGCCAGAGGTAGAACTTCTTACCAATGATTCTTGTGACACTTATGGTAGAATATAGTTTTTATGGCATCCCAATTCTATTAGTGCTTGGTTTATTTCTACTACAGAATAATTCATCTACCTTAAGGTAGAGGATAAAAAGAATGGCTGTCAATTTCATATTACTAGTGTATATGCTTCAAACAATATGCATAAAAAATGTTCTATGGATTGATCTAATTAACATTGTAAATGGTTATCTTACAGTGCCTTGGATTATTCTTGGTGACTTTAGTACTGTTCGATACAGAAATGAAAAAGTGGGAGGGTGGGGGTAAACTACTTTCAGAAAGTATGCTTCAAGGTTTTAACGATTACATAGATATTACTGCATTGATTGATATGAAATCTATAGGCGATTGGCTTTCATGGAGTAATTAAGATGCTGCCCATAGAAAAATTATGGCTTAACTCGATAGGTGTCTGATTAATTGAGAATGGTTAATAGTTTACCCTGATTCACTCTTGAAGTATGGTGCTCAGTTGTTCTCCGATCACATATACATGCAGATAAAGTAATACCTAGAGATAAGAAACCATTTAGATTTTTTAATATGTGGAGCACTCATCCTAAGTTCCTCGAGGTTATCAGATCAGCTTGGAATGTTAATGTGCAAGGTTCTCCCCCTTACATCTTATGCTAAAAGCTAAAATCATATAAAGTAACACTTAAGGAGTGGAATACAATTACCTTTGGCAATATTACCACTCGGGTCCAATTAAGCAAAAAGGAACTAATAGCGGTGCAACATGAGCTGCATCTTAAGCTCCTTGATAAGAACTTTACTTCCAAAGAGGTAGAAACCAGGTATCAATTTATGCAGGCCTTAAAGTAAGAGGAAAGTTTTACAAAATAGAAGTCTCGACAGCATTGGCTTACTCTGGGGGATTCCAATACGAAGTTTTTCAATACTGCCATAGCTACTAGAAGGGCTATTAATTGCATCAGGAAATGTAAAGACAACAATGGTAATCTTATTGAGAATTTGGATACGGTTAAAGCACACACTGAATAATTTTTTTATTTTTTACTCAATCAAGAGGAGAGGTCTAATAATATTCATATGGAGCCTACTTAAAAGCTTGATTCGGATGCCATCGCGATCTTCAATACTCCAATTATAAATGAAGAAATTACGAGAATTGTCTTTAAGTCACCGAAGCACAAAAGCCCTAGTCTAGACGGATTTCCAACTGAATTATACCAAATTGCATGGCCTATCATTGATAATGACATGATTAAAGCTTGTCAGCATTTTTTCTCTTCAGGTCATATTTTTAAAGTGATAAATTGCTCTTTTATTTCTTTAGGTCCCAAAAATACAGGGGCTGATTCACTTGAGCACTATCAGCCTATTTTATTATGTAACTTTATTTACAAGATCATCTCTAAGTTGCTTGCAGATCGAATACAAAAGATTATACACAAGATCATTAGTCCTACTTAGGCTTCTTTCATTAAAAGGAGAAGTATACATTACAATGTTCTTGCTAATGACTTGGTCAACGATCTGCACTCCAAATCAAGAGGGATGAAAATCTATTTTAAAGCTGACTTACGAAAAGCAGTTGATTTAGTTAACAGACACTTTATCTACAAGATGCTCCTCAATATGAACTTCCCTCAACAATGGGTTAATTGGATTAAATGCTGTTTGGAAACTCCAAAATTTTCGATTCTCTTCAATGGTTCACCTATTGGCTTTTTTGGGAGCACGAATGGCATTCGACAAAGTGATCCACTTTCTCCTTATCTTTTTACAATTGTAATGAAAGGACTCAATTGTATGTTGGAAAAGGTAGTCTTTAATAGTAGCATTAAGGGACCCCATGTTGGTTCTATTCATATATCTCACATAACTTTTGCAGATGATCTTATTATATTTCTTCACAATGACTCTACTTCAGTGAGAAATCTAGCTACTATTCTGAATGACTTTGGTCTGGTTTTTGACCTTCAGCTAAATCATGCAAAAAGTAAAGTCAATATGGGTCCTTGTAATGAAGATAAAGATTTTTTATACAAATTTTGGGGGATAGCAAGGGAAGTATGCTAGTTCCTTATCTGGGTCTCCCACTCATATCCACTAGCATTCACAAAACCCACTGTCAGCCTATCTTGCAAAAAATAAAGAATAGAATTTTCTCCTAGAAAACTAGACTTCTTTCCAAAGCAGGACGACTTGAACTCATCCGATCTGTGTTGTTCTCTTACTCTATTTATTGGTCTAATGCATTTCTTCTACTTGTTGGACTTCTTTAGGATATTGAACGGCTATTTAAAAACTTCTGGAATGACACGGATGGTAAGGCAATACATATGATAAATTGGGATAGCATCTGTAAACCAAAAGATTAGAATATGAGAAATATAAGAGATTAGAATAAAGCTTGTTTGGTACAGAAATTGTGGGATCTCTTGTAAAATAAATCCTTATGGTCATAATGGGTTTCTGCTTAGTACCTATCCAAGGAATCAATTTGGGAAGTTTCAGTAAAAACATATCATTCTGTTGCTTGGAAAGAAATTTTGAAGGCAAGAAATTGGCTAATCAAATATATTTCTTATGCATTCTCTTCTAGGACCATCATTAATATGTGGTATATCCTTGGGTGAATGGGAAAAGTATATTCCCATTATATGGTGATAGAGTATGAAGAGATCTTGGAGCCTCCAAAGATTGGAAAGTTTCTGAATTCATTTCTAATGGCGCTTGGTGTCTCCCCAATCCTACTTCTCCTAACATGCTATCACTTTGGCAGACCATTACAGCTCTTCCAATCAGGATCAACTCTTCAGATATTTTTATTTGGCTTCTTAATAATGGTAAATTTAGTGCTATATCTACATAGAATCAAATCAGAAAAAGAAACAACAAGTGGATCCCAAGCAGTTGGACATAGGATAGACCGGGCTCACAGAGATATTTCATATGCACATGGTAGGTCCTTCTTGTCAAAATACATAGAATAGACAATATGAAGCGAAGAGATATCTATCTTGTTAACCAATGCTCTCTTTGTAGGCAATAGGAAGAAAGTATTGATTATCTCTATTTTGCTTGCGATTACACTAATTGGGTATGGAAGGAGATTTTGAAGAGATTTGAACTCAATAGGCTACCAATGGTAAACTTACATCAGGAATTAGAACAACTCAAGCAAACCTTCTCAAGAAAAGGACCTCTTACGCAACTAACAAAGGTTTCTTCCAGATGTGCTATTTCGTAGATTTAGAAGGAGAGGTATAACAGAATATTTAAGGGCTACAACACACATAATGCTCATCTTCTACTAGAGATTCTTAGTGACTCAAGATCATGTATAGAACAGGATCAGGAAATGAAGTATTTAACAAGCCAAGAAAAAGAGACTCTTATCAGATTCAATATTACCATTGGTTAAAGCTTTCCCGAATGATGTTGCGGTATTATATGATTCTGTACTTCAATAATATAATATATTCATAAGTTTGTTGGGAAATCCAAGGGGGCGATATCTCATGCACAGCAAAAGAACAGAAAAAAACTTTGGATTTCCATGAAAGGTTCCGTCATCGTGCAAAGATCGGTTTACTTCATAAACAATTCCACAAAAACTACATGTGTAAAAGAAAGATTCCTAGGGAGATCGTATATCCCTAAATCCCTACAGATCTATAGGAGAGGATGAAGAAGGTCAAGCGTACTCCTCTCTAATGGTATCCACATGGCAGGGACTACGATGATGCTCCACTATTGGGTAGAGGAGAATAGAAGGTGGCTACTAAGAGAACCCTAGCCTATGGGCCTTCAATTCCCACCTATTTATAGAGGTCCCTTGTAAACCCTAATGGATCCTGCTCTATTGAGTTTTGGATCTCTATCCAATTACCCAAACCAGTTAGATTAATGGATCTTTACCCAATAATCTCTTATTAGCTATTATTGGATCTCAACTTAGGATCCAATAATTCGAGGGCTTATTGGATATCGAATAAGATAGGGGCTTCGGCGGATATCTTATATATGAACCTCTACTCATCGTAACACCTACCATATGTTTGTGACCCTCTATGCCCAATATCAAGTTGGTCGTGAGTCATACTTGTCAGAACTCCTTCTAACTTAGTGAATTATTATCTTCATAATAATTCACTCAACTCATCGACTACGGACGTACAAGGCCACTACGCCACAGTCCCCAAATGATATAGGAGAATCTAATCCTTTGAACATATATATCCTTAGTTACCATGTATCTATAGTCTCTCATCCATCTAATATCCCAAAGACCCTATATCGGGCATGGTGCTGTCAGGCCCATACGGTCTCTCCTCGAGTCTCGCTCTTATCGGATTCTCCTGGAGAACTCTTTCTCTCTCAATCCGAATAACCTTAGCCAAGGATTTGTTCAAGCAAGAATATATGGCATATTCCTCTCATGATATCGAGAGTGGATGATTCTTTATTGACACTCAATAGTCCTCATAAGGTTGGCTATCACTCCCAATAACCAGCTATACTAGATCTGAAACTTCCAAACCTATAAGTCTGGTATCAAAGAGTGGAGTACTCATACAGGACATCCTTGGTGTCTCAAGTCTAAGGACCAGATACACTACTAGGATTACGAAATTACTATTTGACGTGAGGTATCAATAACCATCAGCATTCTGTTAGTGAATCAATCTGTGAACTCATTCTCTAATAAGTAACTATACTGTATCCTTAGTGATTTCACACGAGTAGCTATGAGACCAGCCACCTCCATCATATGGACGGGTATACAGCACACTAGTCTATTCGGTTATCTCGATGTCCCTCTCGAGTAACCTATAACTAGGATTATTTAGGGTCTGTGTTTAAAGATGAATTTGTCTCATTATCATGATCTCATCACGATCCGATTCCCATTGCACAAATCCAAGGACATCACAATATATGTAACACACAAGATAAAGTGATAAAATTCCTAATAAAAATAAGCAAAAAGAAAGAGTGCATATCAAGTCACAAGTGCCATCGCTCATGTGATTGGCTTACAGGGCACATATGATTAGCAAGGTTATCCAAGACTGGTTTGATATTGCATTTTACTATTTGATGCCTATTGTAAAGAGTTATAGTCTATAACATGTGTAGTCATGACTATCTTTTCATTTGACCCCTCTTGGAGATAAGTCTGGTAGAGTGGGACCATTCCACCTTTCTGAGGTGGGGTGTATTCTCCTAGACTACTCTTAGAGATTTCAGGCTTTAGTCTACGGTTTATATAGACAGTGTTATTTTGTACAAACTTTATACTTAATCCAATTATATTTACTTACAAAAAAAAGATAAAGTGATAAAATGCCTAATTATAATAAGCAAAAGAAAGAGTGTTTGTCAAGTCACAAGTGTCATCACTCATGTGATTGGCTTGTATGGTACATATGACTAGCAGATGTATGATCGATTTTTTTCGCACTAACTCAAAAATTCAAAATATTGACCATTCTCAACTTACTAGGCCTAGGGAAGTTGTATAACCTTAGTTTCACTAAAAAAACATGATGGTCATAAGGTTCATGCAAAGTCGATGTTTGATCAATTTTTTTGCACCATCTAAAAAATTTAAAATATTGACCATTCCTAACTTATTAGGCCTAGGGAAGTTGAATAACCTTAGTTTCACCAAAAAAACATGATTGTCAAAGTTTGCCTAAAGTCGATGTTTGATCGATTTTTTTCGTAACATCTTAAAAATTCAAAATATTGACCATTCCCCAACTTATTAGACCTAGGAAAGTTGAATAACCTTGGTTTCGTCAAAAAAGGTGACGGACATAAAGTTTGAACAAAATTGACGTTTGATCGGTGTTTTTCACACTATATCAAAAATTTAAAATATTGACCATTCCCAACTTATTAGGCCTAGGGAAGTAGAATAACTTTGGTTTCACCAAAAAAAACGTGACAATCATAAAGTTTTCTCAAAGTCGATTTTTGAATTATTTTTTTGCACCATTTCAAAAATTCAAAATATTGACTATTCCAAACTTATTCGGCCCATAGAAGATGTATAACCTAAGTTTCATAAAAAAATGTAATGGTCATAAAGTTTGCACAAGTTCGATATTTGATCGATTTTTTTTCACACCATCTCGAAAATTCAAAATATTGACCATTCCCAACTTATTTGGCCAACTGAAGTTGTAACCTTGGTTTCGCCAAAAGATATGATGGTCATAAAGTTAGCACAAAGTCGATGTTTGATCGATTTTTTTCGCATTGTCTAGAAAATTTAAAATATTATCCAGTCCCAACTTATTAGGCTGAGGGAAGTTGAACAACCTTAGTTTCACCAAAGAATGTGACAGTCATAAAGTTTGCGGAAAGTTGATGTTTGATTAGATTTTTTTCGTGCCATATCGAAAATTCATAATATTGACCATACCAAACTTATTAGGCCCAGGTTAGTTATATAACCTAGGTTTCACCAAAAAATGTGATGGTCATAATGTTTGCGGAAAGTCGATGTTTGATCGATTTTTTTCACACCATCTCAAAAATTCAAAATATTGACCATTCCCAACTTATTAGGACTAGGGAAGTTGAATAACCTTGGTTTCGCCAAAAAACGTGACGATCATAAAGTTTTCCCAAAGTCGATGTTTGATCCTTTTTTTTGGTACCATCTCAAATCTAAAACTATTGACCATTCCCAACTTACTAGGCCTAGGGAAATTGTATAACCTTAGTTTTAACAAAAAAACGTGACGGTCAAAAGGTTCGCACAAAGTCGATGTTTGATCCGTTTTTTTCACACCGTCTCGAAAATTTAAAATATTGACCATTCCCAACTTATTAGGCCTAGGAAAGTTGAATAACCTTGGTTTCGCAAAAAAACGTGATGGTCATAAAGTTTTCCTAAAGTTGATGTTTGATCGATTTTTTTTGCACCACCACGAAAATTCAAAATATTGATCATTCCCAACTTATTATGCCTAGCGAAGTTGTATAACCTAGGTTTCGCCAAAAAAACGTGACGGTCATAAAGTTTGCGCAAAGTCGATTTTTGATTTTTTTTTGCACCATCTCAACAATTCAAAATATTGACCATTCCCAACTTATTAGGCCTTAGAAAGTTGAATATCCTTAGTTTCGCCAAAAAACGTGACGGTCATAAAATTTGCCCATAGTCGATGTTTGAACGGTTTTTTTTGCACTATCTCAAAAATTCAAAATATTGCTATTCCCAACTTATTAGGCCTAGGGAAGTTGAATAATCTTGGTTTCGCCAAAAAATATGACGGTCATAAAGTTTGCAAAAAGTCGATGTTTGATCGATTTTTTTCGCATCACCTTGAAAATTCAAAATATTGGCTATTTCAAACTTATTAGGCCTAGGGAAGTTGAATAACCTTGGTTTCGCCAAAATTCATGACGGTTATAAAGTTTACAAAAAGTTGATGCTTGATCAGTTTTTTTCGGATCATCTAGAAAATTCAAAATATTGACCATTCCAAACATATAAGGCCCAAGGAAGTTGTATGACCTTGGTTTCGCCAAAAAAGATGACAGACATAAAGTTTGCGCAAAGTCAATGTTTGATCGATTTTTTTCACACTATCTCAAAAATTCAAAAGATTGAGCATTCCCAACTTATTATGCCTTGGGAAGTTATATAACCGTAGTTTTGCCAACAAACGTGACGGTCATAATGTTTGTGCAAAGTCGATGTTTGATCGATTTTTTTCACACAATCTCAAAAATTCAAAATATTGACCATTCGTAATTTATTTGGCCTAGGGAAGTTGAATAACCTTAGTTTCGCCAAAAAATATGACGGTCATAAAGTTTGACCAAAGTCGATGTTTCATCAGTTTTTTTCGCAATGTCTCAAAAATTCAAAATATTGACCATTCCCAACTTATTAGGCCTAGGGAAGTGAAATAACCTAGGTTTTGCCAAAAAACATGACGATCATAAAGTTTGCACAAAGTCGATGTTTCATTGGATTTTTGCGCAACGTCTCGAAAATTCAAAATATTGACCATTCCCAACTTATTAGGCCTGGAGAAGTTGAATAACCTTGGTTTCACCATAAAACGTGATGGTCATAAAGTTTGCGCAAAGTCAATGTTTGATTGATTTTTTTCATATCATCTTGAAAATTTAAAATATTAACTATTCCAAACTTATATGGCCTATGGAAGTTGTATAACCTTGTTTTCATAAAAAAGCGTTACGGTCATAAAGTGTGCCCAAAGTCAATGTTTGATCAGTTTTTTTTGCACTATCTCAAAAATTTAAAATATTGATCATTCCCAACTTATTAGGCATTAGGAAGTTGTATAATCATAGTTTCACCAAAAAACGTGACGGTCATAATGTTTGTGCAAAGTCGATGTTTGATTGATTTTTTTCGTACCATCTCAAAAATTCCAAATATTGAACATTCCTAACTTATTAGGCCTAGGGAAGTTGAAAAACCTTGGTTTCACCTAAAAACGTGATGGTCATAAAATTTGCACAAAGTTTGTTTGATCGGTTTTTTTTCGTACTATCTCAAAAATCAAAATTTTGATTATTTCCAACTTATTAGGCCTAGAGAAGTTGAATAACCTAGGTTTCGACAAAAATCATGACGGTCATAAAGTTTGCCCATAGTCGATGTTTGAACAGTTTTTTCGCACCATCTCAAAAATTCAAAATATTAACCATTCCCAACTTATTAGGAATAGAGAAGTTGAATAACCTTGGTTTTGCTAAAAAAATGTGACGGTCATAAAGTTTACAAAAAGTCAATGTTTGATGGGTTTTTTTTGCACCATTTAGAAAATTCAAAATATTGACAATTCCAAACATATAAGGCCTAGGGAAGTTGTATAACCTTCGTTTCACCAAAAAAACATGACGGTCATAAAGTTTACGTAAAGTTGATGTTTGATCGATTTTTTTGTACTATCTAAAAAATTTAAAATATTGACCATTCCCAACTTATTATGCCTTGAGAAGTTGTATAACCGTAGTTTTACCAAAAAACTTGATGGTCATAATGTTTGCACAAAGTCGATGTTTGATCGGTTTTCTTCGCATTATCTCGAAAATTTAAAATATTGATCATTCCCAACTTATTATGCCTAGGGAAGTTGAATAACCTAGGTTTCACCAAAAAATATGATGGTCATAAAGTTTGCACAAAGTCGATGTTTGATCGATTTTTTTCGCATCATCTCGAAAATTTAAAATATTGACCATTTTTAACTTGTATTTTTTTGTAAGTAAATGTAATTGGATTTAGTAAGAAGTTTGTACAAAATAGCTTTGTCTACACAAGCCATAGACTGAAGCCTATGAACTCTTAGGGCATTCTATGAGAATGCATCCCACCTCAAAGAGGTGGAATGGTCTCACTCCACCAGACTCATCTCCAAGAGTAGTCTAATAGAAAAGTAGTCATGACTACACATGTTGTAGACTATAATACTATACTACAGGCAATAAATAGCAAAATGCAATAGCCAACCATTCCTAGACCTATGAATACATCACATTATTGAAGCATAGAAAATACAACTACTTCATTCTAAAAAGCATTAACGAATTGTAAAATTGAATATGATAAAGATCTCTTTTTCTCTACTTGTTAAATGCATCATTTTTAGATCCTGCTCCATACATGATCTTGAGTCACTATGAATCTCGAGCAAAAGGTGAGCATTGTGTGTGTTGTGGCCCTGAAAGATTCTGCCACACCTCTCCCTCCAAATCCACCAAATAGCACATCTGAAAATAACCTTTGCCAGTCATGTAAGGAGCTCTTTTCTTGAGAAGCTTTGCTGGAGCTATTCTAATTCTTACTGCAAGTTTGGCATTGGTGGCCTATTTAGTTTAAATCTCTTTAGAATCTCCTTCCATACACCATTAGTGTAGTCGTAAGTAAAATAAAGATGATCAATACTTTCTTCCTATTGCATACAAAGAGAGCAACGGTTAACAAGATAGATACCTCTTCGCACCATCTCAAAAATTCAAAATATTGATCATTCCCAACTTATTAGGCCTAGGGAAGTTGAATAACCTTGGTTTCGCCAAAAAATGTGATGGTCATAAAGTTTGCGCAAAGTCGATGTTTGATCAGTTTTTTTAGCACCATCTTGTAAATTTAAAATATTGACCATTCCAAACTTATAAGGCCTAGGGAAGTTGTATAACCATGATTTCGCCAAAAAATGTGATGGTAATAAAGTTTGCCCAAAGTCGATGTTTGATCGATTTTTTTCGCACTATCTTGAAAATTTAAAATATTGACCCTTCCCAACTTATTAGGCCTTGGGAAGTTGAATAACCTTGGTTTCACCAAAAAATATGATGGTCATAAAGTTTGCGTTACTAGTCATATGTGCCCTACAAGTCAATCACATGAGTGATGGCACTTGTGACTCGATATGCACTCTTTCTCTTTGCTTATTATTAGGCATTTTATCACTTTATCTTGTGTGTTGCATATATTGTGATGTCCTTGGATCTGTGTAATGGGAATCGGATCATGATGAGATCACGATAATGAGACCGATTCACCTTTAAAAACAGACCATAAATAATCCTGATCATAGATTACTCGAGAGGGACATCAAGACAACCGGATAGACTATTATGCTGTATATCCGTCTATATGATGGAGGTGGCTAGTCTCATAGCTACTCATGTGGGAATACTAAGGGTACAGTGCAGGTGGTCATTGGGAAATGAGTTCACTGATTGATCCGCTTATGAAATGTTGGATGGTTTTTGATACCTCACGTCAAACAGTGATTCCGTAGTCCCAGTAGTGTATCTGGTCCTTAGACTTGAGACACCAAGGATGTCTTATATGAGTACTCCACTTTTTGATAATAGACTTATAGGTTTGAAAAGTTTCAAATCTAGTACAGCCAGTTATTGGGAGTGGTAGCTAACCTTACGAGGACTATTGAGTGTCAATAGAGGATCATCCGCTCTCGGTATCATAAGAGGAATATCCCATGTATTTTTGCTCAAAAAAATCCTTAGCCAAGGTTATTCGGATTGAGAGAGAAAGAGTTCTCTGGGAGAATCCAACAAGAGCAAGACTCGAGGAGAGACCGCATGGGCCTAACAAGACCATGCCCGATATAGGGTCTCTAGGATATTAGTTGGATGAGGGAATATAGATACATGGTAACTGAGGATAGATAGGTCCAAATGATTTGATTCCCTTGTATTGTCTGGGGGTTGCGGCATAATGGCCTAGTACGTCTACAGTCGATAAGTTGGGTGAATTATTATAGAGATAATAACTCACTAAGTTAGAAGGAGTTCTGATAAGTATGACTCATGGCCAGCTCGATATTGGGCCTAGAGGGTCACACATATATGATAGGTGTTGCAACGAGTAGAGCTTCGGATATGAGATATCCACTAGAGCTCTTATCTTATTGGATATCCATTAATCTCTTGAATTATTGGATCTTAAGTTGAGATCCAATAATTGCTAATAAGAGATTATTGGGTAGAGACCCACTAATCTAAGAGACTTGGGTAATTGGATGGAGATCTAATACCCAACATGACAATATCTACTAGGGCTTACAAGGGGCCTCTATAAATAGGAGGGAACTAAAGCTATATAGGCTGGGGGTTCTTTTGGTAGCCACCTTTTGTTCTCTTCTCCCTAGAGAGGTGCATTGTCGTAGTCCATACCGTGTGGATACCGCTAGAGAGGAGGATGCTTGACCTTCTTCATGTTGAATCTCGGATTTTGATGATGAAACTAATTGATTGTGGTTTATTGTTTAACTACGTTTTGAGTTACATAGGTCTACTATCAATCAGGATTAGACAGTTGATGCTGGAGGAATTGACGTTGCGCCGGGTGATCACGTCTGGATATTGGATGTCGAGCCAGAGGTTCGATCGATAATCGACTGAAGGCTTCGTACATCGGGCATCGCGCCAAGATGCATGTTGCGCCAAGGATATCGGGGTTGTGGAGGTCATCCACCAATTGGGCAATGGACTGCAAAAGAGGACGATGTGCCGAAGGATCGGACGAAGCGCTGACTAATGATGTGCCGGGCAACTGAATGTCAATTCGTATTGTAATAATTGTCTAGATCGAAGTAGAGTGTTTGTTTGTTTATATGCAGGATTAACTACGATGACGATGAAGACGTAAAGTAAAACAAAGTGCCGGAAGACAAGTGGGATGGATCATTGGGAGTTCGAGAGTTCGATAGAAGTGCGAAGATTCGTTGGGAGAAGTTGCTGGAACCAACCGAGAATGAGTAGGGAGCTTGCCGAAGGGTTTTCGGAAGTTCGTCAGAAGGTTCGTCGGAAGTTCTCAGAGCTTTCCAAGAAAGATTGGAGCTTGCCAATGAAGCTCGTTGGAACTCGCCAAGATCATCGTGAAGTCCGGGAGCTTGTCAGGAGTCCACAGAATGGTTTTTGAGGGTTCGTTGGAAGATCGCTGGAAGTTCATCGAAAGCTCACCGAAAGAGGTCTTGTCTTATGGACTTTAAAATAGCTTATAAAATGTTTTTAAAATTTATAGTTACACACATAATTTGGTTTAGGATTAGGTGTTAATTCTATAAACCAAATTTTGGGTAGTTTTTGGATTTTTTAGTAAAAACCATTGTTAAAAATGACCTGGGTGGTGGCACCACCCCAGGCAGGCAGTGGCACCACCCCAGGCAGGTGGTAGCACCGCCCAGCACCTGCTGTGTTAGTCTGACACAGTATAGGCGGTAGCACCACCTCTGACAAGTGGTAGCACCGCCCGACACCGGGAAACTCAAAAAAATTCAAATTTGGAGCCCAAATTTTAATCACTTTGAGGCCTATAAATACCCCTCACATTCTTGGATGAAAGGTGTCTAGAACTGAAAAAAAGAAGGGGGAAACTCTCTGGAAAGTGGGTCAAATCTTCCCTCTAAGTATGAAGAGTGTTCTAGTCCAAGAGAGGGTAAGAGTGCTTGTAAGGGTTATCTTCTAAGCCCATCAAAAAGAGAGGTGCTGTGAGGGAGTTCATCCTCGCCCATTGGAAGGAGGATAGCTAGTGGAAAGCCGGTGGCCTCAAGCAAGAGGAATCGGGAGTGGACGTAGGTCGGATGACTGAACCACTATAAAAATCTGGTTTGCATTTACGTTCTTGCTATTTACTTTGCTGCAAACCCTCTTCATTTGCTACCTTATTTACTCAACTTCCTTGTTAGAACCCTTCGCGGATTCTAAGCTTGGGGTTGATCTCTATAGGGGATCGGCCTCCTTGGAACTCTATAGGGGTTCTTTCCTCCAAGTTGCTGCACAAAGGCTACTAAAGGATTGATCTATTCATTGATTAAAGAGGATGAATACATGGTTATTTATAGGGCTTCTAAGCCCCAACTCCTAATAGGACTCTTACTCAAGACTCCTACTTCTAACCAACTTCTAATTAGGACTCCTTCTCTAGTAGGATTCCTAATTCTAATAGGACTCTTTCCCTAATAGGACTTCTACTTCTAATAGGACTCTTTTCCTAATAGGACTCCTACTTCTAATAGGATTCTTTCTCTAATAGGACTCCTTTCCTAAGAAGTAACCTAACTCTAACCTAGTCGGCCTCTTCACCTCTTTAATAAGGGTCGGCTAGATAGGATTTACATGAATGCCCTTATCAATGAAACTAAATTAGGACTCTCATAGCTAGAGTCCTAACAGACCCGCCCTCTTCAAATCAGCCTTGTCCTCGAGGCTGACGTTCCATGAATTCTGGGAATTTGATCTTCAAGTCGTCGTAGTTCTCCCAAGTGGCATCTTCTGCTGGTAGGTTTGCCCACTATATTAACACTTCGGCAGGTCGTCATCGTTGAGTCACGATTCGCCGATCAATAATGGCACTAGGTTGGGTCCGAGCTCCTTGGGTAGTTATATTTGGTAGATGGCTTTGGGCTGTCTCGTGTTGTCCCAACTTGAGCTTCAAACATGATACATGGAAGATTGGATGGATTCGGAGCCGCGGTAAGTCCAATCTGTATGCTACGCCCGATGCGCTCCAAAATCTGGTAGGGTCCATAGAACCGAGGTGAAAGCTTCATAGATGCTCTGGTTTGGATTGATGTTTGCTTGTATGGTCGAGCCGTAGGAAGACCCAATCTCTTACTGAAAATTCTCTTTCGCCTTTGTGTTGATCATATTATTGTTTCATCCTTGCTTGTGCTGTAATGAGATTATCTTTTAGCAACTTCAACATTTTGTCTCTATCCTGTAGTTCCTTGTCTACTTGTTCTACTTTAGAGGTGCCCAACACATATTTTGGAATTACTGGGGGGTTTCGGCCATACATGGCCTCATAAGGAGTACATTTTGTGGATGAATGATAAGTTATATTATACCACCACTCGGCCCAGGGAAGTCACTTTGTCCATTCTTTTGGTCGATCACTAGTGAAGCATCTAAGGTATGTCTCCAAACACCTGTTCACCACTTCAGTTTGGCCGTCGGTTTGTGGGTGATATGTCGTACTCATCTTTAATTTAGTGTCCTGCATCTGGAATAACTCTGTTCAAAATTTTCTCGTGAAGACCCTATCACGATCACTTACAATAGATCTCGGCATCCCATGTAATTTTACAATATTCTCCATAAAGATTCGAGCAATACTAGAAGCAGTGTAGGGATTACGGATGGCACAAAAGTGAGCATACTTTGTAAGGCGATCAACCACGATAAAAATTGTACCTTTTCCTTGTGACGAGGAAGCCCTTTAATGAAATCCATTGATATATCAGTCCATATTGATTAGGATGGGTAGAGGTTGTAACTTTCGGGACTTGCCACTATCTCACCTTTGTGTCGTTGACATATATCACATTGTGCTACAAATTCAGCAATAATATTTTCATCCCTATCAATAAAAATTTTGCTTAATTCTTTTATAGGTTCTAAGGAACCCAGTGCCCTGTGGAATGCATCTCTTGAAGGATGGTCTTTATGCAAGTAGAATTTGGCACAAGCACAATCGTCCTTTATATACATAAGTCCTTTGAGTCCCAACTGTAATGAGCCATAGAGCTTGGTGCTTCCTTTAATTTTTTTATGATTTTACTCGTTTCCGAATTATCTTGCCATTCCCTCCCAATATTCTCAAGGAAGTCGCTGGTCGGAAGTGAAATAGTCAAAAATTTAGCTTACTCGGGTAGCCGTGAAAGTGCATCTGCAACAACATTATCTTTCCCTTTTTTGTAAGTTATTTCATAATCATATCCAAGAAGCTTTGTTACCCATTTTTGCTGCTTAAGTTGTACCAAAAAGCCGCTGCATGCTTTGTGCAAAATTTTCTCCATTCGTTGTGTGCAAATTGTCGTTACGTCGCCCCCACATTTCCCGTACAATATCACCTGTTTCCCCTTGCTGTAAAATTTCATAATTAATTTCAAAAAATTTCAGGAAACATCACCTAATGTCATCAACCATTCGATGCCAAGCACGGCCTCATAATCATCGAGAGAGAGGAGGAAAAAATCTGCAATTATCTCTTGGTCTTGCAGTAACAGTTTCACCCGTGGGCACCTACGATCACACTTCAAAATTCATCCATCTGTGACCTTAATATCGAATCTGCTGCAATTCTCAATAGGTAAGGCCATACGGACAGCAACCTTGCTGTTCATAAAATTATTAGTGCTCTCGGTGTCAATAAGAATGATGATCGGCTGTTGCTTCAGAAATCCTCCCACTTTCATTGTTTGCGGGTTCGCATAACCGGCAAGGGCATGCATCATAATATCAATTGGCTGCTGTTCTTCATCCGTGACCTCTTCCTCATGCTCCTGGACCTCCTCCTCCCTGTCTTCAAGAGGTTCAATCAATAGGAGGCGGCCCCTTTTGCAGCGATGATCGCGGTTCCACGGCTCGTCGCAATGCCAACAAAGACCCTTTGCTGATCGATCACGTAGTTCTTCTCTTGTCAATTTTTTGGACAGGGAAGGATGGCTGGAGTAGAAGGGGATTTATATGTTGAGGTTCTAGGAGTGGTTCTCATCCTTCAAGAATCTTGGTTGAGTCATTCTTCTTGTATTTGGGCAAAAGAAATCGCATCCAACACGGTACGAGGCTGTCGTGCCTTAACTTCCCCATATATCTGTGGCTTGAGTCCTTGATAAATGTTCCTAACAATTGATGGTCAGTCAATCACACGAGCAAGGTAGGATAGCTTCTCAAACCTGGTTTGGTACTCTTGAATCATAGAGGTTTGTTGAATCTTTGCGAGTTGGCCGTCGATATTTTCATACTCTGTAGGTCCGAAACGGTTCAGCAGTACATTCTTAAATTGATTCCATGTCGGAGCCCCATGATTATATTCTAACCAATTGTACCATTTAATAGCATCACCTTCAAGGTGGATGACAGCAATCTCCACCATAGCATTATCTGACGTTCGGTAGTAGCGAAATGCGTTCTGCGTGAAATCCACCCATTGGGTCTCCTTCTTCCCATCGTGGGAAGTCCACCCTCATGCATGGCTAAAGCATGTTCGAGGGCTGTCCCTCCTTCTCTGGGGTCCTTTTTGAATTCTCTCCTTACTGCAATTTGGTTGGAATCAGTGGTTGTCCAATTCTGAATTCTGCAAACAAAGCGCGCAATTTGTCTTCCAAGCGCGATTCAAGCCGTGATTCAATCCGAGATTCCCATGCTTCAAATTTGGCATCAATTGGATCTTGGGAAGCCATAGCATATGTCTGTAGATCAGAGATGCCCTTGTCTTTTTTCTGTTGATGGGTTAATGGCATGGGGTGGTGGAAGGTTCGGACAATAGATCGGTGATTGAAGGGTTCAGCTGTAATGGTTTACTGTTTTGGGCTATGGATTTTGATGCTGTTAGGGTTATGAAACTAGGTTATGATGGCTGCATCTTGAGGCTAGAGGGATGCCCTAAAGACATCTTGGTTTGTGGCAGCAAGGTGGCTAGGGTTTGGTAGGTTACGAAGAAGAAAAAGGACAAAGGTGCAATACCAGATTTTTCGCCGAAAAAATTCCAGCAGTAAAGATGTAATTTTTTCAGAAATTTTCAAAAGAGATTCAAGTAAAACTCAAAGGGGATCTACTGATAAGGAAGAGGTAATACTGTAAAAAATTTCGTAGGAAGAAACGACAGCAAGAGGTTTGGCAAAATTGAGAATCACGGAGAGGTATTATAGCAGATTTTTACGTCTAAAGTGCAGCAGATTGGACGTAAAAGATAAGTGGTTTTTATTGAGAATTTTTTGACAAAACCAAAGGGAAAACCACTGTTAGGAAGTGTCAAAGCCGTCGTAAAAATTTCATAGAGATTTGGATAGAAAAAACGCAGTAGCAAGATCAAAAAGATAGTGCTATGCGGCTGAAATTCTGCAGTGTGACTTTCATTGTAGAGATGAAAACTTTGCGACGAAAAGTTTATGCAGCAATTATAGGAACGAATTTTTTTGGATTTTTTGAATAAGGATAACTAAATTGCAGCAGCAGTAGGGTAGATAACCAGAACCTATTGCAATTCATGGGAAGATCCAAGGATGATCTACGGTGGTGGAGATGACGGCGGAATTCAGCGATGATCTTCTAAGCAATTGTGGGAATTGCTTTGTGCGGTTGTCGAGGGCTGGTGGATGGCTGTGGAAGGGCAGCGAGACACCAAGAATGCTGCTCTGATACCAAGTGTTAGAACCCTCCGTGGATTCTAAGCTTGGGGTTGATCTCTATAGGGGATCGGCCTCCTTGGAACTCTATAGGGGTTCCTTCCTTAGGTTGCTGCACAAAGGCTGCTAAAGGATTGATCTATTCATTGATTAAAAGAGGATG
The DNA here is from genome assembly GCA_023547065.1 of Musa troglodytarum. Lineage (NCBI taxonomy): Eukaryota > Viridiplantae > Streptophyta > Magnoliopsida > Zingiberales > Musaceae > Musa > Musa troglodytarum. Next base: position 34,214,716 of record CP097511.1, read on the forward strand.
AATACATGGTTATTTATAGGGCTTCTAAGCCCCAACTCCTAATAGGACTCTTACTCAAGACTCCTACTTCTAACCAACTTCTAATTAGGACTCCTTCTCTAGTAGGATTCCTAATTCTAATAGGACTTTTTCCCTAATAGGACTTCTACTTCTAATAGGACTCTTTTCCTAATAGGACTCCTACTTCTAATAGGATTCTTTCTCTAATAGGACTCCTTTCCTAAGAAGTAACCTAACCCTAACCTAGCCGGCCTCTTCACCTCTTTAATAAGGGTCGGCTAGATAGGATTTACATGAATGCCCTTATCAATGAAACTAAATTAGGACTCTCATAGCTAGAGTCCTAACATTCCTCTTCATCTTCTTACATATGTTTTAAAGTTAAAACGCAATCTTTCCGGGTTCAAACAAAACGTTGCATTCATTCGTACGAAGTTTCCGAACTTGTTTTAATCGCTGAAAAATTTATCGTTCCTTACCGCTGCACTAATTCACCCCCCCTCTTAGTGCCGCTCGATCCCTAACAATTGGTATCAGAGCCACGTTCTTTCTCTTTCAGATTTACACCCGTGAGAAATGGCTCTAAATGGTTTTCAAGAGGGCTTTTCAGTTTTTCATCCACCGTTCTTTAATGGTTCTGACTACACATATTGGAAAACTCGAATGAGAGTTTTCATACTTTCAATGGATTTGGATTTGTGGAACATCATCGAAAATGGCTTTGAACCTTCCTCTAAACCAATGAACGAATGGTCGGATTTGGAGAAAAGGTCGTTTTCTTTAAATGCAAAGGCTATGAATGCCTTATTTTGCGCTTTAGATAAGAATGAGTTCAATCGGATTTCAATGTGCGAAACGGCTTTCGATATTTGGCGAACACTTGAAATCATGCACGAGGGAACTAGTAGAGTTAAAGACTCGAAAGTAAACCTCTTATTGCATGATTTTGAGCTCTTCCGAATGACACCAGCGAAACTATCGGCGATATGTACACGCTTCACGGATGTCATCAATAGCTTGAAAAGTCTTGGTAAATGTTTTTGAACTTTGAACTCACTAACAAGATTTTAAGATCCCTCCCAAGAGTTGGGATCCAAAAGTAACCATAATACAAGAGACTAAAAATTTAAATGATTTTCATTAGAAGAACTAATCGGTTCACTAATGACATATGAAATGAGTTTCTTCGAACATTTGGAACATGATGAACATATGAACCACCTTCTAAAGAACAAGAAGGATTTGGAACATCGGACAAATGAATGCCACTTGAGTGATGACTCAAGTGATGAGGACAATGAGGACATTGAACATATAACAATGAATGTTAACAAGTTCATTAAACAAAAATTAAAAAGCACAAATGAACTTGAACGGAGAAAGAGGCCAAAGAAGAAGAAGACTTGTAAAGAAGAATCAAGTAAAGAAGATGTGAAATGGGCTTTGACGGTTTTCGACAATGAGGTAAGAAACTCACCCAAGTTGTTCTTACCTTACTTTGAAATTACATGATCCTTTCATGAGTTGCTTGAAATAGTTGGTAGGATTTTTTTTTATGCTTTTTCCTTCCTAGTATTTTTGAAAAGTAAAAATTATGAATGATATTTGCATGATTTGTGATATTGCCTAGAATTAATCCATGCATGTGTATCTTGATGTTTTATATTCATTTCTAAACATGATGCTTGATGATTTTGTAACATGCATTAGTTTTTTGAAGTAATGTTGATTTGACTCTATGTTGTGGATTAACGTATTTTTTGGTCTAATTGTTTTCATGTCAAATTAAGATGACATTTTGAGATGATGAAATTTCATGTATACTTTCCATATCGGTTTTCAATCTTAAACATGATACATATCTATGTATGAATTTCTTGAAAATCTTTTGATGATAGATGTATGTATCTTGATTATAATTTGAAAACTTCCATCTTGGCTTAGTGGGTTTTAACCCTTTTTAATGATGAAATTTTTATTGATACATGTCTTCATGAAATCAATTATAAAGACCCAACCCACAAATTTTCAAAATGAAAGAAATGTGGCTTTGATGTTGCCTTGTGTTATATTTGGACTTAATGGGTTTCATGACGAAAGTTATTTTTCAGATTTTAAAATGATGTATGATTTTAGCAAAAGTTTGAGCATTGATCATCTTGTTATAACAAATGAAAGAAAGAAGTGAAATGATTTTAATGATGAATTCATTTCTAAATATGATGATGCTCTCATGTTTAAATATGATGCATGACATTGATCATTCTTATGAAAGATCAAATCACATAAATTGAAACTCTTAAAAATAAGAAAATGTACTATCATAATGTTTTATTTTTGATATGTTTGGTTTTAACGGTCTTTATGACGAAACTTATATCTTGCTTTGAAAAGTTGATACGTGCTCACATGTAATTAATTTATGTTGCTCTTATTAAAATTTTCGAATGAAAGATTTTGATGCATTTGATCTTAATGGGTTTAGTGACAAACTTGTATTTTGAATTTATACAATGATGGCTTCCGAATAAATATTTGAATATACCTTATGAAATCATCATTGATAATGATAAAATAAAATTATTAAAAGTTTGTTGTCATGCTTGATGATTTTATCATGAGAATTTAAAGGTGTTATATCTTGATGACAAACTCATGTTTTGGTTTTAAATTTGATACTCATCTTTTGAAACTTGAGTACACTTACATGAAACAAATAACTTAAAATGAAACACATTATCATGATATATTGAAACTCATACCTTGAAATAATGTGTTACATTTTTGTCTTGATGATGCCTTATGAGATTTTGCCTTTACATCTTGAACTTTCATGCTTATCTTGGCATATAAAGACAAAGGCATATTTAGATGAAAAGAATTACTTGAAAAGAGAATTTTTCAAATGAAATATAACTTATCTCTTGTTTCGTGAAACTATGTTTTTGAATTACTTTTATGAGATCATCATCTTGATAACTTGAGTTTTTATCTCTACACTCTCTTATGTTTCTCCCATGTTATATGAAGAAAAATATAAATTATTTTCTCTTAACTTATTGATACTCAATTTAAGAAAATATGTTTTGATGATTGAAACATTGTATGTGCAATTTGAACTTTTCTCTCATGTTTCAATACCACTTTGTATGCTTCATGACTTGATAATTGAAATATTGATGTAGACTTTTGATATATCACTTGTCATGATTAATGCATATAGCTAACATTTTAAATCTCTAAAATGATTTTGATTATGAGTTTCGAGTTGACAAAATGAGTTTGAATAATTTTATGACTCCTCTCTTGATCTCTTGAAATCATGACCTTGAATTCTTGACTTGAGATATTTTTGGGAATCAAAATATTCTCCTCTATGATTACTTCATTTTATCATTTACCAAAGAGGAAAACAATTCAAGTTTATGTCATTTGTGAATCTCACAAACTATGTTAATGATTTTGATGATTCGAACTTGAATGAGCTTTATCACAATCCAAGTCTTGATATTTTGATATTTGATACTTGGAATTCTTATGCATGAATCAAGTTACTCTTTGTGCTATATCAAATGAATCATGAGCCTTGATATCATATATTTAATGATATAGAAATGACAAGATTTCTTTGCCTTGTGTAGTAAATTGAACATTTGACATAAATGAAATTTGCTTTATGATGAATCATGAATGATGTCTTTTGGTGTTGATCTTATTGATATTTCATATTGATATCTTTCATGAATTCTTTGCATCTATGTTTTGTATGCATCATAAAAAAATTGAAATATTGATTGATGCAAAATTATTTCATTGAAATATTATTCATCCCTTCTTTTCGATAGTGACAAAGGGGGAGTTAGCTTGCTAGCTTATGTATCACAAGTGAAAGTGGCAAACATAGCTAGCTAGAACTTGCAAAAGGCAAAACTTGCACTTCTCAAAATGAGAAGAAAGAAATTGTAAAGTTGCATTATTTTTTTTAACTCATGAGCTTGCATATTTAAAATGTTATAAATTTTATAAAATTACTAGCTCATTGCAAACAAAAATTTGATAGCTTGCAAAGGCAAAACTTAGTTGCAAAGAGAAAAATTGAAAGGAAGCTAGTTTGTGTATAAAGTATGCTAGCTTATCATTATTGCTTGCTTGCTTATAAATTTCCCTCATACCATGATTTGTTTATGACTCCCTTGAATTCATGACTTGATATGTTAAAAATTCATGATGGAAATTTGTTATTTTGTCATGATGGAAGCATTCATGTAAAGGGAAAAGAATTGTATTCTTCCCTTCTTTTTGACAAAATCAAAGGAGGAGAAGATTTATTGCTAGCTTGCATGATTAATTTGCTAGCTCATTCAAGAGGAAGAAAATTGCTAGCTTGTGCATCAAAGAAAATTTTGCTAGCTTGAATATTGAGAAGCAAAAAGTTGCTATCTCAAGAGAGGCAAAAATCTTGCTCAATTTCACTTCTTCAAAATTGCTTACATTTTTGTTACAAATTATTGTTGAATCTCATGCAAGATTATTTGAAGTATTTGATCCTCCCTTTCTTTTTGATGCTAACAAAGGGGGAGAAAGTTTTTAGCTCGAACATTGCAAAAATTTGCCATCTTGATTCCTATTTTGCAACTTCATGAGAAGCTAAGAATTGTTATATCAAAGGATGCAAATATTGCTATCGTGAGAAACAAGGTGCAAACTTGCACATCTCAAGAAGCAAGTAAAAATTACCATCATTGCCCATCCTTGAAACTTGTTATGATTGAATGGTATTATTTTATGTTATATTGTAAAAATATTGTATGATGTGATAAATAGCTAGTGTGTTGTAAAAATTTGCATATCTTTTAAACTAGCTATGATGTTACTTCTCCTTTTTTGTTGATGACATAGGGGGAGAAGTAGATTGATGACTTCATGCATTGATTGGCATATTTATATATTTGCATGATGGTTTGATTTATTCTCTTAATTGTGATGAATGTTGCTTGGATTTGGGATAATCCAAGTGTTCTATCAATGGTATATTGATAGGGGGAGTTTGGTTAAACTCCGGGGAGTTATGGTTAACTTCGTTAGTCATCAATTAGTTGTCATCATCAAAAAGGGGGAGATTGTTGAATCTCGGATTTTGATGATGAAACTAATTGATTGTGGCTTATTGTTTAACTGCGTTTTGAGTTATTCAAGTCTACTATTGATCAGGATTAGATAGTTGACGCTGGAGGAATTGACGTTGCGCCAGGTGATCACGTCTGGATATTGGATGTCGAGCCGGAGGTTCGATCGACAATCGGCTGAAGGCTTCGTACGTCGGGCATCGGGCCAAGATGCATGTTGCGCCAAGGATATCGGGGTTGCGGAGGTCATCCGCCGATTGGGCAATGGACTGCAAAAGAGGACGATGTGCCGAAGGATCGGACGAAGCGCCGACCAATGACGTGCCGGGCAACTGAATGTCAATTCGTGTTGTAATAACTGTCTAGATCGAAGTAGAGTGTTTGTTTGTTTATGTGCAGGATTAACTACGATGACGATGAAGACGTAAAGTGAAACAAAGTGCTGGAAGACAAGTGGGATGGATCATTGGGAGTTCGAGAGTTCGATGGAAGTCCGAAGATTCGTTGGGAGTAGTTGCCGGAACCAACCGAGAACGAGTAGGGAGCTTGCCGAAGGGTTTTTGAAAGTTCATCGGAAGGTTCGTCGGAAGTTCTTGGAGCTTGCCAAGAAAGATCGGAGCTTGCCAATGAAGCTCATTGGAACTTGCCAAGATCATCGTGAAGTCCGGGAGCTTGTCGGGAGTCCACAGAATGGTTTCTGAGGGTTCGTTGGAAGATCGCTGGAAGTTCGCCGAAAGCTCACCGAAAGAGGTCTTGTCTTATGGACTTTAAAATAGCTTAAAAAATATCTTTAAAATTTATAGTTAGCACATAATTTGGTTTAGGATTAGGTGTTAATCCTATAAACCAAATTTGAGCCAATTCGGACTTCGTTTGGACCGGTTTCGGTCGAGTTTTCGGTCGAAACCACTGTGCTGAAAAAATGATGGTGTGGCACATTAGTGTGTCAGGGCGTGCACCTTTTTGCCGCTATCACCTTACCAGCTGACGCAGATAGCACCGCGCTCCATCGGAAAACTCAAAATTCAAATTTGGAGCCCAAATTTGAATCACTTTGAACCTATAAATACCCCTCACATTCTTGGATGAAAGGTGTCTAGAACTGAAAAAGAAGGAAACTCTCTTGAAAGTGTGTCAAATCTTCCCTCTAAGTCTTAAGAGTGTTCTAGTCCAAGAGAGAGGGTAAAAGTGCTTTGTGAGGTTATCTCCTAAGCCCATCAAAGGAGAGGTTTGTGAGGAGTTTATCCTCGCCTTGGAAGGAGGATAGCTAGTGAAAAGCCGGTGGCCTCAAGCAAGAGGAATCGGGAGTGGACGTAGGTCGGATGATCGAACCACTATAAAAATCTGATTTGCATTTACGTTCTTGCTATTTTCTTTGCTGCAAACCCTCTTCATTTGCTGTCTTATTTACTCAACTTTCTCTTCATCTTCTTACATATGTTTTAAAGTTAAAACGCAATCTTTCCGGGTTCAAACAAAATGTTACATTTATTCGTACGAAGTTTCCAAACTTGTTTTAATCGCTGAAAAATTTATCGTTCCTTACCGCTGCACTAATTCACCCCCTCTCTTAGTGCCGCTCGATCTCTAATATTTCATCCTCTCCTATAAATCTATAGGGATTAAGGGATATATGATCTCCTTATATATTTTTTTTTATGCATACAATTTTCACGGATTTACGATCGGTGAACAGAGGAGGAGGAGGAGATCGAGGGAGCCCTAGGGTTGGTTCTGCGTGGCTGCATTGCCCCTTGTCCTCTGTTCCTCTTCTGCAACAGAGATGGACCCATCGCTCCCTTTACATCTAGGTGGTGAAGGAGCGATTGGGGCTGTTGTGAAAGGGACACAAGTGTCTGAATCCCGGTGGTGTAGGCGACGGTGGTGCAACCGTGCGATGGTGGCAGCACCCTCTCGGTGAAGGGAGACGAGGCTGCTGGGTGGCATCCTTGGTCTTGTAGCCCTCTTTTGCATGGAGAGGGCTGTCTTTTGCGTAGGGCGGCTGCTTGGCGGTGCTGCGATCGGGGCGACTAGACAACGGCGACGGCAGTTCTGCTCGAGATTGGGTTGCTATGACCAAGAACGGGGGCTTCGAGCGGGCGGTGAGAAGCGGTTCCTGTCCTTGGCAGATCTACGAAGGGCGCGCTCCCTCCCTTGCCTCTCTCTACTGCTGCACGAAGAACAGAGGAGCCTTTTCTGCTCTTCTTCTGAACGGAGGAGGAGAGGGCTCGATTGGGGCTATGGCTAGTGGCTTCTCCCTAGGGTGAGGGATGTTGCTGCTGGGCGACAGCGAACAGAGGAGAGGGTTTATGCCCTCGCTTCCCTGTGGTTGGCGCTACATAGAGGGGCAACGGTGGCTGTGCAGAAAGGGGCGGTGGCTGCCTCTCCCTGGGGCTACCTCTCTACCATTCTGTGTGTAGGGGAACAGCTTCTACTGCACTCCCCAACCTCTGCATCGCCCCCTTTCCTAGGGCAACTGAACAGAGGAGGAGGGAGTGAAGGGAGATTTGGAGGTTCTTCCCTGGGCTCTGATCTGAACTCCCCTGCTCTTGTCCAATAGAGTGGGGCTGAGAATAGAGCAACCTCTTGTAGTGTTGCAGGGACAAGCGATGGTCCCTGGGGCTGGTGACGTTGGTTGGTAGGTAGCTTCGACGAGGCTCCTAACTCTCAAGCTCCTTTGCTATCTTCCTCCTATCGAGATGCTTCATCGACGACGCATTATAGAGGCAAGTCATGTTCTAGATCGTGGCACTTTATCTATATGATTTTTCTTGGAAGCCTCTTAGGCTCATTAGAAGTTCATATCTTACTTGGATTTCTTTGCTCGAGATCTAAGATGAAAAGATTGTTGATGTGCCTGGGTCCTCGATGTTCGTTTGAGTTAGACAATAGTCTATTCCTTAGGAGATCATGAGTCTTTCCTACATCTTTGAGTCGCTTTATTGCTAAGTTATCACGCATGATGGATTATATATAGGCAATAGCAATCGAGATAATTGGCTTAGGCATATTATGGTTTCTTTCAATGGGGATCTTCCTGATGAGGTTTATTATAGGGATCTTGAGGGATGGCACTTGTGATGTTTATTATGATCTTCCACTCGTAAGTTGCATGTTGCTAGTCATATGTACCCTGCAAGCCAATCACATGAGTGATGGCACTTGTGACTTGATATGCACTTTATCTTTTTGCTTATTATTAGGCGTTTTATTATTTTATCTTGCGTGTTGCATATACTATGATGTCCTTGGATCTGTGCAATAGGAATCGGATCGTGATGAGATCACGATAATGAGACCAATTCACTTTTAAACATAGACCCTAAATTATCTTGGTCATAGGTTACTCGAGAAGGATATTGAGATAACCGGATAGACTGGTGTGCTGTATACCCATTCATATGATGAAAGTAGCTTGTCTCATAGCTACTCATGTAGGGACACTAAGGGTATAGTGCAGGTGCTCATTGGAGAATGAGTTCACTGATTGATCCGCCTACGACATGGTGGATGGTTATTGATACCTCACGTCAGACAGCAATTCCGTAGTCCTAGTAGTGTATCTAGTCCTTAGACTTGAGACATCAAGGATGTCTTGTATGAGTACTCCACTCTTTGATACCGGACATATAGGTTTGGAAAGTTCCAGATCTAATACAACCGGTCATTGGGAGTGATAGCCAACCATACGAGGGCTATTGAGTGTCAATAGAGGATCATCCGCTCTCGGTATCATGAGAGGAATATCTCATGTGTTCTTGCTCGAACAAATCCTTGGCCAAGGTTATTCGAATTGAGAGAAAGACTTTAGAATCGCAGGCAGGGACTCAGGAGAGGCGGTATCCACACCATGCCCTTATGAGGTCTTTATATTAGATGGATGAGAGATTATAGATACATGATAGCGAGGATAGATAGTCAAAGTTTGGATTCCTGTTGTATTAGTGGCTTTCGATGAGTTGAGTGAATTATTATAGATATAATAATTCACTATATTAAAGTTTCGATAAGTATAACTCATGGCCAACTCGATATTGGGCCTGGGGTCCACATATATGGTAGGTGTTACGGCGAGTAGAGGTTGGATATGAGATATCCTTGAACCCTATCTTATTGGATATCCATTAAGCCTGTTATTGGATCTGAGATGAGATCAATAATTGCTAATAAGATTATTGGTAGAGACCCACTAATCCAAGAGGCTTGAAGTAATTGGATGGAGATCCAATACCCAATAGAGCAAAAGATCCATTAGGGTTTTCCCTCATAAATAGGAGAGGAACTAAAGCTCTAGGTGTGAGGTTTCTTTGGTAGCCACCTCCTGTTCTCTCCTCGCAGAGAGAGGTGCATCGTTAATCACTGCCGTGGATATCGCTAAAGAGGAGGATGCTTGACCTCCTTTCATCCTCTCCCAGATCTGCAGAATTTAGAGATATCGATCTCCTAGGTATCTTCTTTTACACGTGCGGTTTCACGGATTTATTTTTTTAATCTTCACACGATGGAAATTTTCTTTAAATCTGGGGTTTTATTTTTGTTCTTCGCTGCGCATGTGATGTTGCTCCCCAATTTTCCGAGCTAAGTTGTTCGTGCGAAGATCGGATCTTAAATGCGTGTGTTGTGTTTTGGATTTTGATGCCAAAATCGTTAGGTGCAAAAGGGCGAAGGGCAGCAACCTTTGCTGTTGCTGCGTGCGCGAGCGCTAGACCTTCGTACATAAGCAAGCTATAGTGCACTAGGCATCAACCATGAGGCGGGCATGCTATAGCGAGTGTTGTGGCGAAGGTGGCGGCGGCTTCGCGGCGCCGCCCCGTGGTTGTTGCCCCCACGGTGGTAAGAATGCATTGGCCTCCGGCGCCGCGAGACACGCTTATATATGTGCGCCGCCGTGCATGATTAAATTTGTTTTGGACACCGCCGCCAACCACTATCTTTAATTACCGCAGTTTCAAAAGCTGCTTTAAGATAGTGTTATCCTTTTTTTTGCCTAGGGTTTTTTCAGATGATTTCCTATGTTAATTAAATAGTTTAATTAACTATTATTTTTATCTAGTAGTTCTATAAAATAATATATACATATGATGTATGATGTGGACAGATGATCATGGACCTATGATGTGATGTGTGTACATGTGATTATTATTATTGGGGCCTGCGAGCCTCTATTTTTCTCATTTATTATCGGGCCTACGTACTTGTAATTATGTTATAATTACATGAGGAGGTGCAGCGGTAGCGTGACTCACGAGGCCGAGACGGATGATCCGACGCATGGAGATGCGTTGAGATGTCGACGGATCCGACGAAGCGAAATGGATGATCACAGGGCATAGAGATGCGCCGAAGTAGACATAGATCTTAATGTGAATGATTGGGCCCATTGGCTCGGGCCTAATCACTTTAGGATGTGTACCATGATCATTTGGTGTGATTGCTCATGTGATGTGTGATTAGTGTTACACCTACTAGATATATATATATATACATGTGATGTAGATATATATATTAAATATGTATATGTATGACACATTATGTTAGGAGACTAAATCAAAATCCTCTCGATTGATAATATTAAGTCGGTAAATGTGAGGCAATTAGATTGACCCACGTGGCCTTCAATCGTTATAGGTAGAAACTGATTTTTACTATAGGTTGAGTTGGTCGAGTCCCTCGAGACTCACCTATATCGCAATTTGCTATCTTGCCTACAATATAGAGAAGTCACCAGTGATCTGAGGACATGGTATGCTTGATCGAGTCCCTCGATGGTATATCATCAAATAAGACTCATCTTGTAATGATATGACTATCACGGTTGGTTGAGTCCCTCGAGGTCATGGTGGTTTGGAGGCCAAACAGGACGAGAATCACAATGAGTTGTGATTGGCAAGAGTTGCCTACCTTTACGGGCTTAACGTGATTGGTCGAGTCCCTCGAGATTACGTTAAGACGTCGATTGGATCCTGATCCCCACTAGAGATCCGTCGGGGGTCTCCGATTCACATACCGGAGGGTGTTGTGTGTCTCGTGAAAAATTAGTGGGAGTACATTAAGATAGAAGTCCTTATCTTAATTATTTAAATTTCTGCAAAGTCTGCATGTTATTTATTTCTGCTACATCTTTTATTTCAGAAAAATATCGCTTTCAAATCCTTTACGTGGCATACTTGATGCCAACCGCCTCACTGGTCCAAATTATACGGATTGGCTTCATAATCTGAGAATCATTCTCACGACAGAGAAAATCACGTATGTCCTTGATACTGATGATCCTACGCCCGACGAAGGGGCAGCGAGGATGAGATCGCTCGTTATGTGAAGTACTTAGATGATTCCACTCTTACTCGGTGTTATATGTTGGCCTCTATGACTCTTTGAGTTCTGACAGCATGAAAATATGGATGCTAATTCCATACTCCTGCATCTTCATAAACTATTTAAGGAATAGGGAAGAACTCAGCGATATGAGATACCAAAGAGTCTTTTCTATGCTAGGATGACTGAGGGGATACTGGTTCAGAACCATGTCCTTAAGATGATTGAGTGGATCGAGAAACTCATAGGTCTAGGAATGGTCCTAGAGGATAACTTGTGCGTGGATCTTGTGCTTCAGTTCCTACCAGATTCCTTTTCTCAGTTCATAATGAATTTTAATATGAACAAACTTGAGGTGACCCTCCCAGAGCTCCTCAATATGTTGAGAGAAGCAGAGAGCACCATCAAGAAAGAGAAGCTGGTTCTCTACACTGGTGAGACCAGAAAGAAAAGGAAGGCTGAGAAGACCCTTAAGAAGGGCAAGGGCAAGGGAAAAATGGGTAAGGCAAAGGTTGTTAAGAAAGACCCAACAAAGGACAAAGGCCAGTGCTTCCACTATGGCAAAGATGGGCACTGGAAGAGGAACTGCAAAGAGTACCTTATAGAGAGGGCGAAACAGAAGCTTGTAGAAGTTTCAGATACATTCATGATCAGTCTCCATTTGTCAGAATTTTTTGATAACACATGGTATTGGATACTGGGAGTGCTTATCATATTTGCAATTCGTTGCAAGTTCTGATAGGACCTAGGAGATTGAACAGAGGCGAGATGAATCTTAAGATGGGTAATGGAGTAAAGGTTGCTGCAGTGACTATTGGCAAGGTCACCTTATATCTGCCTGGTGGAGCTATTATTGCATTAGATGCATGCTATTATGTTTCTTCTATTATCAAAAATATTATTTTCATTTCATGTTTGACAGTTAGTGGATATAAATTAGTTTTTGAGAATAATGGTTGTTCAATAATATTAGATGATCAGATCATCATGAGAGGAACATTGCATAATGGTTTATTTATGCTAGATACAGCTCTACATATCATGAGTGTAAGTAAGTCTAAGAGGAAATGAGAAGAGGTAAACAAAGCATATCTATGGCATTATAGGCTATGTCACATCCATGAGGGAAGAATTCAAAAGGTGCTAAAGAATGGATATTTAGATCCATTTGACTATGAGTCATATGCGATTTGTGAACCTTGCCTTCGTGGAAAGATGACCAACTCTCCATTTAGTGCTAGAGAGAAAGCCATTGAGTTACTAGAACTCATACATAGTGATGTATGTGGTCCCATGTTGACTCATGCCATAGGTGGTTACTCCTACTTCATTACTTTCACTGATGATTTCTAAAGATACGGACATGTGTACTTGATGAAGTATAAATCTGAAGCTTTTAAGAAATTCAGGAAATATAAAAATGAAGTGGAGAACCAAACAAGAAAGAGTATTAAAACCCTTCGATCAGATCGAGGAGATGACTACTTGAGTACAGAGTTCACCCAGTCCCTCAAAGACTATGAGATCTTATCCTAATGGACACCTCCTTATACATCACAACTTAATGGTGTATCAGAAAGGAGGAAACACACACTATTAGACATGGTGCGTTCTATGATGTGTTTCGCCGACCTACCCATCTCATTCCGGGCATACGCCCTAGAGACTGTAGCTTACCTTCTGAACAGAATTCCAACCAAGTCAGTGATGTCTACTCCATATGAGATATAGAATGGGAAGACGCCTGATCTTAAGATTGTTAAGATTTGGGGCTGCCCTGCCTACGTTAAGAGACAACCCTGACAAGTTGAAATCCAAAATGGAATGGTGAAAGTTTATGAGATACCGCAAGGAAACTTATGGGTATTATTTCTATCACCCTGAGGACCAAAAGACCTTTGTAGCCAAGAGAGTAGTGTTCCTTGAGAAGGAACATATTCTTGGTGGAGATAGTAGGAGCATGATAGAGGTGAGCAAGGTTGGAGAACCTAACTCAAGCACCATTCTAGAATCTGTTCAGTTACCTAACACACAATTTTCAATTTTATGTAGGTCCGATAGAGTATCCCATCCTCCTGAGAGATATGTGGGACATATCAGAAGAGAGGATGTTGAGGATATTGATCCTCAGACCTACGAGGAGGCTATTATGAGCATAGACTCCAGGAAATGGCAAGAAGCCATGAATTCAGAAATGGATTCCATGTACTCCAACAAGGTTTGGAACCTAGTTAATGCACCTGAGAATATTGTACCCATTCGCTGCAAGTGGATCTTTAAAAAGAAGATTGAAGTAGATGGAAAGGTAGAGACTAAGGGATATCATCAAAGGTATGGTGTTGACTATGATGAAACGTTTTCACCTGTAGCCATGCTAAAATTCATTCAAATTCTATTGGCTATTGCAGCACACTATGATTATGAGATCGGGCAGATGGATGTTAAAACCACATTCCTCAATGGTAACCTCGAGGAGGAGGTGTATATGATACAGTTTAATGGATTCGTGTCCAGGGATAACCCAAATAAGGTGTGTAGGTTGCTTAGGTCAATTTATGGATTGAAGCAAGCTTCCCGAAGTTAGAACATAAGATTTGATGAGGTGATCAGATCTTATGATTTCGTTAAGAATGAAGATGATGAGCCTTGTGTGTACAGAAAGTAAGTGGGAGCGCGATCACCTTTTTGGTGTTATATGTGAATGACATCTTGATCATTTGGAATGATGTAGGAATGCTCTCCAATAAAGACTTGGTTATCTAGGCACTTCTCCATGAAGGACTTAGGGAAGCATCCTCCATAATGGGGATACGATCTATGGAGATAGATCCAAGAGGATGCTTGGCTTGTCCCAGTTTAGGTACATAGACACCATTGTCAAAAAGTTTGGCATGAAAAATTCCAAGAGAGGTCTCATACCAATGAGACATGGAATATCACTTTCTAGGAGTATGTCTCCAAAAACTCCTAAAGAAAGGGCACACATTGATATGATACCATATGCATCAGCGATAGGATCTATCATGTATGCTATGCTATGTACCGAACTTTGATATAGCGTATGCTTTGAGTGTCACGAGCAGATATCAGGCAGATCCAAGCTTGGAGCACTGGAAAGTAGTAAAAAGTATCCTTAAGTACTTGAGAAGGACTAAGGATCTTTTACTGGTATATGGAGGTAGTAGCCTCAGGGTTGAGTGCTATATGGACTCGAGCTTCCAGTCTGATGTCGATGATAGCAAGTCTAATTCAGGGTATGTGTTCACCCTGAATGGATGAGCAGTATGCTGGAAGAGTTCTAAACAAGACACTCTGTTGACTCGACCACGAGAGGCGGAATATATTGCTATGGCAAAGGCGAAAGGAGAGTGCGGATGAAGAAGTTCATCACGGATATAGGAGTCATCGGCGGCGAGGAGCTGATTCCTTTATATTACGACAAATACAGGACGATTACTCAAATAAGGGAGCTCGGGTCTCATCAGAAGTGTTCTAAGGAGGTTCCAAATTATTAGAGAGATCGTGACCCAAAGAGATGTAGTAATGGAAAGAGTTCCATCCGAAGATAACATTATAGATCCATAGACAAAGCCATTGACTCAGATTGTCTTTTAGTGTCACAGAGGTCTGATGGGGATCAGATATGTTGGTGATTGGCTTTAGGTCAAGTGGGAGATTGCTAGTCATATGTGCCCTATAAGCCAATCACATGAGTGATGGCACCTGTGACTTGATATGCATTTTTATCTCTTTGCTTATTATTAAGCGTTTTATCACTTTATCTTGCGTGTTGCATATACTGTGATGTCCTTGGATCTGTGTAATGGGAATCGGATCGTGATGAGATCATGATAATGAGATTGATTCACCTTTAAACACAAACCCTAAATTATCCTGGTCAAAAGTTACTCGAGAAGGATATCGAGATAATCAGATAAACTGGGGTGCTGTATACCCATTCATATGATGGAGGTAGCTGGTCTCATAGCTACTCGTGCGGGGACACTGAGGGTACAGTGTAGGTGCTCATTGGAGAATGAGTTCACTGATTGATCCGCCTACGGAATGCTGGATGGTTATTGATACCTCATTTTGGACAGCGATTCCATAGTCCTAGTAGTGTATCTGGTCCTTAGACTTGAGACACCAAGGATGTCTTGTATGAGTACTCCACTCTTTGATACCGGACTTATAGATTTGGAAAGTTTCAGATCTAGTATAGTCGGTTATTGGGAGTGGTAGCCAACCTTACGAGGGCTATTCAGTGTCAATAGAGGATTATCCGCTCTTGGTATCATGAGAGGAATGTCCCATGTGTTCTTGCTCGAACAAATCCTTACCCAAGGTTATTCGGATGGAGAGAGAAAGAGTTCTCAAGAAGAATCCGACAAGAGCAAGATTCGAGAAGAGACCGTATGGGCCTGTCAGCACTATGCCCGGTATAGGGTCTATGAGATATTAGATGGATGAGAGATTATAGATACATGGTAACTAAGGACAGATAGGTCTAAAGGATTGGATTCCCCTGTATCGTCTAGCGCCCGTGGCGTAGTGGCCTGGTACGTCCGTAGTCGATGAGTTGGGTGAATTATTATAGAGATAATAATTCACTAAGTCAGAAGGAGTTCTGACAAGTATAACTCACGGCCAGCTCGATATTGGGCCTAGAGGGTCACACACATATGGTAGGTGTTGCGACGAGTAGAGGTTCGGATATGAGATATCCATTGGAGCCCCTATCTTATTAGATATCCATTAAGCCCCTGAATTATTAGATCTTGAGGTGAGATCCAATAATTGCTAATAAGAGATTATTGGGTAGAGACCCACTAATCCAAGAGGCTTGGGTAATTGGATGGAGATCCAATACCCAATAGGGCAAAAGATCCATTAGGATTTTCAGGGGGCCTCTATAAAAATAGGAGGGAACCAAAACTCTATAGGTTGAGGGTTTCTTTTTGTGGCCACCTCATGTTCTCCTCTCCCCAGAGAAAGAGGTGTATCGTCGCAATCACTGTCGTATGGATACCGCTAGAGAGGAGGATTCTTGACCTCCTTCATCCTCTCTCACAGATCTGTAGGAATTTAGGGATATACGATCTCCCTAGGTATCTTCTTTTACACGTGCAGTTTTACGGATTTATTTTTGACGCACCGATCTTCGCATAATGATGGAAACTTTCTACGAAAAATTTGGGGTTTTATTTTCTGTTCTTCCACTGCGCATGTGATGTCACTCCCCTAAAGGATTTCCCAACACATGTTTCATATTCCTGGAAGCCACAGCGATGTAAGATTTGTGACTCTTTTGGTCATGCACATGGAGCTTGTTAGCAAACTCAAAAAATCACTCAGGTTTACTGACAACGTCAAGCAACTCATCATGGAGTTGATGCTGCTATGACTACTGATGAACAAGGTGCATCTCCCGAAGCAGTAGCGCCGATGACGATGGAAGTAGCATTCTGACTCGCTTGGGCAACAACACGGATAGAAGGATACATCAGGAACTTTAACTCTTCCTATTATAGCCCCTTCTACAACAGTAATTTCCCATGGTACCCAAGAACAAGAGGGCGACGTTGGGAACTTCATCTCTGACAAGAACTACCACAACGGGGATCCCACGTCCCACTTATCGTGCTAACCAGGATATTGTGTCTCAACCAATCTCTACAAATCTCGCCAGTCAGGACATTTAGCCTCAACAGGTGCCTCAAACTTCTGCTAACCAAGATTTTTGGGTACTTCAAAATTTAAGCATTTGCAAGCTGTGGATGAAGTGGATAAAAATAGAAATAAAGGCTTAAAAGGTAAGGATATTATGTGAGAGGAAATTACAAAACTCAAGGACAAGAAGAAGGATGGTACTGTTAAGTTGCACATACTTTCGTCTACCTAGGAAGAGTCCCTTATTTCCTTTCCTACCTATTTTTTGATGAAGATACTTTATTGGAATGTTCGTGGATTGAATAAACTTGAGAAATATCAGGAGCTTAATAGAACAATCAAGTTTGCTGCTTGTGATATTATTATTCTTATGGAAATAAAAATAAAACCATCGAAACAAAAGTAAAACCATTTCGGGTTTGTGTTCAAAGAAATTTAATATGGCTAGAGTTGAAAATCTTTATTCAATTATACTTTGTGACATTAAGGTAGAATATGGGCATCTGGCATTATAACTGCTAGTGCTTACTTTATTTCTCTAATATAGAATAATTCTTTTCAGGAAGAGATGGAGGATATAAAAGAATTCCTTATTGATGTACCTTTGTTGTATATGCTTCACAATAATAGAAATTATATTGGTTGTGCTTATTATTAGGTGTTTTATCACTTTATCTTACGTGTTGCATGTATTATGATGTCCTTGGATCAATGCAATGGGAATCGAATCGTGATGATATCACGATAATGAGACCGATTCACCTTTAAACACAGACCCTGAATTATCTTGGTCATAGATTACATGAGAAGGACATCGAGATAACCGGATAGACTGGTGTTCTGTATACTCATTCATATGATGAAGGTAGCTGGTCTCATAGCTACTCGTGTGGGGACACTAAGGTTACAGTGCAGGTGCTCATTGGAGAATGAGTTCACCGATTGATCTGCCTACGGAATGTTGGATGGTTATTGATACCTCACGTCAGACAGCGATTTCGTAGTCCCAGTAGTGTATCTGGTCCTTAGACTTGAGACACCAAGGATGTCCTGTATGAGTACTCCACTCTTTGATATCAGACTTATAGGTTTGGAAAGTTCCAGATCTAGTGCAGTCGGTCATTGGGAGTGGTAGCCAACCTTACGAGGGCTATTGAGTGTCCATAGAGGATCATCCGCTCTCGGTATCATGAGAGGAATATCCCATGTGTTCTTGCTTGAATAAATCCTTGGCCATGGTTATTAGGATTGCGAGATAATAAGTTCTCCGGGAGAATCTGACAAGAGCAAGACTCGAGGAGAGACTGTATGGGTCTGACAACACCATGCCCGGTATAGGGTCTCTGGGATATTGGATGGATGAGGGATTATAGATACATAGTAACTGAGGACGGATAGGTCCAAAGGATTGGATTCCCCTGTATCGTTTGGGGGCCGCGGCGTAGTGGCCTGGTACGTCTACAGTCGATGAGTTGGGTGAATTATTATAAAGATAATAATTCACTAATTCAGAAGGAGTTCTGACAAGTATAACTCATGGCCAACTCGATATTGGGCCTAGAGGGTCACACATATGGTAGGTGTTGCGACGAGTAGAGGTTCGGATATGAGATATCCGCTGAACCCCCTATCTTATTGGATATCCATTAAGCCCCCAAATTATTGGATCCTGAGATGAGATCCAATAATTACTAATAAGAGATTATTAGGTAAAGACCCACTAATCCAAGAGGCTTGTGTAATTGGATGGAGATCCAATACCCAATAGGGCAAAAGATCCATTAGGGTTTTTAGGGGGTCTCTATAAATAGGAGGGAACCAAAGCTCTATAGGCTGAGGGTTTCTTTTGGTAGTCACCTCCTATTCTCCTCTCCCTAGAGAGAGAGGCGCATTGGCGCAATCCCTGCCATGTGGATACCGCTAGAGAGGAGGATGTTTGACTTCCTTCATCTTCTCCCACATATCTGCAGGAATTCGGAGATATACGATATCCCTAGGTATCTTCTTTACATGTGAAATTTTGTTGATTTGTTTTTGACGCACCGATCTTTGCACGACGATTAAAACTTTCTACGAGAAATTTGGGGTTTTTGTTTTCTGTTCTTCCGTTGTGCATGTGATATCACTCCCCTGACGGATTTCTCAACAGTGGTATCAGAGCCAGGTTGTTCGTGCGAAGATTGGATCTTAAACTGTGTGTGTTGTGTTTTGGATCTGCTTTTGACACCAAAATCGTTGGCGCAAAAGTGCCAGGAAGGGCAGCAACTATTGCTGCCCTTGCTACGCTCGTGTAGTGGCCGCAAGGCTACTTGTAGTCTTGTTGCCTGCATAGGCAGGCTGCTTGCGCCGACGGCATGCGGCCCACCCGGCGGCGCGCTACGCTGTGTAGAGGCGCCGGCGCTATGCGCGCCGGTGGCTAGCGCCGAGGCACCGCTGGCGCCACGCGGGCCGGCCCCGAGGCGTGGCGCTAGGCACCCATGGGGCAGCGACGGCGCCGCCGCCCTCCCCACGCGCAAGGGGAACCACCGACAGGGTGGCGGCGACCACAAGCACAATAAGGGTGAGGGATTAGGGTTTTAGGACAAAAGACGATTTCGCCTCTCGAAATATCAGAATCTGTCCCTTTTGACAAAATTACCAAAAATACCCCTCAGAATTTAAGAAATTGCAGATACTATCCCCTTTTGATAGAATTACCAAAATACCCTTTTGGCTGAATTACTAAAATACCCCTAGGAATTCAAAAAATCCCTTTATGTCCCTGATTTTAGAAAATTAAATAAGTTAATTAAATAGTTTAATTAACTATTATTTTTGTCTAGTAGTCCTATAATATAACATATACATATGATGTATGATGTGGACAAATAATCATGGACCTGTGATGTGATGTGTGTACATGTGATTATTATTATTGGGGCCTACAAGCCTCTATTCTTTTCTTATTTATTGTCGGGCCTGCGTGCCTGTAATTATGTTGTAATTACATGTAGAGGCGCAGCGGTAGCGTGACTCACGAGGCCGAGACGGATGATCCGACGCATAGAGATGCGTTGAGATGCCGACGGATCCGACGAAGCAAGATGGACGATCACAGGGCATAGAAATGCACTGAAGTACACATAGATCTTGATATGAGTGATTGGGCCCACTGGCTTGGGCCTGATCACATTAGGATGTGGTCCATGATCATCTGGTGTAATTGCTCATGTGATGTGTGATTAGATATACACATACTAAATATGTATATATATATATTTACATGCAATGTAGATATATATACTAAATACGTATGTGTATGACACATTATGTTAGGAGACCAAATCAAAAATCCTCTCTATAAATAATATTAAGTCAGTAAACGTGAGGCAATTAGATTGATCCATGTGGCCTTCCATCGTTATAGCTAGGAACCGATTCCCGGTGTAAGTTGAGTTGGTCAAGTCCCTCGAGACTCACCTATATCGCATCTCGCTATCTTATCTACGATATAGAGATATCACCGGTGACCTGAGGACATGGTATGCTTGGTCGAGTCCCTCGAGAGTATATCACCGAATCAGACTCATCTTGTAATGATGATGATGACTTAACCGAACATCATGACTAGTCGAGTCCCTCGAGGCCATGGTGGTTTGGAGGCCGAACAGGATGGGAATCACAAGGAATTGTGATTGGCAAGAGTTGCCTACCTTTATGGGCTTGACGTGATTGGTCGAGTCCCTTGAGGTTATGTTAAGACATTGATTGGATCCCAATCCCCATTAGAGATCCGCTAGGGGTCTTCGATTCACATACCGGAGCATGTTATGTGTCTCGCAAAAAATTAGTGGGAGTACATTAAGATAGAAGTCCTTATCTTAACTGTTTATTTTTTGTAAAGTCCGCATGTTATTTATTTCTGCTACATCTTTAATGTCAAAAAAATATCACTTTCAAATCCTTTACATGGCATACTTGATGCCAACTGCCTCATTGGTCTAAATTATATGGATTGGCTTCGCAATCTGAGAATCGTTCTCACGACAGAGAAAATCGCGTATGTCCTTGATACAGTGATCCTTACACTCGACGAAGGGGCAAGTGAGGATGAGATTGCTCGTTATGTGAAGTACTTAGATGATTCTACTCTTGCTCAGTATTATATGTTGGCCTCTATGACTACTGAGTTACAGAGACAGCATGAAAATATAGATGCTAATTTCATACTCCTGCATCTCCGCAAATTATTTAAGGAACAGGGAAGAACTCAACGATATGAGATTTCAAAGAGTCTTTTCCGTGCCAGGATGACTGAGGGGACACCAGTTCAGAACCATGTCTTTAAGATGATTGAGTGGATCGAGAAACTTACAAGTCTAGGAATAGTCCTAGAGGATAACCTATGTGTGGATCTTGTGCTTCAGTCCCTACTAGATTCCTTTTCTCAGTTCATAATAAATTTTAATATGAACAAACTTGAGGTGACCCTCCCAGAGCTCTTCAATATGTTGAGAGAAGCAAAGAGCACCATCAAGAAAGAGAAGCCGGTTCTCTACACTAGTGAGACCAAAAAGAAAAAAAAGGCTGAGAAGACCCTTAAGATAGGCAAGGGCAAGGGGAAAATGGGTAAGGCAAAGGTTGTCAAGAAAGACCCAATAAAGGACAAAGGCCAGTGCTTTCACTACTACAAAGATGGGCACTGGAAGAGGAACTGCAAAGAGTATCTTGCAGAGAGGGCGAAACAGAAGCTTGCAGAAGCTTAAGGTACATTCATGATCAGTCTCCATTTGTTAGAATCTTATGATAACACATGGGTATTGGATACTGGGAGTGCTTATCATATTTGCAAATCGTTGTAGGTTTTGGCAAGACCTAGGTGATTGAACAGAGGCGAGATGGACCTTAAGATGGGCAATAGAGCAAAGGTTACTATAGTGGCTATTGGCAATGTCACCTTACATCTGCTTGGTGGAGCTATTATTACATTAGATGCATGCTATTATATTCCTTCTATTATCAAAAATATTATTTTTATTTCATGTTTGACAGTTATTAGATATAAATTAGTTTTTGAGAACAATGGTTGTTCAATAATATTAGATGATCAGATCATCACGAGAGGAACATTGCATAATGGTTTATTTATGCTAGATACAGCCCCACATATCATGAGTGTAAGTGAGTCTAAGAGGAAATGAGAAGAGGTGAACAATGCATATCTTTGGCATTGTAGGCTAGGTCACATCCACGAGGGAAGGATTCAAAAGTTGCTAAAAGATGGATATCTAGATCCATTTGACTATGAGTCATATGCGACATGTGAACCTTACCTTCGTGGAAAGATAACCAACTCTCCATTTAGTGGAATCGGAGAGAGAGCCACTGAGTTACTAGAACTCATACATAGTGATGTATGCGATCCCATGTTGACTCATGCCATAGGTGGTTACTCCTACTTCATTACTTTCAGTGATGATTTCTTAAGATACGGACATGTGTACTTGATGAAGTACAAGTCTGAAGCTTTTGATAAATTCAGGGAATATAAAAATGAAGTGGAGAACCAAACAGGAAAGAGTATTAAAACCCTTCGATCAGATCGAGGAGGTGAGTACTTGAGTATAGAGTTCACCCAGTTCCTCAAAGACTATGGGATCTTATCTCAATGGACACCTACTTATACACCATAGCTTAATGATGTATCAGAAAGGAGGAATCACATACTATTAGACATGGTGCATTCCATAATGTGTTTCGCCGACCTACCCATCTCATTCTAGAGATATACCCTAGAGACCGCAACTTACATTCTGAATAGAATTCCAACCAAGTCAGTGATGTCTACTCTATGTGAGATATGGAATGGGAAGATGCCTGATCTTAAGATTATTAAGATTTAGGGCTGCCCTGCTCACGTTAAGAGACACAACCCTGATAAGTTGAAATCCAAAATAGAACGGTGCAAGTTCATGGGATACCCCAAGAAAACTTGTGGGTATTATTTCTATCACCCTTAGGACCAAAAGGTCTTTGTAGCCAAGAGAGCAGTATTCCTTGAGAAGGAACACATTCTTGATGACGACAGTAGGAGCATGATAGAATTAAGTGAGGTTGGAGAACCTAGCTCAAGCACCATTCCACAGCCAAAGTCTGTTAAGATACCTAGCAAACAAGTTCCAACTTTACGTAGGTCCGATAGAGTATCCCATCCTCTTGAGAGATATGTGGGACATATCAGAAGAGAGGATATTGAGGATATTGATCCTCAGACCTACGAGGAGGCTATTATGAGCATAGACTCCGGGAAATGGCAAGAAGCCATGGATTCAGAAATGGATTCCATGTACTCCAATAAGGTTTGGAACCTAGTTAATGCACCTGAGAATATTGTACCCATTGACTGCAAGTGGATCTTCAAAAAGAAGATTGAAGTAGATGGAAAGGTAGAGACCTATAAAGCAAGGCTAGTGGCTAAGGGATATCGTCAAAGGTATGGTGTTGACTATGATGAAACTTTTTCACTTGTAGCCATGCTAAAATTTATTCAAATTCTATTGGCTATTGCAGCACACTATGATTATGAGATCGGGCAGATGGACGTTAAAACCACATTTCTCAATGGTAACCTCGAGGAGGAGGTGTATATGATACAGTTTAATGGATTCGTGTCCAGGGATAACCCAAATAAGGTGTGTATATTTCTTAGGTCCATTTATGGATTGAAGCAAGCTTTCCGAAGTTAGAACATAAGATTTGATAAGGCGATCAGATCTTAGGACTTCATTAAGAATGAAGATGAGCCTTGTGTGTACAGAAAAGTAAGTGGGAGCACTATTATATTTTTGGTATTATATGTGGATGACATCCTGATCATTGGGAATGATGTAGGAATGCTCTCCACAATAAAGACTTGGTTATCTAGGCACTTCTCCATGAAGGACTTAGGGGAAGCATCCTCCATAATGGGGATACGAATCTATGGAGATAGATCCAAGAGGATGCTTGGCTTGTCCCAGTTTAGGTACATAGACACCATTGTCAAAAAGTTTGGCATGAAAAATTCCAAGAGAGGTCTCATACCAATGAGACAAGGAATATCACTTTCTAGGAGTTTGTCTCCAAAAACTCCTAAAGAAAGGGCACACATGGATATGATACCATATGCATCAGTGATAGGATCTATCATGTATGCTATACTATGCACGAGGCCTGATATAGTGTATGCTTTGAGTGTCACGAGCAGATATCAGGCAGATCCAAGCTTGGAGCACTGGAAAGTAGTAAAAAGTATCCTTAAGTACTTGAGAAGGACTAAGGATCTTTTATTGGTATATGGAGGCAGTAGCCTCAGGGTTGAGGGCTACATGGACTCGAGCTTTAAGTCCGATGTCGATGATAGCAAGTATAATTTAGGGTATGTGTTCACCATGAATGGAGGAGTAGTATGTTGAATCTCAGATTTTGATGATGAAACTAATTGAGTGTGATTTGTGGTCTAACTGCGTGTTGAGTTACGCAGGTCTACTATCGATCAGGATTAGATAGTTGACACTGGAGGAATTGACGTTGCACCGGAGGTGATCACGTCAGGATATTGGATGTCGAGCCGGAGGTTCGGTCGACTATCGGCAGGAGGCTTCGTACGTCGGGCATCGGGCCAAGAAGAGCGTGTTGCGCCAAGGATATCGGGATTACGGAGGTCAATCACCGATTGGGCAATGGATCGCAAGAGAGGACGATGTGCCGAAGGATCGGACGAAGCGCCGACCAATGACATGCCGGGCAACTGAATGTCAATTCATGTTGTAATAACTATCTAGATCGAAGTAGAGTGTTTGTTGTTTGTGTGCAGGAGTAACTACGATAAGGATGAAGACGTAAAGCGAAACAAAGGGTCGAAGTCAAGTGCGATGGATCATTGGGAGTTCGAGTGTTCGATGGAAGTCTGAAGATTCATTGGGAGTGCTGCCGGAACTGGCCGAGAACGAGTAGGGAGCTTGCCGAAGGGTTTTCGGAAGTTCGCCGGGAGGTTCGTCGGAAGTTCACGGAGCTTGCCAAGAAAGATCGGAGCTTGCCAAAGAAGCTCGGGGGAACTCGCCAAAATCATCGTGGAGTCCGAGAGCTTGTCGGGAGTCCGCAGGATGGTTTCCGAGGGATCGTCGGAAGACCGCCGGAAGTTCGCCGGAAGCTCGACGGAAGAAGACTTGACTTGCGGACTTTGTAACAGCTTAGGAATGTCTTTAAGTTCATAGTTTGCACATGAGTAGGGCAAGGATTTAGAAAAAATCCTAACTAAATTCAGTGGGGGCCAACCGGGCCTCTACTGGGCCGAGTTGGGCCTTAAACAGGGCCCATTCAGCCTTGGCCAATGGGCCGCGTTGAACCGCCTCGGTACTATTATAGCAGCGCGCTGCCGCGCTCTGGCTGCTGTGAGTAGCGACTCACACCGCTGGTACGCTTGCGAGCACCGCTGTGGTGTGTGTGTGGTACCACTCGAAGATCAAAAGATTCCGTAATTTGAGTTTATTTGAATTGGCTCATTTTAATGGCTAAATTTGAATCTAAATTTCTTGAGAGTTAGAATCTTAGTTTTAAGTCTTGATAAGCCTTATTCTTGCTAAGGGTTCACCTCATTCTCCTTGTGTGATCTTGTAAGAGTGTGAACCACTTGTAAAGAGATGTAAGAGGCGTATTTGATCCTTCCCCTTCAAAGGATTTGGTAGTGGAAGAAGGGAGTCTCATCGAAGAAGGCTTCGGAAGTGGATGTAGGTCACTTTGACCGAACCACTATACATCGCTGCGTCTTGATTGTGTGAGTGTTTAAATTTCTATTTTATCTCTTTACTTTGCTACAAGCCTTTACTTTACTTACTCCACTTCCTTTTCATCTTCGTACGCATGCTTTAAAGTTAAAACGCAATCTTTCCGTGTTCAAACGAAACATTTCTTTCATCGTACGAAGTTTTTGAAGCTTGTTTTAAATCGAAAAAAAAATCTATCGTTTTATCCGCTGCACTAATTCACCCCCCCCCCCTCTTAGTGCCACTCGATCTCTAACAATTGGTATCAGAGCCACGTTCTTTCTCTTTCAGATTTACACCCATGAGAAATGGCTCTAAATGGTTTTCAAGAGGGCTTTTCGATTTTTCGTCCACCATTCTTTAACGGTTCGGACTACACATATTGGAAAACTCGAATGAGAGTTTTCATGCTTTCAATGGATTTGGATTTGTGGAACATCATCGAAAATGGTTTTCAACCTTCCTCTAAACCGATGAACGAATGGTCGGTTTTGGAGAAAATATCGTTTTCTTTAAACGCAAAGGCTATGAATGTCTTATTTTGCGCTTTGAACAAGAATGAGTTCAATCGGATTTCTATGTGCGAAATGGCTTTTGACATTTGGCGAACTCTTGAAATCACATATGAGGGAACTAGTAGAGTTAAAGACTCGAAAGTAAATCTCTTGTTGCATGATTTTGAGCTCTTCTAAATGACACCAAGCGAATCTATCGACGACATGTACACCAACTTCACGGATGTCATCAATAGCTTGAAAAGTCTTGGTAAAAGTTTTTCGGATTTTGAACTCACTAACAAGATCTTAAGATCCCTTTCAAAATGGTGGGATCCTAAAATAATGACGATTCAAGAATCAAAGGATCTAAATAATTATTCTATTGATGAACTCATTGGGTCTTTAAAGACCTATGAAATGGAACATGATGAATATGATGAACATGATGAACACATGAACCACCTTCTAAAGAACAAGAAGGTTTTCGAACTCCGAACTATGAAATGCCACTTGAATAATGACTCAAGTGATGAGGACAATGAAGACATTGAACACATAACAATGAATGTTAACAAGTTTATTAAACAAAAATTAAAAAACACAAATGAACTTGAATGGAGAAAGAGGCAAAAGAAGAAGAAGAAGGCTTGCAAAGAAGAATCAAGGAAAGAAGAAGCAAACTACACTTTAATGGGCTTCGACAATGAGGTAAGTAACTTAACTTCCTTGAATTATTTTGAAATTACTTGATGATTTCCATGAATGCTTAACTTAGTTAGTAGGAATTTTTTTTATGCTTTTCTTGTGTTTTAGAAATTAAAAATTCGAAATTATACTATGCTTTTCTTTATAGTATTTTTGAAAAGTAAAAATATGAATGACGATTGTAAGATTTGTGATAATGCTTAGGATTAAACCATGCATGAGTATCTTGATGGTTTACATTGTCTCTAAACATGATGCTTGATGATTTTATATCATGCATGAGTTGTTGAAGTGATGTTGATCTAAAAACTTCTATCTTGGATTAATGGGTCTTAACCTTTTTTTTATGATGAAATTTTTAAATGATACATGTCTTCATGAAATCAATTATAAAGACCTAACCCATAAATTTTCCAAATGAAAGAAATGTGATTTTTATATTGCCTTGTATTACATTTGGACTTGATGATTTTCATGACGAAAAGTATTTTTCAGATTTTTAAAAGGATGTATGATTTTAGCAAAAATTTAAGCATTGATCATCTTGTTATAACAAATGAAAGAAAGAAGTGAAATGATTTTAATGATGAATTCATTTCTAAATATGATGATGCTCTCATGTTTAAATATGATGTATGACATTGATCATTCTTATGAAAGATCAAATCACGTAAATTGAAACTCTTAAAAATAAGAAAATGCACTATCATAATGTATCATTTTTATGTATTTGGTCTTGACGGTTTTATGACTAAGCTTGTATTTTATTTTGATACATGTTTTCATAAAAATTTTGAATATGCTCACATCAAATTGCTTAAAATGAAAATGTATTTTTTTCTCATTCTATTGAGGTGAATGAATTCATGTTATGAGTCTTGTGAATCTCATAAAAATAAACATGATGAATATTTTAAAAAATATGCCTCATGTTTTCGGTCTTAATGATTTCTCTTGAAACATGCTCTTTGGACCTATATGAAAAACATGAGTATACTCATATGAACGTCAAATCACTTGAAATGAACACATAAAAAAAAATTGCACTATCATGATGCTTTACGTGTAATGCTTTTGATCTTAATGGGCTAAATGACAACTTGTATTTCAAATTTATACAATGATGGCTTCCGTATAAATATTTGAACATACATTATGAAATCATCATTGAAATGAAAATATTAGAAGTTTGTTATCATGCTTAATGACCTTGTGATATCATATCTTGATGACAAACTCATGTTTTAAAATTTGATACTCATCTTTTGAAACATGAGTACACTTACATGAAACAAATAACTTAAAATGAAACACATTATCATGATATATTGAAACTCATGTCTTAAAATAATGTGTTACATTTTTGTTTTGATAATTCCTTATGAGATTTTGCCTTTACATCTTGAACTTTCATGCTTATCTTGGTATATAAAGACAAAGGCATATTTAGATGAAAAAAATTACTTGAAAAGAGAATTTTCCAAATGAAATATAACTTATCTCTTGTTTCACGAAACTATGGTTTTGAATTACTTTTATGAGATCATCATCTTGATAACTTGAGTTTTTATCTCTATAATCTCTTATGTTTCTTCCATGTTATATGAAGAAAAATATAAATTATTTTCTCTTAACTTATTGATACTCAATTTGAGAAAATATGTTTTGATGATTGAAACATTGTATGTGCAATTTGAACTTTTCTCTCATGTTTCAATACCACTTTGTTTGCTTCATGACATGATAATTGAAATATTGATGTAGACTTTTGATATATCACTTGTCATGATTAATGCATATAGCTAGCATTTTAAATCTCTAAAATGATTTTGATTATGAGTTTCGAGTTGATAAATTGAGCTTGAATGATTTTTCTTTTAACGATTCTTGAATCTTTTGGAATTATGACTTGTTAAGACATATTTAATGCTTGAATCAAGTTTTAAAGATTCCATTTAGCTATAAAGAAATTTTATTCAAATCATGATCTTGACAACTATGACTTGAAACTCTTTATAAATCAAGATCTTTTACCATGCTCCTTCTGTCTTATCAAGAGAAAATTATTTAAATGAAATGTAACTTGTCTTTTGATTTCTCAGAATTTAATACTTGAATTTTTATGAATTCGTGTCGTGATTCTTATGAAATATGATCTTGGTAAAAAATTCTTATGTATGAATCAAGATCTTGTGTTTGATCTCCTAAGACTTCCACTTGTTATTGAGATTTGTCGAAATGATTCATGAACAGGTTGATTTATGACTTTTCGATTCATGACTCAAGATTGAAGATTGAAACATTATATGCTAAAATTGTATTTTTATATTGTTTAAATACTTCCTCAAGTGCTTTATGTGCTGATTGAAAATTTGATGAAAAGAATTATGCTTAATATTTGAATCATTGATTTATTATTTTATCATGGCTTAAAAATGAATGAAAAGAAATATATGTTAGCACTTGTAATCATGATTTGATCCTTAATATTGATATGCTTTCATATATCATGATTCTTGGTTGTATGACATTTATCTTGAATTAAAAATTGATAAATATGAATCTAGATCTTGCTAAAATGAAAAGTTATGAATCATGGATGATATCTTTTGGTTTTGATTCTTGTTGAATTTACATATTGATATCCTTCATGACATGATTTCTCATGTTTCAATATCATCTTGTATGCATCATGTGATGATTGATATATTGATTGATGCAATTTTCTCATTGGTTCCTCCCTTTTTTTTGATATTGATAAAGGGGAAGAAAAATTGTTAACTTGTGTATCAAAAGAGAAAAATTTGCTAGCTTAAACATTGAGAAGCAAAAAGTTGCTATCTCAAGAGAGGCAAAAATCTTGCTCAACTTCACTTTTTTCAATAAAATTGCTTGCATCTTTGTTACAAATTATTGTTGAATCTCATGCAAGATTATTTGTAGTATTAATCCTCCTTTTCTTTTTGATATTGATAAAGGGGGAGAAGGCTTTTACAAATGAATGCAAAAGTCCTAGCATGTAAAGAAAGCAAAACTTGCAAGCTTGCTCTTCTCAAAAGAGAAGAAAGAAATTATAAAATTGCATGCATATCGCAAAAGAAGTCAAGAAAATGCACAATTTGCTTGTACTTCTCAAAGGAACATAGAAAAACTTGCCATCATCACAAGCACTATCTTGCTTATCATGATAAACATGCGATACCTAAATGTTGTATGATGTGATTAATAGCTAGTATGTTTGTAATATTTGCATATCCTTGAAAACTAGCTATAATGTTACTTCTCCTTTTTGTTGATGACATAGGGGGAGAAGTAGATTGATGACTTCATGCATTGATTGAATATTTTATATTTGCATGATGGTTTGTTGTTTTCTCACTACATAAATGATATATGTTACTTGGATTTGGGATAATCCAAGGATTCTATCAATGGCATATTGATAGGGGGAGTTTGTGTTAAACTCCGGGGTGTTTTGGTTAACTCCGTCAGTCATCAATTAGTTATCATCATCAAAAAGGGGGAGATTGTTGAATCTCAGATTTTGATGATGAAACTAATTGAGTGTGATTTGTGGTCTAACTGCATGTTAAGTTATGCAGGTCTACTATCGATCAGGATTAGACAATTGACACTGGAGTAATTGACGTTGCACCGGAGGTGATCACGTCAGGATATTGGATGTCGAGCCGGAGGTTCGGTCGACTATCGGCAGGAGGCTTTGTACATCGGGCATTGGGCCAAGAAGAGCGTGTTACGCCAAGGATATCGGGATTGCGGAGGTCAATCACCGATTGGGCAACAGACCACAAGAGAGGACGATGTGCCAAAGGATCGGATGAAGCGCCGACTAATGACGTGCTGGGCAACTGAATGTCAATTCGTGTTGTAATTGTTAGGGATTGAGTGGCACTAAGAGGAGGGGTGAATTAGTGCAGCAGATAAAACGATGGATTTTTCAGCGATTTAAAACAAACTTCGGAAACTTCGAATGATGAAAGCAACGTTTCGTTTGAAATCGATTTTTGCGTTCTAACTTTAAAGCATGCGTACAAAGATAAAAAGGAAGTGGAGCAAGTAAAGTAAAGGCTTGCAGCAAAGTAAAACAGAAATTTAAACACTCACACAATCAAGACGCAGGGATGTATAGTGGTTCGGTCAGTGACCTACATCCACTTCCGAAGCCTTCTCCGATGAGGCTCTCTTCTTCCACTATCAAATCCATTGTTAGGGATCGAGTGGCACTAAGAGGGGGGGGTGAATTAGTGCAGTGGATAAAATGATGGATTTTTCAGCGATTTAAAACAAGCTTCAGAAACTTCGTATGATGAAAGCAACGTTTCGTTTGAAACCGATTTTTGCGTTCTAACTTTAAAGCATGCGTACAAAGATAAAAAGGAAGTGGAGCAAGTAAAGTAAAGGCTTGCAGCAAAGTAAAACAGAAATTTAAACACTCACACAATCAAGACGCAGCGATGTATAGTGGTTCGGTCAAAGTGACCTACATCCACTTCCGAAGCCTTCTCCGATGAGGCTCTCTTCTTCCACTATCAAATCCTTTGAAAGGGAAGGATCAAATACCCCTCTTACAACCCTTTACAAGTAGTTCACACTCTTACAAGATTTCTCAAGGAGATGAAGGAGGTGAATACTTAGCAAGAACAAGACTTTTCAAGACTTTTCAAAAGCTCAAAACTAAGATTCTAACTCTCAAAAGGGTTATATTTTTCAGCTGAAAAGGAAGGGGTATTTATAAGCCTCAAAGTGATTCAAATTTGGAGCCCAAACTTGGAGCCAAAAATTTGAATCTTTTGAGTTACCGATGCTATCGGTCATGGCTGATCGACACAGCAGTTCTACTTTGACCGGCGGTGCTACCGCTGCTGATTATAACCCGGCCCTCGATATCTTACAGATCCATGCAGCATGCAAATAGCTAGTTGGTTTAGGCCAAAATTTTGGCCCAAACTCATCTAATCAAGGCCCAATGGGCCCCACTTTGGGTTATCTAATCCTAACCCAAAATACATGCTAACTACGAATTTTAAAGATGTTTCCTAAGCTATTACAAAGTCCACATGACAACTTCTTCGGCGTGCTTTGGTCAACTTCCGATGGTCTTAGGCGAACCTTGGAAACCATTCCGCGGACTCACGCAAGCTCTCGGATTTCACGATGATCTTGGCGAGTTCCCGAGCTTCTTTGGCAAGCTCCGATCTTTCTTGGCAAGCTCCGCGAACTTCGATGAACCTCGGCGAACTTCTGAAAACCCTTGGCAAGCTCCTACTCGTTCTCGGCCGTTCGGCGGCACTCCAGCGAATCTTGGACTTCCGCCGAACACTCGAACTCCCAATGATCCATCGCACTTGACTTCTAACTTCAACCCTTTGTTTAACTGCGTCTTCATCCATATCGTAGTTACTCCTGCACAAACAAACACCAAAAACTCTACTTGATCTAGGCGGTTATTACAACACGAATTGACATTGATTTGCGGCACATCATTGGTGGCCGTCCGATCCTTGGCACATCGCCCTCTCTGGCGGCTTGTTGCTCAATCGGCGGTTGACCTCCGCCTCGATATCCATGGCGCGCTCTTCTTGGCCCGATGCGGCGTCACGAAGCCTCCTGCGATAGTCGGACCCGAACCTCCGGCTCGACATCCAATATCCTGACGTGATCACCTCCGGCGCAACGTCAATTCCTCCAGCGTCAACTGTCTAATCCTGATTGAAAGTAGACCTGCATAACTCAACATGCAGTTAGACCACAAATCACACTCAATTAGTTTTATCATCAAAATCTGAGATTCAACAGTAATAACTATCTAGATCGAAGTAGAGTATTTGTTGTTTGTGTGCAGGAGTAACTACGACAAGGATGAAGACGTAAAGCGAAACAAAGGGTCGAAGTCAAGTGTGACGGATCATTGGGAGTTCAAGTGTTAGATGGAAGTCTGAAGATTCGCGAATGTTTATCGGGCGGCCGAAGCAGTAGGAGCTTAAATTTTGAGTTAGCCAGGTCATCGTGAAGTTCACGAACTTGCCAAGAAAGATTGAGCTGCCGAAGCTTCGAGGAACTCAAAATCATCGTGGAGTCGAAACTTGCGAGTCCGAGGATATTCAGAGGATCGTCGGAAGGACCGTCGGAAGTTAGGCTTCGGCGGAAGAAGACTTGACGTGCTGTTGTAACGGCAGGAATGTCTTTAAGTTCGTGGTTGCACATGAGTAGGGCAAGAATTTAAAAAAATCTAACTAAATTGGTGGGGCCAGCGGGCCTCTATTGGGCGAGTTGGGCGCTTAACCCATTCAGCCTTTGAATGGGCGACAGTGAACCGCCCGACTACTATAGCAGCGCACACGATGTGAGCCCAGCTATAGGAGCGGTAGCACCGCTGGGCGAGCGGCACTATGTCGATCTGCTAGGGTAGCGACCTAAAACTCAAAGATTCAAATTTTTGGCTCAAGTTTGGGCTCCAAATTTGAATCACTTTGACTTATAAATACCCCTTCTTTCTCAGCTGAAAGAAGAACCCTAGTTAGAATCCTAGTTTTAAGTCTTTGAAAAGTCTTGAAAAGTCTTGTTCTTGCTAAGTATTCACCTCATTCTTCTTGTGAAATCTTGTAAGAGTGTGAACCACTTGTAACGGGTTGTAAGAGGGGTATTTGATCCTTCCCCTTCAAAGGATTTGGTAGTGGAAGAAGGGAGTCTCATCGGAGAAGGCTTCGGAAGTGGATGTAGGTCACTTTGACTGAACCACTATACATCGCTACGTCTTGATTATGTGAGTGTTTAAATTTCTATTTTATCTTTTTACTTTGCTGCAAGCCTTTACTTTACTTACTCCACTTCCTTTTCATCTTCGTACGCATGCTTTAAAGTTAAAACGCAATCTTTCGGGGTTCAAACGAAACGTTGCTTTCATCGTATGAAGTTTCCGAAGCTTGTTTTAAATCGCTAAAAAAAATCTATCGTTTTATCCGCTGCACTAATTCACCCCCCCCCCCTCTTAGTGCCACTCAATCCCTAACATAGTATGCTGGAAGAATTCCAAGCAAGACACTACTGCTGACTCGACAACAAAGGCGAAATATATTGCTATGGCAGAGGCAGCAAAGGAGGGAGTCTGGATGAAGAAGTTCATCACAGATCTAGGAATCATCCCAAGTAGTGAGGAGCCGATTCCCTTAAATTACGATAATTATGGGGTGATTACTCAAATAAGGGAATCTGGGTCTCATCAGAAGTGTTCTGAGGAAGTTCCAACTTATTAGAGAGATCGTGGCCCGAAGATATGTAGCAATGGAAAGAGTTCCATCCGAAGATAACATTGCAGATCCACTGAAAAAGCCATTGACTCAGATTATCTTTAAGCGTCATAGAGGTCTAATGGGGATCAGACATGTTGGTGATTAGTTTTAGGTCAAGTGGGAGATTGCTAGTCATATGTGCCCTGCAAGCCAATCACATGAGTGATGGCACTTGTGACTTGATATGCACTTTTTTCCTTTGCTTATTATTAGTTATTTTATCACTTTATCTTGCGTGTTGCATATATTGTGATATCCTTGGATCTGTGCAATGGGAATCGGATCGTGATGAGATCACGATAATGAGATCGATTCACCTTTAGACACAGACCCTAAATTATCCTGGTCATAGGTTACTTGAGAAGGATATTGGATAACCGGATAGACTAGTGTGCTGTATATCCATTCATTTGATGGAGGTAGCTGGTCTCATAGCTACTCGTGTGGGGATACTAAGGTTACAGTGCAGGTGCTCATTGGAGAATGAGTTCACTGATTGATCCATCTACGAAATGCTGGATGGTTACTGATACCTCATGTCAGACAGCGATTCCGTAGTCCCAGTAGTGTATCTGGTCCTTAGACTTAAGACACCAAGGATGTCCTGTATGAGTACTCCACTCTTTGATACCAGACTTATAGGTTTGGAAAGTTTCAGATCTAGTACAACCGATCATTGGGAGTAGTAGCCAACCTTACGAGAGCTATTGAGTGTCAATAGAGGATTATCCGCTCTCGGTATCATGAGAGGAATATCCCATATATTCTTGCTCGAATAAATCCTTAGCCAAGGTTATTCGGATTGAGAGAGAAAGGGTTCTCCGGGAGAATCCGACAAGAGCAAGACTCGAGGAGAGACCATATGGGCCTGACAGCACCATGCCCGATATAGGGTCTCTGAAATATTGGATGGATGAAGGATTATAGATACATGGTAACTGAGGACAGATAGGTCCAAAGGATTGGATTCTCCTGTATCGTCTGGGGGCCGCGGCATAGTGGCCTGGTACATCCGTAATCGATGAGTTGGGTGAATTATTATAGAGATAATACTTTACTAAGTCAGAAGGAGTTCTGACAAGTATGACTCACGGCCAGCTCGATATTGGGCCTAGAGGGTCACACACATATGGTAGGTGTTGTGACGAGTAGAGGTTCGGATATGAGATATCTGCTGAGCCCCCTATCTTATTGGATATCCATTAAGCCCCTAAATTATTGGATCCTGAGATGCGATCCAATAATTGCTAATAAGAGATTATTGGGTAGAGACCCACTAATCCAAGAGGCTTGGGTAATTAGATGGAGATCCAATACCCAATAGGGCAAAAGATCCATTAGGGTTTTCAGGGGGCCTCTATAAATAGGAGGGAACCAAAGCTCTATAGGTTGAGGGTTTCTTTTGGTAGCCACCTCCTGTTCTCCTCTCCCTAGAGAGAGAGGTGCATCGTCGCAATCCCTGCCATATGGATACCACTAGACCTCCTTCATCCTCTCCCACAGATCTGTAGAAATTCAGGGATATACGATCTCCCTAGGTATCTTCTTTACACGTGTAGTTTTGCGGATTTGTTTTTGACGCATCGATCTTTGCACGACGATGAAAACTTTCTATAAGAAATTTGGAGTTTTTGTTTTCTGTTCTTCCACTGCGCATGTGATGTCGCTCCCCTGACGGATTTCCCAATAGTGCCTTGGATTGTTCTTGGTGACTTCAATACTGTTCGGTACACACATGAAAAAGTGGGGGGTAAACCACTTTTAGAGAGCAAGCTTCAAAGTTTTAACGATTACATAATATTGCTGCATTGATTGATATGAAATCTGTAGGGGATTAGCTTTCATGGAGTAATCAAGGTGCTGCCCACAAGAAAATAATGGCTCGACTCGATAGGTGTTTGATTAATCGAGAATGGTTAACAGTTTACCCTGATTCACTTCTGGAGTATGGTGCTTAGTTGTTCTCTGATCACTCTTTAATGTATATACATGCAGACAAAGTAATACCCAGAGGCAAGAAACCATTTAGATTCTTTAACATGTGGAGTACCCATCCTCAGTTCCTCGAGGTTATCAGATCAGCTTGGAATGTTAATGTGCATGGTTCTCCCCCTTACATCTTATGCCAAAAGCTTAAAGCATGTAAAGCAGCACTAAAGGAGTGGAATACAAACACCTTTGGCAATATTACCACCTGGTTCTAGTTAAGCAAAAAGGAACTAATGGCAGTGCAACATGAGCTACATCTTCAGCCCTTTGATGAGAATCTTATATGCAAAGAGGCAGAAGCTAGGTATCAATTCAGGCAAGCCTTAAAGCATGAAGAAAGTTTTGCAAAACAGAAGTCTCGACAGCATTGGCTTACTCTAGGGAATTCCAATACAAATTTTTCTATACAGCTATTGCTTCTAGAAGGGCTGTTAACTACATCAGGAAATGTAAAGATCAAGATGATACACTTATTGAGAATTTGGATAAGGTTAAAGCAGATACAGAATAATTTTTTTATTCTTTACTCAATCAAACAGAGCAGCCTAATAATGTTCATGTGGAGCCTACTAGAAAGCTTGATTCAGATGACATCACGATTCTTAATGCACTAATTACAAACGAAGAAATTGTAAGAGTTGTCTTTAAGTCACCGAAGCACAAAAGCCTTGGTCCAAACGGATTTTTAGCTGAATTTTACCAAATTGCATGGTTGATCATTGGTAATGATGTGATTAAAGCTTGTCAATATTTTTTTCTCTTTAGGTCATATTTTTAAAGCGATAAATTGTACTTTTATTTCTTTAGTTCTTAAGAATACAGGGGCTGATTCACTAGAGCAATACAGGCCCATTTCATTATGCAACTTTATCTACAAGATCATTTTCAAGTTGCTTG
Source organism: Musa troglodytarum (assembly GCA_023547065.1). Classification (NCBI taxonomy): domain Eukaryota; kingdom Viridiplantae; phylum Streptophyta; class Magnoliopsida; order Zingiberales; family Musaceae; genus Musa; species Musa troglodytarum. The sequence continues at coordinate 34,252,008 of CP097511.1, forward strand.
CAGATCAAATGTAAACGATTATGCACAAATTCATTAGTCCTACTCAGGCTGCTTTCATTAAAGGGAGAAGTATACATCATAATGTTCTTCTTACTAATGACTTGGTCAAGGATTTGCACTCCAAATCAAGAGGGACAAAAATATGTTTTAAAGCTGACTTACGAAAAGCATTTGATTCAGTTAATAGACACTTTCTCTACAAGATGCTCCTCAGTATGAACTTCCCTCAATAATGGGTTAATTGGATTCAGTGCTGCTTGGAAACTCCAAAATTTTTGGTTCTCTTCAATGGTTCACCCATTGGCTTCTTTGGGAGTACGAATGGCATCCGACAAGGAGATCCACTTTCTCCATATCTTTTTATAATTGTCATGGAAGGACTCAGCTGTATGTTAGAAAAGGCAATCTCTGATGGCAACATTAAGGTACCCCATGCTGGTTCTATTCATATATCCCACATAATATTTATAGTTGATCTTATTATATTTCTTCGTAATGACACTACTTTAGTGAGGAATTTGGCTACTATTCTAAAAGATTTTGGTTTGGTTTCTGGCCTTTAGCTAAATCATGCAAAAAGTAAAGTCTATATGGGTCCTTGCATTGAAGATAAAGACTTTATTATACAAACTTTGGGGGTTAGTGAGGGAAGTCTGCTAGTTCCTTATTTGGGTCTCTCACTCATATTTATTGGCATTCACAAAACCCACTGTCATCCTATCCTGCAAAAAATAAAGAATAGAATTTTCTCCAAGAAAATAGACTCCTTTCCAAAGCAAGACGACTTGAACTCATCTGATTTGTGCTGTTCTCTTACTCTATTAA